>CM012438.1:10994333-11594333 GCA_003999625.1 Oryzias javanicus
CTTATTTTGGTGGTTTTGGAGGTAAGGCACTTATATAGGAGTGATGTCATAGCTGCTCTGTCCAGTTATCTATATACAGTCTTAAACTAACCCAAAAAGTGAAACCAAAATTGAGATAATTATAAGTTGAGTTATACTACACCAAGAATACCAGAAAAAGTTTTCTGCGATGGCCAAATAATCGGATGTCACGGATATTCCAGGAACGACAGTCACTAAATCTGGAATTTTTTGTTTTCATCGTCTGCGGTTTCAGAAGCGGGGCTGAGCTGGGAGCCCTAATCAACCCAGAAAGATGAGTCATCGTCTCACTCACTGTCCAAACTAATTGTCCGCATTCATCCTCTCCCTTCCAGCTGCGGCTGACAGAAATGACCGACCTGTCAGTAAACCGGAGCCGCGAGGACGGACCTCATTAAAAAGCTCACCTCCACCGTACCCCTTCGTTCCCGCTCGCCCGCTGAAACGCAATAAACACTCGCAGGCCAACATCTGGTTGAGTCACCTGTTGCCTAGAAACAAAGAGTCTGCGCTCACCTCGTCCAGGCAGCGCTCGTACTGCTCCCTCTGGCTCTCATTCTCCGAGGCCAACGCCGAGTTCTGCTCCTGAAAGAGACAAACACGCCCTCAGCGACAAAGAGGACACTTCCCCGCAAAAGGTCAGGTGTCAGCTCTTAGCCAATAAACCGAGAAAGGTCAAGGAGGCTTGAAGTTGTGATGCTGAACTTTTGGGGGGCACCTAATAAGAATATCTCCTCCACGCGGAGGGGAGCGAGGCGGCTATTGATCTTCAGGAGTTTCCAATTTGTCAGAGACGAGTTGCGCATTAGGAGCTGTCAGGCCGCTCGGCTCGCTCGTCCCTCTGCCCTTTCGCGGAGGCTCCGCGGCCCCTTGATGAAAACACGGGAAAGCTAATTACATCCAAAACTCCGCACTGAAGCCGTCTCTGGACCAAACGGTGACTAATAAAAGCTTCAGGAGCTAATTAAAAAGAGTGTTTGAGTGCCGTGTCAGTGGAGGTTGGTCTTACTCATCACTGTCATCAAAACCTCCGATATCGTCTTTCTGCGAAACCGAAGGTTGTTTATAGGGAAGAGCAATCTGGAATCCCACTGGTAATTGGAAAAAAGTAATCAATCTGAACGTATTTAATTATTTAATTACGAATAAAGAAATGTAGCTAAAACCTTTTTCAATCATCTTTTTATAAATTATAAAAGCATTCCCTGTAATCTTTGAATTATAATTAGGTCGTTTTCTAATACATTGTTTCTACGTAGCGCTAAAAATTCACCTCTGAGTTGTGGGCGGGCCATTGTCATGAAGCAACCCCGCACTCATAGTTTTCTCTTAGTTTTTTTTTAATTTAATTTAAAAAAATGCTTAAAAGTTTGTCGAAACTCAACTTTTAGAACATTTAGAGCAAAAGTTCAACTATGGAGTGGTTTTTTTTTTTGTGCCACCACATTGCGAACGAAAGTCTCAAGTTTTGAGATTGAAATTTTCTAAATTGCAAACTAAATGTTCAGTTTTAGAAACGAAACTTTCAAAGTTGCTAATAAAATATGAAGTTTTCCAAATTCTCTTTCTTTGCTTTTAAAATCAATTTTTGCGTTTGTAACATGTAAACATTTTCATTTATTTTTATATCATAGTTACTTGTTTCTTTTGTTTGTATTCACTTCTTTTCTTTTTATCTAATTTCAAGATATTTTTATTTTAATGTTTCCATTTAATTGAAAATATTTTCCTAATTCTGTTTTTATGTTTATCAAGTAACTAAAAAAAAAAAAAAAAATGTTTATGGTGATTAAAAACAATTGAGATTTTGAGGTTCTTGTCAGATTCACTGCGTTTTCCAAAAATATTGATATCGGTATCAATATCGGTATCAAAATCAGCGATCAGATTGATACCCGATTTATCAGTTTCGCTCAGACTTACTAAAATAGACTTTTGTTCGCAATATAGTGACAGAAAAATCACTTTATATTCAGAATTTTTTTTTAGCTAATCTGAAGTTAAATTAATTTCTTTTGATCAATTCAGCTAAAACTATTTTCTTTTTTACTAAGAAAATGATTCAGATGGACTGTTAAGTATCTGATACAGTCATGTTCTGAGTCACAGTCGTGTTCGGATCACGCCTTTTTAAACCGACTCGGACAGAAATGGCAGCCTGTGCACGTCCCTGTGATGTATCGCTCGGGTTTGGTACTTCCTGCTCCAGCTGGAGGTGCATCCATCACTCGTAACAGCGGCCTGAATAATAACATTATAATAAGACCATTAGAGAGGGGATTTTTAAGGGAAAAACTTTCTCAGCTTTCATTTTTGATTTTTTTTTTAAGAGAATCTTGGACCATGAAGAGGAACTCAAATCCCCGAAACAAACCAAAGCTGGAGTTCATTCGGGTCGAATTTGCTCTCCAGTCGCAGAAGGATTTGATGAGCTGTCGTGCTTTCGGACAGAGAAAAGCCAGAGGTGGGAAAGCTGGAATGAGCAGAGGAGTGATAAAGCTACCTCCAGGGTCTTCAGGCGCTCCAGCAGGAGCTTGGTTCTGTCTCTGTCTTCGTCCGCTTGGCTGCCGTCGAGCTCGGCGTTGGCCGGCTCGGCCCGCGTCGCCTCCGGGCCGTCCTGCAGCTTCTGCACTTCCTCGGAGAGTTTATCCTGATTCAGAGACAGCAAAGATGAGGTTAGAGGAGTGAGAAATGAAGAAAAAAAAAACACAACAGATGGAAAGAGGGCAGGACGAGACACGGGGAAGGAGCCGTGAAAGACGGGAATCCAGGGGCAGATGGGACGGCAGCCTCCACAGCAGAGTTGCTCGGCGTCCCCTATTCCCTAATCATGTTTCTCTTGTTTTCATGAAGAGAGGCAGCGACCTTCAGGGCTCGTTCACCGGCATTCTGGGATACTTAGATTTCTCTCCAGCATCACTGGGGATCGGGCCGTTTCTGTTCTTTTTGGCCGTTTTCTGTTTTCTGTCTCCCTCTGTTTCTTGTTTGGGCTTTTTTACTCCCGCTTTTTTCACCTCATTGCATCTGTCATCTTTAATTAGCTGCAGACTTGGTAATTTAGGAGCTGCTAATTAAGGCTATTTAGTATTTTGAAAGATTGGTGTTTGTATACGACTCGCTGAGAGATTGGTCTTGTTTTTGGAGGGAAATCTCTGGTGTCTTTCTGCTCAGTGATTTGTCACCAAAAAATAAAAAATAAAAAATTGGAGGAGAAACAAAAAAACTGCAGCATCAGAGTCACGTTTACCGTGGGTTTATTGACCTTAATGCCAAAATATTTTATCTGTTTTGGTTTTGTAATATTAACCCCAGGAGTGCTAATATTGGAAAGTATATGTGCTAGTTTTAGTAGTTTCGGATAGTACATGCGCTAGTATTGAATGGTACTCTGCTAGTATTGGTAGGATTGCACATGAGATGTGCTAGTATTAGTAGTATTGGGAATACATGTGGTAGTACTGCTAGCATTGGCTGGTAAATGTGCTAGTACAGGTAATATTGGATAGTGCATGAGATAGTACTGGTAGTATGGGTTGAACATATTGGCAGTATTGGGTAGTACATGTGCTTGTATTTGTAATATTGTATAGTACATGTGCTAGTATTGGGTAGTATACATGCTAGTATTACTAGTATTGGTAGTATGTTAAAAACAGGGGAAAAATATGATTTCTCCAACACAGACACGCGTTTCTTCCAGTAACATCCACTTTTTGGCTGTAATATAAAAGCAAACAAACAACTTTATTTGTGATGGTAAAAAAAAAAAAAAAGCTTATGGAAATAAAATTAGGCAAAGAAATTTCTGCATTTTTGATTCTTACATCCTAAATTTCATTTGCTTTTTGTGTTTTCTTTGGCGGTTTTTAAAAAATATTATTTTACGTAACACAAAAAGTTCATAAATGAACAGTCTTTTGGAGTATCCTAATAATCCGTTACAGGAGAATTTAAAGAAAAAAGGATTATAATCTTTATATATATTATTCAAGTTTGTGCTGAAATTAAGAGAACGTTTCAGTAAAAACTTCTGTTTTATACTAATTACAAATTAAAGACCTTAACAAAACAGCTATATTTTCCGCACGGTGAAGCGTCCTTAAAAGCGCACTTCAAAAGCGCACTTCAAAAGCGCACTTAAAAGCGCACTTAAAAGCGCACTTAGAGCGCACTTAGAGCGCACTTAAAAGCGCACTTAAAAGCGCACTTAAAAGCGCACTTAAAAGCGCACTTAAAAGCGCACTTAAAAGCGCCCTTAAAAGCGCCCATAAAAGCGCCCATAAAAGCGCCCTTAAAAGTGCATTTAAAAGCACAATTCAAAAGCACACGTAAAAGCGTACTTCAAAAGCGCACTTTAAAAACGCAATTCAAAAGGGCCGTTAAAAGTGCACTTCAAAAACGCACTTAAAAGCGTACTTAAAAGGGCACTTAAAAGCGCACTTTAAAAGCGCACTTTAAAAGGCACACTTTAAAAGCGCACTTTAAAAACTTGTTTTTTTCCTAATAAAGGCAGTGCACCTTAAAATCTGGAGCGCCTCGTGTTTGGTTAAATTCATGGTTAACTGATTTTAAAGAGATTTTGCAGAGGCTCAAAGCGCTCTGTAAAAATCTGTCTGTTTTTTTTGTTTTTTTTTTACCAGTTTCAAACAAGGTCTGATATTAATTTAAAAAAAGAAAACACACTTTAAAACAAAAAACATTGTTGCATTAAACTAATTTAAAAGATTTTAGCTTCAACTAAAGTCAAAAGTTGGATCTCCGGTGTGAGTCTGGCTCAGAAAGCGCCGTATCACTGAGAACAGGGTTGGCGTTTGTCACTCCTATCTTGGCTTTGACAGGTGACTGTCAAACCTAAAGACGTCTGTGCTTAATGTGCTGCAGGAAATGGAGGTGTGATGGATGGCTGCAGACCCTCAGAAAACCTGCCGCCTAATAGGAAGCCTTTGAAATGCGCACCCCAAAAAAATAATTTTTTTTTTAGCTTTTTGCTTCCATCCTATCAACCAATCACGGTTGAGGTATTCAATCGTATTACATTCCATGAAGCACATTGTCACTTTTATTATATATATATATATATATTTTTTGTTTGTTTTGCGACTCCTCATCAAGCGGAGTTAAAGAGCTGGATAATAAACCGGGCAGATGAAGGGAGCGAGGAGAAGAGAGGAGAAGAGAAGGGAGGGAGGCTCGTCCCTCTCGCTGCCCTTTCAAGTTATTGAGTTTGTCTGCTGAATACACAGAGCAGAGCTGCAGCAGGCTGTACGGCTGGGAATAGAATATTAACCGTCCGTGTTTATTCTCTCTGACAGCCGGGTCACGTGACTGAAGTGTGTCTACATGCGGTTCACAGCACGCGTCAGCGCGGAAGTGCCGCTTCTACTCCTAATTACAGCGATTTATTGCCTTTTTGGGGGGGAAATGTTTAATTAAAATGCTTCTGCTGTAACTGTTCTCAAAAGGTTTCCTTGCTTTTTTATGCATTGGATTTGCATAACAATAAGTCATTGGAATTGTTGAGCGTTTTGCACAAACATCTCCTAGGGTTTGTTTTGCAGTTTTTCCACCTTTTAAACGTATTTTTTGCCCTTGCCGGAGCGCTCGGATAACATCGTAGAGGTGACAAACACGCTCATTCTTTCTGCTTTTCCCCCCAAACCCAATTTTACTGAGCAGAACTGGGTCAACAGTGAAAGCGGCGTTTGGTTTACCTTGTAGGCCTTCATGATGTCCACCGTGTCCACGGCCGTCTGCTCCAGGACGCCCTGGTTCTGCAGCAGCGACCGCACCGTCTCTTCCATCCTGCAAACGACAAAAAGCACGCACGGCATGAACGTCTTCCTATAAGGAATCGAGAAAAGCACGCTTCCCCTTTTTTTTTGTAGTTGTGTTATTTATACAACTTTTACAAGAGAAAAAAACGCTTTGTTTTCCTGTTTGCTACCTACAACTTCCTTCTTCTGGGCTAATGTGCACCTGTTAGAAGACCTGCGAAAAACAAGCCTTTGTGGTGAAAAAGCCTGCAGAAATCCATCTAATCAATCTGAAAAAACATTTGCAATTTATTTAAAGTCATATTTCAAATTTCTAACAACATTTTGATGAACTTTGAGTTTGTTTTACTGTCAACAATGTTATTTATTTTATGTTTGGTGAAGGTTTCATTACCATAATTTTGTCTTATTGTTTTTAGTCTTGCTTTTTGGAACGCAGGTTCCTAGTTTTTTTTTTTTTTTTTTAATAAACTGTGTTCCTTATGTACTTGGTGTCCAGTTTCATCACGTTATAGCCCCATTTTCTTAAATGTATTTATTTTTTTTTAGTATTTTCCCCTACACTAATGCAGGTGTGCCAATGGGGGTCGTAACATATTTGGGGGGGTTGTCCGGGATATATTTCATTTGGCTAGGGGGCGTTTTTGTCTTTTCCTCTGGGTTGTTTTGGGTGAACAAAATACACAATCTGACTTAATTTATTTTATTTTTTTCAATATTTTGTAGCATTTTAAGCTATTTTAAGCTCTGTTTTTAGTTTTTAGAGATTTGTTAATGTTATAAAATGTAATAAAAATGTGTAATCTTTTTGTTGCTTTTTTTTTATTTTTAAAAAGATCATTTAAAAAGTTATATCCATAAAGACATACCAAGAAACAAAAGCCAAAATCACAAAGAAATATTAGTTATTTAGGTATACAGATTAAATCAATAAAATGAAAGTTTTTTTTTTTTTTTGATTGTCTGGTCAAGGTTCCAATCCTATAGTTTTGTTTTTTTAGGTTTTCAGTCATTTTTTTTGGAACACAGAGTTTCCTTTTTTTTTTTTTAATAAACTGCGTTACTTATTTGCTTGGTATCAAGTTTTGTTTTTTAGTTATTTCCTCTACACTGAGGCAGGGGTTTCTGTTGGGGGCATAACATATTTGGGGGCTCGTCCGGGATATATCCCATTTGGCTAGGGGGCATTATTAGTTTGGTACAGCTTCAAAGGAGGCCTGAAACATATACGATGAGTTTGGAGTGAGAATGTGTTGCATGTTTCTCTTCGTATGACTTGTATTTAAAGGTTAACATCTTTACATAAAACCAGATTTTAAATTTTTTTCCAGACAGACTTTTTCTTAATTTTTTTTTGGTTTCCAAATATGAAATTCAGTATTTTTAGTAAAAAAAAAAAACATATATATAATATAAATGTATTTCTCTTCTATGAGAATAAACAGAAAGTAGGTTTCAAAGAAGCTAGCCAAATGGTTGGCTATCACACACTTTAACAGCACAAATATATATTGTTAAACAGTTAAAAATATATTGATTAAAACTTGCTGAATTTTAAGCAACTAAAGTAAAATATGTGTAAAAAAAAAAAAAAGCAAAATTAGGCAACATTTATGGACATTAAAAGCAAAATAAATGCTAAATTTGCCAAAGACAGTGTGACAGATCATAAAAAGCTGCTCAACAGCAGTAAAAAACAAAAACTATGTAAAAGTAACTCTCGTTTTGAATGGTTTAAAGTAGCCATATTGAACAATAGACAACAACATTGCTCCAAGATGGCGCCAGAAGTTCTCAAAGTTTACACTCTTTCCCTTGAAAAAAAATTTGAACCGGGTTATGGATCGGAATTTTCTAGTATAAATTCATCTTCCAGCTACAGTTGAGTCATTTCCTCTTCTAGCTAATGATTAGCTTAATGTTGTGTTTGGGCAACATGTCGTCTGCAACCAGATCCCGCTCAAATTAAAAGCTAAAAATGTCTAAAAATGTCTAAATGACAAACATTGAATCAGACATCTTTAGAGCTATAGCTGCCCAGTTGTAAGAATAATTATTGAGAAAAGGCTGTGTCAATGAAAGAAAAACAAAAACTAGCTTAAGACACGGCTGAAACCATATTTAAACACAAATTTTAAAAGCTAAATGGAGTCAGAGCTCTCTACCTGGACTTTAGCTGAACTGACTCCCAATAATGTGGTTTTAATTAGCAGAACACTAAGAAGCAAAGCTAATGATTGGGAGAAATCATAAACTAAAATAATGTTTAAGAAAGCTTAACAATTCTCTACAATAAGCTACATGCTAATGCTAAGCTAGCTAAAGAAACCACTTAGAAGTAGCTAGGAATGTCTCGTAAATAACCCTTTGACACCTGAACTTTAGCTCAAGTGTTGATATTATTTTATCAGTCGTAACTCTTTGACCATTTACATAATTCCATCAGATTCTAAAGAAGTTGGTGCAAAGCTGGTGAGAAAAATGTTGGAATCGGTTGATTAACAACAAGCTAAGCTATGTTAAAAATGTGTGTTATTTAAGTGTCCCTGGTGACTTAGGTGTAAAAGTCCTTTAGCTAAATGTAAGAAACAAGAAAAAAATCACAATAGACAAATGTGTTGACAAGACAATAGGCTTTTTCTGCTTTGCTGCATTGTTACTGTTGCGAAATAAACAAGGAAGAAAGTTTTGGAACCCAGTAACGATGCAGGTGTAAACTTTGTTTCGGCTCATGCACCTTTTAAAAGTTGTGCATGTTAAGCAGAGGGTGGAAATGTTTACAGGCAGCAGGGGAGGGGGAGATGGTGGTACATGTACACCATCTGTCTAGGCTGAGCCACAAAGCCGCCTGTAATCAGGCGGCTGACGGCAGAGTCGGAAAGACAGGAAGAGCAGCAGATTGCTACAGTTCCAGTTCAAACGCTGGCCTCAATCAGCAAAACTAGGACCTGTACATGTAGAGCTTGACCTTAAGGTCAAAAACTGGTGAAGGTGGATTACCATGTTCACAGGTATTTGACATGGAAGATCTCCACAAGTGACGATCTTCAGAAAAAGAATATTTTCTACACTATTGGGCGCATCATCAATGAATGGCCTATTTTTGAACTTGTGTCATTTATTGATGATAAATAAATAACACAAGTTCAAAAATATGCCATTTATTGATGATGCACCCTATAAATGGCATATTTTTGTACTTGTGTCATGTATCAGGCGCACCAGACACCAACGGGGTATTTAAGACTCACATAACTTCAGAGTAGCTAAACGCTCAACGTGTTAGCTAAATTAGAAGCGTTAGCATAGTCATATAATTTGAAAGGCTTAATCTAATGTACAATATGTGAAAAAAAACACACTTAAAACTGCAAAAACAAACATTAATGTGACTAAAGTTGTTAGTTACACGTTAAAAAAAACAACAGCCCTTCACTGCTTCACATTTACCGCATTAAAATATTCACAAAAACACCCAACCTTGTTTGCAAATTGTAGAGAAAAATAAATAAATAAAAACAGATTTAGCTAACTTACGCTTTGTACCAATCAAAATTCAAACCATGTGTAAGGGGCTTCGAAATATAAGGCACACTGTCATTTATTTATTTTTAATTTAAGGCTTTTAAGTGCTTAAAATATTGTAAATTAAAAGTGACTCTACTATGTGAAGCTAGCTTTCCGTACAACATATATTTATGTGTTTGTGGTTGTGAGACACAACAGAGCTCTTCGTTTGCTGAAAACAAACTCTGACGCTTTTTGAGCTTCTCGGCTTACCGTACCTCCCATCATGTTGCATGTCGAAACAAGCAAAACAGTGTCCCACTGCCCGCCTCATATTGAGCCAGTCTGACTGACAGTCAAGACTTTAACTTCCCAGTAACTTGTTTGAAACACGCTACACGTTAGCCACATTAGACACGTTAGCATATTAAAGAAACTTGTATGTCCTAATCCGGTTTGAAACGTAAAAAAAAACACTAAAACAAACTTTACTGTGACTACGCTAGCTCCCAACGTCGTTTGTAATGCAATAAAAATAAAAGCTCTCACCGCTACACGTTAACCGCATTAGCTTATTCACAATATCACCCAAAATTGTTTGCAACTCATTAAAAAAAAAAGTCTGAATTATAAAGCAAACTGTTATAAAAAAAAATATATATATATATATTTTTAAGTGTGGGAAATATTGTAAACTGAAAGTGAACCTACTAATTTTCCGTACGACATATATTTGTGTTTGTAGTCAACTCAAAACTCCTTGAAACACAACAGAGCTCTTTGTTCGCTGTAAACAGACTCTGACACTTTCTGAGCTTCTCGGCTTACCGTACCTCCCACCACGTTGCATCTAAACACAAGCGAAACACAAGAGCTGCACAATTTAGCAAATATCAGGTGGAAAAAAACATGTGACTCCTGCCCGTTCTCCTTAAAAAACTGTGTGCCACTGCCAAAAAAAAAAAAAAAAAATTGCATGTCACTGTTTTATGTAGTTGCATTGAAAAAATACTCAAATCCAAAGTTAATATTATCCACAGAAACAAATGTAGAGTTTATTTGATCTCAGCTTCCAGGACACTTAATTTTTCTGATAATCTGATTTACTATAATGAGGAAACAAATTGCCAGCAGCAGTAATTTGAGACGGGTGCGCTATAGTGAAGCAAAGTGGAGCTTTTTTTTTTTTCATAAACTGAAATAAAAAGAAAAATCATTAAGGCAAGACAACAAATGGAGTTTAATCTGTCGACTAATGCGGCACAAATAAAAAGCACACAATTAATAAACAGGGGGGAGCCGTTTAAAGAAATGTCATTTCCATAATTTTTATTTTGTTTACTGTCACTTTCAGCAGAGATTTGTAACAATTCTCTGTAGTTTCTGGGAACAAAAACGAGAAAAAACAAAAGAGCTTTTAGCTTTAAGGCTGTGATTGAAGATGCTTGTGAGAAGACGGTGCCAATTAAAAAAATAATTATTATTTAACTTATGAAAGCTATTTAATTAGAAGACAATCAATACAAATCAACATAAAATTAAATAAGGAAACTTTTGTGGTTTTTGCCCCATTTAGCTGATCTACAAATATTTAATACTTTTCTGCAAACACTGTTAGAAGGCCATTTTTCCCTCTTTAGTCAACGAACAGATGCTGAATTCATCTTAAAGTCATTCACTCTCATTTGTGATTCTAGTAATAAAGCAGATGTGTTTACATCTAGGTAAAGAGCAAAAAAGTAAAAGCTCCCATCGTTCCAGAAACCTTTAGTGTGCATGTAGTGAACCAGGATGACTGACGAGGACAGCCACCTTACTCAACCAGTCGTATGGAATTGGAAAACGCCACAAAGATTAAAGATTAAAGATCCAGGTGTTTTCTTATTTTTTGGTAAAATGAATCCCTTTTATAAAAGGAGGACTTATTAAAAATCTTTTTCAAAAGTGTTCCCAGTAGTTTTGTAATTATAATTATGTCCTTTTTAGCCACAACCGGTAAAAAAAAAAAAAAAAAAAAAGTGTCTTTCTTGGACATAGTTTCTGCAGAGCAGCAGCAGTTCACTAGATATTTGCCTCAGACACAGAAGGAGTTTATACAAATAAACCCCTCCTGTGTCAGGAGATTCATAACTCATTCATTTTCCATGCCGCTTTATCCCTTTCGGGGTCGCGGGGATGCCGAAGCCTATACCGGCGGCTGATGGGCGAAGGCAGGGTTTACCCTGGACAGTTCGCCAGTCTGTCGCAGGGCCACATTTGCGCACACAGTCACTCTCACATTCATACCTAGGGGCAATTTAGAGTCACCAATTAACCTATGAAGCATGTTTTTGGACGGTGGGAGGAAGCCGGAGTACCCGGTGAGAACCCACGCATGCACGGGGACAACATGCAAACTCCACACAGAAAGGTCCCAGTTGGTGTTTCTGATCCCCCAGCCGGGATTTGAACCGGGGCCTTCTTGCTGTGAGGCAAGAGCGCTAACCACTGCGCCACCGTGCAGCCCAGGAGATTCATAACTGCTACAGTAAAATCTGTACAAAACAAAATAAATACATAAAATTTCCTTTAAGATGTGGGCTTAGCTGGTGCGGAGCAACCCCGCCCCCACCTCCCAACACCCATCTGTTTACGTGTCAGCTTACAGCCTCTCACACCTCCAATCTAACGTTGCTACACTGAAAAAAGTAAAACATTGGAATAATTAACAAAAGTTCTGTAATTTCTTATATTTTAAAGTATTAGTTTGTGTTCTTAGTTGAGTAAACCATAATCTCAAAACATTTATTTAATTCAAGCTAATATCGTAAATGTAACAAATTACAAAAATGTTATTAATTACTTTTTTACAGTGTAGTCCAACAAAAATTGTCATCTACAAGTGGATATCTTAGAATGGAGTAGAGCTGGAAGTATCTGCTCCAACAAATGTCATCTGCTCCTGATTCACAGTGAATAAAGGTTTAATTTAGGCATAATTTTCTTCATATAAGTCCTTAATCATCAGAAAAATGTCACAAAAACATGTAAAAAAAAAAAAAAACAACACTAAAATCTAAAAGTCCCACTCTAACATTTTTTTTCTGTTGTGAAATCGTGGCCAGTCATCTTCTAATTATGATCTCAAAGTTTTTAGCCAAAATCAAAAGCTTTTGTTGTTTTTTAAGACAAATTTCATGAACAGCGGCAATAGCTCGTTAAAAAAAAACAATTTTGGATTGTGGGCGGGACTGCACAGAGCATTCTGCTCCTCCCCCTTTCAAGTCGCTGAGAGTTCTGTTTGTGTGCTAGCTTACAGCCTCAAGCTAACGTTAGCTGCGCAAAAAGAACAACAAGCAATATTGGATCAATCCAGTCGTACAGGTTTGAGCCACTTTTTACAACAGCGTGAATGTTGAACGCTCATCATCACACCTAAGCGTTAGCATAATCTGAGCTTTTTCTAGCGTTTTCTGATCCAGCGTGATTTGAATTAAGAAATACTCAGTTTTAATGATAAATGCTTCTATTTAGGCTCTTTGTCATAATAAAAATTAAAATACTACAAGAAAAAGTAAAAACTAAATTTTTTTAGGGATGTAGAAAAAAAATCAATTTTTAGTTATTTTGTTTGGCGAGACTGACGAGGCAATATTTTAATTCCAGCCTCTTGTTTTTGTTTTCCACTTAAACCCCCGACCACTAGCTGACAGAACAGCACACTGAGCCTCTTTGAGCGACAACAAGATCACCAGCTTGTGTTAAATGTTCAGTCAGCCTGGCGGTTTTGTTCGGGAAAGTTTGTTTTTACTTTTTAAGAAACTTCTTAAATTCGACTTTTCTTGCCAGGCGTTTGACTCAGCCTGACACCCTGCTGGTGTGTTTTACCGTTTGATTGTTCAGCTTTGCTTTTATCTTGTGCTTTTACGATTTATAACCTTTCATCTGTACTTGTTTTAAAATTTTAGCAGTTGTTTTTATTGTTCTTTGAACTTTTAATGTTGTTTTGACGAGGTCATTTGAAGGTGACACATAAATGAATTAAACTTAAACAGAAACGTGAAAAACTCTTCTGATACGGTCTTAGAATCGTATCGCCAGACTGTTTTCTTTACTCTGAACAACTTACCGCCGTGCGCTAGCAATGCGACACACTTTGAGATGCTAATTTAAATGAATTTGATTCAGAATGAGCGGAAAAATCTAAACTGAAGTGCAAAACTGGACAAGCTCCCGGAAAAAAAAAAAAAAAAAAACCCGACAGATAAAACTAAAAGCCTTATTCGTCAGTACTGTGGAGTCCCTCCAATCCTTTTACATGAACACACTGCTCGCTAAACGCGCATGATGGATAGTATATAAGTCTCGGATGACAGAGCATTACTTAACATAAAGAAAAAAAAAAAGCGGAGATGGCGAGATTAATCTTAAAGTGGTTGCCAACGACCTATTGAATGCATCAGTCAGGGAAGGAGAGCCCAAATGAAGGACGAATGAGGTTGTGTTTTGATAAAAAAAAAGAAGTGGCGGCGCTGGTGGCGGCGGTGGAGGAGAAAACCAATTCTGACTCCCGTGACCCCTGAGCCACACCGGCTGAATTTCAAACGCTCGTCAGCAGTTGTGGAAATACAATTAAGAGTCCGATCAATTTTCAGCCGTGGGATTTTCGACTGGAAAACAGGCGTGGACGCCAGCCGTCGACGGCGGTGAGGCGGCGTGCCAATCACCTGCTCCGAAAAAACCCTGCCCGTAATAAATAAAACACTTCCTGTCTTTTCTTTCTCCGCCCTCCTCTTTTCTTTTCAGCTGTCAAGACTTCAAACGGTGGCGCGCTCCGCTTAAACTGCAGCTGCTTTATGACAAATTCCTTCAGCGACCTGGAAGTGATCAAAGCGCTCCGGCGTGCGACTCACCCCATCTTGAGCTTCCCTCCACCTTTAACTCCGCTTCCTCTCCTGAAGAACGCCAGCACGACGGCGCAGACGTCCCTGAGGTCCATATGCAGCGACATCCGCCGCCGCGGCTGACCGGAATGTGGGTCTCTGGGCTAAAATAGGCCATGCAGTCATCATATAAGCCTGAGTGCTTTTTCGCTCAATCGACACTGAGCGTGCTCAGAGCCGTGGCCGAGTTACAGCATCGGCCCCTGACAGCAGATCCCCTGCTCTCATTCTCTACTGTCATTATCCGCCACCGGCCAAACACTGGGATCTGGCAGGGAAAGACTTTCCCGTATGCGGCGGGCTAAGCTGTCTCCGAAGGAGAGAGGCACTCCCGCTGGGACCGGACGAGGGGCGACTCGAGACAGGGGTTCCCAGTGCCGACTTGTGACTCAGAGGTGGCTAAGAGGCTTTGACTTGTGAAAACCAACACTTTCCTTGCGAGGAAAGCCAACGAAGAGACTATGTGCCAGAGTGGTGGCTTACCGGGGCAATCCTTGCGCCCCATCCCAAGATCCCTTTCTAACGGTTGGCACCAAACTTAACCCTTGTGCCACCCTTGGGGTCTTTTTTTTCAATTTTATTTTTTAATAGTGTCCATGGGAGACACTTCAAAGGGGTCATCTGGGCCCCGTAAGACAGCACAAGGGTTAAGGGGCCAATTACTTCAAACTCTCTACTAGGGGTGTCAACGGCTCACGTCCACCAAAAAAAAAAACCTTTAATCCGATTTGACCAAGAAACAATTGCAATATCCCAAATCGGTGGAAGTGATACGGAGAACAATCAGGCCGGTTGTGCGGCTGAATCGAGGCCATCGGGGGGCCCTTGCGTGACATCGAGAGTCGCAATCGCCTTTTCTCAAAAAAAGAAAGTATCTGTTTAAGCGCAGAAATATTCCATTCTTCTCAGACTCCTTTCCAGCAAATCACTTATGCACGCCCCCACCGGGTGATTGCCTAGTTTAACCCGGCTCTAAGCCACTCTTATCCTCTTAGAGCTTGTTTTTGCAGAAAAACAGTCAAGGAGACCCTTTCCAAGACGTGACCTACATGACGGAGAAGCAAACGGTGGCACTAATAACTGGAAGGCTCGGTTTTAGGCCTGGAAAAGTGGTGGGTATTAGAGCGGAGTAGCATTACAAAGGTGCGTGCCCTCGTGACCGGTAACTCCAGCCCGGAGACCTCTAACCCCGTCAACGAGGCACACATGCCAGAGATCAGAAGGTCGCCGGGTTTAGTGCGCTCAGGACTGTCATATTTCAGTCCTCTTGTCACACGCTTTATGCTCTAGAGGCTTCACGGAAAATCGAGTTATTTGTTTTATTGTCAGCACTTTCTAGAAATCAAACACTTTTACCAGACAGAACAGGTTTACCGGAAGATTTGAAATGTCTTCAAGTAGCCAGATGTTGCTTCCTCATTCATCTCTTTAGTACTCCATTGAAAAGTCTGTTAGTTGTCCTACATGTGTTTTTCACATGTGATAAAGACATCCCAGTAGGGAGTCTCAGTGGTCGTCAACCCAAAGACCCTTACAAGCAAAGTTTTTTGGAACTTTTATAGGAGCATTAAACCCAAGTTTTGGTAGTCATAGTGAAATAATCTATGATACTCAACTTCTAATAAAGGGTAAAGTTCACTTACAAATCCTAAAGTGCCATTTCGCAGCGACTTAAATACAAGTTTTTAAGCAAGTATTTGCAATTGGAAGGCAAGAGTTGAATTCTTTTAAGAAACAGTCACAGTTTTATGGCAACCAGACGATTTGTCGGTTATTGGCTGAGGTTGCGCGGTGGCAGTCCAGTGACAGGCGAGGTTGCGAAATCAGCCACAGGACGGATCGCTTGCTCTGATTGGACGATGTGTAAATGTCTCTGGACGACGGCCGTCAAATTCAAGAGAAAAAGCAAAAGAGCGAGTCATTCTGCATGACCGGCTGCTGTCTACATTCTTGACAAAGCCAACTGTTTTCAAACAAACCGAGGAACAGGATGGAATTTGGAAGATTCTGCCATGCCGTGGTAGCAGTTGTAATAAAAACTATGAATTGCATAATTTCCTAAATTACTGAAATGACTGCTCACATCAAAGTGTTTCATCATCCCTTGTCTCAGAGTAGTAACGGTCTATTCCATAAACAGTAAGTCAGAGATATACAATATAAATTGCTGTAACATTTAAATGTGATTTTACCTTTTGAATTCATATGAAAACATTGGAATTCTTGACATTGATGTCTAAAAATGGACAAATAAAGAAGTTATTTGATAGAGGGTTTTTTTTTAAAGAAATTATTAATACAACTGCTGCAAAGGACCCCCTTGTTAGTGTTTACCTGGGGCCCCCAAAGTATGCCACTGCGTTCCACCATTGGACCGATATCGGACTAATGAACTAAAGTGTTGCATAACGCCGCAAAGACACTTCTTTAAAAACCAGGACCAGCTGGTTCACCTTGATTGCGTAAGCACGTCTGTACTGTAAACTGTTGCATATTAGCTCAAGATTGCTATTGACAGTTTCAGAATCCAGTGGAATGACTTTAATTAACAAACTGTGACAGTCAAAAGAACAGTGGGGCTAGACCAGGGGTGTCATATACTCAATCACACAGGGGGCCAAAATTCAAAACACGCCTTACGTTCAATAAACATTTATTGGACACTCAAAAACTACATTTTAAAAACTTTAAAACCATAACTTATTAGCGTAAATATGAACTAGATATACAGCATTACCTGCGATAATGCTAGCCTGAATGCTGATAGCTGCAGATGCTGAAGCTAATAGCTAAAAATGCTGACAATGATAGCCAGTTAAAATATTAGCTAAATGCCAAATTAGCCTAAAAAACAAACAAAAAAAACCTACGTTTACTAAAACAGCTAGCATGTAGCTGAAAAAATAGCCTAAAATACTCAAAAAAAGCCTAAATTAGCCCAAACAGTTAGCACGTAGCCGAAATATTAGCTCTACTCTAAAACACCCTAAAAAACTAAAAAAAAAGCCAAAATTAGCCAAAACAGCTAGCATGTATCTGAAATATTAGCTCAACTCTAAAACACCCTAAAGAACTTTTAAAAAAGTCAAAATTAGCCAAAACAGCTAGCATGTAGCTGAAATATTAGCTAAACTTAGCTAAAATCTTAGTACCGACTAAAATAGTCCAAAAACTTTAAAACTGTAACCTTTTAACATAATTATGAATATTAAAAAGGCTGGAATATTTTTCCAGAATAAATCAACTTAAACCTTAAATAACTGTCAATATTTCACTCTCCACAAAATATATTTTGTCAAAATGATTCAAGTTGCGCGCAAGATAACATCGCACCATTAATAACAATAAAATAAAATGATATGGAGGGCCGGATCCGGCCCCTGGGCCTTGACTTTGACACATGTAAGCTAGAGCTTCAATGTTAATGGGTCCAAAATTTAAATTATATTCATTTGTCTTCAAATGTCCAATAAACTGGACAGGACTTACCAAATCTTTCTGTACATGACTAACCACAAAGATGAGCTTCAAAAATGATTGTCGACACACTTTCATTCAAAGCTGCTTTCAATAAGTAGTTGACTGGAATGTTTTGCTTTAATGACTTCTTGTTCCTAAAGATTAGCTTATATAAGAAAAAGCCCGTATACAGCGGGGGAAGGCGGGCAGCAGCTGGCGTGTCTGTGTGTCGTGGCGAGCAGATGTTAGGCCTCCAGATCTATACCACGACCATTAGGTCAGTAACAGTTCCTCTGGCTTGGGGCAACAATCTGCAAACACCAGCCCTGCTAGCCGGCGGCCCTGATGTGAGAACGGATGGCCTACTTCTGCGCGCACTCGTAATCTGACCTCTTTCGACAGCCCGCAAACATCATAACCAGTGTGTTTAATCCAAGGCCAAAGTTGGTGGTGGTGGGGGGAGAACATAAGTATTTGTGATTGTCTGACACAATTCCAAGTGAGGGAAATGAGGTTGACATACAAACCTTTTGTCATAAAGCTGAGGCCAAAGTTGCGCTAGTAGAGCAATAAGCTAAAATTTGAGCTCAATATGAGGTGAGCTCGAAACAGTCCAGACACCCATTATCTGTTAAAAAAGCAATTGCCTCCTTAAGGAAGTGACTTCAAAGCATCGACCCCCTTCTATCTTGTTAGGGAGCGCAGATGTGTTGAACAAAGGGTCTGATTCATCTGGACCAGGGGGGCCTACACCTCACACGGATGCATTCTGTTCCAGGTTCTTTCTGAGTGACCGACCTTAAAAAAACGAGATGCATTAGCAACTACAGGATGCTAAAGGTTCACACCTTTCTGAGGTTTAGGAGGAAGAAAAACTGTGCATCAGATGACGTTCGATTGGCCGTTCTTCAGGTCGAGGAGGTGGCGTACCAAATGGCGAGGTTAATGATTGGCTGACTTCATTTCTCTAGATATAGTTTTATTTTTTGTGTTTTGTTATTTTTTTAGATTCGCAATCAACCAACACTCGTTACGATCTACACATGGGCTCCCTTAGTCAGAGGAAATCTCGTCAGCATGTCATGTTGTTTGTTTAGAAAGAAACAAATAAAATACTAGCGTTTGGCTCACGGCTTTGTTCTTCACTACTCGCTATATAGTGCGTTCGTCATTTCGTAGTGCTGTCCGAATCTACAATTCCAAAATCCAGTGCCGTAGAAATTTCCCAGAAATCTTTCCAGAAAAACATCATTGCACCCCATATCAGCGAATATAGACCACAATGCATTGTGTTTTAAACATTTTTGCAAAAAGAAATGAGTTTAAATATGATTTTTTAATTAACCATCAATGTTTTCAACACAGTAAAGTCACAAATCGACGTCTCAAAATACTTGTTTATTCCACCACATTCTCATTCCAAAGTTCTCACAATATGGCGCGTGGTTACCATGGTTACGGACCTCTCAGTGTCACTTTATAATGTTTTGGTGTCCCCAACTCGTGAGTTCCAATTAAATCAGGGGTTCATTCATTTTGTTGGACGCAGCACCGGTCCACATCTAGTACCCTTACCCGGTTTTCTAACCCTTGCCTGGTCCACATCCGGAACCAGCACTGATCCCCGTCTGATCTAACCCGGTATCCTAACTCTAGCCCAGTTCGCATCCAAAACTGGCACTGATCCACGTTTGAAACCCTAATTTGGTATTCTAACCCTTTCCTGGTCTGCATCCGAAACCAGCACTGATCCGCGTCTGCTATCCTAACCCGGTATCCTAACTTTAGCATAGTCCGCGTCCAAAACTGGCACAGATCTGTGTCTGGAACCCTAACCCGGTATTCTAACCCTTGCCTGGTCTGCGTCCGAAACAGGCACTGATCCGCGTCCGGCATCCTAACCCAGTATCCTAACTCTAGCCCAGTCTGCGTCCGGAACCGGTACTGATCCAAATCTGGTACCCTAACCCAGGATTCTAACCCTAGCCTGGTCCAGAACCGACACTAATCTGCGGTCCACGTACCGATACCGGTTTGCGGCCCAGTGGTTGGGGAGCCTTGATTTAATTGGAACAACCAGCCCAACAAAAACGACGAGTTGGGGACAGTCAAAACGTTAATATTTGACACGGAGGGTCCTTAACCATACGTCAAAATGTGACGACTTGGAATGAGAATGTGTTGAATATTCCTGCACTACAAAGTTTTTAGTAGTTAGGGTTAGTCTTCTTATTTTTCTACTATTTACTCGCCGCCTTCTGTTGAAAGAGGCTTGGTGCCAAAAATTGAAATCTTTTTGGGGCACAAAACAGAAACGGTTAAATTCTTTGCTAGCATCTTCCCAATGGCGGATTACCACAATGTCAGAAGAGTAGCCTTGAGTCTATCTTTATTAGAAAAACAGACATAGTCGTCATCAGGCACATTGTTGTGTCTTGGTTCACCACATAAACCAGCAATGCTGTGAGCTTGGTGAGTCAAAGTACGACCTGGTTTGGCGAGCAACGTTCATTCAAGGATCTCATTAAATGGTCATAAAAACTTGCATAGCTTTGTGTGAACGTCCACGTTTTGAACCCAAAAATCCTAAAACACACGTTTACATGTGTTCATAGTGACTTTTCATTGGAAGTTGCTGCTTAAACGCACGTTGCTGAGGGTGCTTGTACGACCATCGGATGAACTACAAACTGCTCCCTCTTGGAGCTCCTTATCCTGTCCCGGTCCAGCTGTACGGCCCGTTGGAATGGTAATGAGAGTAGCACATGAGCGCGCGCTCTCCACCGCTCTAAAACTTCCCTCTGTGGACCGCGGAGGGGTGGATGAACCCGAGCGTGACCGTCCAAACAACACGTCCCGACTTGAAAGGCCGTCCGTGCCTGTTTACATCATTGGTGCATGACTTATATACACACGTGCGTTGAATATGCGGGCGCGCGGGACATGTTCTCACATACCGAGTGACGTGCGGAGACGAATGGTCGGCAGTAAATCTGCAAACAGCCTTCATCGTCTGCTGTTGTTGTTAGTCCTACGGTGTGTCTCCCTCATCCTGCTGCAAAGTCCAATCTTTCAACGCCAAAAAGTGAGTTTTTGAAGTTGAAAGCTGTTGTTTTTTAAAACTTGTTCTCAGTCATTAAAGCCTAGAATATATATATATATTGTTGAACAACAAATTCTTTTAATAGAACTTTGCTCTCCTGATACGTTCAAGATGATTCTGATTGTGGCTTCTTGAACTCACTTTTAGCATAAGATGTTCTCACTGGACCCGACACTAGCGAACGTTTTCACAGTTTTCACAGATTTGATGCGAAATTTCGGAATGGTACAAATATCACAAATCTTGGATTCAGGCTTTTTTTTTTCACTTTTTATTTCGACACATGAAAGACTTGGTGTCATATAATCCCAAAAGGACACAAACCGCAATTATTCAGCACTAACACGTCATAGTAGCCTCGTCACTAATTACTAAAAATTCATTCACACAAGCCAATGGATCTTAAATAAAATTTCTTTTAATTTAAAATTTAAAAAAAGGTTTAATCGATTTTATACAGACTGAATAGTTTATACATCTGACATTGAAGCAATCCCGTTATTAAACTCAAGATGGGGCTAAAATGCTAAAATGTAAATGAGGAGTTTTTCTTCGCTCCCCCTAGTGGCAGAATTCATCATTACAGATATTTCTTTAAACACCCCCCCTCCCCGCAAGACTAAACCATCTGGCATTTTTTTTAATTGTATTTTACTTTTATTTGTTTTACTGTATTCTTATTTATATTTTATTTATTTTACTGCAGACAACTTTTGTAATTTTATGCTGTTTTTTATATTTTGTTCTTAATTTGTCTAATTTTTTAAACTTTCCTCTTTCTTTTATTGTGAAGCACTTTGGTATTGATTTGGTACTGAGTCAGAATGGGGGGGTGTAAGGAGTTGTTTTATTTGAGAGAAGATTGAACTCAACAAAATGAAGAAATCAGTTAAAAGATTAACATTATTGTTTTACATTCAACAGTTTAGGTTATACAGATATTTAGTTTTATCTTCAGTGCACTGGTATTTCTTCATTTTGTTTAGCACAATTCTCTACCACAAAAAAAACTGGAGGACCACAGGAACTTGTGGCCCACCCATTTTAATTTTTAAATAACAAATGGGCCCTTTTTCCATAGGAATTATATCATGGTTTCCTGATTCGATTCATGTCTTGAATAAAAAAATGCTTAAAGGACCTATGCCGAATCAGCTTTTTAATTTAAGCTGTCAAATGTATTATAATGTTCTTTTCTCACTATAAACAACCCTAAAACCTGTATTTCAATCCTTTAACACATTTCTTATCATTCCTCTGAAAAACGGTGCTCTGAGGACCAGCCCCTTCCAACCCACCAAAACGAACTGATGTCACAAAGTGAGAACAGCCTCTTCTAGCATCACCCCCAAAGCTAACACAAGCACACAATTTTTCCACAAAGGTAGCTTCATTGATAAATTGGGCTACTAGCAGCTAGCTTGGCCGCTCATTTGCTAGCCCGTCCATCGCTACAACCAGTGTAGCCAGGAATAACCCTTGTGCTCTCTTATGGAGTCCAGATTCCGTGACAAAGGTGGACAAGACTTCATGTCTGTCATTAGACACCAGTAAAGATCGACAATCATTGGAAAAAAAAGTTCAGCGCACTACCTTGTGGGGTCCAGATGACCCCACTTTTATGTAAACAAGCCAAGGAGAGCGGAAGGGTTAATAAAGGCAGATATATGGAATGCACATCCGTCTTTGCAAGTTCAAATGTTGTTTGTTTTAGCAAAACGCAGACACGCTGCTGATGTCAGCTCTTGGTTGACGTAATGAAATGGGCGGCACTCACAAGCAGCAAAAGGCGGAGCCTCAGAGATCAAGGCATCTTACTTCCTGTTAGGAAAAAAACTCACTAAAATAACTCATATTTCATAAATAATTTGTTGTTTACTCTCCCAAAGGTAATATGGAAATAGTTTACTCTGAAAAACGTAAAAAAAAGGCAGTTTTAAACTCCGATAGTTTATTTATTTTCTTTATATATGATTTTCATCATCATAAAAATGCCATGAAAAGAGTTTATAAAGACCAAAAACGATATTTTCATTGGTGTATCCTATAGAGACTTGCCCAAGGCTAATAATCAAACTCTTCCCCCTGAGCTACAGATGACCCCAATAACCTCTACTGTTTCCCCTTCCAGATCCACAAAAAGGAGAGAAAGTCTCTTAGAGCCAGCAAGCATATCTAAATGTAGACAACAATTATCGCAGAAGAACTGAAATATGCCTACACCTCCTCAGCTCATTACCTTAAAACGGCCTCTCTCATCTTCAGGCTAGAGTCAGGACCCCCCACTTTGTCCCGCTCCGCTCATTGGTCATCCTGTCGGAGTGCCGGTGAAGACGAGGACAAGGACAGTCCTTGCAGGAAAGACATCTACAGAGAACTGATGCCTTCTATTTCCACCTCATTTGCAGTTCTCATCCGCCGGAGTCCCGCAAGTCTTGCGCCCATCTTTCCAGCACCCCCCCCAAAAACCAAAAACAACCTCTCCTGTCTGGGGCTCTTAAATATCTGAGTTATAGGACTCCCAGGGTGGGCTGCCGAGTCTCCCCACTAATCCGCAAGGAGTTTAACGACGGCGGGCCTCGCGAATGGTGGGGAAGCCTTCGGTGGGGGTGGAGAGCGGTTGACCAAAGCCAAAAGGGGGTTGGACATGTGACCCAAAACAGTGTAAGAAACTCAAACACCCGGGGGAGGGTAGTTTTGTGCGCCACGGGGTTTATCTAAAGTCCAGCCTCTCCTGGAATCTTTGGATCCCAGGTGTGAAAGTGAAAAACGAGTTTTTGTTTGTTTGTTTAGCAAACATCTCATTACTTTTATCTCATAAAAGCATCAAGCTCAATAAAAAAACACACTCTGGATATTTTCTGCATTCTTCTGAGGACTTTCGCAGCAAAAATCCCCTCCCCCGGCCTCCGATTTCCCACCCACGGTCGTGACTTGGAGCGCAAGCCCAATTAATTAGCAATACACAAATCAATTATGGCCCGAGGTCAAACAGATCCCAGTCTGTTTAAAAGATTGGACATTCGTTTAACATGATTTGTGGGAGTTATCTCCACAGACACATTGACAAGCGAAGGTTTCTATTACCTTAATGCACCACAAATAACACGCTTTAATCAATCGGCGGATGAAGGAGGGGCGGGGGGTTTACCAAACTAAAATACAAATGACTGCTGCAGGCTGACGTTGCAAGTTTGACGCCGTCCACATGTGTGTAGCAATCCCCGCGGCCCAGCAGAGGCTGCAGAAAAAGGCCCTGTTGGGGGGGCAAAGGTTCATGGGAGGGCAGTTGGGTGACTAAACCACCTTTGTGTCATCCTCATCTGTTTACTGGCGTGGAAATTGCTTATTAAAGTGACCACGCTAATATCCCATCTGCCACCGACGCCGCAGATTACCGGCTGTCACATAAGCATGTTAATCCACTCAGGGGGCCGGGTGGCGGGAAACACACCGCAGAATTTTGGGGCTCGCATTGGTTTGGTAAGATATAAGATTGAGGTGGCAAATTGAGGTAAAGTTTAACGCTTAATGCAAAAAAGTTTAGGGTTTCCTGTCAAATTACCCTTGCATGCAGGTTTAGTCACAACTGCCCTACGGATAGAAATGGGCTGTCTGGGCAAAAATAGAGAGACTTGTATACGGGTTACCAGATCTGGCCGTCCGGGTAATTATATCCGGTCCTCCAGATTCATTTCATTTTATTGTTATTAATGGCCCGATGTTATCTTGCGTTCATTTTTAACTTGTACAAATTTGACAAAGTATTTTCTTGGGGTTACACTAATATTAACACGCTAGCTGTTTTGGCTAATTTAGGTGTTTTCTTTTTCAGTTTTTTTAAACTATTTTTTAAGTTTAGCTATTTTTTTATACATGCTAGCTGTTTTGGCTAATGTAGGCTTTTTTTCGATTTTTTAGACTATTTTTGAAGTTTAGCTATTTTTTTTTTGGTTACATGCTAGTTGTTTTGGCTAATGTAGGTTTTTTTTCGATTTTTTAGGCTATTTCTGAAGTTCAGCAATTTTTTAATACGTGCTAGCTGTTTTGGTTAATGTAGGCCTTTTTTTTGTTTTTTAGGCTATTTCTAAAGTTCAGCTATTTTTTTATACATGCTAGCTGTTTTGACTCATTTAGGCTTTTTTGTCGTTTTTTAGGCTATTTTTGAAGTCTAGCTATTTTTTTCAGTTACATTTTAACTGTTTTGGCTAATTTAGGGTAATTCAGTTTTTACGGATATTATAGAAGTTTAGCTATTTTTTTCAGTTAAATGCTAGCAATTTTGGCTAACCTATTTTTTTTATTGTTTTTTTTAGGCTAATTTAGCATTTAGCTAATATTTAAGCTGGCTATTAGCTTCGATGTTTTCAGCTATTATCTTTAGCATTGTTAGCTATTAATTTCAGCTATCTGCACTAGCATCTTCAGTGGCCAAGTTTAGCTTACAGCATTCACACTAGAATTATCACAGGTAAATATATATCTAGTTTAGAATAATGTTAAAAATGTATGGTTTAAAAGTTCGTTTTAGAGTGTTAAAGTTTGACAATTTTTCTTTTAGAGTGGTCAATAAATATTTATCCTGTCCAGCCCAAAACCTAAGGTGTGTTTTGGATTTTGGCCCCCTGTGCGATTGAGTTTGACAGCCCTGGTATGATATGGACCGCCACCACCTGGACATTGTCCAATCAGAACTGCAACCCCCCTGTGGATGCCCAGCTATCGCCCGATATTGTGATGGCAGCATTCCCAATATCTGACTACCACCATACATTTATGACCATGCCACCAATTTTCAAAAAATGTGAGTTTGAAAGAATTTGCCTCCCCATCGCAAGGTGGCAGCTGGATTTGTGAGCGTGGCATTAAGGCGGCCTTACAAACCTCAAGGTAACTACAAAACACATGTCCATGACCCCAAAATACACAGCACCTGTAAAGCTCAACCCCCCTATGGCTTCATACACTAAAGGCTTTGTTTTTCAGTAGAATTAGTCTATATTTTCACAAATTCGCAAACAATTTCTTGGCCACCTGTGCTGATAACGGTGTTGGAAAGTTTTGCCGAGTCATCATTCAAACTCAAATAGAGCATATAGTCAGGTCTAGGAGGCGGCGGCGCTAATATAGATCTGTCCCGGACAGGTTTATGTGGCGCTCTGTCATGATTTACACAACGGTGACCAGGAGTGCTTGGGAATGTCACATAACCGCTCCCATAAGTCGGCTCAAGACACGCCAAACAAAAGAAACGTCACTGAAGATAAAAACAATTGCCTTTAAAAACGCCTTATTACAGGACCTTTAACTAAGCGGGAACTTGAGAAACACCAAAGTCATCAATGGAACCTTTTATAAATGCAATAAATCTTGGTAACGGCTGTTTAATATTTCATACCGTTCCCTGGTGGCGACTCTGTTCTCATCCAGGCTATAACACTGGGACTATTAAAATGTACAGGATTTTTTTTTTCTCCCAACTTAATGAGAAGATAAGCAGTCAATGTGAAATCCCGCACAAGTGAAGGGATGAATGCCTATCGCCTAATTATGGCATCTTGTCGGCGCCGGCTCTTGATTTGCTGCTTCACTTCAGCAGCTGTGCAACAAAGGGCGAGTTCATGCAGCGCGGGTTACAGAAAGTTAGGAGGAGGGCATTGACGGGAGAGCGAGTCTCGCTTTCAATCGTTCTTGTTTGTGTCAAGGTCAAACTATTGAAAGACTTCAAACGAATAGTAAGAGCAACAAAAGGAAAAAAGTAGTCACATAAGCTCAAACTTGCACATAGGGGATATAAAAGGTAGGTATTGACCATAAAGAATATACCTTGTCTGAGAATACACGACCTTACACCTTATTCTGGTCATTATGCTCATTAATCACACAAAACCAGGAAATATGAATGGGTTTTTAGCGCATAAACGACTCGATTTATGTCCTTTAACAATATTTCAATCAAACTGAGGTCAGGACGTCTTTGTACACCTCCAACCACAGGAAAACTGCTCATTCGATTCAAGCTGATGCATGAGCCATCTCCGAACTCTATCTAGAGACCATGCCCCGCTGGGCTGAGATCTGTTGCTGACAAATTGCCACCAGCAGCCGCGAGGGGGTTTCCAGAATCTCCTGAAAGGTGAGTTTCTCAGGTCCCCTTGCGTGACTTGTTTTCAAGTCGTGGTAACAAGTTTTCTTGTATCTAAAATCACCTTTTTTCAAATCCTAGTGCTTCATGCTAGTCTGTGTGAGAGTATGAAAAAGTTTGCCCTTTAGAGTCCGTGTTGATTGTGACTCCAAGCGAGAAAGCCATTGAATTTGCTCAGGGTCGAACGCTTTTGCTTCAGGCGATAGAAACGCAGGCCTTCCTAAAGCTCGATACCATTAAGGGCATTTCTTGGCTGATTACAATGTCTTGCAGATGGCTTATGGGGAAGTTTGAACTACATTTAAGTGGCAGGAAAAGGGAATCGGAAACACCGTTAATGTCTGCGTTAGCAGTGCTCGTCCAACACGTTCTCACTCCCAACTCGTCCCATACTGACTTTTTGGGTAAGGGCCCTTCCTCGTCACTATTTTGGTGTTTTGGGTGTCCCCAAGTTGTCGTTTTTTTAAAGTGTTGGCTGCTCCCATCGGCAAACCAGAACCCGTCCAATTCAATTTGATTTTATTTATGTAGCCCAATATCACAGAAGAATTGCCCCAATGGGCTTTAAACTAGTAATTGCACCAAAGCAGAAGATCGGTCGTAAAATATAAACAATAGCTAATTGCGAAGACTAAATTAAACTAGTCATTCCTGCCCTAAGACCCTCCTTCTTGGTAAGGAAAAAATAAAAAAAACCTGACTCAGGAAAAAAAGAAGACATTTTAGGGATGCCCACATGGAGGAGAGATCCTCTCCCAGGACCGTCAGGCGATTTACCAGGACTGAACTCCGCAACTACGTATTTGAACAGAGTTAATTCATGTAGGATTTTAGGGACAGGTGGGGGCGAGGTCCACAGCCAAGACAAGCCAGAGGCGTGGTCCACGGTTAAGAACAGGAGCACGGGGGATCTACCTGGATTCTGAAATATCTCCAGAGTGGGAAAGTACTGTATCTGGTACCGGTTCTGGTCTCGTACTGTATCTGGTACCGGTTCTGGTCTCGTACTGTGTCTGGTACTGGTTCGAATCCAGTATCACGTCTGGCACCGAGTTCGTTGCCAAGTTAGGGTACCTGTACCGGGTTAGGACGCGTCTTGATGACCCATCTGCTGACTCTTGATTTTAGGAACAACCAGCACTTTCAAAGACGAGTTCAGGACACCCAAAACACTAAAAAGTGACACAGAGGGTTTCTTAGCCGAATGTAAATATGTGACAACTTGGGGATGAGAATGTGTACGCTTGTCAAACCTAAAATCTACAGTTTTCTTCACTCAAGTCAAAGCGTTGTTGGGCCTGTAACCAGGAGCGGATTTGTATTTTTACCTGGAGAACTGCTGCTGCAGTGAAACCATCTGCGCCCTTCCCAGCTCGGACTCCTCCGTCACTTCCCGGAGACGCTTCTCGCTCTCCAGTCGCAGGCGTCGCTCTTCCTCAAGCTCGTGGATCAGCTTTTCTCGCTGCGGACAAGAGAAGAGCTGTTACCTCACGGCGGTCCGGAGGCTGAAAGGACTCTCCGTGGGCTGCGGTGTTTACAGCCCACAGGAGCACCGCGGATACCTTTTTTTTTTTTTGGACAAGCAAGACCTTTGACCTCACCAGGAAAAAAAAAAAAAAGTGCAACAGGAGCATGATCACCAGAACATCTGTGTGCCTTTTCTCCTATTCTGGTCCTTCCTGCTTCATGTATGAAGGTAGTGAGGCAACAATGACATTTAGGTTTCTAAATTGGCCGTGCTTGTGGACGTGAGTTGTTGAACTTCCCACTCGTTCTGCCTCTGTGGCAGAAAGTTCACGCGAAATGTCAAACGACATCTCCCCAGAGCCGGGCTGTTTCCTGCACGCTTTGCTTTTTAATAACCATCCTCTGCTATTTTCATTCATCCGTGCTGAGTTGTTGTTGCTTGGTAACTTTGCGAAGGCGGCTTGATTGTTATTTGAGAGAAACTTCGACCTCTTCTGATCCGTCTGGTGTTCAGCTACGTCCACACCGCCCACTTCCGGGGAAAAGTTAATGGAAACACGCGTAATCGTGGGTTTCAGGTCTCCGCGTTCAAAAATTTCTCAAGATTTTATGACCGTTTTCTGGCTTGACGTGTAAAACGTGCGTCCAATGAAAGTTCAACCAGTTTAACTTTGGAACTTGGATTTGTTACGGACGTATGTGTGGCCTCATTTTTAATACCCGGAAGTGTTGACCGTTTGAAGTATTTCACTGTGGTCACACCAGACTCTACAACATGTGTTTAAGTAAAAACTTTATACGCGTTTCAGGCTGAAACAATTGCGTTCACACATCATTACAAAAAGTTTTACTGCAGTTTTCAAGCTCTACGTACAAAACGAGTCACCATTGAATGTGCGTTGGATGCCAAATCTCTTGGATTTAGTAGAGATGTATGGATGCCGTCTCTTTTAGCTAACGGAAGGGATTATGGGAAGGAAATTAATAATTGTGGTTTGAGCCTGGAATGTATGTACTTGTATGTATTATAGCTACCGACATTTTTATGACCATTTTTGCGCTTTACACACTAAACGCTATTAAACTGACATTTCAAGCTAGGTCAAACTTTGACCAATCAGGAACTCCGACTTGATAGTGACGTACATATTCAGGCAACTGTTAAAAAAATGATCACCGAGGATACATTTTTGGCTAGAATTCAAGCTTCCACTGAAAACTCGATGAATATTCAAAACTCTCACTTCGCGCATAGCTACGCAAGTTTTTACAACCATTTTTGGGCTCTACGTGCAAAACACGTGGAAATTAAACAGGCATTTCAAGTTAAGTTAGGTCAAACTTTGGTAATTTGGTATTGATGTATGGATAGCGTTCCTTTAAATTCATGAACTGCCAACTATTTGAAAACAGATAATCGAGGATGAAATATTATTTGATTTTAGCCGCATAGAGTTATGCTAGTTCACACTGGACTCGACAACGCGCATTCAAGCGACTCCTTCCATTTAAGCTCTATGTTTCTATGTATTTCGTCTTGAAAGCTCTAACTTCAGGTATAGCTGCGCACGTTTTTAAAACATTTTTATGGCCTCTACGTACAAAACGTTCGGCCATTAAAAGGGAATTTCCAGCTCAATTAAGTCAAACTTCGACCAATGAGGGATTCCTATCAGGTCGTGGCGAATGGATGGCGTTCCTTTTAAGTTATGCAACTTCCATCTCTTTGAAAGGTGATTATTGAGGAGAAATGGATTCGACATAAGACCGATTAATTTTTTGCATAAAAATTTAATACCGATAGAGACTAATGGTAATTTTTTTTTCTACATGCATATTTTTTTTTACTATTAAAGCAAATGCCTAAAACCTTTATTGTTCAAGGGTACAAATACAAATAAAAATGTTTCTAAAATAACCTAATTATATTACTATGATGTCGCTAAGGGTAACATTCACAACTGGTCACATGACTGATGGAGCAGTTCAACATGCTGTGGGTTTGGGGGTATTTTTGCACAAAACACAGGAATAACTAATGTAATAACCCGAAATATTTGACAGACTAACTTTGAATTTCTCATTTATTAATTAGTAATTGATACTTGAATAGCAAAGTCTATACCAAAATGTTTAGTATATACAATACTTCAATATCTTGGCATTGAGACGAAACTAAACGAGCATAAACACACGTGTCACGTTCAAAACTCTCACATAAACACATAGCAACGCAGGTTTTTATGACCGTTTTCGGGCTCTAGAAACAAAACGCATAGCCGTTGAACACAAATTAAACCAAGTTAGACTTGTGTTGCCTTAGCAACCTGTATTTACACAACCACTTTCGATGAAAAACCTATGTAAACGTTGAGTATATGTGCACTTTTCGGGATTTAGAGTTCAAAATTCTAATGTTCACGCATAGCGAATTGACTTTTCCCATCATGCATCTCTCAGCAGTTGGTGGCAGATGTGCAAGTAATCAATTAAAAAAAAAAAAAAAAAAGAAGAGGAAGAAGAAGCCCCTCCCTGCTTGTCCAGTGTGAACACCACCAGCTAAATATGTAATTTAATGTATTTTTATAGGATTTCAATCAATTTCAATCAAAACAAATCAAACTTTGGGGTTTGAGGCTGTAATTTTGCACTTTTTTTTAAATTTTATTGGACTTCCTCTCACTTTCCTCTGCATTTCCCGAAGACCTGAGCTTCATAAACAGCGTCCCAGAGCCGGCCTCCCCACCCTCCTCGTTTTAGGGAGCATTGAAATTTAAAGCAACTGGTCTGAATTATTTTAGCTGACAGAGCGAATGAGTGATGATTATTGTTTTAGTTTGGCAGTTTCCCCGTAAAGGCTGGCATTCGCCGCTGCTTCCAGTTTATGACGGAGCAGCTGGCCGCCCTTCGCCGCCCGAACATTGAAATGATGAAGTATTTGTCAGAATCTTGTCAGAATTTCAGCTGGATGCACAAAATTGCAACAGTAAACGGGTTTGAGTCCAAGGAGTCTGGTTTATTTGTAATTTATTGGGGAAAAAAACCTAAACAGACAGGAAAAGTTTAACTTTTTCTTTTGCAACTAAGCTAAAAATTTGGATAAACTTGATTGCAGTTTAAAATCTTTGATGATTTCAGATGATAAAGATGCAGCCCTCAGGATCTAGTGACACCTACTGGTAAAAGTTAAGAAAAAAACTAACATTTAAAGACAAATTACAATGAAAATGGTGTTTTTAACTTGTTCTTGTGGTATTTTTCTGATGACGGAGCACATATATGAAGACAGTTAGGCTAAAAAAGGTTGAAGGTGTGAGCTGGAGGGTGAGCATGTAAACAGAGAGCTCTCGGAAAAGGTGAAGAGTAAGTGGGTTACTCCATTCCAATGGTCACAACTCAGAGGTCAATTTCTAATGAATTCCTGCTGCTCTACAGAAACTATATCAGTGAAAAAAAACTTTTTCCTCTCTAAAAACTTATATTTAATAATAATAAAATAATCATAAAAATAATCATTTTGAGAAAAAATTTTGAAAATGTCTCAAAGGACGAGTCATTTTAAATCTTGTTTGTAGGATTAAATGTCTGATTGCTAAAAAAAAATAATAATGTAAATCACTAAATTAATTCACAAACACTTGTTGCTTCAATTTTATATATGAAAATTAAAACAAAAATATTTAGAAGCCAGCAAAAATGCATTTTCTGCAGAGTATTATAAAAGTAACATGTGTTACTGACACCTAGTGGTAAAGGACTGAATTGCAACCAATTAATAGATGATGTTTAATCCTTATTTTGTGTTTGGGTCAAAATTAACCAATTTTCAAATATAAAAGTGACCCGAACACAATAACCAGATTTCAAAAGGGGTCCATTTTGACCCAAACAAAATATTGGGTTTCAATTAAAAATACATTAGAGTGAATCACAATCAAAACCGTATATTCTCATAGGGTCAAAAACTGCTTGTTTTTGAAATGGTTCATTTTTGATCAAAACACAATATTTGGGTTAAATCAAAACATACAATAATGAAATCACAATATAACTCTTACTTTAATGGGTTCGGGTCAGAAATGACCAATTTTCAAAATGGTTCAATTTGGACAAAAAAAAAAACAACAAAAAAAAACAATTGTAAAATCATAATGTAACTCTTGATAGTATAGGAAATGATCTATTTCAGACATGGATCAATTTTGACCTGAATATTACATTTGGTTGAATCAACAATATACAATAGTGAATCACAATATAGCGCTTACTATATTGGATGATCCGTTTTTGAAGTGGGTCTATTTTGTCCACTTTAGAAAATATTTGAGCTAAATCAAAAGTATACAATATTAAATCACAATTTAACTTTTGTGTTTGGGTCAAAAATGACCGATTTTAAAACGGGTCATTTTGAGTTTAACCAAATATACAGAACAGTAAATCATTATATAACCCTTCTTATATTAGGTGCAGGTCAAAAATTACCCGAAAATTTGACCCGAACACAATATTTGGGGTAAATTTAAAAAATATACAATAGTAAATCACATAGTACTGGAATAAAGGCTTGAAATAGAATTGTGTTGGATCCAAAAGAAAAACACATTTTCTAAAAATGTCAAAGAGAAGCAAACAGGATTAAAAAATTAATTTAAATTTTTTTTAATTAAATTTAATTATTTCGTCATGGAGTCCAGAATGCCCAAAAGTAAGGACTAAAGTTACAGATGAAAGCCACCATCGTCCTATTTTGAATTTTAATCCTCTACAATATGTAGTAGAACTGTGTCAGATGACAGAAATATTTGCCTAAAAGTGTTTGTTCTAATTGTATTACATGTATTTCATGACTAAAAATGAATATAACTTGAATTATTGTCACTTTTTGGAGTTTTTTTATCTGGACCCAGATCTCTTTAATCTTAAAGAAAACCAATGCTCCTCGCTTTTGCTCTCACAAACCAGCATTATGGGGACATCTAGTGGTGGAAAAGGGGAACAAAACAAATCTGAGAAAACAAAGAAAAACTGTAAAGGAGCTCCACGCTCTGCTGATTTCTTCCTCCTAACAGACACATTTCATTACGTCGTGTTTTCTGTCAGAGATGCAGATTACAGCAGGCAGTGGGAGGGACTACTAAACCCATGTCACCATTAAAACCAGTTCTGCTCCTCGCCGAGGCCGTAAATGTTGGCTTTTTATGGACCGCGCGGGGAGTGCGCGTCATAAATCCGAGTCAAGAAGCAACCCCGTTGACCAAAAAGAGGTCAAAGCCAAATATTTTTTCCCCCCAATGATCCAGGTTTATTGATTTCAGGTCGCATCATCCCGCCTCTATATGAGCCACCAGTGACTTGTTGTGTTTGCAGCAACATGTCTGATGTGTAAGTCCATTGTTCTTTTTATTTCCACCAAAAAAAAAAAAAAAAGAAAGAGCACAGTAGCCTCATTCCTTAATTTTTGCAGGCCTGCACGAATGCCCCGGGCAGAAACCACCAACCCCTGCGTGTCTGCTGACACGCTCCTGCCAACAACCTCCATAACAACGCGGGATTTACAGTCGCTTTTGTTCAAAATATAATTTCAGCCCCTTTACAAGGCCAAAAGCCATTAAATCTAACATTACCATATCTTTATGTGGCCAGTTTTTCTTGCTCAAAATGTTTATTGTCGAGCCCCCTCACTTCTTCTTCTTTGCAGCTAATTGGAAGCACATTCTGCTGCAGACGGAGGAACGCCATGAGAATGAATCTAAAGGTGTAACGACGTGCTCCACGAGTCGCTGAGAGAACATTTGCTTTAGTAAATCCCACCATTCTGGAAGATAATCCTCCACTTTTGTAAGTGGGTTGTAGTGGCGCTTCTGTCCACTAGAGGGCAGCGGAACACTGAGGGAGAATTAATAGTACAAGTAAAAGAGAGCAGACAAAGCTCTAAAAGTGGTTCAAAAAATGTAAATGGAGCATAGATGGAGTGATGTATAAGAACACCTTCGGCTTGCCGTACTTTTGACTGTCAAATCTATTCCTATCAACACGTAGGGATTCCCTCTACCTCCACTATCGCTTCGTTAAGGTCAATCGTGCATCAAAAACCTCGTTAGTGGTCCCAAACGAATCTTTGTTTAAGTGGTTTTCATCCATCTAGGACCCCCCCCCCCCCCCCCCCCCCCTCACTTTGTACCCTTCAAGATCCACCAAGGACTCTAAATGAATTACAGCTTGTTGGATGCAGTCTCCCATAAAAAGCCGCTTTTCTTTATCAGGTTGAGTGCATGGCGAACTGCGTGTGTATGCGCGAGTTTTTGGGGTGTACAGTTTGCGGGGCTCAATAATCTCTTCATTACACACACACGCACCCCCCCCCCGTCCCCTCCCACTCAGTCGGAGCTCTTTGACTAATCAAAGGGGGGCCGGGAGCGGATCTGGGGCTCGCCGCAAAAGCAAACATCAGGGACACAAAAGCAGCGCGCAGGTTCTTCATTCATAAATAAAACATGCCACAAAAGCTCCGTATGTGTGTGCACGTGTGTGTGCATGTGGGGGGGGTATGGGGGAGGTATTAGTAGGACTGTATTCAGATGAAAGTGTAACATGAGGAGGATTTGGCCTCCTGGCTGCAGCAGACAAATTAAAGGGGATCGGATGTATGGAAGTCTGAAGATGTCAAAACACACGAGAAAAAAAAAAAACAAAACGTAAAATTCCAGCAACAAGTTAAACTAAACTCAATTTAAAGCTGTTTTTCTAAAACAAATATTATAAAATGTGATATTATAATGCAAGAAACCTACCAACATGCGGCAATTAAGAACATATTTAGAACCAATAAATAAAAAAAGCAACAAGAAAAGGAAATCAACTCTTACAACTCTGAAACAGCATAAAATGTTAGCTGGATATTTACAAAAATATATTTAAAAAACATGATGCTGTCTATTAATTACTAAAGTATTTTGGATTCTTGTCATTTAAAAAAAAAACGTTCAGATACTAGCAATAAGGCATTTTTTGCTGATTATTGTAAAAGTAACAAGTAATACTGATACCTGGTGATGAAAGAGCAAATTGCAACCAATTAATATTTATCACCCTTGTGCTATCCTAAGCATGTTAACAGTAAAAATGGGGTCAACTGGACCCCACAAGACAATGGACTTAATTTTTTTTCAAAGATTTTTTTATCGTCACTAGTGTCTGTGACAAATAAGGTCAGAAGTGACGGAAAGATGATATAATTCTTCTACTGTGTTCGGGTCAAAAATGACCCATACAGGACATAACCCATATATACTGAGTTTGTTTCAAAAATGACTCAGAGTAAAAACCTTACATTGTGTTTGGGTCAAATATGACCCGTATTCGAAATGAGTCAATTTTGTCGCAATACCTAGAACTCAACCTAATTTGCAACTTGTAAAAAATAGATTGACTGCTAAGACATTATTGTGACTATGCTAACTCTTTAATGTATTAGCAACACGACACGACAGCCACATGTTAGCCATATTAGCGTATTCGCAATTTCTACAGCTCCAAACCATTTTTACAACACATAAAAAACCCAGATGGATAATGCTAAACAAGCATTAGTGCAAATACTCTAACTCCCAACCTTGTTAGTAACACAGACGAAAAAGACATTCCAACATTGCTTTGTTAGCTGCATTAGCATATTCTCAAAATCTGTAACCCAACCATGTTTGTAACGCATAAAAAACAGATTGACTGCCAAAACAAACATTTCTGTGACTAAGCTAACTCCCTAAATTGTTAGTAACACGTAAAAACACACTCAGACACCGTAACATGTTAGCGGTATTAGCATTTTCACAATAGATGTCTCTCCAAACCATGTTTGCAACATGTAAAAAAACAGATTACTACAGCTAAACAAGTGTTACTCTAATTAAGCTAACTCCCAACCTTATTAGCAACACCTAAATAAATAACCACAGTTGTTACGTTAGCCGCATTAGCATTTTTACGATGCCGGTAACTTCCAACCTTATTTGTAACACATGCAAAAGACTGACACTGCTAAAAAAAATGCTAATCTGACTAAGCTAACTCACTAAATTGTTAGTAACACGTAAAAACACACTCAGACACCGTAACATGTTAGCGGTATTAGCATTTTCACAATAGATGTCTCTCCAAACCATGTTTGCAACATGTAAAAAAACAGATTAATACAGCTAAACAAGTGTTACTCTAATTAAGCCAACTCCCAACCTTATTAGCAACACCTAAATAAATAACCACAGTTGTTACGTTAGCCGCATTAGCATTTTCACGATACCTGTAACTTCCAATCTTATTTGTAACACATGCAAAAGACTGACACTGCTAAAAAAAATGCTAATCTGACTAAGCTAACTCACTAAATTGTTAGTAACACATAAAAACACACTCAGACACCGCAACACGTTAGCTGTATTAGCGTTTTCACAGTACATGTCTCTTCAAACCATGTTTGCAACATGTAAAAAAACAGATTAATACAGCTAAACAAGTGTTACTCTAATTAAGCTAACTCCCAACCTTATTAGCAACACCTAAAAAAACCCCCACAGTTGTTACGTTAGCCGCATTAGCATTTTCACGTTACAGGTAACTTCCAACTTTATTTGTAACACATGCAAAAGACTGACACTGCTACAAAAAATGCTAATCTGACTATGCTAACTCACTAAATTGTTAGTAACATGTAAAAACACACTCAGACACCGTAACATGTTAGCGGTATTAGCATTTTCACAATAGATGTCTCTCCAAACCATGTTTGCAACATGTAAAAAAACAGATTAATACAGCTAAATAAGTTTTACTCTAATTAAGCCAACTCCCAACCTTATTAGCAACACCTAAAAAAAACCCCACAGTTGTTACGTTAGCTGCATTAGCATTTTCACGATACCTGTAACTTCCAACCTTATTTGTAACACATGCAAAAGACTGACACTGCTAAAAAAAAATGCTAATCTGACTATGCTAGCTCACTAAATTGTTAGTAACACGTAAAAACACACTCAGACACCGCAACACGTTAGCTGTATTAGCGTTTTCACAGTACATGTCTCTTCAAACCATGTTTGCAACATGTAAAAAAACAGATTAATACAGCTAAACAAGTGTTACTCTAATTAAGCTAACTCTCAACCTTATTAGCAACACCTAAAAAAACCCCACAGTTGTTACATTAGCCTCATTAGCATTTTCACAATACCTGTAACTTCCATCTTTATTTGTAACACATGCAAAAGACTGACACTGCTAAAACAAAATGCTAATCTGACTATGCTAGCTCACTAAATTGTTAGCAACATGAAAAAAATCACACAGTCCGACAACGCTACATGCTAGCCATATTAGCGTATTCACAATACCTGTAAATCCAAACCATGAAACATGTAAAAAAGCAGCGATAATACACATTACTTTAAGTAAGCTAACTCCCAACCTTGTTAGTAACCTAAATAAAACGCAGTCCGCCACCGCTACATGTTAGCATTTTATCAATTTGACAGAGCTCTGTGTATCTCTCGGTTTGACATTACAACCAGTAATTTTTTTTTTTTAATTTAAATAAAGGCTTTTAAGTGCGTCTTATAGTTCTGAAAATACAGTGGATTGGTAAGAACCAGCATAAAAAACAAAGTACAAACTAGAAGATTGTTTTATAAAAATGAGTAAGTGTAATCCTGCTATAGATACCTAGCTGTGTTTCTCCTGAACATTTCCCCGTCGTTTAAATCATTTCTGATTTCATGTTTGCCTCAATCTCATTATTCTTCCATATCATTTCACGCGAGTTAGGTTCCAAGCATAAATGTAAAACTAATTGTAAAGAATTGGAATAAAAGCAGATTTGCTGCAGGATCAAATGAAGTTTGAAGCGTTTGGTTTGTATTCACTGCAGCCGGAGTCCCGCAGGGCTCCATCAATTCAATTATCATGAAGAGCCACTACATTAGGGAGCCCCACTCCTGCATCAGACAGCCACGGCGCTGCAGCGGATAATACACGCACCCCAGGAATATGCTAAATCATACCACTGGCCCATTTATCTTTGCCAGAGGAGACCCCCCCACCACCCACCCCCCCCATCACCCACACAAACCTGCGTCGGACAGGAAAAGAAAAGGCCGGTGCGGAGGTTCGGACCCGGCTGTCCGTCACTCCGATTGATCGGGCGCTCCCCGGCTCCTGTCCGGCCTATAAAGCCATTATGCGGAGATGACACCTGAGTCCCCGAAACCTCCGCGCTGTCCCGCGGCCTTCCAAACAGCTGTCAGCGCGGGACGCCATCGATATCGGCGTGAAAGCACACCGTCCCGCGGAAGAGAGAGATATCGGCCTCCAGAGTGATTTTTATCCTGATTTAAACGCTAATAAATCACTGTCAGGACACGTGAGAGCGGCAGGCGTTACCTCCAGGGCGTCTGCCTCTCTTTGAACAGAAAGAACATTGAGTTTTTAGGAGTTCATAGCATTTCATAACAAGAACGTGACGTAAAAACGCGGAATAGATTTGAATAATTGATTAGAAAGTAAAAAAATTTCATTTTTTACATTTAAAACTCAACTCAAAAATTTTATTTGATGAAAACTAATACATTTAAATGTCAAAGTTTTTATTAACTGATCCAAAGTTTTTCATTGTGATAATCTCCTATTTCATAAAAAAGAATGATCAGGTTCTTTGTAAGTAAGTAACTGCCCTCAAACTAACTTTAGAACGGCTTGTGCTGCACCCTTAAGGGCAAAAACTGCACCTAAGTAACACCTCTGTGAAGGAATTTTCTTTTCATAGTCATAGAATGTTTGGAAAGATTTTCAGAATAAATGTCTGCTAGACTTGTTCTTTTTTTGGCAAATATAGAAGCTCGCTTGAACTTTGGAGAACATGCAAATTTCGTTTCTCTTGTCTTGACAGGGAGCGGCCTCAGATTTATTTGAGGGTGAACCAAAATGAAGAAATAAAACAGGGGTGTCAAACTCGTTTTGGTTCGGGGGCCACATTCAACCCGGCGGACCAGTAACATAGTAAAAAAATAAGCTATGGTCAACCTGCGAGCTTTGTTAACGGTTTCTTTGTTTTTTTGTTAGAAAAATGTATCCTAACCTTTTTTGCCTTAATGCGCTTATAAATGTCTTATAAACGTCCTATAAACATGTTAATAATGTTTGTTATTGTGTTAATAAAGCTTATCATGGAATCTTATTATAAAGTGTTTTTTTTGACGACAACATCTTTGTAACTGTGATGTCACACCGTCATTATATTTTTTTCTCTTTATGACTGGGCCAGATTAGACGCAGGTGTGGGCCAGATGCGGCGTATGACACCCCTGAACCCGCCTTTGCACTGGTCCGTCTGCGGGATGTCTCTGTTACGTTCACCTCCAGACCATCAGTTTTGTCCTGGTATCGCCGCGTCATCAACACCCAAAACTATATGAGTCCCTCTCCTTACTTACTGAGTCCTTGTAAAATACATTTTTTATGTCATAAATGATGCTATGTTTGGTAATAATGTCATCCCCGCCTGTCACTGGAAATGTGGAACCTCGAAATGTACCCAGCTGGCCACTGAGCAATGACAACTTTTGGGACGGTAGTCTTAAACTAACTCTACAGGACTATCTTGGACCATTCCGTGGTGGAAAAGCTGTCTTTGAAGTCTTGCAATGTAAATGGAAGTCCTTAAAGCATTCTGCACTCTGGTAGTAGTAGAGTTTCCTTTAGGATTTCCTGGTAGAACATCAGCAATAATGACCCATACCATCATTTCACCACCGCCAGAAATAATTGGCCTTGTTTTTCATGAAAATGCTTCCAGATTATTCCGTTCTCATAAGTCCATGATAGAATTTCCCAAAGATTTTGAAGGTAAGTCAGATATTTTCGAGTATTTTATTAATATTTTAGAGACTAATGTTTGTGTGGTTGAGATTTTGTGTAAAAATTATAGATTTTTTTTCAATTAAAGATGTTTTATTTATTTGAAATATTTTTTTTCCAAGTCTCTCACTTTTATCGTCACATTTTACACATGAAATCATAAAGAATCAGATTTTACACTATTCTGTTACCCTCAGACTTTGAATCCCGGAATCTTTATTTAGTTGTGCAACAATCAGTTCAAACGTACATGGACGAGTGAACCCTAAAATCCTACAGATCAATAAATGTATTGCTTTTTTTTCTGGCTAAAAAAAAGTAATAAAAAAAAAAAAAAATTCATGGAAGTGAAGCCTGTCATTATACCTCCTTACAGCTAGGGGGCGCTGCGTTAAACACTAACAGAGCCAACTAAAGTAAAAAAAAAAACGTGCTCTAAATACGATTTACTTTACAGTACTCCACAATGGGCGGGGTCGGGAGGTAAAGTAGGCATGGAAGTGGGCGTATGGTAATGGGGGTAATGCTCTGGCAGCACTTTGACATTTATCTCCTTCATGCAGCAGTCTCTCTTTCACTGCTGGTGAGGAGCGATGCCTGAGCTCCAGAGCCTCCTCGGAATGCCAGAGAGAGAGAGAGAGAGAGGAAAGTCCAACAGGGATAATCCCAATTCAAATGGAGCTTAGTGATACCCCCACCCCCACCCAGCCTCCGCCTCTTTCTTCCGCCCTCGCCGCCTCGCCCTCCTCCTGTCTGGCACAGATAACTCACTGCGCTCTCAGTCAGACACTCGCATTCCAGCTAAAGTCATAATTAGCGTGTCATCCACTCGGGCCTTCAAGAGACTGTTTTTTTTTTTTTGGGAGGGGGCAACCTGGAGTCAGGAGACAAACACAGGTGTCAACCTCAAAAAAAAAAAACATTCTTTCTTACTTGTTAAGCGAAATATCAAAATCTAAATAATTAAAAACTATAAAGTGTCCTGGATTTTAAAGTTCATTACTTTATTTTAGTTTTGCTGAACAGCGGATATGACATCATCGATTACAGGAAGTGAATCAACTCCAAAATGTTACGTCTATTTATGAATTCACTGTTCTGATGAAAATGTGGACGGTTCAATAATAAATTCAGTTTAAACACGTTTAATTTGTTGCAAAAATAAATCGACTGCACTTGAAATTTCCCAGAAGTCTTTGCGAAAAACCACAACGACATTAGCAAATATAGACCACAATGCATTGTGATTTAACATTTTTTTTACCAAAAGAAAATGTGTTTAATTGTAATTTTTTAATAAACACAGTGGAGTCACAAATAAACGGGAAATCGGTGACGTCATATCTGGTGTCAAGAAAAATTGACTTTGGTGTCCGAATTGCTTTCAAAATACAAGACGCTACATCGTCCCACACTCGATAGCCGTTAGCAGTTCGAGATTAAGGAGGGAATTCGAACATAGCCTAACTTTTTTTTCCCGTACAGTGACTACGCTAACTGCAAGACAACACTGGCAGTTAGCGTAGTCACGGTAAACATGGCTGGGAGTTCCAGGATTTTGTGAACATGCTAACACGGCTAATGTTTAGCATGCTACAAACAAGTTCTAGAATTAACGTCAATGCAGCAGACAGTCTGTTTATTCTGACTGAAAAATTTAGTTCTCCATAGAAGTTTATTCAACTTTTAGCTTCTTGAAACCAACGGGTATTTCCTATTTAGAATCAGAAAGGGGGAGGAGTCTCTCAGTCCAGTTCTATTTATACAGTCATGCTTTCTATTTTCATTCTGTTTTGAGTCACGATTGAGTCGAAGATTTTTCGATGTTGTTGTAGGACGTACATGACCGGACTGACAAGGGGTCAAAACGAAACGAGACTTCCTGTAAATGTTAAATGTCAACTTTGACCTCCAAATTTGTCAAACTCCATTCCACAGTGTTTGTGGTGGTTGAGGCACAAACCACCACCACATAGGTGTTAGTATTTTCTTTTTCTTTATAACATTTACTTTGTTTACTTAAAATAAATGATTTGGGTGCACACATTTGATTTATTTTAAGCGAAAATACAGTTGATTTACCTTTTGTTTTTCTGAGTTTCATAGCAGGTGCTCCACATTCACCATAATCAGCAGAGGAGGTTGGGATATTCCACCGGCAAGACTGCAGGGATTCCCAACACTCCTACTGGACTTTATTTTTGTTTCTTTGAATGTAAAATATTTAGTTTATTCTTTGAAGACAATTTTGATTATTTAGATGTTTGTTTAGTTTGCATTTTCTGTTTTGCTGTCGTAGTTTCATTTGTTAGAGTTTGTGGTTAGTCTGTTTCTCCCCTCCCTCATGTGTCCATATGGTTTGCCCCTGTCTATATAAGTTTCCCCATTGTGTCAGTATGGAAAGTCTGGTCAGGCCTGTTCAGTTTTGTCTGCTTGTTTAATTTAGTTATATTTTTTTCAGTTGCACCTCAAGTTATTTATTGTTTGAAGGTTAACCAACTTTTACCAAAAAAAAGGAAATAAAAAAAACATCTTGCAAGAACAAGCTCCCATTGTCCACTGACTTAATTTTGAACCTCCACAGTGTTTATCCAGAGAGGAATTTCTCCAAAAACTTAAACTTCAGATAAATAGAAACTGGAAAACTCAATGATGAACGCAGCTTTAGAAGTCAAACGAGCCCAAATGATCATTCCTCCACCACCGTGCCAGACACTAAATTTGATTTTTATTATCACAGAAATCCCTTAACTCTGTTTTCTTAACTGCTATCTTACTGAGGCTTGTAGAGTCTGAGATGATACTGGAAATGCGAAATCTTCATGGGTTTAGATTCAAAACTAAGGCTTTATGACTCTCCAAAAGTAGGACTGCCTTTTTGCATGTTTGCTCTGTGTTTGTTCGCATGGGAGGATGTATTTACTTAATTTGAAGACGCGGTAAGCCGCAGATGAATTATGTCTTGAGCTGTAAAAACTCATAATTAAAACTGGGCGTTTTTTTTTTTTTTTTTTTTCACATGACTTATGAGTATTAACTGTAATTTGCACTTCTTTTTTTTTTCTGGGACGGCAATTAACTTGTAATCTCAGGAATCTGTGAGTCGGCTCCCTGGAGCGAGAATGCTGCTCCGTGTTTTTAAATCCTTTCTTGTGGGAAGAGGAGGAAAAAAAAAAAAACAAGCGCTCCACCTCCGGGGGAATCGATCCCACAAAGAAGCGCGAACATGTTGGGAGTTTATCAGCCCCCGTGTGCTGTTGCTGCAGGCGCGCAGCCACAGTCGGAGCAGCAGCTGCGCCTGCGGTCAGCTGCGATCAGCTGCTTCACCACGTGGCTCGACTTCCTGACCTGCCTCAGACACGCAGGGTGCAAAAAAAAAAAAGATAAGCACTCATCGTGACCTCTCGAGCCTCCATTGTCTGGTGTCTCGGAGAATGAAAGCTCTTAAAATGAGCCAATATAGACACGAGCTGCGAGCGGGTCAAGCTCCAGATGTGCATAAAGCTGGCTAACTCAAATATCAAATATCCTTCCACTAAATCTATAAAAACACACCATAAACGTTAGTAAAAGAGACATTCTAAGAGTGTGAGTTGCTTTACCATTGTGCCGTCACTCTTGCTCCGTGCGACCTCCCTCTGCAGGCGAGCCACAGCCAGCTTCTCCCTAAACGAGACAAAACAGTCAAAGTTTATCCCCATAAATAATTATTTCCTTAATGAGCAACAAAAAACAGTGATCGATGTCTTCCTAAAATGGTCAGCATACGTCATTGAGTGTGAGAAATAAACCATAAAGCTCACCAGAAATAACACACACATTCCCGTTTAAGTATATTTATGGGGACCTGAATTTGAAATCTGTATTTTTGATCGTGTTGCATGAAGCATTGCACTGCATCGCTTTCTTCAAAGAAGCAACGAACTTATACCTTTACCTTAAACTGAGAAAATTAACCTTATATTTTTAGTGACAAACGAATTATCTAAGTAAAGCCCAAAATTTTTGCTAAAAATATGTGTTAAAGTTTGCGCACATACCAAGTTGTAAAATATCTAAATGGTCAAAAACTGGTCATCTTTTAGCTCTGATGATGGACATGATCATCATAAGACCAGCAAAACCAACTGTTTTTGTTACAAGCCCCTCCCCCATATATCAATTATGTGACTGTAAGATGCATATTTTTTTTAATCAGGTCTTTTTTTTATTTTTAAATAAAAGTGTGAAGAAGCATTTTATAAATATAGTCTTAACCCATTTTTAGACACTAGATTCAGCTCCAGTGTTGACATTCTTTCAACTAGCGTAACTCTTCAACCGTTCACGGAATATTAGCGTAATTCCAAAGCAGGGTTCCCCAAACTACGGCCCGCGGGCCAGATCCGGCCCCTGAACAATTTTTTTTTTTTACCAACCTAGTTTTAAGATTGTTTGCTAACACTGCTAGCAAAATAGTGAGTTGCTAGCAGAAAACACTGTTAGCATCAATCGCAGACAGAACTGCTATCAAACAACATTTTTTTTCTGTTAGCGTACAAACCGACCCCGGCCCCACATCAGTGAAGAAACAAGTTATGTGGCCCCACAAGAATTTTGGAGACCCCCAATTTACAGTAGTGAAGTGCTTATGTAATTAACATAAATCAGCGATTCTGTCAAGGAAAAAGCGTGGATTTGCGTTGTTTTCACATTAGTATCGCTGCTAACCCGATAAGCAAAGACATCTATATTAGCGTCAAAACCAAATTAGAGTCCCCGACTGGCCAAAGTTTGACCTGGTTTAATTACCTCTCAATGAGTGTTCAATGGCCATGCATGTTGAGGGAGGCTGAAAATGGTTGTGGAACTCATGTAGCTGCAAGACATATAGGTAAAAGTATCGATTTGGCGATATATATCGCGATATTTCATTCGACAATACTTGTATCGATTTAAAATGCTGACAAGACAATATTTAATTATTTATGAGTGAAGCAGAAAAGATAAGTAAAATAAGCTGTCTGCTCAACTGTTGAACAGGACAAGTTCAAATTAAAAATCTTTATGAGCGTCCTTCAGGGTCTTCCTTTTGTTTTCCACTTAAAGCCCGACCACTAGTTGGCAGCATGCAGCGCACTGAGCCACTTTGAGCAACACTCCACCAAACCAAAACAACAATAAGATCTGACAAGAACCAGCTTGTGTTAAATCTGAGTCAGCCTCATGGTTTTTGTTGTTATGAGACATGTACTACTTTGTTTGTACTTGGAATAGGTATCAAACCGAAAACTCTGTGCTGACTCAGGGTTTTTAGGAGTTTTTCCTCACCTGGAAGGAGGGTCTTAGGGCAGGGATAACATGTTTTATTTAGTCTGTAGGCATTTTTTATATTTTATGACTAACTGTAAAATTACCAGCATGAAGCCCAGTGAGGTAAAATTTCTTTGTGATATCGTGCTATATGAATTGAATTGAATTGAATTGGATTGAAGTACCAATATCACCTAAAAATGTGGATTGCTGTGATTCGCTGTGGGTTCAGATATAAGCAAGAAAAGCAAAGCAGCGGCGCAGCGAGTCACGCACAGAGCCTCAACTTACAAAAAAACACAGTCTTAGATATATCGTGATACGTGTCATATCGTGAGGTATCGCAATACGTATCATATCACCAGACTCATGCCAACATACACCCCTAGTAGCTACATGTGAACATGAGAGTTTTGAATGCAAAAACCTAAAATGCCCATTTACATGTGTTTAAATAGACTTTTTGTTAAAAATGGTCACTTGAATACGTGTTGCTGAAGGGGGTTGAACCATTGACATGAATATTGATGGACTGAGAAACCCCCCTCCTTCCGAGTAGCAAATAGGAAGTACCCGCAGGTTGCAAGACGGCCAAAGTCCCCGTAGACTTCCATTGAGAAATAGACAGCTTTTGTCAGTCATTCTATTTGTCAGAATAACCATTCTTGCTCTTAAGCTTCCTTTTTAATACTTTCTTTCAAATCCTATTTTTTTTTAAATATTTTTCCTTAATTCAACTCATAAACTGACCAATCAAATGCCTCGGTAAAAGCATGTGGCTCCCGTTGGCCCGCCTCCAACATTTGATTGACAGATTCCTCCGGGCTGCTTTCAGTGGGAGGGGCGTGGACTTCGAACAAGCCGGAACCAGCTCACTCCTGATTGGGTGACAGTACTTCCTCTAAAAAGGAAACTCGGACTAATCGCCATTGAAGGGTTGTAACTGGTTGCAATATGGCGGTAGACGTACCAGGAAGCGACGGCGAAGACCTGATATCGCGAGGGCTGAAGGTAATGCATTTCTTATGCATCAACGCTTTGCTATATCTAGTTTTTAGTAAATAGTCAATGGCTTGAACAAAGCTTCAAGTCACACTCTGATCATCTTTTGACATATTGTAAAATAGTTTTTTAATTAAAGTTATTTTAGCAAAAATTTAAAAAAATCTACTGTTTTCTAGAAAATGGTTTCTACAGAGCTATAGTTGTTGGAAATTCAATTCTGACTTGTTGCCGTGGAAACCTCACCCCGACACACACACCACAAATTCTGTTTACGCAATCTCCTACTAGCTTACAGCCCCTCACACCCCTAGCCAAACATCACTGGTGCAACAAAATATATGGCGGGAAATATCTAGATATAGAGTTTTGAGCCAGATGCCAACTCAGCGTTTTTTCTTTTTCACAAATACGCTTTTGATTCACATTGATCTGAATAAAGTAATACTCAAAAATGCAATTTTAAACTTATATAGGAGAAAAATGCCTCAAGAACAAGTTAAGAACACCAAAATGGGGTTTAAAGGGTTAAATTAAATCAAGAATAGTCATTAAATTAGATTTTTTTTTAAGTATACCTGATTTAAGGATTTTAAAACTACAATTAAAAGATAAATCCTAAGTTTCATTTTTATGACTGGACACTCCACCTGTAGAAAGGGTTAAAATCACATTTAAAAAAAAAGGCAAAAATCCTCGTTTTTACGATTGTTTTGAAAGAGAAGAGAAGTTGTCACCGTGAAAAAAAAAAAAAAAAAAAAAAAACTACAACAGGAAAGAGAAGACGAGGGCGTCTGCGAACTCGCTAAAACACAGCTTGCAGTTCTGTCCGGACAAAAATAGCTCAGAGGAAACAAAACCCAGGGCATCCTCGCACCAGACTTTACACACTCATAACAAACACCCCCTCCCCCCACCACCTCCTTCCACTCAAACACACACACACAAACGTGCACGGGCAAGAAACAAAGAAATCGACTGTGCACATCCAATCCATTTCCCACGTGAGGGCATTCCAGACTTTAATGGGATAAATCTTGGCACACTAGCATGGATAATACGGAGCCTTGTTTCAGAGACCCTCCAGGGGGATCAGAAGAGCTGCTGCAAAGACTGGCATGTCGTTCTCAAAGGATTTGGATCCATATTTTCTTAGCGAAAGAAAAAAAAAAAAAACAATGTTGGAATCAAAACATTTCTTTTTTTTAATGTCAGCGTGTAGCAACCGCATTGGGTTTAATACAAATGTTATGCAGCCTGTGTAATTGGGTCAAAGAAACATGTTTGTTTTTTTTTATTTATTGCTTTGTGTATTTACTTGTACAGCCTGGAAAAAGTTTCTGAAAAACACAAACAAGATTGACCCAAATTCAAAAATATATGAGCACAACAGGTAAATAGAGTGCACAAATTGATATATTATATAGATAGGTCGTCTAATATGAAGAGAAGTCAAGAAATAATATAATTTTTGGAGTTTTAGTCGACCTGAAAAGTCAAAATTTACTTAAAAATAACAAAATAACTATAGTTTGACAGAAACCAATGATACCCCCTAATAAAACATAGTATTATGATTTTTCACATTTTTACTATTGGCTATACCTTGGGGAGGTTTTTGATCAATATTAATATTTGGATTTAAAAATAAACTTGAGATTAAAACACAAAACTTTAGAAGGAATTATCCAAATTCACCCCAGTAACCCTTTTACCCTGTCACATGGGGTCTAAATGACCCAAGCCTTGCACTGTAGTGTTATCTGTCCCGTGACAAATGTGGATGAAGGTGGACAGGATTTCATGTCTGCCATAGACTCCAGTGAACATTAAAAATCATTGAAAGAATTCTAGGGTCCAGATGACCCCCCTCCCAACGTCAACATACCTAGGATGGCACAAGGGTTAACACCTGAGATTTCGCCGGTGACGCCAAATGCCTAAATCACAACTGTCATTGGTACCACTGGGTACGGGCTGTCTGCGAGATCAAATATGGACAAATCTGTACGGCACTTCCAGATGGCCAGTAATATTATGATCGAAGACTGCTAAGTGAATCAGTAGCCGAACACTTAACAAATAAAGGTAATTCCTTCAATTTTCTAAACCTATATTGTCCCGTACAGGGTCACAGGCCTGCCGTAACCTTACCCGGCTAGTAATGGGCAAAAACAGGATAAACCCTGGACAGGTCACCAGTCTGTCACGGGGCCACACTCACAGTCACACCTAGAGACAATTTAGAGTAAATAATTACCCTCTGCAGCCTAGTTTTGGACAGTTTCCCAGAGAAAACCAATGCATAAAGGGGGAGAACATGCAGACTCCACATACCGGGGTGTGTGGAGTTCAAGTCCCCCAACCAGGACTTGAACTGGGAGTCTTCTTGCTGTGAGGCAAGAGCACTAACCTCTGCACCACCATGGGTGATTGACCCTTATATTGTGTTCTAGTCAAAATTGATCTATGTCAGTGTATTTGAGAATGAGTCAATTTTGACCCAAACACAACAAAAAGGTAAATCAGGTGAGACTTAAACACGTCATACAGACTTTTTTATTTCTCAACCCCTGTATCCTAAACACTGAACAAGAAGTCCATTAGTGCTGTTCAAGAGATACCTGCATGGTTTTTGCATGTTTTCTGTTCCTGCAGTCTAGACCAGAGCTTGGAGTTACCTATCCCTGGTCTAGACAATCAGAACCCAGTGTGTGTGATACTACGACACTTGCATACAACCTATACATCCCGTTCGTGCAGCATTTGAGGGCAGTCAGTAAGGAGCCAGTGCGTTCACAGTACTCCTAATTACATGTGGTATTAGAGGACCGTACAACAGCATCACCTGTACTTCATAAGTATCCGTAACTTACATTGTATCTAGAAATACTTCACACACTTAACACTTCACAATGTCCCTTAATCCTTGTCCAGATGACCCCACCCTTATATTGACGTGTGATCCCTCCCATGACAAATGTGGGAATAAATTTATGTCTGCCACAAAAAATCCTTGGAAATTGAAAGGTCAGTCAGGTAAACATATCTAGGATAGCACAAGGGGTGTCCAAAAGAGTCTCACGGGAACGGCAAGACACACCTGTGCCCTTCCTAAGATGCTTGTCTACGACCCCCCACAACCCAAAAACTTGTTGTTCAGGTCAACTCCCATACACAATCTTTGAGCTACTGTAACTCCTTGACATGTTTGCGATCGATGTGAAAAATCTGCACAAAACGGCAACAGATTGAGCAAGTTTACGTTGATTGAACTACTTTGTTCAGAATTGCGTCAATTGAGTCAACAGTTGAAGAGTTACGATAGTCCCAAAGGGAATGTCAACTCTGGATCTAAAACTATGATTTATATTTATTCTGTTAAATAGTCTTATGACACCAGTAGACAGTGCACTCTTTTGTCAATTCTACCCCAACGTTCTTGTCCTCGGGACAAATATCTTCCTTTTTTCTTTAACAAGAATGAAGTATTGTTTGAGATAAAGCCGTACCTGTCCGCCTCCTCCACCACAAACCCTATGATTAACAGATGAGTGCATCGTCTGGGGCTGAAAATAATTCTCCTCTTCTGGAGGCGATGCGACCAGACTAAATCGAGCCACAAGTGCTTAAGTGATGAACGCGAGGAGATACCTTTGACTCATTTGCATCTCGCCCTATTACCGCATACTGTACACGGCATTACCTTGAGAGAGTAGGGAAAAAAACGGGGGATCTGGACCTTCTCAAAGCAGATATTGTTTTACTAAACAGGGCTGCGTCTGGCATTCCTCCAGTCTGTGTTATGGCTGAACGTCACCCCTGCGTGGAGTTAAGTTTCAGGCCTCTTATGAGCAAGCATGTTCCAGAAAAAAAACAAAAAAAACGCTCACCAAATTTAGAGCAATTTGACATTCCGCGTTCGACATAATTACAGCCGTTGGCACCAGCAGAAAAGTCAAAACTGCTGCAGAACGTTTACGTGTTGGCATGTAATCCGCCGTGTTATGTTTACGTGTGTCAGGACTTATTCGGTCCGGTATTTGCGCGACTATATCCCCCAATCATTCGCTTCGCAAACTTCAACCAGCTGTGTAAACTGGTTTTTAAAAAAAAGGGTTTATCAGGAGTCATCTCCTCTGTAGAATGTGTTTTGGCATATTGGTGTGTTGGGACTTGCACATTACCTCGGGTGTTTTTATTTGCCTCTAAAACCCCCATGTTACCATAAATGTCCTCCACAAGGGTCCCTGAACGCCTCATTTTAAAGGATAATTTGAGCTGATTAGAACTTATTTTAGTTAGTTTGGAGCTTAAATGCTTCAAATAATCAATTTTTTTTCTAAATCAGAAGCCTCCACTGCACAGGAAGTTCCCTCTTTTCAAAGTAAAAGCAACAAAATAATAGATTTCGTTTTTCTTTTCCGGCATTTTGCGAAGTTCACATTGAATGTTTGTGTGTATCAACTTCCTGCTTTAAATTCATTTCAATAAAATCAAGCTGTCCATCACGGCAAGACTTCCAGCAGTTCCCAGTGACCTGGAATCACCTGATAGCACGGGAGGCCCTTCCAGAAGAGGGAATCCCGCTGAGCTTTACTGGAGCACGGGAGAAATCACTTCATCTTCCAGAAACGTAGGTGCTTTACACTTTCTGTGTATTTAAAGGTACGCAAAGAGTCTCTTGTTGTGTGAAAAGTAAAGATTCCAAAGTCCTATTGAGAAATTAAATTGTTGACTCAACAATTTTGATTTGTTCAATCATTGATCAGCGTAAGGGAATTTACTTTTTGCTAAATCTGAACACAGTTTGTGGGATTTTCGAAAAAGTCATGAAAGATCAAATATTTTTAGCCCTAGATACAATAATGTTACACATTCATCTTTAACTAAGTGTTCACCCTTAAATCCCCTAAAAGAGACAGTTGTGGTTTTGGAATTTTTAACACATTCTGGTAATTTTCTGATGATAAATGACATACATTATATATATTTAAAGAAAATGAATCAAAAGCTGATGGAAAATGCTGCTCAAAAAATGTGTGTATTTGTAACGTGGAAAATACACTGGGTGCAAGAACCGTGCAGGTCACTCGAAATACTTCTAAACTACCTCAAAAGACGATATTTAATGTACAAGGCCTTTACAAGGAGAGAGCAAAAAGTGAAGAGCGTTTGTGAGATAGAGGTAAGCCCCGCGGTGTGTATTAGATAAGAGCTAGTCTTTCTTTGTTCAAGAAGCTTTACCAAAAAAAAAAATTGAAAACTCTAGCAATTGTTTTACTGTAACTAAAAATGGACATTAGTCACGTAAGTTTTAGCATTGTTTTGGTATTTAAGATCCAATAATTTTCTGGGACTGGAGGTTGGGCCGCTTAGACACCCGCCCTCAACTGCCACACAAACTACATCCCTTTTGAGCTCTCCTGCAAGGGTAGGGCCCATGGGGTAGAGTCCATACACCATCACCTTGGGCTGAGCCCACCTGAGATCTTGAAAAAGGCACCTTGGATGGAGCACCGAACTCAGGCCTAGGTCAAAAGTGGGGGGTCAGTGCCGCAAATCCGGGCCAAGAACATAGATCGTCACAAACCAAAAGGGGTTTTTTTAACTGCCCTTGTCCGAATTGTCCCTTGCCACGGGAGACCCTACAAGGGATCCCTCTCCATCCCCTCTTCACATTAACGTGGCACCCATGGCAGGCGGTATCTCTCGGAAGGTGTTTGGGTACGTCCGACTGGGCAGAGGCTCCGTGGAAGACCGAGGGCACGCTGTGGATACTACATATCTCAGCTGGTCCTGGAATGCCCCGGGATTCCCCCAGAGGAGTTGTGGGAAATGGGTAGGGAGAGGGAAGTCTGGATGGATGGATGGATGGATGGAACTGAAAGACTAAGCCAGAGGACAGAATTTAGCTATTTTTTTCAATTTCTCCTTTATTTGTTAAATAGTAGATGGTTCATGAATATTTAGTTTGTAACTTCATAAATATATAAATATGTGTGCTCTAAAAATGCATAAAATTAAGCAGTGGGGGCAGAAATTCAATGTTTTTGATGTCAAATGTCAAATTGTCACACTAAACTTTTGATCTGACTCCAATTTTTTCTTGAGGAAATGAACTTCAGAAGAATTTGTCGAGTGTACTTTTTCTGTGTTTTGGGCTCCTTAAGTGGGATGAAACAAGGCAAACATCCATTAACCGACAGATTACATCTCTCCTGACCCGCCTTGTTTCCTTCACAGAACATCGACCTTGCTTTCTCTCGCGTTCTCGCCTCTCAGACACTATGTAAACCCTCCCTGTTTGCTTGACGGCGTGCAAAGACACGATCTGTCAGAGCTGGGGGGTGGGGGTTGGGGGGGGGGGTTATCAATCAATGCCGGGAACATTTGCCAACTTGAGCTAACACGTCAGACCTCTTTGTGGGAGGCAGACGCTTAGCCGTGTTTTCCATACAGGTGCTTTAATCCATTGTACATTGTTGTCCTGTAAGCACATAATGAAAGAGGGTAAAAGTTCTGGTTTCCTCCGTGAGCCATCCTATTATCAAGTGTTTCTAATCTCCGCTCTGCTGAGATACACGCCAGCAGATTAAACAGCCTTTTCCCGGTGGAACCTACAAATGGACGCACGCTGTAAACGATGCATCCTCCTGGACGGTCATTAAGGCTAAACATTTCAATTGGCCTGTACACAGAGACGCCAGAAAGGATACATAAATGTTTGGATGGGAGAAGAACGGACATGCATTTATGCATTAGTGTCTGCACTCCTGCTGGGTTAAGAGCCCTTACAGGCACGCGATTCCCACGGCTCGCGCTGGGCAACAAACCCGTCACTCCAAAGCTTAAAGAGGCCGCATCACGATGTTAATGCCCTCAGTTATAATATTGTTTTTTGTAGATATGCACACTATACATATAGTCTGGAACTCATATTTCATGTAAATCGATGGTGCTTTCCTCTCCTTCACTGGGAAACTGTTGATCAGTTTAATTTAATGAAACTATTCCGGCTGTGTGAACCCTGCAAGCATTTTTACATAAGTTGGTAAAAGGCAAAGCAACAGTTTTCTCCGATATTGTCTCTAATGCCGCGTTCAAGAACACGTTTTTTAGCATATTGTGCTTACTATAGACACTACCTGATACTAGCGCAAATACACACAGTTGGAAGAGACGTTAAATGTCAAAGTGGTGCAAATCTCGTAAATTTTAATTCCCGGCCGGACACAAACTGTAATTATTAATTTTTCCTTAATGATCACTTTTCAAAAGGACGCCACCCATACGTCACTACCAAATACAAGTTCCTGATTGGTCAACTGATTTGAACATGTTTCACGTCAACAGTTTTTTACTTAAAGCCCGAAAACTGACTTAAAAAGAGATTTTTTTTAAAGCGGATATCCACATGTTTACACAGGAAGTGATCACTTGAGCACGTGTTGCCAAGCGTTGTGAACATAGCATTAAGCCTGTGGCTCTATCGCCGGATGATTTTCACCCGAGCCAAAGTATTTATGTGATTTTCAATAAGTTGTATTTCTCAGAGTGTTGCGGGTTGCTGGGTAATGTCTCACAGTGTCCCAGGAGTGGGTGGACCAAAGAACAGGTCTCCAGTATTGTTATATATTTATGTATATATACATATATATTTTTTAGGTATTTTTTGTTCTCAAATTACTAATTTTTCAGTTATTTTAGGATCTTCCTAAGTTTTGATTTTCCATTTTGTTACATAAACCACAGTTGAAAATAACGGAAAACTCCTCTAATTCATCATGTGTCGTCATAATTTGATCTATTTTTATGAAAAATAATTTTCATTGGGTATCATATATTGAATAAAAATTACCCGGCAGTAGTGATTGCATAATTTTTTGTAGAGAAAGTGTTCTAGGGTTAAGGACAGTAAATGTATTTGCTAACACGATAACAAACAATAATAAAGGGGATGGTCTTTGTGTTTTTTCAGCAGACTTTGACCAGTTTATATAAAGTTTGATTTAGAAAGCTGCTTTGTGGCAAAAAGTCCACTGTGAACGTAGCGTTAAAGACAGTAACTTTACATGCTAACACGATAGCAAGCAGTCATAATTCGGAGGGTCTTGCTGTTTTTTTCAGCAGACTCTTGGCTAGTTTAAATAAAGTTTAGTTGAGAGAGCTGCTTTGTGGCAAAATCCCTTTCAACTGAGTTTTGTTGACAAATAAGTGGTGGAAACAAACAATGCTAACACAGCTGCATTCCTATTCTGGAAAAATAAACTGCATCCACTGCTGTTTGATTTTTTTTGGGACAGTAAAATGTACTTTTCAGCAAAAAAAAAAAATGCTACAAACTGATAAAAAAATGTAATAATAATACATTTTATTTGTTGAGCGCTTATCAAGGGACTCCTGAATTGTACATTACTGACATTGTAGAAAAATGTTTTTTAAAAAATTGGTCTAGTATCAACGTGTCAGCCTGAGAGTCCATCCAAAATGTCAACAATGAGTTCAGGAAGGTGTTTCGTGTACTGAGTCAGCCCTTGACAACACCTTGCATAACTGTTATCCCGCATACCCTGAATACCTTCTGAACATTCAAAGACTCATCTGGCTCTCAAAGGGGGCGAGGCTTGCACATCTGTGACTGATCAATTGCTCAAAGCGCATCGGGCAGCTCCAATTAATCACGCACAAGCGCTATCGAGGGTGCTGAGTAGCAGCCTGACCTGGCTTAGTGCCGCAGACTCACCCCCAGCTGGTTCCTGACCTCCCGTCTCTCGTCGCGGACCGAAGCCGAGCGGCAAAAAAAAAAAAAAACAGGAGCCACATGTCAGGCTCCCAGCCAGCCGGTCGGCCAGCCAGCCGCGGCGGCAGAGTATCAATTATTGACGAGGTGAAATGTGATGAGGAGCAAACAAAGAGCACACACCTTGTTGTGCCGCCATAAAAAGGCATCCCTCCTAATCACTAACATGTTTTCTTTCTTTCTCCGTGTTTACGCTTTCGAGGACAAACATCGGCTCGTGTCCGCGGGAATGTTTTTCGTTTATAACTCCTGCAGAAAAGAAAAACTAGAAACAATAAGACATTTGGCCCGCCGTAATGCCCAGGAGGGAATTCTGCCTTATTGCTTTGAACTTTGTTTGGACATGTGCACACCGCGGAGAAGTTATACGAACGTCGCGATTAGCATGATTTATCCGATGTCAACATCGAGCTTGAGGTTGTTTATGTGAGATAGCATCTTAGTCATCAAGAATCCCAGCTCTTCATTAGTTACTCCTCGTGCTAGGAGAGTAGAAGAGATCAATAGGTGCAATCGCAAAAATGAAGTTTGTGAAGCAGCAAAAAAAATTCTGACGTGAGGAATCCTCCGAGACTGTGAGGAATGCACTCGCTCAGCGTGGATTACCCCTGCCTGACCGTCTGTCTCTTTAAATGTTTTCGCTCTTCTTTTTTTTGAAGTAGGGCTCTGACCTCAATTGTTTCCATGCAGCAGACGCATTCCTATCCAGATGACATTTAAAAAAGAAAAAGTTTGCACCTTTTAAAAAGGAAAAATTTGCCCCGCCCGTCTGACATCCTGAGACAAGATAGCACGGATGAGTGTGCACTCACAAACACCAGTCTATTGAATATTAAATTATGAAGCCTGAAAGACTTTAGACCTTTTAGAAAGTGTTCAGAAATGAATCCAGATTTATGTCTGATTTCAAAACTTACGTCATAGTCAGAAACTGCCCTTAAGTCCGCCATCTATCATAGTTGAGCCCATAGAGTGAAAATGTTTGTTTTTTTTCCTATGGGCATGCTGCGGGCAAAAGGTCGTACCAGAAACACTTAAACAAGTATGGGTTAGTAGAGGTGACGTATAGCTGCGTAGATTTTTTTCAAATCCTCCAAAAACTTGCGTACTGTGCAAGGGGCCCTTGGATGCCCCGTTACACGCTTGCAGCCTAATTATCAAAAATGAGAAAGTTAGGCAGTTTGGCTTGGTAAAGTTATGGTAACTTTCACTGAAAAAAGTGAACCATTGGATCAATTAACAAAAGTTCTGTAATTTGTTACATTACATTTTTTTTAGTTTTCATCAAATAAAATGTTTTGGTTAATGGTTCTCTCAATTCTAAAATGTAATTTGATAAAAACGAATATATTGACGTTTTGTTTAGGACCCCTCCGCTGCACTTTTTGACATTTTGGGTATCTCTAACTCATCGTTTTTTGATGTTTGAGTCTACAAACCTCGGGACGTGGTACTAGACGTAGTGGACGCAGTACTGCATGCAGACTGGTCCTCGAGACGCTGCCTGTACCGATAAATGGTAAATACTTACAGTATCCACCTTATTCCTGGGGCCGCTGATGTAAAACGGGTCATGGGTGCAACTTCCGGTATAGCAACCGGAAGTCACACAGCGCTATTTGTTTCCATTGAAAGTTGGTGGTTTTGTTAGCTTTAGCGGTGTATAGAAACTTTAGAAGCGTGTTTTACTTAATCCCTCAAAAGTTTCAAAAATGGCTTTGCGCAGCTCGTGGTTGCTCTAACACCCAAACTAAATTAAATTTGAGTCTTAAGGAGCGTTGTGTCGAACATGGGCCGCTGTCCTCCTCGGTACAGATTTTACCGTCTATCGGGCGAGGATGAAGTCAGAAGGATTTGGCTCCAAATGTAAATCTTAAGAAGCCACTTAAGACTTTATATGCATGTTCGTTTCATTTTGTGGATAAAGTACCCCGGAGGAAAATCCGTATCCGACGTTCTGGTTGGGTTACTCCGGACCACCATAGAAGAAGAGACGCCGGGTACTACAGATACCTGACAGCGCGGTGAATTTGCTGCAGCGTCACAAGAACAGGGACGATATTTTCTGTGTAATTGCTGCATCTCCCTGGTATTAACTATTAAAAAATTACCGATGTTTAAACCACAGCTGACTTTGTTAAAAACATGAAACGGGCTAAAGCTACACCGCGAGATGCAACCCTCATTGGCTCTGGCAGCATGTAAACACAAACACGTGAAGCCATAAGGTTACAATTGATCAGCACTGTGTGGTAACTCCGGCAGAAATAATCATGTATGAAGGTATTGATATGTCTCGGAGCTTTAAGATTGTTCAGAGCTTCACCATCTGCCGCAACCGAACTGAGAAAGTAGCTAAAAATGCTACTATATGTTATATTTGAACATTTTTTAAGTCATCCTTCAATTTTAACAGGCACCGGAATTGTTACGTCGCCTCTTAAAAGACATGACAGCTGCTGTTTCCACATTTATATGTAGTTATAGATCCAAAACAAGGGGGATTGCGCTGTCGGCTCTACAGTTGTAATGTAAATAAATGCTACTTCCGGCGTCTACAGGAAGTATCCCCCATAATTCACGCAAAGGCTCATGGGGCATAGGAATAAGGTGGATACAGAACTTTTCGACCTTCTTTCAAAGGCCCAAAGCGCTTTAAATTCACAAACTGATGGGGGCCCCACTGCTGAACACTGGCGCAAATCTTCCACTAGAGGCAAAATGGGGTTCAGTGTCTTGGCCAGGGACACTTCAACACACGGGCGGGACAGGCGAGTATCGAACCCACAATCTTCCGATAAGGAGTCGACCGCCCTACCGCTGCACCACAGCCGACTACAAACCCTAACCTGACACCGGACGCGGTACTACATGCGGACTGGTCCTCAGGAAGCACTTGGTACCGGTTCTCGGCACCATACTGGACACAAGACCAGATGCAGTACCAGATGCCGTACGCAGACTGGTCCTGAGATGCTTCATCGGACCCAACCCTTTAGCATATCCAGTACCCGATGAAAACTGGAGCCAGACGCGGTACCAGGCGTGAATCAGTACGGGGCTACCGGCTCTGCGTCCCGGGACTGGACGGGTCCAGTTCATGGCCCAGAGGCTGGGACCTGTTATTAAATGGGAACAGCTACCACGTCAAAAAAACGAGTTGGGGACACCCAAAATCTCAATTTTTTGACGTGGAGGGGTCCTTTATCACCCTTCAATATGTGATAAATTGCTTAAGTTTTGGATTAGCAAAAAAAAAGAAAGACGAACTACTAATAGGGGTGGCGGGACAAACCAGTCAGGGGGGGTGGTGGACCAGAGTCAAAAGTGACGGTCATGAGACGGACTTCCCACGCAGAATTCAGGGTAAGGTATTAGACGGCAAATACTTGCTGTGTTGAGTCAAATCTTAGGAAACCTTACCCAAAACCATACTTGTAAAACTTTATCTAAAGATTATTATTAGTTCTTTTCATTGGTAAAAACAAAAGAAAAATATAAAAGTAGATTGCTATGGCAACGATTTGAATTGAATGACACAAAAAAGCTGCAGAGACCTTCTATTGTCTCCAGCTTCCACGTGCTCGGAGGTAAACAGTCGGCTGCTTTATTGTTCTGGATTCAGACCCCCACCTGCCTGCATTGAAACACACCCGCGGGTTGGTGGGCTGGAAGGTTCTGCTTACGGCGGGGATTTGTTTTCAGAGAACAGGAGCGCTTCCGAGGCCGACCGCCACTTCCAGACAGCCTCTTGTGACGGCGTTCATCCGGAGCGGCAGCCAAAGGCGGCGTCTCATTTATCTCAGCTTCTCATCACTTCATCTTTTCCTCTGTTTTTGATAAGAGACGTCAAACAAATCCGCCTGCTGACGGTGCTAATTGAGAGATGGACGGATAAAGTTTTTCCGGCATTCAAAATTGAAAGTGCTTCTTGTAATTCACTCAAAAAAAAGGTTCCCGGGGGAATTGGGGCGCTCGAACGCAGCGTGGGGGTTGTTTGGAAAAAGTTTTTTTTACAGCTCCGAAAGGTGAGCTTCTCCTGCGTCCATTTCCTCTCCAGCTGTGCCAACACTTCCCCTCTTTGGATGCAATCCCGCATGTTTCTGCCACTATTATCCAACAATTTACAGCCGCGAGCGCGCGGGGGGGAGGTGAGGTCTGTTGACGTCTCCCAGCCCCCGAACCACCTTAAATATGACCTTCTTTTTCAAGCTCATTGAGAGAAACTCAAAACAAGAGGAGGATGATAAAAAAGAGAAGACTTGGATCTCAAAAAAAGGAAAAAAATCGGAAAAAACGAAGCCGAAACTGCCTGGCACCTCGGCGAACTCACACGGAGCGGGTTCATCTGTGCAGAAAACCACAAAAATGTTCTGGCTCCTAATGACATCACTTAACAGTCTGCGAGGGGTTTCTGGGCAATGCTTTAGTCTCCAGTGCATTGATAGGAAGCAAATAAAAGACTTTTATAAGTTATAAATCCTGCTGCATCATTAAACTTTACAGTGACAGTGCTCCGCAGTCGGGACAAGAAAAAACGCTTGAGAAAAGTCCAAGTTTCTGGTAGAAACAGAGAGCTGATGAAGCGTCAGAACGGAGGAAGATAAGCGCTGTAATTGAGTTGGATGGCCTGGAGTCGCATCGTTAAAGCTCCGGAGATGTCGGGAATTAAAACGGGGGGAAAAGTTGTCGGCGAAGGGGGCTCCTCCAACTGTCAATGGAGGGGAAACGCTCCCATGCTGAGCGGGCCGCCGAACAAAAGGGACATTCCTCAGTAATTCTGTTTGACCTGAGCCCAACGCGCCGGCCGAAGGGTCACCCAAGACAAGAGCGCCGCATGCGGGGATGAGGGTGGGACCAAAGGGGAGGGGGGGAGTCAAGAAAAATCGGATGTGGAGGGGCGAGAAGCAAAGTGACGGATAAGAGCACAATGGTCGCTGTAGCCTTAATTTAGGCAACAATCATCACTTGAGTCGTGTTAACTCTCTTAAAGAGCTCCCATTGAAACGAATTAAGTGCTGGTTTCTTTTCTTGTTAAACGTCTAAATGAAGGGTCCCCAAACTTCTCCTTGTGGGGCCACATTAGTTTTCTTCTCTGATTTTGGATATTCTGTTAACATTTCTGTCTACGATTGATGCTAACAGTGTTTTTCTGTTAGCAGTTCTGTCTGCAATTGATGCTAACAGTGTTTTTTGTTAGCAGTTCTGTCTGCAATTGATGCTAACAGTTTTTTATGTTAGCATTTATGTCTGCGATTGAAGCTAACAGTGTTTTTTGTTAGCAGTTCTGTCTGCAATTGATGCTAACAGTTTTTTATGTTAGCATTTATGTCTGTGATTGAAGCTAACAGTGTTTTTCTGTTAGTAGTTCTGCCAGCGATTCATGCTAAAAGTGTTTTCTGCTAGCATTTCTGCCAGCGATTGATGCTAACAGTGTTTTGTGTTAGTAGTGCTGTCTGCGATTGATGCTAACAGTATTTTTGTTAGCAATTCTGTCTGCTATTGATGCTAACAGTATTTTTTGTTAGCAGTTCTATCTGCAGTTAATGCTAACAGTGTTTTATGTTAGCATTTATGTCTGTGATTGAAGCTAACAGTGTTTTCCTGTTAGTAGTTCTGCTCCTCTGTTAGCATCAATCGCAGTTTTTGCAGAAAGCCACACATAACAAAATATTAATAACCCTTTTTGGTATCTTCACAGAAAAAACAGGAAATAAAATACTTGGATTCCTGTTTTATTTTGTTTTGGACCCTTGTGCAATCTTATAGGGTCCAGAAAAAAAACAAAAACATTGAAAAGAAAAGCTAGTGCACTGTCATGTGGGGTCCAGATTGACCATTTAAAAAAAAAAAAAATCTTAGGTGGAATAAAATCTGATATAAAAAATATGCAATTGTCTGTTTCCCTATAACTGTCATTGAATATTTCCAAACGACAATAACCTTTAAACTCTTGCTAACGTACACATTTATTGCTGAATTAACAATTTTTAACAAAAAATTCAAAGCAGATTTTGCACAAAAAGAAAAGAAAAGATAGAAAACAGCCCATCACTGTGTGCTAAAAACCAGTTTTTTATTCATTTTGGCTCCTTAAGTTTTCTGAAAAAAATATATTTGTATTAAATATGATTTTTTTTGCAGACTTTTATTTCTAAACGATTTACAGAAAAAGGGAAAAACTGGTGCTCACTGTGTTTTGAGCTAGAGCGTAAAATGCGTGCAAGAGCGGAGCAACAGGGGGAGTATAATAATGTGCAGAAAGGGTTGGATGGAGAGAATTACAGTTTTAATTCTATAAAATCAAATCCTTCAACTTGGCAATCCTCTTATCGAGTAATCCCCAGGTAGTTTTCAGAGGGCAGTGGGCTTAAACTGCCCAGTCCTCCAACATATCTGCCCTGGTGGCCGACTGATATCCCCACCATCCCACTCTGCTCCAAATAGAGGCTTTAACTGGTCCCCATCTGAGCGGAAAGGGGACCAAACAGCCAAGATGTAAGCTCGGATTCATGACTATGGATGCCTGCCCTGGTTGGATGAACTTCAGCGGGGTGACTCACTGAGTTACAGAATCAGAGATGGGAGATCAGCTTGTGTCTGAGGCCAACGCTTGTAGGAATTTGATTTTGGAACTGCATGTGCGTGTTTTAATGAGGCAGACTGACTTTATGACTTTATCAACACTTTTCATTGCAAGTGTATGACGCAATCAACACTACCTCAGTGACTGCTCATCCTACTGGCAACCAATCTGTAATTAGGAAAAAACCCTAAATAAACTTTAAATTTTGGATGAAATAAGAAATAGAGATCTATTCTTTCAACTGAAATAAAATCTTAGTAGTTGTGGAGTTCCTTGGTGGAATCATTTAATCAATTATATTAAATGTAATCCATGATTTAGACACTTTCTATTGTAAACGTTTGACAGATTTTTTTTTAAAGCTACAGTATTTTTGGCACTATAAGATTATTATCGTATTTTGTGTATAAAGTCAATAAATGGTCTAATTTTTCACTTATGTCATATTTAAGGACGACCAAATTACTAGGCGAGACAAGAGTCAGAGATTAGACCGTCAGTGGGTACACTTTACTGCGTTCACAGTAATTCCAGAACTTGCTTGTAACATGCTACATGTTAGCCATGTTAGCATATTCACAACAGCTCCCAACCTTGTTTGCAACGCGTATATAAAAAGATAGATAGCACTAAAACAAATGTTTCTATTCACAATGTTGTCAGTAACATATAAAGAAAAAATATTAAGTCTGACACCGCTACATGCTAGCTGGGTTAGCATGTTCGCGATACCTGTAACTGCCATCATTGTTTGCAGCATGTAAAAAAAAAAACAGACTGATACTGATCAAATAAATGTTACTCTGACAACGCTAATTACCAACACTGTCAGTAAAATAAAAACAGTTCTACACCACTACATGTTAGCGGAGTTAGCATGTTTGCAATACTTGAAACTGAAAACTGTGTTTACTCGACGCAAAGAAAAAAAAATGGATACAACTAAAGCTAACGTTACTGTGGCTATGCAAGCTGAAAACATTGTCAGTGACATGCAAAACAAAAAAACATACCGTCTGACATTGCTACATATTAGCTTCGTTAGCTAGTTTGCAATATCTGTTACCATGTTTACTCCAAGAAAAAAAAAAACCTATACAGCTAAACGGTTACTATGCAACAGAAACCCTCTAGAACAGAACAAAACAAAAAGAACATGGTCTGACACTGCTACGCATTAGCCGTTAGCGTATTCACAATATCTGTAACTTCCAACCATGTTTGCAACATGTAAAAAAAAAAAACAACTGATACTACTTAAATAAACATTACTGTAACTACGCTAACTTCTAATGTTGTTAGTAACGCATAAAAAAAACACGAGATATGTTAGCCAAGTTAGCCAACTAAAAATATCTCTAACTCTCAGCCTCGTTTGCAAAACGCAAAAAACACATGCTACATGTTAGTCGCGTTAGCATAATCAAAGTATCGCCCAGTACCTCCCAACATTTTAAACATAGAAATTTAGATGATAGCGCTAAAACAGACGTTACAATAAAACACTAACTCCTGACCTTGATAGGAACACTTTAAAACAAACAAAAACTTGTTTCGACTCCGCTACATGTAAGCCACATTAGCCTCTTCACATAAAAAGACTCATGCCGCTAAAACAAACGTTACTATGACAACACAATTCCTAACAGTTAGAAACATAAATTCAGACGCGTTACATGTTATAGCATTTACAAAACCTGTAACTCCAAACAGAAGACTGATACAATTAAAAGAAAATGTTACCATGACAACACTAACTCCTAACACTGTAACATTTCAAGATAAGAAAAAAAACACAGTCCGACACTGCTTTACGTTAGCCGCATTAGCGTATTCGCAATACCTGTAACTCCATGTTTGTAACACCTAAAAAAAACAAACCGATACCACTAAAACAAATGTTACCGTGAATACTCAAACTGCTGTTACTGTTAGTAACACATAATAAAAAACACATTTGAACACCGCTAGCTGCGTTAGCGTACTGACAATATCATCAAAACAAATATTTTAACCTCTCAAAATCACTTTAACACAAGAAACAACAAGAATTAATCCATGTATAAGGTGCTCAGGATTATATGGCACACTGTCACTTAAAGAAAATAAATAAATACATTTAAGAGTGAAAAAAAGTAAGAAAAATACACACAGTAGTAGTTCAAGAGAGGAGTGGCTTCTCATCAAGATTTTAGACTGGTTCCTTTCCCACGTAATTATGAGAAGTAACTATTTTGGTTTATGACAAACTACTACATTAGGTTTGGGAAAATATCAATAAAGTGTGTCTTTTTTAAGTCAATTTTACATGGAAAAATTGCCTTTTTTTATCACTCAAACTAACCCTTTGAGTCAACTTTAAAGGGAATCCAACTTCCCCATGAGAACTTTTAACATTGGAGCTCCAAAGCAGCTCTGAGTTCAGTAGAAACTTAACTCCTGATTTTCTAACACTTCTTGTCCTCCGGTGATGGGAAGCACCAGTTCCCAGGGTGAAGGGAGGGGGGGAGAAAAAAAGAGCTATAAAAAGACAAAGAATGGCATTTTTCTCAGGCGTTTTGGCAACACCAGCCAGACGGTCCAGCTACCTCCCATGCTCTCATTTCTAGCCGTTCTGTTTTTAGAGATAACAAAGTCGGCCAAAAATATCAACAACGACCCCCCCTCCCCTTTACTCTGCATCCTTGTGAGTGTCCTATCTTTGACTAGGGCAAACTCGTGCACACTTTAAGCCATAATCCATGCTCCCCTACTATTCATCAGTACTTCAGTGTGGGATTAGAATTGTAAATCTGCAAAAAAAAAAAAAAGGAAACTTCTGCATCATCTTGTTGCTATTAGCAACCGGAGAAACCACGCACACGTGTGAGAAATGCATCCTCCACGTCCAAATGACAGGGAGAACCGTGCGGCGTCCCTCCGCCGTGACAGTGACGCTTACCCTGATGGAGATGCAGCATCCTGGTTCATTCAGAGGACACTCATGGTAATCCACCGGCTCCCTCTCCTCCTGCTCTGCAGCTGCTGCCCCACCGATCCCGCCGACGATAAAGTTTACATCCACAGCGCCGGTTCTCGCCCCCGAGCGGCTCCCGGCCTCGCTCCTCTTCTTCCTCCTCTGCTCGCTCAATCTCAATCTGCCAACATGCATCCACTCTCTCTCTCTCTCTCTCTCCTGCTACATACAGCTCTGCCTATCCACTCCTCTCTCGCCGCTCTGTGCCGCTCAACACCCGCCTCCCGGCTTTATCTCCTCCTCGCTGTATTCCTCTGCCCAGTTCACGTCTTTCCGTCTGCCTGCGTCCCTCCTCCCCGGGCTTCCATGGACGTCTAACATGTGTTGTGGTGCCCCTCTGAAGGTGGCTTGCTCCTCAGGGGAGGAGAAGCAAAGATGGGCTGGGGGGGGTTGCACACACAGGAGGAGGAGGAGGAGGAGGAGGAGGAGTTTTTTTTTTTTTTTTAGTAACGGGGGGGTTAAGTATAAGGGGACGTGAAGAGGCAAGCAGCAGACGGCTTGTGATGTTCCGCTAACTGGGCTTTTTGAAAGGAAGAGGAAAGGGGGGAAGAGAGGGTGACAAAAACGACGGAGAGGAGCAAGTGAGGAGATCAAGAGGACAAACACAAAGACAAGCATGCGGTGTTCATAAAAAGTTGAACACGACCTTAAACTATAGTCCTTGAAGCTAATTAAAATAAAGCTTCAGCAACACTTCCACTCCAGTCCACTAGATGGAACCATTTCAAAAATTAATCTTACGCTCACAGTCAAGGAAGTTGCTTTTATTTTTATTGGAGCACAAAATTAACAAGTTTTAACCCTCAAATACCAGAGATGTCGACGTCAACAGCTAAATGATACGCACTCTTTGACCTAGCATAACTCGGAGGCTGTTTACGCGGTGTATGCTAGCTCAGCCTGACTCTGGGGGGCGACGTTCTGGACCCCGGTACTCCGGCTTCATGGCCCATGAATTTTTTAAAATTTAAATCAAGACAGAACTAAAACAGGGATCATGCTAACGTTTGTATTCAAGCCAAAACATCAAAAGGGAGCAGAGTAAGACACTTTTGGCCCCTCCCCCGTTGTATTTTCCTCGTCACAAATAAGCTATTTTTCCAACAGCGCTTTTGTTTTTTTTTTTGTCTGCTCCAGCTTTACAACAATTCAAATCAAGAATAGCTTGATTACTTTTCTGTATATAAGTCCTCTAAAATAAGAAAACTGACACAAAAACATATTAGAAACTCTATTTTCCTCAGTGGGTCTTTAAGTTTACTTTGGTGGGCCGTCATCCTTCCCCCCACGTACTACTATTGTTACCATAAACATAAGCATGACTTCACCGGTTTATTCTGAGCACTTCCCCTCTGGACAGCAAATATACATTGTTGTGTAGCATCAGATAATGTGCGCTTTCAACTTTTTCTAATCAGAAACAGAGCTCACAGACGATCAAAGGTTTCACAAACATTCTGCTCGGTTATTTTAAATGTGTGATTTCTGCGAGGTTTAAGTCGCACAAAGCATCTGGATTTAGTGCAATAATAGTTTATCTTGGAACACTTCACCCATGAAGTCATCAATAGGACAAATATGTCATCTATGCTAACTAAGCAACACTTTATTTTCAATTATTATGTCATTTTTCTTGAATCAGAGGCTCAAATTGGATAGATAAAAAGAGTCGTGTAGTTCAGGAGTCTTAAGTTGAACTAATTCATTAAAGTTTTCAAAAAGCTAATATTGAGATGGATTCCTATTTAGCACTGAATTATTACACGTGGATCAACATAAATGAAAATAGCTTTTTCCATTTTGACAAAGGAATCGTTAATAGTCAATCTAAAATTTCCCAGTGTCTTGCTTTATTCTTGATTGTCATTGTCGTTTCCGGGGAACACACTAAAGATTATGGAATATTGACGCACAGCTACAATGTTTTCACATCATTGTATGGAGTGATTTTTGTGCCAGCATATAGCAAATGAAAGTCACAGTTTTAAGATAAACAATTTGCTAGTTGCAAACAAAATGTGAATTGTTGCAAATAAAATATGTAATATTTGCTTACAAAAACTTTTTTTTTGCGTTTGCAAACATTTTTTTGCTCACAAATGTTTTTTTGCGTTTGAAAACTTTTTTTTTCTTTTAAAAATAATTGTTGCAAACTAATGTTTTTAGGTCTCGCTTTCGCCTTATCTTTGGTTTTGCAAAGCCTGCTGATTGGTCTATATTCTATCCAATCAGATTTCTCTGCCTCGCATTGCCGAGCTCGGGAACCGAGGCAGACTTTCTCTCCGCGCTGTTCGGTCACAATTCTACAGTCTTCAACCATTCTGGCCCGTTTCTCTTTGAGCCGAACCCAGAAGGAGCAGCAAAGCTCAATTATACAACAGGGTTCTGTATTCATTCGTGTTAGCGTAGCGACCAGCGTGTTTAAAATGTCTGCTGCAGAAAAAAACGCCTCAGGGTCGTCTCCGTGCAGCTGCGAAAGCTTAACGCTAAACCAAAGATAGATGCGAGATGAGGCACTACGCATCTGAAAACGGTTGTTCGCAACATTATTTTTTTAAAGAGAAAAAAAAAGTTAGCAAATGCAAAAAAAAGTTTTTGACCGCAAATAATAAATATCTTATTTCTTATCTTATCTCACTTTACATTTTGTTTGCAATTTTGAAAATTTTGATCTCAAAACTGTGACTTTCTTGCAATATGGTGGCACAAAAGTCACTATCGTCGCTGAGATATGGATTTTTAGACGCAGTCATGATGTAAAAATTCAGATTGGTTAATGAACATTCCATTTTTAGCATCAATGCAATGGAGACACAACACAGACAAACCAGAGGACATCAGTCTTGAGTGTTGCCGTCGTATGTGTCGAACATCTCGCTCTAGCCATCAACAAGGTGTGCATACTGCTTCATGGACCCGTCCATGTCACTTTTGACACAACTCGTAGTTTTTTGATTTTGCCATTGAATCGGGACTCCCCGGTCCAAAGGCCGGCTTGGTACTGGGCCACAAACAGTAAAAAATGGCATTCATTGGCTAAAGGTCCCCAACCCTCCAGATGCGGTACTCTGACCCGGTACCGGCATCCTATCCCAGTACCGGTCCTATGCCACCAGGGTCGTAGACCCTATGGGAACAGCCAGCTCGTCAAAAAAACGACGAGATGGGGACTCCCAAAACGTCAAAAAGTTGCACGGAGGGGGCCCAAACCGCACATTTATATATGAACGGTTGGAAGTGAGAATTTGTAAGCTGTGTAGAAAACGGGCCTTTACCTGTAAGAACTCATGGTTACATGATTGTAACAGAAAACTGTCAGAAATGTGTTCTGTGGTCTCCTCGGTTTGTGGTATATTCTAGATAATTTGGTTTTCTGGGTTCTTATGGGTTTTAATTTCGTCCCATAGGTCACATATGTCCCACATACAAGTTTGACTCATTTTTTTTTTTTTTTTGCCAGTATCCTCCCATAAGGATAGCTGATTTTGGCTATCCATAGTCTAATTGGTGTAATATAGAAATGTATAACACCAACAAAATGCAGTCTTGTATCAATTGGAAGGCAGTCCCTTTGCAACAAGTCCAATAGGTAAGGGTGGTTTGGAAGCTAAAGAGACTGAAAAGTAAAAGGGTAGAGCCGCGTTTTATGGAGACAAAAGCACACAAAGATCAGCGGCTTACGGAACTGGACAACCGAAAAAGCGATCAAGAGAGTGACGGCCTGCGAAGGACTGGAACAGAAAAGGGGAGAGCGCTTTGGGTCGAGTGGCTCCGACCCATCTGCCGCAATCACAATCAGTTTCAGCTGAGTAACTCTGACAAACTACAGCCCGGAGCTCGCATTCGCAACCAGGCAGGACGCCTACAAGACGGAGAGTGGGGAAGGGAGGAGGGGGGGGTACCGTTCATTGTCTGCTCCCCCCAAAAAGGACCAATGCACGAAGAGGGGCGGGTGAAAAGGAGGAATTAAAAGGGTTTCGGTGACAGGAGCGCCCCCGTTAAAGAGGGGCGGACTTCGCCCCGCTGTCACTAATGCCCTAAACAAACAATGACGTGAAGCATGTGAGAAAAGTGGTCATAGAGGATTGAGGGGGGGGTAGAAGTTCAGGACGAGGAGAGGTAAACTTGCACCCGCCCCCCCCAGCGGTCATAAAATATTGTTACGATGTAAATCTAGCTTATCGTTTGTCATCATGAAACTCAACGAGATTCATGAGGCTTCATTACAAACGCGACACAGATGGGCTAAATCGGGTTTGCCGTAAGCTCAGCTGTTTTAGGGGCGGCGATCTGAATACGAAGCCAACTTGATTTGATTTTTTTTTTTTTTTTTAAGAGCAGGTGGTCACCAATTTGGTTAAAAAAGGAGACAAATGTTGGCCCGAGTTGGTACTAAAACATGCAAACTCAGCATAATCAAGAAATATTAAAGAAAGTGATTGGTGGTGATTCAATTTCGGAGACGGGAGCTAAAAAAATGTGTAAATCGTCTGAAATCGCGTCCGAGTCGTGTGCGCTGAGTGATCTGCTGAGCTCATTAAGGCGCTGCTTATTGCCCTGCCAGGGGTGTCAGTGACAGATTCCACTGTTTGGAAACACACAGCCGCCCACACAGCCAGCCTGGCTCCACCACTGTCACAGACACACACAGGCGAGCATTCCGTAGGGAGGAGGGGGCGCAGGCAAGGAGACAGGACGGTGCTGGGAGGGACAGAGGCCGGAGGGTCGATCGGTGCGGGGTGGTCTGAGGTGAAGCGAGGCTGAGAATGCTCGTGGCGTTCCAGTGGAAGGAGCAGCAAGTCTTGTTGGGTCAAGAAAATTCTCTTGTATTGCTAGAAAGGTACAGTCAAGTTTCCGATTGTTGGTCAACTGTGTGACAAAATACTAAAAAACACCACTAATTTGTACTTAAATAGCAAATCTTTATATAGCCTTACAGTGACAGTACCATTCACCCATACACACCCTATAAACAGTAGGAGCAATGTCGGGTTCAGTGTCCAAGGACACTCTGACAATGGAAAGCCAGGGACCGAACCTGCAATATTTCGACCACAATGTCAAAAACCGTCAACAAAAATGTGTCAAAAGTTTGGAAAAATTAGCTCTTGGAAACACGTCCTACGAGAACATGAAGATGTATTGGTTTGATGGGTCAGGAGTATATCGGGAATACAACGTTTTCTCGTCAACGAGTGAAAATGTCTCTTACATATTAGTATGAGTCAAATAGGTTTATTTGGCTAAAACTATTTGAGGTTCTGTAGCATGTTGTACTATAATGTTACATTGGTGGATTTGCAGAGATTTGATTGTTCATTAGTTCATGGGATGGAAATATGAGGAATACTTTCAGTGTGGCTCTTTAAAGGGTCAAGTAGTCTAAGAAAGTCATCCGTGAAACCACACAAAAGCAGAAATCAGCTTCTTTTTGATTCAATTTGCTTTAGTCTGGGTCATTGATAGTATTTCTAGAGTCAGGTCACTATCCTATCCCGCTTGTGTTATCTTATGGGGTCCAGATGACCCCAGTCTTACATTGACGTGTTATCCCTCCCTTGAAAAACAAGGTCGAACAGGATTTTACGTCTGCCATGGACGCCAGTGAAAATCAAAACTCTGTGTCTCGAGGGGTCCAGATGACCCCACTTCCAACATCACCATACCTAGGATAGCACAAGGGTTAACAACTACCTTTGATGTCTACCATTGTCAAATCACGCAGGACAGTGTTCTCCAAGGACTAGGGCTGGGAAACTCTTTTCTATAGAACAGTATTTTCCAATCAATAGTTGTCCAAATGAAAAAGATGAGAGTTCTAGTCGTTCAAGGTGTTGACCCACATGGGTGCTGTGGCTATTGGGGTTGTCCAGGTCCTTGGAGGGTCATAGACAGGAGCGGACGCATCTTATCCCTTGCACTATCCTAGGCACATTAAAGGTTTGGGGTCATATGAAACCATATTTTCAATGATTCTTAATTTTCACTGGTGTCCATAGCAGACATGAAATCCTGTCCACCTTTGTCATGGGAGGGATAACACGTCACTGTCAGGGTGGGGTCACCTGGACCCCATAAGAGAGCACAAAGGGAGCACAGGTGTGTCTGGAGGAACATTATAGAAATGTACAGTTGGTAATCGTAAAGTATATGTCAGGCTAATTGTAACTTATGTTGCATAGTGTCCTTGTGCCACTCTCTAGTCATTACTAAGGTGCGTGAACTGGCTCCTTTTTTGCACAAAGGCCTCACGCGTAGGGTGTGCAGACAATACGTAAAAGCCCGTTAGACACCTGTAGGACGCTTTGATGCCAAATTTCCTATTTTCTAAGAGTCAGGCTGTGCGTCACTTCCACAGGGATCTAGGTAGTCGAAAAAGCCCTACGACACACCTGCGACTCACCTACTTCACCCTGACTTACCCCTTGAATGTTGACTGTAGCCCGAAGCGTGCTGGTAGAAAAAAATCTGAATGAAAATCTTTGTTCTGCTGGTTCACCAACCGTTCTATGACTTTTGTTTGCAGATACAGGTTTGCCCATTTTTACCATCAGTTGCGACTAGGACCTATGCTAAGATGACCTGCAGCAGCTCACAAAACTGGACTACAACAGATGCCATAAGAAAGATATTGCAGTTTTGCAAGGATTAGGGGACCTTTCTGTGTGGAGTTTGCATGTTCTCCACGTGCGTGCGTGGGAGAACCATCCAAAAACATGCTTCTTAGGTTAATTGGTTACTCTGAATTGTCCCTATGTTGTGTTTGATTGTGGCCCTGTGACAGACTGGCGACCTGTCCAGGCTGTATTTTGCCTTCTCCCCTTGAGTGGCCAGGGTATCCGGTCTCCCCATGATCCCGAAAGGGACAAAGCGTTTTCAAAAAATAGATGACTGGAGTCAAGCGATACTGGTTTCTTTAAAAATTTAGGATTTTTTTTCTCAAGAAAAAGTTAAAGAATGGGTCGAGGATGTACCCCACCTTCACCCAATTGTAGCTGGGATAGGCTCCAGCAAACAAAATTGTTCCTTGATTTGCTATACATCCCAAGATGCATTCAAAGTGTACCTAAGGGAGCGTCTCAAGCTTATATCATCTGAATCGTTTTACTGTAACTCAATGAAAACGGAACTACGGTCCAGGTCGATCGTGACTCGCTCCCTCACATATGAATGGGCAAACAACCTGTCAGCTGTCAGCTAAACTTCCCCCGTCTGACACTAATCCCCTGCAGCTCGATCACAGATGAGTGACCGAGGGTGTGGGGGGGCGGGAGGGGGAGGCCACCACGCGTCACTTGATCTCATTACCGCCGCAGTCGATTTCTGCATCGAGGTGTGTGTTCCACTTCTGACATTAATCACGGAGACGGGGCCTTTTTATCGAGCTCCGTAAAGACGATTGAGCCGGGAGAATGGTTCACGAGTCCGGGTCTGCGTGACCCGTCCTGGAGAGGGCGGGTTCGACAAGTAAAAGGAAATGCCAAAGTGTGGAGAGGCCGGCGTGTTTGTTTACCCAACATAAGGCTGCCCAGGAAAACATCCAGACTGATGCTGATCACATGATGGCTGCGAGAGCCCCTCCGGAGCCCAGAGTGTGTGCGCGCTGCCGCGTCTGTGTGGCGTTTTTTTGCTTCTTTGTGGGAAGATGAAGAGTGTTCAATGAAAACGATAATGCACTTTGGTCATGTTTCATTAGGCAGGGAGGCAGGGTGGGGGGTGGAAGGATGGTGGCGGTCCAAGACTGGATTTCTCCCCGCGTCTATCTGGGAAATGCTTTGAGTCATCAGTAATGGACTGAGCAGGATTAAGAGCCAGAGATAATCTTTAATTAAAATGAAGGAAATCTGCTCAATTTAATTCGGGAGGTGATAAATACTCTACAAAGTAGAAACGACTGCTGAGGAATCCGGAGAACTTCCCCACAGGAGACTAAATCTCTTGCAGATTTTTTTTTTTAATTCCTGAGAAACAAACAACTCATCTTAATGAGTTATGAGAAACAAGTACGGAAGCCTGGAGGTGCCGAAATAATGAAAATGAAGACAAAGTAGAATTTTAAGAGAAAGTAACTAAACATAAAGAGCTGAAAAAAGAGTACAAATGGTTATGATAAAAAAACACTTGTTTGCAAAAAAATTTAATTTAAAAATAGAAAAAAATTTGAGTAAAGCGAGTTTTCAGTTATTTTTTAATCTATTTTTAAACCATTTTAAGTAGTCTTTTAATTCAAATTAAGCTGTTTTTTTTTGCCAAAATCAATGAAAATCTGTTGCTTTCTAGGACATAGTTTCTCATTTGTGGGCTGGACCAATGTAACCCCGCCCCCTCTTCCCCCTACCCGTTGCAACAAGCAAAATTATAGCCATCCAGGCGTACAGTTTTGAGACCGATGCCGGTTTGAACAAGACAAAAGAAGCTAAGATTTAAATGAAAAGAGTCATCCACAAGTGGATGGAAGAAGGGGGCGAAGCTCCGCCCACTCTTCATATTTTCTTAGTCACAAATATGATTTTTTCCAAGGTAAATTTTTTCCGTCTTTTCTAGATTCACAACAAATAAAATTTCTTTACATATGTACTCCATTATTATAGGAATACCACAAAAACGTGTTAAAAACAGCAAAAACTATGTTTAATCGGAGTGGGTCTTCAAGACTTTTGGTCGAATCCAAATTCATCCCCTACCCCTCCAATTGTAGGGGTAGGGTTGTCCAAACTTGTTTTTTTATGGGCTAACCCCTGCGATGTACGGTAACCATTGCGATTCTTTAAAGAGCAAACTTTATGTTGCATTTTATCATTTTAAATAAGTTAGATTGATGTCAGTGAAGCTTTGCATTCATCCAGGCGAGTTTGTCAAAATTTCTTGAAACTTAGCTGACTGATGAAGGTATTTGAGCAAGGAGTTGCAAATTTTGAGTCCAGATGCTTCATTCAACTTCCAGACAACTTGGATTGATGTTTTTCTTTAACATCTAAAGACCTGAGCTAATATTTAAGCTAACACTTTACACGTATAGTGACAGGGCCCCACTTAAGCAGAATTACCTACTGTGGTAATAAAACCAAAATGTGACATACACACTTCCTTAATATTTAAAGGTTAATGAAAAAAAATCCAAAATAAAAAAAATCAGCTGTAAACTCATGTTAAATATCATACTGTATTTCGGACAGTAAGGCCTAAAATCCTTTATTTTTCTCCAACAAAAATAGTGCCCCGACTAAAACAGTTGTCAAAATGATTTAGTACGACTCTTGTAAGTTGCAAAGTAGGGGGGTCGGAAAAAAATCAGTTTGCCGATATATTGCGATACTTATTTGGCAATACTTGTTTCCATTTAAGATTCAGTCATGGTGATTTTTAAATAATTTTGTTTTTCATTTTTTTTAACACTTAAAAATATTTTCTTGCGGATATCAGACAATGTTTCCTTTAAGAACAAATATTTCTTAATGTTACGTCCTGCTGCTGCACCTTTTCAACATACCCCCCCATTCTGCTCACCTGGCAGGTGGGGCAAATGATCTTAATCAGAATCTGGCAGGTATTTAGGCAGAGGCAGCCTCACCAAGTATATACTGTTATACTGCTGGGTTTTGTTATTTTAGTTTGGGGTTGGACCTCGGTAGTCTTGATGAGCGGGCTTTGTTTGTTTGTTTGTTTTGAATAGTTAGATTTTGGTTAGGCAGTCCTTAACCAGGAGCTGCTGTATACGAGATACAGTTGCAGTGGTTAACGTTGTGATAAATAAATAGAATTAATTTTATTTTCTAAGTCATACTGTTTGGAGTAAAAGAGTTAAAAGTGTTTCAGGTACAGTCTTGGGATATATATTGTGATACATATCGTATTGTGAGTGGGGTATTGCGATTTGTATTGTGTTGCCAGACTCTTACCACTACACGCCCCTACTGCATAGTCGCACCACTTTATGGGTTGTTGGAGCATTACCACTATAGTCTGGAGCCTGACTGAGTAATATGTACTGTGCTTCAACACAATGAAATGAAAAAGTATTACTTTATTGTTAATTTTTTATTATTATAAGTTCATGATACCAATACAACACAGAAGCCGCCATGTTGGAACCAGATGATGTCAGTCAGTAAGCAGTGATTGGTCCGAGTTGGTCAACGTTTCTATGAGGGGCGTGCCAAAATATCGATATTGCCATTTATCGCGATATTTAGTCCCGGGATTGATTCTTGATGGGTTATCACCAAGTATCGATCTTTTAGTTTCACTCGAAGAGGTTTCCTTTGGTGAAACGTTCCTTTGGAGGTTGATGGGCGCACGTTGGGAGGGGTCACTCAGTCCTGGGGTTTAACCCCGTGCCCTCTTATAGGGTCCAGATGACCCTATCCTTATATGAATGTGTGATCCTCCCATGACAAAAGTGGACTAAGGTGGACAGGATTTTATATCTGCCACGGACAAAAATCCTTGGAAAAAAAAATAAGTTGTTTTCTTTTTATTTAATTTTAATTTAATTTTTTTTTTCTTTTAATGCAAACATGCTTATGATAGCACAAGAGTTAATGCATCCTGTACTCTAGTGTCCCTTACAAACAAAAAAAATGTGGCATTTATTTCCATTTTTTTTCAATTTTTGAATTTGAACATATTTTAGTCTTAATGACATTTGGCACCTTCAGGCCTCCATACCACACCACCGCATAATCCTCAGTCGTGTGATCTCCGTGTGGCGCGTCTTCACGCCTTCCTGTTTCCTCTCTGACTTAAAGGGCTGTTTTCTGATGAGCCCTGAGCCGCTCAGGGGGGCAAATAACTTGGTTGCAGCCACTGTGACACCTATCAGCCCAGCCCACACAGGGACCAACAAACAAAAACCCCTCACAGGGTGGATCTCCGGTCCTTATCGTAAACTGAGGACATTTTTCCACCTATTTGTCAGACTTACTGTCATCAACGTATGAAAAAACAAGGAAAACTTTTGAAAATGTTCTCAAAAGACGAATAAAACCCGCATGTTTGGCAGAAACAGATGGAGTCCAAGAAACCGTCGACGATCAGATAAAAAGAGCTTACTTTTCTAAACGAAATAAATGCATAATTGGAGGTCTTTTTTACACTACGAGATATCGAGTCTGAGCTGTAATTAGGCATAAAGCGAGACCCCACTGCAAAAGAAACAGCTCTTAAACGCGGCTAATTGCCTCCAGGAATGCAGACAATAGCCCATTCAGTCCCAAAAGCAACAATACGTGTCACAGGTTGCAGAAAACACAACATATGCATGTTGAGAAAACATGAGACCCAGAAATTACATGCATACAAAGAGTCCACAGAGAAGCTAGGCTTAAGGAAAAAAAAAAAAAAAAAAAAAAAAACGCTTTCTTTACATTTAATGCACAATCATGACTCAGCATATTTGGCTTAAATCCCATTAAACTTCTAGTTTCAACTGATTAGTTGGTGTTTTACCTCATTCTCTTATGATGGACAAAATTAATAAAGAAAATTATAATTAAAATTGCATGTTGACGTATTTTTTTATTCAAATCACAGCAGACAAAAAAAAAGTGTATTTGTGACATAGAAAATACAGTGGGCGGGGCCACAATCTCCCTTGCTCCACCCACTTCAGATAGATCTACTAGTCGTTTTTGTATTTTAATGTTACCATCTGGCTTAAACTGGATAGCTTTTGCACCGGTTATGCTAGGTTGGGGGTGTGAAGAGTTGCGGTAATCTAGCCTGTAAAGAGAGATCTCTCAGCAACGAGGGGGGGGGGAAGGGGGCAGAGTTGCTCCCCAAAAGTCTCTCCCAAAACTCAGAGAACAGATTTCTAATCAACTCACTTATTATGACATTGTTTGTTATAATTATTTCTTAATCTTTGGTTATGTCAGTCTTGTGTTTCCTTTGCCCCCTCCCCTAGTGGTGGAATTGTGCATTGCGGTCATTTCTTTAAATAACCATAACTCACCACAGGAAATGGCTAGAAACGTCCTTTTTTTTCCCCCCGACATCCTTATAATTTTTTTCTCTTCCTGACTGGGCCGGATTAAACCATCTGGTGGGCCGGATACGGCCCACGGGCCGTCTGTTTGACACCCCTGGTTTGAATACTAGATTTGGAAAAGTCATCATACCTTTGGATCCTTATTGGTTAAGGTACATTCATTCTTTTTTGTTTTTTTAAATTAAGAATATTTTGTTTTGTAAATTAGACGATGTTCTTTTTAAAACGAAAAAAAAAAGTTTGCATCAGTAAAAGCAACTTGTATATGAGATATACAGTTGCAGTGTAATGACGTGATCATTAAATACAATGAATTTTCCTATTTTATTATAATGAAAGACAAACTATTAGGTATTAGGTAAAGTTTCTTTTTTCAAAAGTCTCTTAAAAAAAAGTGGAAAATTGTTCTGATCTAGGGATATATTGCGATACTTATTGTATTGTGAGACACATATCGCAAGACATATTATTTTCAGACGTAGCCTAAGTCCTAGAAAACGAAAAGTTTTTTATTTGACTTTAAAACGCCAATATTAGTTAAACAAACACTAGGATGATTGGAGGTGTCTTTAACGTCATTAGTAGAATTACAGATTCACTTAAAATACTTCAGCAAAAAAATATAAACGTCAATTTCAAGTGTCACCACAGAAAATACAGTACCAGATATACCTGTTAATAATAATATACCAGATACCAGTACCAGATATACCTGTTAATACCTGTTTTTTTTTCAAAAACAAACATTTGGGTTTGAGGTTTTGGTTGGTACTAAATGATTCATGTCTTTAGCAAATAAGGTCCAAACAGTTTAACTGATGTTCAGTTTAAAGCCAAACGTAGTTGAAGTCATGTGGTAAACTCGTATTTCACTCAAGTAAAATATCATGTTGGCATTTATGGAGAAAGATACTGGTGTTGGAAGGGAACCGGGTGGGGGGGTGGGGGGGATTCCATCGGCTCCCTAAAACGACCTTGAGGGAGCATCAGTAAAAAGCTTCATTAAACCGTTCGATTAACTCTTCCTCTCGCAAGCGCCGTAAAAATCGCCGCATTAACGTTTCCCAGATCCCGATGATGCCGGAGAGTTTGGCATTTACAAGACTATTGGTGGTGGAGGTACGGGCGTGTGAGGGAGGGGGGGGTCCTCGCCAACATCAACCAGTGTGTGTTGACTTCAGTGTCACTGGGCGCCCACGGTGTCAGCTCTTCAGTAATTGCTTCAGCCAGTTACTCACTGCTGCCTTAAGATCCGCTGGAACACATTAATTAGAGGTAGCGTGTATTTCGGAAGAAAGTACCCCTACTTAAGCCCGTGGTCTGTACCCGCGAGCTTTAATCAAAGCTTTTTTTTAAAAAAAAGGATAAATCTTAAGGGATGAATTCCAGTGCGTCTAAAGGCTCCAATGACTTCATTTACTCGTCCCTTGAAGATATTTTTAAGTCCAGACTCCGGGATCGTAACGTGACCCCTAATAGACGGATCAGACTCCATCGTTCCCTTCAGAGGGCGCGCAAATAGACTTTTAGATCTCCTCGGAGCTCAGCTTGATCAAATTATTGCATTAGACCGGTCAACTTATCCAATTAAAGTTGTAAAACGCGTGGCTTTTTTGCCCAAGCGAGGCAGACGGGTCCTCCGGGGCGTTGCAGGGTTTGCGGGAGGCTGGAGCCTATCTGCCTCTTCATCGACAGAGCAGGCCTCACCACACTCTCCAGGCTGAGGATTACAGCCCTTTCATCTGGCTCAGACCGCCGGCAGCACGCAGGCGTCTCTCAGCCCAGATATGCCTTGTAGTAACATCTGAAAGGTACGGATTTGTGAAGCTGTTTCCCAGCTTTGCACTCTTGTGGTCTACCGGTTCTCTTGCATGTACACGCTCAATCTGTAATTGGAGTCTTCAGTTAAGGCTTAATTAGGATGATTAGGGGCTGATAAAGCCTTAAAAACGACGACTATTATAGGGAAAAAGAACCAGTTGCATCTTATAGATTCATTAAGGAGATGTCCAAAGTCTCCAACTTTTACTAGATCGTGCCGTCTGTGACGATCCAGAAAAATGGGCTGTACTAGTGTCTTACATTCTACTGAATCATATATCTTAAAGATGGACAATTGTAGCTAGTTTTAACAGCTTGAGGCAAACGGACAATAAATGCGCCAAGCAGGAAGCTCCGTGTGCTCCAAAGCCCACCAGGGAACGCCCACTTGAGTCACAAGATTTGTTGAATGCAAGATCAAAGGTAGAGCAACCAGAAAAAAGACATTTGTATCCCACAATTAGCAACTGCAACTTTATTTTTGTCCCAGAAATACACAAATGGGGGGCAAACCACAGGAGCTGATGCTTGACTAAGCGTTTTAATTTATTGCTTCCTGGAGATTCAACAAGGAAAAAAAACTGAGACAGGGGGTGAGTGTTTAAAGAGTCTTAAGTATTCTTTCTTTGCACCATGTAATCCAGAACACCAGTGATTTGAGAGGCACTCTGTCAACATTTTAACGCTTTTATTTTCACTTGCTAACCAGGTTGGACACTATTGGAAGTATGCTAACGTGTGAAATGTGTAGGTAGTCATGTCGGACTGTTTTTATTTTACACATTACTTTACGTTTTTTTTTTTTTTTTTAACAGTATCAGTCTATTTTTTCCATCTTGTAAACAAGGTTGAAAGAATTCTAAATACGCCTCTAATGTGGCTAATTTATAGCATAATACCAGGCGATATGACGATACATATTGTGTGGGCGATAGAAAAGTGTCTATTGTGCAATTTCTTTTCTATTATTTTTATTTGCTTATTTCTATTGTTGATCTTTTGTGCAAAAACTAGTTTTCCTACTGAGAAAATCGAAACTTTTGTGCACTTTAAAAAAATTATTTCTTATTTGTGATGATTCAGTAATGAATTTTTTTTTTTCATTTCGCCATCGCTAGTGCAGTATGATACAGATTGAGTGGCTGTTTTTGATAGTGATCATATGGGGTCCCTCAAGGCTTCTTTCTGGGGCCACTGCACTATTCCTTTAACTAACTTCCCTTAGCATTATTCTCTCAAGGTGTCATTTTAATTTTTTGGAAATATTCTTTGTAGATGACACTATCATTTATTTAACACAACAAATAGAAACATTTTACAAGTTTAAAAGGCAATATATCACTACTTAAGTGTAAAATACCATATATACAAAACTAAACACGCTTGATTACTTTTTTTTTAACCCTTTACAACCCAAGCTTTAGCTCCAGTGATTGCACTCTTCTTACTGTTATCCTGGGCTAGCACTGCATCCGGTCTGGCTTCTAGGCAACTTGAAATACTTCTTTCAGTCTTATCTGGCCATATCCGTTTCGTTGGGTTCAGACGTTTGCCGGACGTCGGAGCGAAGCTGAAGCACTTTTTTGTGAAAATGGGGCTATTATCAACCTAACCTCGAAATTATGCAAGCAAGTGTAAAGTTTATCCGGTACATTTTTTTAAAATAAAACCTGTTTTTTTGCTGTACTCTCTGTTTTCACTGTGTTTTAAACTTTACGAGTCTCCCTGACTTGCTATGTAATACTTGCAACACAATCAAATATGTACATTTAAGCCTGTATAAGACATAAGTATTAAGAAGTTTTATGAACATAATTCAAAATCTTGGCGGAATCAGGGTTTGTTTATTAGTCCTTCCTATGTAGATGGTGTGTTATTACAAGAACTTATGTGAGTTTGGAGTCTTAATTAAATTGCTTTTTGTAGTAGTTAAGTGAAATATACAATAATTAGCTCTTTCTGTCACAGAGAAAAGCGGCTTTGGACCATCATGCAACACTTTGAGATAATATTTAAAGGGTTGGATATCGTGACTAAATATTAGAACGTTTAGTGTTACATATTGGTGGACAGCCAATTCAAAAACTTTTCTTTGCGTCATAATCGGCTGATTCACATTGATTCCGTAAACAGTCAAAAAGCGTGTCTTTGTTATGTGTCGCTGTTGAAGAAATAACATGTTCGGAGAATAAAGCGGTAAGATTGTGTCTGTTTGGATAATGTTATAATACTCTGTATTATCAGAATGTGAACTGCTTTCTGGCCATTTTCACTGATCTTCCAGCCTGGAGGCAAACTCTATCTGCAGAAAATCCTTAATCTAATCGGACTTTTTTTTTTTTTCATGCCTGCCATCTTTGAAGTGAGTACGTGACAAATAGATTATTGATCAGCAGATGTCGTCGCTAACGTCCTTCGGGCTTGAACCGCCGCGCCGTGGCCCTCAAACACCTCTCACTTCCTTTTAGTGAAGAGGTGTCTGTCTTTCGAGGTGTTGAAGAGACTGTCGACAAACACCATCTGGCCCCGGAGGCGAAAAAAAAAAAAAAAAAAAAGGGGCAGGTAAAGTCCACCTTTAGCGATTTCACAGCAGCTAAAGAAACAAGGTCGAAAGAAGGTTTCAAGAAAGACCAGCTCAGCACAATGACGGATTAGGACCGGGAAACTATAGATGGAGAGCAAAGAAGATCTAATCGTCATTGTTTTAATCCACGGGGAGGATTATGCAGTCACGGTTCCTTGACGCAGCAGCTTGCCAGAGAGAGGTCACCCCCTCCCTTCATGCTTTTTAGCGCCGAGGAGCATCCATATGTCCCTCCCGTACATGTCTGTCACCCAGCAGAAGTCTCTCATAAACTTTATTCCCCTCATTACATCCATCACGGCGAGACATGAGTGAGGCGGCAGCGTTTCAAGGCCACCGCTGATGAGATCCCTCAAAACAGGCCTTTCATCATGTTTAATGAGAGCAAACAGAACGATGAATAACTGGAAACCCCTGCTTTCGGAGTCTGACTGCACGTTTGTGTCTGACTTCAAATGTTGGATCAGCTCCATGTGATGTTGACACTGCGCCGCAGAGCTTTTGTTTCCTCCTGTCAAGGACGTGCTCGCGTTGAAAAGAGCGAGCAGGAAAGCCCGGCTGGCGTCCCGCTGGGGTTTTGTGCTCGGTCGAGCGGTGGAGCTGCGATTCGGCGCTGGAGACCGTGTGCGTTTGAGCTGGAAGCGAGGATTTGGATGGGAACGGTGTGGCAGATGTTTCTGATGTCTCATCAAAAAACAAGCTAGAAACTGTTTCAATTGTAATTACATTTATTTTCTATTTTATCAAATCGCCACCTGTGAACTAACGTAGTAAGTCTCTCCGGAGTATAAGTTGCAGCAGCCAAAAAAAAATCACGAATAGAAGTGAAAATTATGTCATATTTTTGGGAGAAATATATGTAACAAGAATTCAAATTTAATTCATAATAGTGGAATAGATAACAATAATAGACTAAATATTTCCACGGTTTATTACTGTCACACATTGATGCTTATTTCACGTCATGAAACAGTGGGGATTGAATAAGTGGCGAGTTTATTAGCACAATATATTCATCATTTTTAAGATAATCCTAGCATGAAAACATGCAAGCAAGGCAATTAAACACTATATTAATTTAAATCAATAAATTGTTAATTCTTTGGGCCGCTATTGAATAACTGTGCTGAGTAAGATAGAGCGGCGCTTCTTCTATTATCAGTACTAAATACTGATATATGGTACTCATACCTATAGTGCCCAATAGAGGTTCTTGTTATTCATTTAATAAGAAAAAATGCAAATAAGTCGTAGCTGAGTATGCGACACAATCTCACTCCCAACTTGCCATGTATGGAAGTATGGTTCGGGCCCCCTCTGAGTCACTTTTTGGTGTTTTGGGTGTCCCCAACACATCGTGCTGGCTGTTCCCATTAAGTCACGGGTCCCCAACCTTCAGGACCCGATACCGGATGTGATGATGGATGCAGAACCAGCACTGGGTAAGGTTACTGGTACGTGGTTAGGGTAGCGGTATCAGTCCGCGTATCGAGGGTTGGGGACCCCTGGTTGTCGTATGCATTTTATTTCCAATCTGTGGCCCAGTAACAAGTGGCTCTTTACTATCCATGTCATTGACAAGTTGTCATCCAGTTCACACACGTACTGAAGGATAAATATGGTTGGGGCCCCCTCCGCGTCACCTTTTGGGTGTCCCCAACTTGTTGTGTTATGACGTGCCGGTTGTTCCCATTAATTTACGGGTCCCCAACTCTCGGGACAAGGTACCAGACGCAAAACCGGGTAGGGTACCAGTCCTTGTTCTGAGGGTTGGGGACCCCTGATAAGCGTATACATTTTTCCCTGTTTGTGGCCCAGTACCAAACGGTCCTCAGAGCAGTACCGGTTTGTGGCCCGAAGGTTGGGGACCCCTGATTTAATCAGAACAGCCAAAAAGTGACACGGAAGTAGCCCAAACCATTCGTCCATTTTTGACGAGTTGACAGTAAAAATGCGTTGAACTATGATGCTATGTTTACTCAAGTGGCCAATTTAAAAGAAACATCTATGTAATAGTTTGTTTCAAGATTCTGCAAGAAGACTCTTGTGTTTGCGTATCAATGCGCAAATCTACGCACATAATGCGATACATAAAGTGAAAACAACTGAACCAATCGGGGACTCATATTTGGTCGTGACCCTGCTTATTTGCATTCTATTATTGGCTGTTTTGCTTGTTCGCAGATCGTTTTCAGTCATGTGACTCTTCCGGTTCATCACTCTGACAACTCAAGACGCTTGTATGAATCTTTAGTGTCCATAGGAGGTGCTGTTGTGTGTCTCCACTTGGTATTCAGGAATCCAGGGTATCGCGAATGTCACCAGTCCCCAACCCTTGCCAATGAGGGGGGGGATACTGTATATCTAAATGGATCTTTGAAAGAAAAAGCCTGGAGCAAAATTTGCACCACATTTCACACCACGCCTCCTACAACTGTGATTACAGGTGTTAGGATCTGGTAGTGAACACCAAATGCTTAAAACGCGTTCAAGAATGCCTGTTTTGTGCGTTATTAAGCCCGCCCAGTCTGTACGTAGCATTATGTGCACCCTGGCCAAAAAATATTTAAAAAAAAAAGAAGCAATTTATTCTCCGAAAAATACTGTACAAAAGCCAAAAACATGTTTGCATGGAGGATATCAATTTGGCAAAAAACACAACCCAATTTGAGCCAAAAATAGTTAATTGGTTTCTCTGGTTTTGCCTCTAATCCAATCAGAGAGCGCCTTTGTTCCTGTTTCCAAACAAAACGCACCAGTAAAAGTAGCAATCTATTCAAAGGCTTCTGGGTCATGATTGTGAAACTGCCGAATAATATGGCCCAAAGCGAGACGTGAATGCAGTAGGTCAGTGGGTCAAGAAGAAAGGATGCAGGGAACTAGAGGAATGTGGGGATTTCTCTTTCACTTCTTGACGGATTGATGGACCCCATATTCTTGGGGGGCGGAGCAGACATCCACAGCTTCGTGGGATGACGCCTAATAAGGAAAGGAGGCTGTTTTTTTTTTTTTTTTTTTTTTTGCTCCCAGACTATGTTTTTAGCCGAACAAAAGCCTTTGTGTAGTCATTCATCACTGTCTTGACTCCTAGTCTAAGAACTCTGCAGAGGAAACAGAGCCTTCTTGGTGGTATTTTCTTGTTTTGTTTTTCAAAACCTCAGCTTCAAAAACATTAGTATTTCAAAGACCCATGCGCGGGGTTGTTTACCACCGGAGTATGATTGCATCTCACCTGAATAGGGCTTTTTATAGTGACGCCTGTCACTACCCAATACACAAAACACAAAAAGATCCTGTAGATAGGAGTTCCCCTTTAGATGGGCAACCAACGGCTTCTATTGTAGTCCTGTATTTATAGTTAGAATATAATGCAGAGGTGTATACTTCAAAGTACATTTTAATTCAAAATGCAGAGCAAAGATGTTGAATTTTTTTATCCAAACTGTAATTTGGATTTTAACTTACGCTAACCTAAATAATTTAAGCAAATAAACAGAAATGTAGTCCTCCCCCCTTTGCGTCAAGATTAGTATAATCAATATATACAAGGAAATTATCAATACAAGCTTTTTAAGCAAAAAGTAACAAAATTAACATTTTTAAATGATACACTGAAGAAAGTAAAGAAAGAAAATGTTTTGTAATTTGTTACATTTAAAATTATTAGTTTGTATCAAATCAAAAAATTTGAGTTGATGGTTAAATGAACGAAAAAATGTAAATAAATGATAGTGTCATCTGCATAATAGCGACACCTTGAGAAGTGGTAAAGGGAACAGTGCAACGACCCCAGAATCGAGCCCTGAGGAACCCCATATGATCACAACTCAATCCCAATGTTTCATTTTTTTGTATGTGTATAAAAATATTAATAATAATAAAATTGTTAGAAATTTTTAGTTACTTTCGCTTGTAATGTCCTTCGACTCTACTCTTCTTAGTTGCCACCCTACCAAATTATTCCTCCCCCTTTCTATATTCTAGCTCCTCCCCTGAATAAATATAAGAGCAAAATTAGTTTTAATATTGAGAAGATACATGAGATAATAGTGATAAAATAGTGTTATCCCACCAGATTCCAAAGTGAAGAAAAGTAGCTTCGCACTGATAGGCAAAACTTTCCTTTACTACCTTAACAGACACTGTTGCAAAGCCACTTCTTTAAAATGTCAGATTCAGCTGATTCATATTGATCACATGAACACTCAAGGAGTTACAGTTTAAATTGGAGACACTATTGACAATACTAACTACTGTGAGGTCAAATTTATTGTGTAAATTTCTGGACATGTTTTAGCCTTCACTATAACCCTTAATCATTTCAGTAAATTTACAGTACAGTGAGATTCCACATATATTTTTTAAATGGATGTAAGTGGCGCATATTTTTATAGCACTTTTGTACCTCCCTTGAAGGCCAAAAGCGCTTTACAGTCTATTCATCCTCTTACACACACATTCACTCACTGAAACCAAACACTGGTGCCAACCTTCCACCACTTTCACATAGGCAGGCAATGTGGAAATCAAACCTGCGATGTTCCGCTCAGAGGTCAACCACCCTACCTTTGCACCACGGCCATAAAATGCCAAAGTTTGGGACTGAGATGATTCATTTCTTGGTATCTTTTTAAACTTTTAAGTTTAGAAATTGTTCAGATGTCAGGAAGTCCCTAAAATCCATCAATTTTCGGAACCCATTAAATCCTTTGCCGGCACCGACTGAGCTACTGTTAGGCTAAGGAAGGGTACATCCTGAAGTCTGTTTCAAGGCCAAATTATTTAATACTTTAACATCAAATTAGTCACTGGTGACATCTAAATAACACACACTTCTTGACATAATGTAATACCTCAACCATTTACGAAAGTCAACATCAATCAGCTGATTCTGACATGGAAAAAAGCGGCTTTTCGCGATGCAGCACTTCTCATGGCTAATGGTGCAAAGCAATAGAACCAGAGTATTCACGTTGGCTTTCATAAATGGTTACGGTAGTCGAAAGAATGTCAACACTGGATATAAGGCTACGGTGTACAAAGGGCTATAACTCCTGTAGAAAAATCAAGAAAACTGCAATGACGACAGTCTTTTCCTAACCAACTGACTGATATAGCAAATTATCTTTCATCTGGGACTCGAACAACTCATCCAAGTTGGATGAGTCCCAAATGAATACTGAACATTTCAAACAAGATTCAAGCCCTAAAGGGCTTTAGATGTCTACAAACACTGCTTGGACCGCGTACAAGTTCATGGCTTCCCCAACAGAAGGTACACCCACAGGTCTGGTCATATGGCCGATCCCATCCACTCTGCAGACTCTCACAGAAGGCGTCTTGAAAAAAGACGGGTGGGAATGACTCGAGGGTCATTCCTTTACACATCACTTCCTTTATTAAGGGGGTTGCCCCAGCCAAGTTAAAGGGATGGTCAGTGGTCATTTACCCCCCTCCAACCACCCAGCCTGAGACCTCTATCCCCTTCTGTCCAACACCCAGCCCCTCTCTGCTCACTCAGGGGGAAAATTACTTTGAGCCGGGGAGCTACAGCTCCATTGAGTTGGGGAGACGTCCATACAAAGGAGGATGGGGTTTAAAAAATTGTCTCTTTCTTCAATGAGAGCGGCGCATCATTGGAAGGGCCAGGACGGTAGGAGCACGGAAGGGACAAGGTCATTAGATTGGCATCTCCATAAGCTCCTCACTCTCATTGTCTGGACAAATCTGGCCCAAAAAAAGACCTCCATGAGAAATGTCCCCAGTCAACCCCACACTGAGCCCAGAGTCGCTCCCCTTTGTCTCCCACTTTCAGGGCACTTGCAATACAAAAAGCATTTCTCAAAAACGGCATACAAAGCTTGTCTTACTCTGAACCAAAAAAGAAAAACATTGTCCTGCTGCCTCTAGTTTGGAATAGATTGCAGGCAGCTGCCGACATCCTCTGGTAATAAAGCATCTGCTCCAAAATTTCATAGAGCCCCTCACCTTCGGACGTTCCGGCGCTCCTCCTCGAGCTGTTTGAGAAGCTCATCGATGCATTTGTTGGCGTCCATGTACTCCTGTGATACAAGACAGAGAAAGCTTAGACACTTTCACTGAAATCTTTCTGTTTGAACAAATTAGAATCCCACAATTCACTTTTAGAAGAAAAGTGCGATTTTGTCCGTTCAGTCCCACTTTCTCCATGTGTGTGTGTAATTCCAGAAGCACCTCTGGGTAACTTCTAACGACTGACCCAAAAACTGAGCCCAGCTGTGTAATGTCAGCTGGGAATATCCCACACTTCCAAAGTGCGCGCTACCGAGTTACAGGAATACGCTCAGGCTGGGAGCAGAATGAACAAAACAGATGTTAGGATTTCTTTGCCGTGGTCTAATGACTTTGCCCCCTTTAGTGCTGCATTCGGCAGGCGGGGCTGCTAATAGACGAAGCAGGCCAACGTATTTCAAACATTTGCATTTTCACAAACTGTGTCGGACTCGTCAGATCGGGGCAGTCCAGGTTTGAGACTAATTAATTAGGTGCTTGCTTGACAGCTCATGAAGCATCTCCTGGGTACGCGGTTATCTCAGCGGGACAGATGCTCGACATTGATTTCTGGTCATGAGTTCAAATGGTGTAATTGAATAATGGGGCTTCCTATGTACTATCTCAGTCTAGTGATCCATTCAACAGAGCTGTGCCAAGGATTTAGTACGTGTGGAACCAACACTCGTATATTTGGTGCATCCATAACTCTTTACCATTGCCTTGCTTTCTTATTATAGCACTTTTTGCTCTTCTGTATTAACTGCTACAAACTATTAGTGTTATAATTATCATAAAACAATCTATTTATCCACTTTCTATCTTGTTTCTTGAACAAACACCTGGACAAGTCACTATCGCAGGTCTTGTTGGTGTTCCTGGTAAAAATACACACAAAAAAATGATCAATATCATTGACCAGTTGTCAACCTACCCTACACATTCTCACTCCCAAATTGTCATATATGGACGTATGGTTCGGGCCCCTTCTGCGCCACTTTTTGACATTTTGGGTGTCCCCAATTTGTTGTTTTATGGTACCAGACGCAGAAATGGACGCAGAAAAGGGTTAGGGTACTGGTCCGCGTCCTGTACCAGTATCAGTCCTCGTCCCAAGGGTTGGCGACCCCTGATTGCCGTATGCATATGGTCCGTTACCAAGCGGCTCTCGGACCAGTACTGGTCCGTGGCTTAAATATTGGGGACCCTCGATTTAATGGGAACAGCCAGCACGTCAAAAAACGACAAGTTGGGGACACCCAAAACATCCAAAAGTGACCCAAACCATATGACCATATATGACAAGTTAGAAGTAAGGATGCATTGTCCAACCAATGAAAACTAAGGTAATTCAATTCATTATATTGTATCAATCTACTTAGTTGAGGCTATACGATGTAGTCTTTCCTGTACCTTGTGTTGCGTCCTACCTCTTTATTCATAAAAAACATCCTCAAGAACAATTAGTTTTTATTTCTTTTCTGTCATATCTAACAAGAACAAACCAAACTGGTCCCAACCTACTCAAAGCATGTTCAAAAACCCATGTGTGTACATATCTTGAGACATGAACTTGCTGTTTCACTGTCATTTTACTTGAGACTCCTCAGGGTTCTCCTTTAAGCCCTCTGTTCTTTTCCCTTTGTGTTTATATGTAATTCACTTCTAAGCTAATGTTGTTAACTTAGTTCAGCTGTGGTTAAATGACAATTATCTCCATTCAAGCTCAAACAAGACGAATTGTCTGAGCCATGAAAGTGACCTCTGACACTTTCATTTCTGTTATCTGAGAGAAAATTGATTTTAGAAGCTACATGATTATCTGTTCAGTCAAACTTGAGAAATGTATGTGTTGTGTTTGACAAATTAGTGTCCCTCAAGGTCATTCAACGCTGTTGATTATACAGAATCTGTGTTACTCCCCTATGGGTTCAGTCACAAATGTAACTACCAAAATATTCAAGATTTTATGCCGATCTTTTAGGAAATTGTCGCTGTGGTCATGAATGCAGACGGTGGTCGTCATGTGCAGAATGGCCCACTTTTTATATAACCCGCAAATACTGGTGGCACTTGATATGGATAGCCACCATCCAAAGACATTTAGAAATCGTAAAGTCAGAACTGCTTCTGATTCTGGCTCCCACCATCCAGCCGTTGCCCGATTTTGTAAGGATTTCATCACCATTTGTCGCTAGACTGCCACCACGTGACCTTGAAATGTGCCCAGGCAACCATTAACCGATGTCAACTTTTAAAGAAAAATCGTTCAGTCAGCGTCAAATTTTACATTTTTGATAAAGCCTCATCTAAAAATCCGACTTCCGCCTCCCGATTACAAATACCGCTGTGAGATCACCTGCCGAATTTTCTGAAAAACTTGCAATTAAGTCATCGCGCGTTGCCATTTTCAAATTTGTGACCCTATAAGGTCATTCGTCTAAGTTACAAGGGACCGTTTAAGGAACAGATCCCAAAATGTTGGACTGGAAATGGGTCTTAGGTCAAAGTATCCTTTGAAAACAATGAAGATTGAATTACATGTCAAATCTTTTGTTATGTATACAGTATGTACATTTTACTATGTTTATTATAGTATACCCATTAAATTTTGTTTTTTCTTATCTATTTTTAACTATCAAAAGTTCTAAATTAAAATAATTTGTATCAACATAATCACTCACACAACAGATGTCAAAAAACCAAAGATAGCATTAAAAAGTTGATTAAAATAGCTTTACTTTATGAATAACTTTCAATGGGTCTCTGGCATTAAGACGTGATTTAGACATTTGGATAGTTTTGACAGTCTCTGTTTTACCACCTCCTACTATGATCCTATCGTAATTCAAAAGAAATATTTGGAAAAGTGTTTTACGATTTTCTCAGACTCCAAGAATTTAAGAAATGTTTTGACATTGTATTTAATAAAAATCCCCGTCAAAAGCTGGCGTGGAAAGCTCGCTTATTAATTTACCTAAAGCGGTGTTTGGACTGGTTCTGACCTCTCCGTGACCGGCTGTTGAGGCCCGACTTAACTTGAACTACTTCTGTTATCACGTTATCACTCCTTGAGCTTTTTTTAACCCGAGGCCTGGGCGGCAAACTCTCAACAGGCCAGATGTTCGGGGGCACAGCCTGCTGCCCTAAATACAGCGAGTGGTGTTGTTTTGTCTCACCCTGCAGTGAAGGCTCCCACTGCTGCTTTTCAGCCACTTATGACACATATGAGGCCGCCATTCATCCCCAGCGGCCAGCGTTTCACCAGGAGGACACAGCAGTAGTCGGGGATGCTTACGAGTTGTATTTTCTGCTAGATCACAAGCTTAAACCAGCATTGGAATTTAGCTCCAGTGTTTACATTTTTGCCACTACGGTAACTCTTATACAGTGTATGCAATGAACTATCTGTATGTGTATATATATATTTTTTTTTTTGTTTTTTTTTATATATATATATATATATTATAATATATATATATATATATATTTTTTTTTTTTTTTTTTTTTCCAAGATTCAAGACCAACTTTATTTATCCCCGCAGTGGAATTCTGTTGCATGAAGCAGCATAATAAAAAAAAAGCACAAAACACCAGTAATCAAAACTCTTATAAAAATATGTACACATAGCTGCAAAGATACATTTATATTGTCATGATTCAGTGCTTAGATTTTGTCATGTTCTGTTTCCCCTGTCAGTCTCACCACATTCAGGTTAATCGTCCACAGCTGTCTTCATTTAGTTAATTGCCCTCAGTGTATTTAAGTGTCTGGTTTTCAGTTTCTTATTGTCAGGTCATCTGCTCATCTACGTTCTGTCATGTCACTGGTTTGGGCTCCTGGTTTTGTCCTGTTTAAGTTGATTTAGTAAATGTTAATGTTTCTGCCACCAAGTCTGGTCTCCTGCATTTGGGCCCCCCACCACAATCCCTGACATATATAAATGTACACACATAGTAGCAGAAGAAAGACTGGACATATAGACAATAAATATACAATGATTTGTAAAAAAAATAAAAAACAGCGTAAAAAGAGTATGTATATGTGTGCACGTGTGTGTGTGTATATATAGATATACACTATATGAATATATATATATATATGTGTGCACATGTGTGTATATATACATATTTTTGTAAGTATATATATTATATCCTCCTGAGACCCGGCCCATTAATTTATGTCCTTTATAATGGACATTTTGTTTACCTGTATATTTCTTAAGTATTTGTAGATAACCTTCTAAGTCCTATAGTACCCTGTAGAGGACATCCTTGGCTTTCCATTGATATGTCATGTGATGAGTTTGCATGCTGGGAACTTTACTTTTTTCCTCTACCAAGATGGCTGCCATACACGCAACCACATTTTATGGAAAGCTGAAAAGTAAGTCAAATATTCTGCATTAATTGATTTTTTTACCATGAGAAGTGTATATATTCTTGGTCATAAACATGTTAAGAAGAATATTTTTACATTTAAAAAAAGTTTTCTGTTTTCTGTTTTGAAACAGCAGGCATTTTATGAATGTCAACTGTAGTGGACACCAGGACCATTTTAATGTATTTAACGGCTGCTCATTATTTTAGGAGAAAGAAGTGAAGCAGAGAGGATCCTATACCAGATAGTAGAGGGAGATTCAGATTTGGAGCTTTCAGATGATGAAAATGATGAGGAGGATGAGATTCAGCCTGTGATAGGTGAAGATGAAGAAGATGATGATTCTGGAGAATCTGATGAGTCAGAGTCAGAGGAGGAGCAGCAAAGTCGCCGTGCTCTGTGGGCCAGGACTAACTTGTATGTTTTATTTAGTTTCAGTCTAATGTTGTACATCTTATGACCATGTTAGAACTTTGTAGTATTTGTACAATGTGTAAATGCTGTTAAAAATATGCAAGTTAGTTTAAAATATCCGCTAGAACGTTCTTCAATAGTCATCTCATAACCATGAAACTCAAATTATTTCATTAATCCAGATAGATGTGAAAAAAATGAATTATTTCTTTTATCAACTTGATTTTTTTTTTTTTTTTTTTTTTTTAACCATCCATCACAATAGATTCACACCTGTGCTACCTGGACGTCCTGCCTATCAAGATGACCCCAAAGTACGTGAATATTGGAGTCCAATCCAGTACTTTTCACAGTACGTTGATTACAACATTTTTGAGGATCTGGCAGATTTTACAAATCAAAGACAGCTGCAAACTACTGGAGTTTCACTGAAAACCACTGCCCAAGAAATCAAGATTTTTTTTGGCATATCAATACACATGGCTTGCCTTGGCTATCCCAGAGTCAAAATGTTTTGGGCTAAAAAGACTAAAGTGCCAGTTATTAGCAGGAAAATGACACGGGATAGGTTCTACAAGCTGAGGAGCTCACTCAAGATTGTAAATGACCTGGATGTAACTGAGGAGACAAAGGAGTCAGATATTCTTTGGAAAGTCAGACCATTGCTTGATCGTGTGCGGCAAGGTTGTCTCAGCCTTCCAAGGGGTGACAAGGTGTGCATTGATGAGCAAATTATCCCGTTCACAGGCCGCTGCCCAGTAAGGCAGTATGTGCCAGGAAAACCAAACCCTACTGGCCTAAAAGGTTTTTGTCCTTGCTTCACCAAACGGCCTGGTCCTGGATTTTGAGGTTTATCAGGGCAAGAACACATTCAGTGGCCAAAGACTGGGAGTTGGAGCTGCAGCGGTCTTGCGAATGGTCGAGTCAGTACCTACAGGAACTCATGTGTTCTTTGACAGATATTTCACAACGGTCAACCTCATGGATGCTTTGCTCTCTAAGGGTCTTCCAGCTACTGGAACCATCATGAAGAACAGAGTTCCAAAGCAATGCCAGCTGCCAGGAGATAAGCAGCTGCGAAAAGAAGGAAGAGGGGCTTCAGTGATGTTGGTCCGCAAGGAACCTGAGCTGGCAGTGACAAAATGGTTTGACAATAAACCAGTTCTGATGGCCTCCACTGTCTACGGGAAAGATCCAGAGGACATCTGTAGCAGATGGTCCAACAAAGACAAAGCTCATGTCCAGGTGAGACGGCCAGCAGTCATCAGGGAATATAATGACAACATGGGTGGCGTAGACCTCTGTGACCGAATGCTGAGCTTTTACCGCATGTCAACCAGGACAAAGAAGTGGACATCTCGTGTGAAGACACATTTTGTTGATGTTGCCATCACAAATGCTTGGATCCAGTACAAGTCTGACAGCAAAGTGCTGAATCGACCAGCTAAGAACACCCAACAATATTTGGACTTCAAATTGCACCTGGCGGAAGAACTGATGGATAGTCCTTCATTTGATGACAGCAGTGAAAGTGAAGAGAGTGAGGAAGAGTATCAACCACCAATCAAAAAAAAGGACCCCACAACCAGAGCCATTTGTACGTAGGCTAGGAGCCAGGCACATGCCAGAGATGATGGACATCAAACATGCAGAAAGATGCAGGAACATGGGCTGTAATGGCAAGACATACATCAGATGCTCCAAATGCAAGATGTTCCTCTGTATAACAAAAAAGAAAACATGCTTCAAGGAGTATCACAGTTAAACTTTAAAAAGGGAGAAGAAAAAAATAACTACTCATGTTCTATGTTTCATAGTTCATTGTTGAACTGAATCCATATTTGCATAGGAAAGTATTACTACATATATTTTGTCGTTGGAGGCAACAAGTAACAGAAGAGTGGATAGATTTTTTTATTTGATTTTGTTCAAAATTTAAAGTATTTGGGTGAATATCCCTCTAAAGATTTATTCTGCTCCTTTTTTCTGATTTTTTAATATTCGGTTCTGTTTTCACAAAGATATCGTCCTGTTGTCCTCTACAATGGACAAGCTGTGAAATAAAAATAACAAATATTTTTTAAAAAAATTAAATTGTAAGGTGTTTTTTTTAGCCACTAATACATAGGAAATCACAAAAAAACAGAAATTGTAAGACACTTTTTTCCCTTGGTTCTCAGGAGGTTATATATACTTGTGTGAATGACCTGGAGCTGCAGACTGCCATAATTTCCCTTGGGATTAATAAAGTATTTAACTATCTATCATATATATATATATATAATATGTCTGTAGTTTACCCCACCTTGGTCTAAGCTTTTTTATTTTGATGTAGACTCCACTCTAAAGTCTTAGAAATGCAAATATCACTATGATCATCTTTTGATATTTCATAATAGTCTTCCAGGTGGTCTTTTAATTGTTTTTAGCCTAAATCGAAACTTGTAATTTTCCAGAACATAGCTTTTTCAGATTAATTATTAATTTTTTTTCAATTAATTTTCCGGCACACAGTTTCTTCGTAGTGGTAGTAGTTTATTAAAAATTCGTCTCCGTGTGTGGGGCGTGACTGTTGGTGCGGATCAACCAGGCCCTCTCTTCCTATTTTTCTTCATAAATGTCCTCCATTATCAGAAAAATGACAAGATTAATCAGAGTGGCGCTTTAAATACTTGATTCCAAGTTTCATTTCTAGTCCGTCATTGTCAGGAACCTGGACCCACTCCAGGTCGGTTCAACAATAAGCGCCAACACATCAATAGGGTGCAGATTTTTACTACATCTGTCTACAGTGTTTTAACATAAATGCATCAACAAATACTTCTTTATGCGTCACCCTCTGTGTAGCTAATTTAATTAATTGCAACCTAATCAGCATGACAAACCCTCCGTGTTAGGAGTCAAAGCCATCTGCCGGGATGTGAGCTCCGGGATGTGGCCATTAGTCAAGTTCCCAGCAGCGGCAGCACAGAACCAAAAGTGGAAACTGAAGGATAGCGCCCGACTTTTTCTCTCCACAGAATTCGCCCCAATTGGAGGCAGGTGGACGAGCTGAGAGTTGTTCTGCCCTAACGCGTCCCATATGTTCCGGCAAGACGTTACAAGCATGACCTCTAGGAAGCAGACACTCATCATCCCAAACGTGTCGTCTTTTTTTTTATTTTTTTTCCTAAGCGGTCATGACAACTGTCTGGGTGAAACATCTGTCTCTGAGGGGCCATCAGCAACACAAGGGAGCCCTTATCGTCCAAGTCCCACGTCGGGCCGAGTCGTCACACCACAACAAAGTGAAGCAGACCCTTCCTCATGACGGGGCACCCAAATACTGCCGCCGGAATGCTGAGAACGCGGGTCGTCACGTCCAACGGAAAGGCATTTAAACAGAAGATTTAGGGCGTGACTCGCGTATGTAACGCTGAGTGTTATATCTTTGGCCCGCACATTATTTCTGACGGTTTAACGGTGCGAGTGAAAGCTGCACCCCTTTTCCGGGAGGCCCAGGTACTCACGTGCCAAGCGAAAACAGCTGAGTTCACTGACCTGAGACCTTATTCGGTGCACATTTCTGCAGACTGGAGCTCTTACAACATTAACGGTGCAATTCAGCATTTTTAGACCAGAGGAGGTTTAAGGTAGAAGCTCCAGAGGCTGTGACATCTAAGATATGGTTAACCATAAAGCCTAGAAGCTTTTAAAAGAAACCAACGAGGCTTGACTCTAAGACCTACTCCGACACATATCATGTTTTTGGTGTTTGTAGCATGTTCTAGCTAGTATTTCTTTAATAAAATTGTTAGGAAGTCTATTTTTTGTGGCCTTTAGGCCATTCATTTATAAAATGTAGTTTTGAAATGTTCTCTACAATTATAACAAATTGAGCTTCTTTCACTTTTGACAATAGCGCATTTAAGTTCCTTTCTATATAAAACACATCCTGTGTTCAATCAGATCCTCCAGCTGCAGCAGATTTACTTTAATTAAAGGAAACATGATATTTCTATTATTGACTTTTGTGTTCCTACATATTTTTCCTTCTCTACTAGTCAATAAAAACATGACAACATTAGTGTAGAAACCAAATTATCTTAAAATCTTTACATGTAAATGCAATGTCACTCTGGTTTTTAAACACCAACAGTAAACCTTTTACCATCTTTTTAATCAGTTAGGGTTACATGACATGTTCAAAATCTAAACACAAATTAGTTATGGTCAAAGAGCCATAATGGAGGAATAAAGATCATGACTTCAACTTATAAGCAATAGTTACCCTTGTGTTTGATCAGGAGGCCTTCAACTCCTGCTAAAGGGTGAACGGTTTAACACTTTTACATTGCAGATTTCTCGCAGAGACAAACGGCTTTGTGGCGCTTTGCAACAATTCAAGCTAGTAATGTGTTACACATCGGTGCAAAACTGATACAAAAAGCCACTTTTTTTTAAAGGCCTCGTGCAGTGGCAAATTTTTTTTTTTAATTTAGAAAGTCAATGGGTCTTAGAAAACGAATCTGATAAAAATATTCACTTAAAATGATCCAGGGCGATTTTATTGATCATTTTATGGTCCTGCACAGCTTTAAATTTGGGTGATAGGAGGTGATGGGCGGGGGCTGCGCGTGACGTCACGTCAGGGATCCCAGAGTGTAAACAACAATGGCGGACGGTCTGGGAAGCGACGTAGACCACGATTTAAATGGTATTTCTTTGGATGAAAGTGATGACCCTTCATCAAACAGGGAAATTTTAACTACACAGGGTTCAGAGGGTGTACAGCCCTACCATTTGAGCGGAGGTTTCCTCATCTGAGGATACCGGGCTTCGGATGACGATAGGGAAAGCTCACACAGCGTTAGCGGGGATCAAGCCGAAACCGAATGGAGGCTGCAGGATTTGTCATGGTATGTATTTTGTGTTGCTTTGGAGAGACCTTTGGCCTAAAATGTTTTATTTTGTTGTAATGAAATCTTAAATTAAGCATATGTGTGTTGATGAAGCTTCTTTTGAAATACGATTGTTTGTACAACCAGATATTTTAATAAAACATGGGAAACATGTTCACAAATGTAGACATTTACAGTGTACCCACGAGCGTCATACAGTGCTAACTGGATAGAACAAAATGTAATTTTAGTCAAATTACTGCAGTCAGTTTTTTTTTCTTGCAGAATATATGTAGGTAAATTCCCATAAAATCTCTCTCTCTCTCTCTCTCTTCTCTCTCTCTCTCTCTCTCTCCTCCTCTCTCTCTCTCTCTCTCTCTCTCTCTCTCTCTCTCTCTCTCTCTCTCTCTCTCTATATCTAGTTATAGGCATTGTGCCTGTTTTATTGTTGAGTTGTTTGTTGGTCCATTCCACCCGTTCCTCGTCCGACACACGAACCTCTTCCATGCCTCCCTCTCCTTCATTTTCACGGGAAATTCGGGAAGGGAGACCCCCTTCTTCGGCACATTAGAGCACCCAAATACAACACACCTATTCACCATTATCCCGTATAAATCCCCAAATCCACGGAAGTCCAAATTCTATCATGCGAAGTAAGTCAGTAAGCCCAGAAAGTCAGCACAACAATAGGGGATCTAGCTGTGTGTTCCTGCCGTGACGTCACACGACCTATGACCTACTTATCGGAGGCTGCAGAAAATCTGAGCGACCGCGCTATTTTTAAACGCTTGTAGAGAGTGCACGGGGACGCGGATGACAAAATAATTATACGGGGGTTCATTTGTGACATAAATACTAATGTTTTATTGCAGTTTTAGAAAAATCATGATTTTCACCGCACGAGGCCTTTAAGTCAGAATCTTCCTTTTATGTCAAAAGTGGAGGCCAAAAAAGAACCGCTAGCTTTCGTTGACATCAAAAGTGAAGGCTAACAACCAGATGCTAGCTTCTTTTTACGTCAAAGTGTAGGCTAACAACTGGATGCTAACTTCCTTCAATGTCAAAAGTGGATGCTAACAACCAGACGCTAGTTTCCTTTTATGTCAAAAGAGGCCAAAAAAGAACCGCTAGCTTTCGTTGACATCAGAAGTGAAGGCTAACAACCAGACGCTAGCTTCTTCTTACGTCAAAGTGTAGGCTAACAACCGGATGCTAACTTCCTTCAATGTCAAAAGTGAAGGCTAACAACCAGACACTAGCCTCCTTTTATGTCAAAAGTGGAGGCTAACACAAGATGCTAGCTTCTTCTTAAGTCAAAGTGGAGGCTAACAACAAGACACCAGCCTTTTTTTTAACGTCAAAAGTGGAGACTAACAACCGAACGCTAGCTTCCTTTAACAATAAAATAGACGCTAACAACAAGATGCTAGCTTCCTCTGAGGTCATTAATGGAGGCCAACAATCAGACGGTAGCTTCCCTTAACACCAAAAGGAGAGTAACAACCAGATGCTAGCTTCCTTTAACCTCAAAGTGGAGGCTAACAACTGGATGCAACTACAGGCATATTGGACAATTAAGCAGTGATTGATAAATAAAGCAACATAAATTGACACAACTGTCGTAAAACTGGTATTTTCTAAATAAAAATGTGAACCCACCATGTCTTTACCTTTATTATCTGGTTTTGTGAAATAGTCGAGAGTCTGTTGCTGCATATTTGCTTGTAGCCGCATATTACCACATAACACATTCTTCTACTTGAGAACAACTGTCTCAATAATTCTGTATATGGAATAAGACTCCCAAGTTTGTCTCTAAACTGCAGCTTTATTGTTCTTTGAAATCGAAGACTCTTTTTCAGTTTTCTCACCGGCTCTTCCTTCCCTGAAGAAACCTTACAAATGTTTTATTGTTTAGTTTCGGTGAGCTTTTTAGCTAGCAGGTAGCCATGCAGCTAGCTTCTTTAAGTCACATGTACAAAGCAGAAGTTTTGAAAAGAATTTATCAGTTTTCCAAAATAAAACTTCCTTCAGGATCAGAAAATAAACTAAACAAAAATAAACTAAGTTAGCATTTTTATTTATTTATTTATTACTTTGGTCTGCTCTCCGGCACCAAGTGACCCCCGGACCGGTGTTGGTCCGTGGCCCGGGGGTGGGGACCACTCACTTTAACAACTTCTTTTTGAAACATTAAAAAAATAAAAGGAATATGAAAAGCCACACAAACAAACAGACATTTCTAAGTAATAAACATAAATTGTCAGTGAGCGACTTGATTTAAACCCTTCTGTTGACTGAAAAACACATCCGGGACGAGCATCTGGGTCCCATATTTGGAGCCGACTAAAAAAAAAGCTAGTTTCAGGGGTGATGAAAGAGGTCACACTGCATCCCTTCAAGTCAGGATGAGCTCCCTACATCACCTTGATGTGCCATAAGATCACAGAGGCTCAGGCTGCCGTCGCTGATAAGACACCTCGTGGGGGTCTCCGGCCTCCTGGGAATGAGACGAGGTCAGGACCTCCGTCCTCCTCCACCCAGACCTCCATCGCCCGCCTATCTCTGCTTCCCATGAGTTTTTCCCAGACTGATGACACGCCAAGCAGGGCTGGCAGCGCCGGGACTAAAAATAAAGCTCCCGAGTATCCGCGGGTCAGGGGCCATGCCGAGATTTTGATCCCGGTTTATTGAAACATGCAAATGAATCTCTCTAAGGTGTCCCGCTCGGACGGACATCTGATGAGTCCGTCTCCTGCATAATTTCGATTTTTGGGCACAAATCAAAGGCGTAAACATCAAATTTAATAACCGCCCATAAAATCCTCAATGCCAGCATAAATCAGGACTTTGATGTGGTTGCGGAGCAGCAAAACAAATCAGGGTGACTAATTGGTTTGGTATGAGGATGTCTAGTAGGCAGCGTATCACTGGGCTTCAGTTAAATGAATTAGTCTTATCAGCTTGTACTGACCGTCCATGCTGGTGATCCTTCACCCTCTGGGCTCCCTAATGACCCGCTCTCACCGTATCAGCTCCACCATCAGGCTCTCATATCCTCCCCGGCTTTGATAACGCCGCCGACAGCAGCAGAGTTTATCAGAGGAGAGGGCAGCTGCCCAGGTTAATGCCTGTCCTTTTTAATGAAGGTATCAAAGTTGGACGTCAGGAAACTGCACAACAAGAAAGTCAAATGCACTAAAAACATGGATTTGATGGATTTTGTTTTTAAAGAAAAGAATAAAGAAGCTAAAAAAAAGATGAATATTTAACCTAGACATCTGAATAAGAAAATCCACATTTTGTTCTAAATTTGTAGATATTTTAAATGTGTCTTGTGGAAAATAGTTTTTTGTTTTCGCAATATTCTAACTGTTATAAATAAATAAAAACAGTAAAACAATTTTTTTTAATCTTAACGTCTATAAACAGGACTTAAACAGTGCTGTTTGTTTGACAATTGAAAACAAACTGTAATTTCTGAAATTATAGTCTTAAACCGTCTATGTGCTGCCTCCTACAGGTTGAAAGGAGGTATTACACTTGAATCTTTGTGATTGGTCAACTGGTGTAAGTCCCATGTCATTTCACAAGTTTCATGTCATCATGCCCTGAGCTCCAGTTTTAAAGTCCCGCTGGAGCTCACTAGCTAGCTAATGTGGCCCCTGGGCCGGCAGACAGAGGGAGAGGCAGTCTGCTCATTTCGTGGAGACAATAATAAAAAGATCCTCAAGCAAACCTCACTGTCACTGTCAATCACAGATCCAGACCACCCCTACCCCGCTCTGCCTCACTTCCCCTAGTCCCGCCCCTTTTTTTGGATTTTTCAAATCTGGGCTGAAAATGGAGTCAGCGGCCCAATCCGAATTCTTTTCCCTTCCACTGAAAGTAGCTCGGGAGAATCTGTCAAACGTTTAAGGCGGGGCCAGCGGGCACCACATCCTTTTACCGAGGCATCTGATTGGTAAGTTTATAACTTGAATAACTGGTGAGAAGGAAAAAGTATCCTTACAAAAATTAGGAATTATAAAGAAAAAAAATACATCAGAGCAAGAATAGCTGTTCTGACAAATAAAATGACTGAACTGTCTATTTGTCATTGGGAGTCCATGGAATTTTGACCTTCTTGCAACCAGCAGGTACTTCTTATTTGGAACCCGAGAGGGGGAGAGGTTGCTAAGTCCATTGATACAGTCAATGATCGCAACGCGTAGACTCGACGATGGCTGTTGACATGACCAGATGACATTCTGGCAATCCCGGCCACCGTGGGTCCAAATGGGGAGACGGCATTGATGGTGATGACAGCAGCGGCTCCAAGACCTGCATTTTGACGAATTGTGGTTGATGGTGAGTTGAATACATAGACGACAGAACCTTGAGCTTCCTTGGAAGGCATGTTGTCTTGAAAATGTATAAATTGACACTAATATAATGTGTATCTGAGGTACAAATGACCGCTGGTGATGAATATCCCACATTTTATGCGATAGTCCAATCAGAGCTGTTGCTGGACGGCGATCTGGCTGTCACCGCCCAGTTGTCACTCGAATTTGTAATGACATCATCAGATAATACGGCCACCTGACTGTCACATCTACAGTCATGAACACAACAGCGATTTTCAAAACCATCAGGTGGGAACATGAAATCTTGAAGATTCAATGCCTCACTCTTGCGTCGTACTGGTTGTATATGTGATGGTAGCATCAGCCTGGCTTATGTGACATCTTTGAATATCTGGGATTTGAAAGCAATTGTTTCGACAAATGTCTTTGTCCAATGCATTAGAAGCCCTACTAGAAAATGGGGATAAGAAACTCAAGGGTAAAAGAGTAAACATGTCTTTTGTTCAATCATACTAGACTTTCACACCAGTTTAACCCTTTAATACTGTAGATGTCGCTGGTGACATACCTCAAGGTCATTGACCTATCGTAACTCTGACTATTCACACGATCACCAAGAGTTAACTAATACTTACGTAGAGTGTTACATAACAGAGCAAAGCTGGTTTTCTCTGTGACAGAAACAGCTGATATCCGTCCATTGCACAAGCACTTATCTATTGTACAGTGTTGCATATCAGCACAAAGAGCTGAAGCTCCAGTAGCAAAGGATTAAAGAGTAAATATGATTGTGAGTCAACCGTACTAGCTTCAGGTCACTTTCACAAGAGTTAGAACCATTGATAAAGACTGATTTTTCACTTTAATGGTAAAATGACTCACCAGTTGGGTCTTCCAGTGACTTCAGGAAGAAACACTTCTGAATTTAAGAACACTGAATGGACAAGTGCGGTCTAATCCGCCACAACCACACTTTCCAACACATTCTCACTCCCAACTCGTCACATACTGACGTTTGGTTGGCGTCAAAAATTTGTTTTACGGGCCGCAAACTGGAGCAGGTCCAGTATTGGGACGCGGAGTGCACCGGTACCCTAAACCACTAGTGGTAGCCTAACTCTAACTCTGTACCGGTTCGAGTCCAGTTCATGCCGATAATGCGTCTAACACTGGTTCGGGTCCGGTAACCACGTCCAATGCCATGTTAGGCTACCAGGTTTAGGCACCGCTACCTGGATGCGTCTCGAGGACCTGTCCACGTCCGGTATCGCCTCCCAAGGGTTATGAACCCTTGATTTTATGAACAACCACCACGGCAAAAAACGACAAGTTGGGGACACCCAATGCGTCAATTTTTGAGGCAGATGGGAGTGAGAATGTGCTGCACATTCCGACCCAGGGACAATTTCCAACCATTAATTAACCTTTTGAAGCATGTTTTTTTAATGTTTTGTTTTTCTTTTGATTCCATGTTTTGTGGTCATTATAGTTGGGTCAGGGTGGGTCCTCTATTTTTGTAAAACTTTCTGGGCTGACATTTTTCAGGTGTGCCCTCTAATTGGACTAGAGCTGATAGAGGCAGGTGTTGCGTGGTGTTTTGTGTTCGGGCCTGCTCTGTATAGTCTTTTGTTTGGTGTTAATTACAGGTACAGTACATTCAAAGTAAAGCTGAAAGAGAAAACTACCATTTTCTTTAGTGCAGGTTTTCTCCTGTTTATGTTAGTCTGGGGAGGTTAGTTTTAGGGATTGTTTTCCCTTTTCATTCATTGCATGTTTAAGGGTGTCTGGATTTAGATAGTTGGGTTTTAATTGTTATTTTGGGTTGTAGTTGAATCTAAAGACTTTTTGCTTCAATTCTTTAAGTTGATATTGTTTATTTATCATTTTTTTTATAATAGAGGTTTTGTAGTTGGTGTAAAGTCAATGAAAGACTACTTTTATGTTGTGCTTATCTAGATGGTCTAGACCAGGGGTGTCCGAATCCAGGCCTCGAGGGCCGGCCACCAGATGATTCTTTAAAAACCCTGTCTTATATCTGCTCGGGATTACCTGGATCAGGTGTGTTTGGCCAATAAGGAGCTTCAATGGCAGGTTGGTTAAAAAAAATTGGCCAAGGACATTGGCCCTCGAGGCTTGGAATTTGTCACGTCTGTACTAACCTACAATTTCATGGAGACTACTTGATAGTCATATTTTATGTCCCAAAACTACCAACAGAAACCTACAGAAAACTACCCACATCGTCCACGATTGTCCTGCACCACTCTAGTCCAGATTAAATAAAAATGAGAGAAAACTAACAAAAATGTGCTGGAGATTTCTTGACTGTCACTCTTTTAAGTCCAAAAACTATCAATCACCATAAAAGAAAACAATGACAAAAACAATCTTCCTGGGTGGGTTGGCCAAATCTACTCTTGTCCAGATATGTAAAAACAAGGAAACATTAACCAAGGGTTGTCCAGATCCAGGCCTCCTGCTGGTTTTCCAGAAACCTTTGCTTATCTGGTGCGGATTAACTGGATCAGGTGTGTTCAGCCAGTTAAGAGTTTCAATGGCAGGTTGGTTCAAAAACCTGCAAGCCTCGAGGCTTGGAATTGGTCACTAACCTACCATTTAATGGAGACTACTTGACGGTCAGGCTGACCGTCAAAGCCTGGTTCATCACTAGGGCAGTCGACTCCTGATTGGAGGATTTCGGGTTCGATTCCCGCCATTCCTACCCATTCGTCGAAGTGTCCCCACCTTGCCTCTGGTGGAAGGTTGGTGCCACCTGTGCGTGAATGAGTCTGTGACTGTAAAACACTTGGGGCTTTCAGGGAACAAATATTCGCCATTTAACGCCATTTAACGCCATTTGGGCTCCCCTGGTCTAGACATAAAACAGGGCTTTTCATATATTGGGGGAATACTTATCCATATCTAGATTCCTGCTGGAGAAAAGACATATTCCAACACACTAACCACTGCACCGTGCAGCCCCTTTTCCCTATATTATCCAATAAAAGACAACTTTTTTTGCATCCCTCCATTAAATTGTGACAGTACAATACATCTCTATGTGAAATCCCTCAGAAAACTCTTCCTGACGTGGCTTTGTGAAGCTTTGTTGACCATAGAAATTAAACAGAGGCTTTGCGCCGTTTGTGAGCCATCAATCAATAAATCCCAGCTGAGCGGCACACTGCCTGCTTGTACCTGAAACCTCAAAGAGCGTTAAGCGGCGGGGGCTCCCACAGTAGCCTCATTGACTTGAGGATATTCGTGTAACAAATGCCTCCACTGAGCGGGATATTCTTCATCTGCCTACCTGCCCCTAAAAGCAGGAGTTTCAGAGACTATGGATTACTCGCGACACAAAAAAGCGCTTGTTCGTCATCTCCGCGGAGTTTCAGCAGTTTGGTTATCTGATGTTCCTCGCGCGGCAGCACCGACGGGCCCGTCCCAGCCCAAACATCAACACCTCGCCACCGTCAGGAATCCAAATCCCCGCAGATTATCTTTCCAAACATTGAGATAGGTCCGACACTCGAATAACCCACCCCCCCCACCCCGTCTGTTCGGGCTCCTCCACGGCGTTTTGACAGAGTGGGCCATTCATGCCTTTTGGGAACAGTAGCAAAGCTGTTCACGGGATAAATCTCACAGGGGAGAGCTGGAAAAGTAGCTGAGGAATGAAGAGACATCGGATCTGACATCGCTATTTGATCACTTCCACAGAGCTACCTGTGTGGAAGAAAGCTTTCGTGGGCTTTCACTGAATCTTTGTATACAGGCCTGTTATGGTCTTTGTCACCCCTAAGCAGGCAAATTTGAGTGACAGTGGCTTATTTTTCTCAAATAACAGCCCTTAGAAACACAACGCACGTCATTGGGGATTGAGGCTTGGGCAGGGAGTAACAAAAATCCAATTTCGTCTTTAAAGTCCCCTCTTTCTGGGCTCGGCTTCGGTTTTCACAGCAATGAAAAACACCCAAAAAAGGAGCGCCGTCCGGGGCCGCTGCCGTTTTGAAATAAAAACGAATAAAAAAGAAGCAGCGCGTCCAGACGGGATCGGAATCTAGGAAATGAGGATTGTGCCGGGGAGGGCGGCGGCGGCGGCGGTCTTCGGCATGACAGTGCCCAAGTTTCAAAAGCTGGGGAGGGGAGAGAGAGAGTTGCTGGGTTTTATGATCATCTGGGGGCTAATATTCAGCCAGGTGTATGTGGAGCGAGAGGGAGAGTGGCGATGACAGAAATGCAAAGGAAACCTGGAGCTGACAGCTCACAGGCCCACAGAGACGAGAGGGAGGCTGCTGTGGGAGAAACAAAAACCATCAAGTTTCATGGTTTTGGTAGTGGAAAAAACACAGATATCGCACGGAAAATACAGAAATAAGACTTACACTTTAGATGTATTTCAAGACAATAAAGAGTTAGAACACAGGGAACATAAAGACCGAAGGAAGTAAGTGTTGGTAGGTGAAAACTTCACTAAATCATTTAAAAAGTAACGCTTTCATCTTGGATTTAGTTATTATTATTATTATTATTATTTTTGCCTAAAAGCCTCTAGAAAATCACTAGAACCCATAAAAGACTCATCACAACAACATGGCAACTTCCATATTTTTCACTCTATAAGGCCCATTTAAACGGCTTATCAAAAAACGAGACTGAATCTGATCCACGGAGTCTCATATATGGATTAGTTATGGTACCAGGATTCATGGACTTGTAAAGGTACATTTGATCGATTGATTGTCACAAGTTCCAAACAGGGTTGAGTGTTATTGTGAATATGCTAATGGAACTCACATGTAGCGGTGTAGGACTGGGTTTTGTGTTACCAACGATGTTGAGAGTCACTCTGTTTTCTTACATGTTGCAAATAAAGTTGTAAATTACAGATATTGGGATTATGCTAACGCAGCTAACATGTAGCAGTGTCCAATTATTTTATTTTTTCATGTTACTAACAATGTTGATAGTTAGCATAGTCACATTAACATTTATTTTAGCCCATTATTCTGGTTTTTCTTTTTTACATTTTGCTAATAAAGTTTTGAGTTTCAGATACTGAGATTATGCTAACGCAGCTAACACGTAGCAGTGTTCAACTGTTTTATTTTTACGTGTTACCAACAATGTTGATAGTTAGCATAGTCACATTAACATTTGTTTTAGCTTATTATTGTGTTTTTTTTACATTTTGCAAATAAAGTTGTGAGTTACAATATTGTGATTATGCTAATGCGGCTAACGTGTAGCCGTGTCAGACTGTGAGATTTTTACGTGTAACCAACAATGTTGATAGTTAGCATCTCACAGTAACATTTGTTTTGGCGGGATTAGTCTGTTTTCTCACATTTTGCAAATAAAGTTGTGAGTCACAGATATTGTAATTGTAGTAGCGTGGCTAATGTGTAGTTGCATCGAACTGTGTTTTCTTTTTGTGTTATTAAAAATGTTGAAAGTTTGCATAGTTGTAGTAATCTTTCTTCAGTTTATCAGTCGGTATTTTTATGTGTTGCATACAAGGTTGGAAGTTACAGGTATCGAAATCAGTATTATTTTTACATGTTACAAACAAGGTTGAGAGTTAGCATAGTCTTTATTGGGCGGCCGTGGTGCAGTGGTAGGGCAGTCGTCTCATGATCGGAAGATGGTGGGTTCGATTCCCTGCCCGCCTATGTGTCGAAGTGTCCTTGGGCAAGACACTGAACCCTAAATTGCCTCTGGTGGGAGGTTAGCGCCAGTGTTCGGCAGCGGAGCCACCACCAGTGTATGAATGTGTGTGTGAATGGGTGAATGGGTCTGTGACTGTGAAGCGCTTTGGGCCCTCAAAGGGGGGTAGAAAGCGCTATACAAATATACGCCATTATAATTGTATTTTTTTGTCTTTTAAAACAAGATTGGAAGTTAAAGGTATCGAAACACGCTAATATGGCTAACCTGTTGCATCCCGGACTGTTATTTTTACGTGTTACTAACAATGTTGATAGTTAGCATAGTCACAGTAACATTTGTTTAAGCTAATTATTATGTTTGGTTTTTTTACGTTTTGCTAATAAAGTTGTGAGTTACAATATTGTGATTATGCTAATGCGGTTGGGCCTTAAAGGTATCGAAATACGCTAATATGGCTAACATGTTGCCTGTATAATTTTTTTGTGACTAACAAGGTTGGGAGTTAGCATTGTAATAAATGTTTTAGTGATAGAAGTCTGTTTTTTTTGCATGCTGCTAACAAGAGTTACAGGTTTTGAGAAAATGCCAACAAGATAATGCTTCTAACATGTAGCATGTTTCAAACAGGTTTAAGAGTTACTTTGAACTAATTTTTCTTGCTTAATGTGTCTTAAAGTTTGGTACGTCTAAAGGAAATTAGCCCATTCGTTGTCAGTGCGCTTTATTATCCAGAGCCTCCTATAGTGCAAAAAAGGTAACAAAAACACATCTGCTGGCATCTTTTTAAGGTTCTGTTGGCTGCTAAAGAACGTTTACACGCTGAACAAAAAGCAACCATGAAGCTTGATCGGTAAGACAAATGTAAACATGTACACTTTGTACTCCCTGAAGAAGACACAACTGGTTTGGGGGATATCATGTCATGTTTGTAATTTTAATATACTTGTGATGTCTTTCTTTACTCTGTTCTCTAAGATAGAAAATCCCTAAAGATGCTGTAAATGTCTGTTACAGCCAATGACTGCATATGAGAAGCGGACTGAGTGATCCCCTCCCCCATCGTTTTCTAAATAGGAATTTTCCGCGGGATCCGGGAAAACAAACTCCCATAGACTTCAATAGGGAAATAAACAGTTTGATTCATCAGAACAAACATTCTTGCTTTGTTTTTTTCCTCATTATATATTTTCTTTATAGAAAGATATTTAAGTTATAAACTGACCAATCAGAGGCCACCATAAAAGTACACGGCGCCTGCTCGGCCCTTCGTCGAACGTTCATAAACATTTAATTGACAGATTATCCCGAGCTCAATTTTAAGGGGTGTGGACTTCCAAAACACCCACTCCTGATTAGAGAGGGCGGTTACCATAGAAACAATGACCAAAACCGATTCAGATCAATCGTTGCTTAGTGATGTTGTCTGGCTCCAAAATGGCAACTGAAATTTGGTTGGAGCCATTTTCTATGGGTGACATCACACTTAGTAAGTCCAGTCCTCATATACAGTCAATGGTTGCATCTGTTCCTGTTCTAAAGCAGACGTTTTGTGTTTCTCTTTCAATGTCTGGTTTTTATTTCTCTTAGGAATTGTCCTTCCAGTCATCCATATTGGGTTGAAGGATAGATAGATTTTTGAAATAACAATCTAGCCTTCATTCACATATATTGAATATTTAATTTTTTTTTTTTTTTTTGCTGTGTAAAAAGTCCCATAAATTGATCACTAGTTTAAAGTTGAGTTGTTGTTTCTTTGGACAGCGTGATCTCAATTCATTTTCCTCGTTGATTCTTCAATAATCTCAATTCTAGTTCAATTTTACCAACTATTGGCTCAAAAAACATTCAGACTTCCAAGATTTTTTCTGTATCAACAGAGTTATAGAGCATTGGGATACGCTCCAAACAACGCACAATAAAAACTCAACAAAACCAATGGTAAAGTCCAACTAATACTACCCAATCAATCACCATAAAACATAAAAAAGGTTGGATTTAAATCTTTGGATCTAGTGTTGGTGTTGAGGCGATTTTTCTCTCTTTTTTTTTTTTTTTTTTTACAACTCTTAATCAAAATATAGGTTTTCCGAGATGGTTCTGGGCCCAACAAAGCAGTCCGGCATAAATCTCCGTATGACTCAACAATGAGGTGTCACGGAGCCAGACGGTTGACAGGAAAGTGCTGTCTATGCACACCGAGAACGAAAGACATCCACTGGGGTGCGCATCCCTCTACTGATGCTAAACAGATGTCGATAGAAAAGTCGGAAAGCCACCAGCTTCCCGGTCGTGGAGGTTTCGACGGACACCCCAACGGCGACAAGAGCAAAAAGTTAGCATTTAGCACTGTCCTCCACCGTCTTCTTTCTTCAGCTCACCTTTCTTAAAACATCTCTAACAACTGAACTGACAAGAAGAGACGAAACGTCAGGCAACAAATCAAGTCCAAAAAAAACACCTCCAGCATAAAAACTCCTGACCTCCAAGCGTGCGTTCTCACTCAAATATATCTTCCCTGACAGTTCCTGTGTATCAGCTGCAGGTCTGGGGCTATATCGCGGCTTCATCTCTGTTTAATCCAGCGTCTGATTTATTGATTGGGGGGGGGGGGGTTCGGGGCGCCGACGCGGCCAACCCAGGTGTCAGGCAGATGTTGAAGCGAGAGCTGGAGAGTTGCATTCCTGCCAGAGAAAGCATAAATGTCAGCTTCTGATTTTATTTCCTGCCTCGGGACGGGGAACAGAGCTCGGCCCGGGGGCATGCACGAAACCTTAACTGATGACATGGTAATGTGACGGGAGAAAGCCGTTTGCCTCGGCGGCTGTCAAACACACCTGTGCCGCTCAGGTTTGTCAGAAAAGGTATGGGGGGGATACAGTCTGATGGTTTCCCATCTCTTCAATGGGGCGGGGGAAGGGCAGCATCGTTGAAGAATAATAAAATAGAAGAGATGGGCTGTGGTGACTTCTGACCTCTTCGGCAGGTCTTGCTGTGTTGATTATTCTCGCGGTCGTGAGTTATTCCTCAGGCGGGATCGCCGCCTTCTTGCTGGGCTGCGTGGGCGACAGCAGCCTTTAGGTTAGTGAAACTGGCGTGAATAAATAATACAGGTGGGATCGGATCAGAGGGTTAACCTCACAGAAATTGTGTGGGTAAACAGAAAGCGGAACGCAAGTTTCCCAGATAAAATAATGCGATTGGGGTGGCGTGTATCGAGGACAATCCCCAAAAGTCTGAATGAAACTTGGATTCCTTATAAAGGTGTCAACTTTTGATGGAAAACAACAAAAGACCTTAAGATATAAGAAGAAAAATATCAAAAAACAAGCAAGGACACTTGAGAAGTCATAAAATGCCAAAAAAAAAGGACAGTCCAGAACAACTTGGGACTAGTTGAGTATGAATTTAGATGTTTGAATAGAGAAAGGCTTGTAGGTTGTGAAGTTGGGGAAGAGTTTGGTATCCAAACAGGAAGTAGGAAGTCCTTCCTCGCCAGAGTTTACTGTCAAATTAGGAGTTTGCACCAAAGATCCTCAGATGCCTCGTTTCTATTGAGTGGTCCGGATCGGTCCATTCCTAGCCGATCCAGGGATCGATTTTTTTATGGACCTACAACCAACGGGAGACCAAAAACGGTACACATCGGTCCGCTCTAATGGGTCCATTTTATAAGCGAAACGCTCAAAAAACCATGCCGGTCCAGTTCAGACCAATCAGTGGAAACAAGGCAAGAGAGTTGTAGAGAGTGGAGACGATGGATAGCCACCATGGGAATGCACTGTAACTTGTTTGAAGACATTATTTGATCCAGTTTATATCGTCAATCATAACTGGACCGGTTAACACGGACGTTCAGATGAAAGACTACTTGGGGAGACTCAGGATACCTTGTTCAAAGACAGAAGTAACCGAAGGTATAAGATTAATGATTAATCCATATATGGCTATCATCTAATGAGCACTGGTTTTATGGAAAGACGGCGCAAAGACCAGAAGTGAAGATGGAAGCACTGACTGTTAGGAGCAGAAGGCGGACTTTCATGAACCTAGCAACAAGTGAGGCCTAAAATCTGATTGGTTAGAAGCTTTAATGTGAAAAAAACAGACTGACAGAAGCACAGCCAGAGTGTAGGGCTGTGAGAGAAGCTGGTAGTGCATATTTTGGAATAAAACATCTCTCTGTGATTCATAATTTTAGGCCTGAGAGTTTTGCAGGCCCTGACGAGTTATGGGCCCTTTAGAAACATAAGCGATCTAGTGGATTTTCAAATATCCGACTATATGATCTGCTTTGGTCGTAGTCTACATATTATAGTCTTAGCAGTAGTGGCTTAGCGATGGATAGATGCATCTATCAGTAAGGTTTACTATCTCCGTACCTAAAGTCAGCACATCCTACCCCAAACAACAACATGAAACATTAGCATTTATACAAAACCTTTGTACGCCCTTGAAAGACAAAGTTTGTTGCTTACAGATGTGGGACAGGTGGCAGTTAGACAAAAGATCCACAAAAGACAAATTTAAAAACTGTAGTTTTAGCCAACAAATTAGATTTCATTTGTAATCTGTAGTGCTGCTAAAACGATTATTTTAATAGTAGACGAATCACCGATTATTTTTTGCGACTAATCGGGTCATGCGAGAACTTGATGTAAAGCACACATCTTAACCATCATTGGCTTTAAAAAACTAGACATATAGCATTACCTTTGATACTGCTTGCGTGAATGATGTTAGCGGAATTTGGCCTGTAAAGATGCCAGTGCTGACAGCTGAAGATGCTGAAATCGATAGCTAAAAATACTGAAGTTGATAGCTAAAAAATGCTGAAGTTGATAGACAGCTAAAAAATAAGTTGGCTTAAAAACTGAAAATAGCCTAAGTTATCTAACACAGCTAGCATGTAGCTGAAATATTAGCTAAATTCCAAAATAGCTAAAAAACAGAAAAAATCCTAAACAATCTAAAATGGCTAGTATGCAGCTGAAAAATTAGCTGAACTCTTAAATAGCCAAAAAAAAAAAACATCCTACATTAGCCAAAATAGTTAGCATGCAGCTGAAATATTAGCTAAAGTCCAAAATAGCCTAAAAAAACTAAAAAGCCTAAATTAGCCAAAATAACTAGCATGTTGCTGAAATATTAGCTAAACTCAAATAGCTTAAAAAACCAAAAAAATTCAAAATTAGCCAAAATAGTTAGCATGCAGCTGAAATATTACTTAAATTCTAAAATAGCCTAAAAAACAAATATCCTAAATTAGCCAAAATAGCTAGTGTGCAGTTGAAATATTAGCTAAACTCCAAAATAGCCTAAAATAAACAAAAAAGCTTAAATTAGCCAAAATAACTAGCATGTAGCTAAAATACTAGCTTAACTCCTAGCTATCTTAAAACACAGAAAAAATCCCAAATTAGCCAAAATAGCTAGCACGCAATTGAAATATTAGTTATACTTCAGAATAGCCTAAAAAAAAACCTAAATTAGCCAAAATAGCCAGCATGCAGCTGAAATATTAGCTAAAGCATAAAAAAACCTTAATAAATGCCAAAATAGTCCAAAAAGCTAGCATAATCCCATTATAACTTTCAACTTTACTACAATGACTCCATATAATATAAAATAACAATTGATAGACTATTAAATAAGCCGTCAACAATTCAATAGTCGATTAGTCCTCGATTAGTCGACTAATCATGGCAGCCCTGGTAATCTGTAGGAAGGTGCGTCCTACAATGGATTTTTGCAACAAGGGGAAGCTGCTGAATTGCTCCGAAAAACTCTTTGACTCTGTTCTCCCTCCATGCCCATGCAGCAATTGTGGCTTGAAGAGATCATCTACGCGCTGCTGCATCTATTTCATGGGTTAATGAGAACAAAGAGCTCTCAGTGAAGCGGCCCGCTACACTCTGCCAAGCCCTCTGAATGCGAGCCGGGAGTCCAGTAACTCGCCGGCATTAAATATTTAAATCAACCATCATGGACTTTTGAAAGGTATTAGTGGAGGGGCTTTCCCCCCGTCATCCAGGTTGGATGAATCTGAGGCCAAACCTCACGCTATATTTGCACAGTTAATGGCAATAAATCCTTGTTATCATCTCAAGTGGAGGCTTATTTTTAGCAGCCATGCTTGTTTTATTCCTTCCAGATGGGAAGAATCTGACATCAGTGCTGTTTCTCATCAAGCGTCAGAGAGAGCGTGTGACATCAGCGGGCTCGAACGCTCGCCTGTGGCTGAGCAGAAACACGTTTTGGTTGAAGAACTTCCTCCAGAGGCCCCTCTGGAAGAAGTCAAAGGTCCATCTGATAAATAAATTCAAGTTTCGTCGCTATCATAACCGCTTTTCCAAACAGGATCCTGATTTCAAGTGCTATTTGTTTGTGTTATGATGTCGCTTTCTAACTTTCATATCCTATAGTTCCGCTACTGTGGGAAAACTCCTATGGCGAGGACCTGAATTTCCTTTGCGTAGGCCAGCTATTTGCCCTTACAATAACAACACTGTTCTTTGGTTATTATTTGTTTACTCAGCTAACCCCTCTTTATCTGGGGCAGCTTCCCCCCTTTCAGTAAAGGCTCTCTGAACCCTCTGGAAGCCATTTGTGCATGGGAGCCCTCCAATGGGGCTGACTCAAGTGAGGTGGTGCCCTCTCCTCCTGAAAGCATTACCTTCAGCATGAACTGTTTGCCATGGCATTATGCGGGACACGCTAGAGCTTTCTGCTTTGTTCTCCCATAAAAAGGTCAGATATTGTATTGGGCACATAGGACTTTTTATGTATGGCGGTGAAAAAAAAAGACGTCTGCTCTATGGGAAACGCGATTGAACTTCAAGCTATAGTTCAGCTTGAACGAAGAATCCTTTAAAATATGTTTGGTAAAAGTTACATTTTCAAGTGTAAAATAAATGTATCATGCAATAAAACTGAAGTTTCTATGTTGCACTACAGCATGTTTATTTGGAAATGGGCGGTAAATGATCAGAAATGGTTCCGATATATGGAGGAAACCCCATAAAAACACAAGAATTAGTTGTAATTCAAAGTAATAGTTACAGTATACCGTATTTTACACACCATATAGGGTGCACCAGATTATGAGGCACATCGTCAATGAATGTTCACCATAAATGTAAGCTCGTCATACATGTAAGGCGCACCAAACTCCAAGCACGAAAAGAGTCAATCAGACCTTATTAATTGCGTTCACAGTAATTCTAAAACTTGTTTGTGACACGTTAGAGCAGGGGTCTCAAACTGGCGGCCCCCAAGTTAATATTTTGCGGCCCTCATCTTAATATGCAAGTTCAATGTTTACTAATAATAATAATAATGTATTTTATTTGAAAGCGCCTTTCAAAATACTGATGACACAGTTCAAAGTAAAATATATGTGTATATATATATATGTATATATGCATGTATGTATATGTGTGTATATATATATAAACACTAACATCACTTAAAAATAAATAAAAACAATAAAATAAGTTGACATCTTAACAAGCAATATATATACTAAGAAATATTTTCTGCATATCCACTCTTTGTTGATGATAGCTTGTATTTTCTTTGCGATGTTTAATCTTTATTTCAATTCGAATAACATTTATTTATTCGTCAGGAACTTCCTTTCCAGAACAAAAGTCAGCTCAGAACTTTGTTAAATCAAAATTCATCAGCATAAAATACGTAAAAAATAAATCCATAATAAATCAACAATCACTTATAGTCAATTTTATGAGCTATTTAATAGGAAAATTGAAGTGGGAATGAAGCTCTGTGCTTAAAACTTTGCATTTGCTATTGTTGTTGGTTCTGGTGGTCAGAAAAGTCCTTAGCAACAGTTGCTAGCGTCGTTTCACAGGACACACAGAAGATAGTAGTGCGTAGACATGAACAAATGTTCAATAAACTTCAGTAGACATAGACAATGGACCAAAGACATGGATAGTGGACGCAAAAACATATTTTTGGCACAAATGAAACCCCATATGGCCTAGCCTTAGCCAGACTCCGCCTTCAGTGGCCCCAAGGTCAAGTTAAGCATGTCATGTGGAATTGTTCGATCCAAAGCTCCTCTGTAAAATCGCCAACCACGATCTATCAAAATTGCTTGAATGAGAGAGTAGCTGCTCCCACATACCTCACCGCTCTGTGGCACGAATAAGACACCGACGTCTCTTTTGATAGATGATGATTAGCGCTAGTGCCGCGGTGGAAACTCGTAAGTATCAGCTGTAGATCAAAGTATCGTTCACATCCGTCCCTGTGTTTGTGAATGACATCGCATGAGTTGGTTTCAACTCAATTTAATTAAATTCCATTCAAACAACTTTATTTATCCCCAAGGGGCGATTCTATTTTTAAGGTGCAGAGAGGGGCTTCCAATAAAAATAAAAACGTTTTTATAAAGTGGCCCTAATACTCCGTCATGCTTCTAAAAGTGCAGAAAATGCAGAATTATAGAAATTAAAGATTGTGTTGGTTAATTTAATTAATTTAAATAATAATTAAAAATAATAATAAAATATAAATAAAAATTACTTGTGTAAATGAATCATTTGAAAATGAAAATGTCTTTTTGGTTAAGAAATGTTGAGTATAAAGGTCTGAAAATTATGAAAATGAAACTCTTTCACAGATCTTTCAGGACGGATAGATTGGAAAGCCTACAATGGAGAATTTGTATAGAAGTTTTCAGCATCCCCTTTATTAAAGCATGTTGGCCGCAACAGAAGTCATTTCTGCTGTGAAATAGATCTTGAAACGGTGGGGGGAGTGGGTCGGATTGATAATCCAACCAGGAAATGGCTCCAAAATAACCTTCATGCAATATTAAACAAGCTGCTCTGCTGTTATCGCATTCAAGCCAATTTCCCACAAATTGATGATAAAACCCCCCAAAAAAATTAATAATAAAAAAAAAGATGGAAGTCTTGTTTGTATTCCATAATTTCCTGCTCTGTGGTGTCCTCCAGCTGTTGAGCCAGATGGATGCTGCGTTCAATAGCCTCCCACAATAGCCCGCGGTGACCACACACAAAGGCGAAGGGGTCGACCGCTGACACACAGCTCCACCTGAGGTTTCCCCGTAAAACCCCAATCAAAGATCTGCTGTCCGCCCACGCGGAGCCCGACCACCATAACCGTTGAGTTATGGACTCCTGAAAGGCTCATACCATCTCTTTAGAAAAGCACCAACACTCAATAATTTGAACGGCCCCAACCAGATGAGCGACTCTTAAGCAGACAAATGCAGATGATATTGATTTTTTTTATGGATCTTTAGCAATAATAGCCTGTTTTTAAATGATGAGACTCTAGTTTAAAACCCTCGGAGATCAATACTTGATGAAAGGGTGTAAGACAATGAAAAGATGCTCGTTCGTTTTAGTTTTTTGGGTATTAAGGATCCCCTTCATACGAAACGACTAATTAATAGTAATAAATGAATCTCTACTGATTGAATCTCTTACGCATGGCTCCGCGTTTAAGCCCGCTATAGAAAGGCTCTAATGAGCGTAGAAACAGAATGCGCCCAGATATTTTGTAGATGGATTTTGTGCAGGTGCTTAAGATCTGCTGCATGCTGGTCTTCTTTCTTGTAGAAACACTTCACCGGAGATATCTCACTACTAAAACTAACGGAGGGTTTATTCAGGAGAGGTTAGATGTGAGATGCTGTGTCTTTTGTGCACGAGAATTCTCAGTCCTTACGAAGAATAATTTTACAAACGAAATCTTCCACTTAAAGGACGAATCGGCTTCGCAAGTCTACACGCAAGTACTGTACTTAGTGGATGTTTGTTAAAATGAAAGCGAGAATATTTTGTAATTTGTGCATTTAAGATATCTGCAATTCCCAGGAGAACAAAATACTGCTTTCTTCAATTTGATGACATGTTTTGACGTTCTTAAAGCTTTGACAGAATCATTGACATCGTACTTCGAATCGAGATTCAACAAGATCAGAAAAAGTACTCAAGTCTTATGGAGTTTGAGATTTGAGTATTTGTATTAATACTTCTACAGTTTTTCCTTTTGAATTGCTGTCAATCAAACTGTCGCAGACAGACTCTGTTTGAATGAATGATCTAATTCAAGTCACGAAACTCTGCGCTAAACCCCTCTTCGGACCCGGCTAGTGTGACTAGCTCGGGTGCCGGAGAAGAAAAGCTGGTATCTTCCCATTGGCTGTGGTCAAATGGGAGTGACTACGGCATCACACGACTCTTTAGACAATTGTTATTGAACAGATCAAGAAAAGTTACAATACTTAAGAAAATAAACAACTCTCAGAATAATAAGTATTTCAATAACTACTATTTCTTGCAAAGCTGTAAAGTATGGACTTCTACCACGCCATTGATGCTACATGGGAGCGCAAAGGGCTGTGCTGAAAGCTAAATTCCTCAGCAAATGCAAACAAAGGCAAATGAGCATTAGCACAACTCTACATAAGGTACACAACTCTATAAGCTGACCAGATGGAGGGTAAAAAAGGCGTAAAATGACACATCCTCTTAGCCTTGTGGATAAACAATCTGCTTATCAGAGGGCAAAAGGGCACGCCGTGACCACGGTAGCTGGGCAAAAAAAGAGTAAAGACGCAGGCTCACTAGCTTGTATTAAAAATAATCTGACCTACAACTTTTGAAATATTTATAACTCAAAATGTGATTGGTTTTCTCAAGGGTCTATGCATGTTTAGGGCATTGATCACCTCTTTTTTATCCTATAGATTACACCTGGGAATTTGATGAGGTTAGAAATGAAAAGATCAATTTCTGTACAAAAATTTTTTTGATTGATCTACTTTCTTGTCTGTTTTTGTCGACTGTTCCATTACCACTTGCTGCGGATTATCTGGATCAGGTGTGGTCAGTCAACCAGAACCTGAAAGCGGCCTTGGTCTCTAGACTAAGCCCCGACCTTCTGTTCCTATGTTTGAAGCAACTTCAAAAAGATCAAATTTAGCATTTCCTGAAATGACTAGCATTTATATGAAAAGGGCTGTATAAAGCTTGATCGATCCATCAATTGTTTCAAATGGGACAAATATCTCATTGGCTCCCATTTTTATCTGGTTTCATTTAGTCTTTGTTTTTTTTATTCTATTTGTTTGTTTTTTCATTGACAACGGCCATGAAGGGGTGTTGCTTTAAACCACGTTTCGTTGAGCTCAAATTTGAGAAAATGTGTCGGTTATTTTTAATTGGCAGGCTATCACTTTACTTACTTTCGTTGACCCACTACTAGCCAAACTGTTGGCTGTTCACAAACCTTTGGCTAACGTCGTAGAATAGGTGTTGTACACCAACTGGACTGGAGTGGCTTTGCTGGAACAAGGTTCTACTCAATGTTCATGAAGTTTAGTGACTTTATTTTAAAATAGTGAACTGGTCTACGGTGAACTGTCTTTTCTAGAAACCAACCGTAACCACATCAGAGTAATACTACAGTCATATGTCCCAACATGCCACTGATATGGACTTTGCGATGTTGGGACCAGAAAGGCAAGTTTTTCAACAAATTTGGCAGGTGGCCACATGGCATCATTTGTATTTTTACCAGATAGTATATAGAGAGAACTTCACATTCTAAACAGGAAGTACTCGCTGGTCCCTGAAAGCCAAAATCCCATAGACTTCTATGGAGAAATTAACAGCTATTACACAGTCATTATGTTTGTCAGAATAACTATTCTTGCTCTAGTTTCTCTTTTTATATAATGTTCTTTTTTTTTAACTATATATTTTCTTGTCGTAAGTTATTCAAGTAGTAAACTGGCCAATAAGATTCCTCTATAAGAGCATGTGTCAAACAACTCAAACGTTTGACAGAGCCAGGGGTGTGGCTTTTCAACAAACCCACTCCTGATTAGCAAGATTGGTTACCGTGAAAATGATGACTCAAACCGAGTCGGACCAATCACAGCTTACTAATGTCGTCTGGTCCAACAATGGAGAAAAATGGCGACTAACTTGACTTCAATGCGTTGGAAATAGAAGCAAAGCATTTTCTACTGGTGACATCACAGACTTGCTTTGTCCATCTCTATATATGTCAATGATTTTTACATGTCAGTTACTTGAGATCGGCTAGTGGCCACCCAAACACGTTTTGAGGTCATGCGGCGGCAGTGCAGTGAAATCAGGCAACAGCCTGGGTGGTGCAAATCGAATCGCCGGATGGCAACAGTTCTGATTGGTCAGTGGCTTCCATATCCACCGAGTGTACGGAAGTATATAAGAAGCGGGTCGTTCAGCCCGCCTGACGGCCACCGTCTACATTCATGACCATGAGCAGTTGTATATGCAATCGTAGCCTAAACCAGGTTCCCCGTAGACATCTGATTTGCACCACAGTAAATTGAGACAGACCCCCCCTTCCCTACTTTTGCTGCATCTGCTCCACCTCTATTTGAATGATACTCCGAATGATAATTTATCCCCTACAAACAACCACCAGTGATTTTTTTTTTTTTTTTTGTGAAATCCGTCTCACTAAATTAAACCTTCTCCCTGTGACATGCAACACAAACCAGAACTGCGGCTCAAGCCATTCAGCTATAATGGGAGCCCATCATGACACACGAGTTACAGGCTTCCACATGCAGGTTTTCCCCTCGGGGGCTTCCACCATGTGACACATCATGCAGTCAGGCAGGTGATCTTTTGTTTGCGGGGGGAAGAGGATGATGAAACGTAAGCGCCGAGGCACATGGCGACTTCACAACAGGAGCAGAGAGGGAATATAAGAGCAATTGTGTCGTCTAGCCGCGCCGCTGGGGCCTGACAGCCACTTAAAAGCACTCCACAGCCCGCATCAAAAGGAGAGGACAGTCGGACCAGGACCAGCTGGACTACCTCGACGCACAAAGACGCACGTCAACGCCGCACTGTCACATATTTGCTTACACATGAGCAGGCGTTGGCACACATGAACGCACAAGTGCACAGAAAATATGAAAAAAGAACTGATGCATCATCGTTTAACGGCGAAACCACGACCTGGATATTCTTGGAGCCGGTTTTGGTCGTTGTGTTTGGAGAATAATCTATGCAAAGCTCCGGAGCCGACTTCGGGGCGCTGGAAGCCAATAAGGCCGTATCAAAACGAGGGCAGAGTTAATTAATCATCTCTGCTTCCTATTCACGGCCCTCCCATGACTGTCCCGGGGGCCTGTGCGGGTGTGTTTGATTTTAGCTTCCGCGCCAGTGTGTGTTGCGCAGACAGAAGACGAGGAGGGGGGGGTATTAGCATATTGTAATGTGATTCAGCAGAGTGTAAGCCCAATGAGAACCTCTCAGGAGCAAACAGGAAACCAATGACTTCTGCTTGTCAATAATAAAAAAAAAAAAAAAAATGACAAAAAATTAGCCTAATTTGAACCAACACAGCAGCTATTATCACTCATTATTGAGCGTGCATAGGCTATTTCATGGCAATTCAACAATTCTGCACAGCTCAGATCTTACACTTACTCAGATTTTCAGATGAACGCGATTGTAAAGCAGTTCAAGAAACACAAAGAACATCATTCCGATTATAAGAATTTATCTAAATCCTATTAAAAATGCAAAAGCCAAAGTTGATTTATTTTAGTAACTTAAAACATGAAATGAATTAATATTTGATAACCCACCCCCCCCCGTCCAAAAAACACTGTTGCAGTTCATCAATAATTCTACAGTGGTCTTTGAAGGATTCGTCTTTTGGGTTGTCCAGTCCACAGCGGGGATATTTCTCTTCCAGCCAGGCTTTTATCCACTTACTTATGGTTGTTTTAATTACTGAGCCTTTCTCTAAAACTCTAAATCTCTCTTGTTTAGGCTGCAACTTGTAAAAAGCTTTAAGATGCAAATACGCGAGAATGAATCATTTTTATTACTGTATTGGTCCATTAGTGGGAAGGGAGTTCCTTTTTCGGGTCAAATAATTGCGGAACAGGCGCTGATGTAGTTTTAATAAGTTATTTTTTAGATTTCTGCACAACATAAAAAATTCTTGTGTTATTATTATCAGTTTAATTAATAATAATTGTTATCTATTTTGAAAAGTGAAATCATGTGGCAGGGAAATTCCCACTCCAATCATCTACTGATGTTTTTAAAAGCGTTCCCAGTGGTGTTTTAAAGGGGCAACACCATGAAAATTCTACTTTTTGAGGTTTTAAGTGCATTATATTGTTCATTCCTCTTTAAAAAGAACCCCAAAAGGTATTTTGACCTGTCCATGCATTTAAGAGTAATCCTGTAAAAACCTGCCCTTCCCATACCCACAAAAACGAGCGGGTCGAACCGCGCTCACGTCTCTCCTGGAAGAACTTGCTCTGCCAGCACCGTCCCCAGTCTAACGCGACGCTGAGCTGGCAGTGATCCTACCGGAGTTTTTAGGCTAATTTAGAATTTTAGCTTCTATTTTAGCAACATGCTAACGTTTTTGGCTAAGTTTTCTGAGAAATTTTATGCTAATTTGGAGTTTAGCTATTATTTTAATAAAATACTAATATTTTCAGCTAATTTTTTATCTACTGAAATTTTTGGGGATAATTTAGAATTTAGCATCTATTTTAGCAACATGCTAACGTTTTTGGCTAAGTTTTCTGAGAAATGTTATGCTAATTTGGAGTTTAGCTATTATTTTAATAAAATACTAATGTTTTCAGCTAATTTTTTATCTACTGAAATTTTTTTGAGGATAATTTAGAATTTAGCGTCTATTTTAGCAACATGCTAACGTTTTTGACTAAGTTAGTTTTCTGAGGAATTTTAGGCTATTTTGGAGTTCAGCTAGAAATTAAGCAACAAGCTAACTTTTTTGGCAGATTTGACCTCTAATTTTTTATGCTAATTTGGTAACATTTTAGCAAAATGCTAACATTTTTAGCTAATTTGTTATCTACTGGGGGTTTTAGGCTAATTTTGAATTTAGCTTTTATTTCAGCAACGTGCAAAAATTTTTGGCTGATTTAATTTACAGAGAAATGTTATGCTAATTTGAAGTTCAGCTAGTAATTAAGCATTGAGCTAGCTTTTTAAATTTTTAGTTAAAAACGTAAAAATATACCTTTTTGAGAGATGTTGGTTTCTGTTTATATATTTTTATATTTTTTGTGTCAAAAATAAACATTATTCACATTTGTTAAAAAAAACCAAAAAGGTTATAAATACAAATACAAATTTCTTAAAAGCTAACGTTTTAGTTTTTGATCAGTAGAGAATGAGCCCAAATGGCTCTTTTACTGTTAAAGGTTGCCGACCGCTGCTCTAGGATGACATCATGAAATGGACGGTAGCCACACGCAGTGGCAGGCGGAGCTTTAAGAATCGAGTTTTTACCTCCAGGTACGAAAAAACTCACAAAAATAACTAATATTTAATAAATAGTTTGTTTTTAAGTGTTCCAAAGGTAATACATGGTCATATATATGGATTCAGTTCACTCTGAAAGGCTTAAGAAAACCATGGTATGGACCCTTTAACTATGATTGTGTCTTTTTCTAGGAAATCAGAAAGTGGGTGGGGCTTTTGGCACACGGCAACCGTCACAAATGTTGCCTGATCTTTCTGCATTGCAGAGTCATGGCTTTAACTTTCATGTTAAAGATTGACCCATTTTAAATGTAACAATAGGTCAATTTTGAACTTCAACAATACAAGGGTTAAAATTAAAAATATAAATACAAAAATGTCCGCATTTTCTTTAGCTGAAAAAATGCTCAGATTAGCCACAGAATGCTAGCAAACGCGCTCAGAAACGTAGCAACATTTTAAATCCATGACGCTGGCTTGCCTATGGAAATATGGACTCATAAAAGTATCAAAATATTTATTATCTGATTACAAATGTGAGATTTGAATTCAAGAATTGGAAAAGTGAATATTTTAACTTCCTAAATGGCTCAAACACCATTTTTATTCTGTGTATACACTTCTTTATTAGTTGTTGGAAGTGCTTTTGTAAGTTTCTAGGTTTACTGCATCCCTGGTATATTTATCTTAGATCTTGGGAAAGTCTCTCTCCATGTCGGCTAAGCATAGTTTCAGTGTGTTTATTTATCACATGACCCGACTCGGAACAACAACAAATGAGCTCATTTTGTCGGAATGAATTTGACTGCGACTCAAACGGAGTTTAGACCAACATGTTTTGGTCATAGAAAGTAAACTAAACCAAAAAAAAAACAGAAATGGTGGTAGGACGGAGGCAAATATAGTGAAAGTTGGTCAAGAGAAACGTTGGTTTTGGATGAACGAGCTGAGAGGGTAGTACCAAAAAAGCAGTTTTGAACCCTTTAAGTGGTTCCCAACAAAGCAATGACGCCACCAAACTTGTGGCTTTGGTACAGTAGTGCAAGAAAAGTGGGACTTCTTCTATGTGTGTTATGGTGAAAAAGAAGGACATTTATGTCGGTAAAAGTGTGGTTTTTGTGTGGAGAGGCTGGGATTGCTGGTGGGGGGATTACAAAACGGAGTCCAGGGAGAAATCTGGGCACGAGACGGAGTAAAGGGGGTATAAAGGATGGAAAAATGCAATCATGCATTCTCTGCAGCTCCTCATAGTGCGTTTGGTGCCCCTCCTTCCTCTCCACGAGCCATTAGTCACTATCCTGCTCCTGTTAATGTAATTAGATAAAGGATATATGGAGTCTTGGAGCTCAGCAGAGACATTTGTCGGCATAATTGCATCCATGCGGCGGCGGATCCTCGGGATTTCCACAAAACACCTCAAGCTCGCTCGCTCGAAGGAGTTACAAGGAAAGAGCGACAGCGAGACGAGGAGAGGCGTTTAGAGAATAGAAAGAACTCTCTTAAGTTCCAGAATAAATCGCTTGCTCTTGCAAATCGAATAAATCCAAGGCCAGAATCCATGGCGTGCCTGGAAAACTAAACTTGAAGTCAGAGCGGCGTCGCATCAGCAGCGCAGCATCAGGCACGGCTGTTTTATTTTTAGACCCGGTTTGTCTTTTTCTCGTGCAGGAACTGAACTCGCAACAGCCTCCCAATAAACTGTCACATTTCATCACATCCGCGGGGGGTAAATGCACACAGATGGCGGGCAGGTCCCCCCAATTCACACCTTTTTGAAGATGTTTCGCGCAACAAGCGGCATCCTCTCGTCTAATTAGCGACAGTCACAGCTTGTCCGCCATTGACCTACATATGGTGACTTACACACAGTCGGGAAGTCGGATGTTTGCACACAAATGAGCTCTTAGACGGACCTGCCAAGTATCAAATGGGACTCCCATTTCAAATTTGTTTCCAATCAAATCTTGACAGTAAATATGCCACGATGCACAGCGTCTGCCAACTTTCTCCCCATTCAAGAACTACCTCCTGTCTGGGCTAACGTAGGGGATGTTTGCCTGATTATCACCAAGTCCGACCTTCTTTCAGCTCCAGACAGCCTGCCTCCTGTCCCAGATACCTCCTTGACAGGAAGATTGCTGGAGGGATGGATGGAGGAGGAGGAGGGTAAGACATACGGAACCAAAACTCACCGCCAGCAGCTCCAGCAGGGGAACGTTTCGGACCCTCCTGCGGACCGACGCCACGCCGCGATCCGTGAACTGGCTCATCCCGGTTCCCTGCCTTCCCTCTCCACGCTTCTTCCGCTTCGTTCCCCGCTCTTGCCCCAGCTGCCTTGCCGAGTCTCAGCTGCAGCCTGCCACTGCGCGTAGATGTGTGTGTGTGCTTGCATTCGACAGTATGTGCATGCGTGCGAGTCGGCGTGTTGGAATTGTGATGCAGCGGGCAGTCGCGGAGCCAGATTCTTGTCTGTAAGGCCACACCAGCTCTTGTCAATATTTAACCAGCGAGTCAAGTTCGATTAAATCAGCTGGAGTACAGTAGTGTTGGATGATGATGTGGGTTTTGTTTCCTTTTATGTTGGCTGATAGTTATGGAACATTAAAAGTCTCCATTAAATTGTAGGTTAGTGACCAATTCCAGACTTCGAGGGCTGGCGTCCTACACGCTTTTCCACCAACCTGCCATTGAAGCTCCTTATTGGCTAAACACACCTGATCCAGATAATCAACAGCAGAAAATCCAGAGGGTTTCAAGAAAACCAGCCGAAAGGCGGCCCTCAAGGCCTTGATTTGCACCCCCCTTGGTTAGTGTTTCCTTGTTTTTTGATATCTTGGCAAGATTGAATTTGGTCAAACTATCCTGGATTTATGATAATTGATAGATTTGGGTAACCTTCAAGAAGTCTCTAGCCCAATCTTGGTTAGTTTTCCCTCATTTTTAATTCATCTAGATTAGAGTTGTGTTGATCAATCGTGGTGGTTTGTAGTGTTGGGATCGTTAAGTGGCCTCCATGATATGCGTTTGTTCAGGGGTGTCCAAATCCAGGCCTCAAGGGCCAGTGTCCTACATGTTTTCCAACCAACCTGCCATTGACCATTACCTGACCCAGGTAATCAGAAGCAGATAAGGCAGGATTTCTAAAAAAAACCCAGCAGGAGCCCGGTCCTTGAGGCCTGGATTTGGACACCCCTGGGTTTGTGTTTCCTGGATCTGGCCAACCAACCCTGGACGATGTGGGTATTGTTTTCTTTTTATGGTGGTTATTAGTATGAAAACAAATGACTGTCAACTAGTCGCCTTGTAGAAGGTTATTTCTAGGGTGACCAAGTCCAGGCCTAAGGGGCGATTTTCCACATATGCTTGCCAGTGAAGTCTATTTTTGGCCAGACACACCTGATCTAGTAAGCAGCGACGGATAAGACAGGGTTTCTGTAAAAACAGTAGGACGCCGGTGCTCGAGGATGGATTTGAACACTCCTAGGTTAGTGTTTCCTTGCTTTTAAATATCTGGACAAGAGGGGATTTGGCCGACCCGCTCAGGACAATGTGGGTATTGTTGCTTTTCAAGGTGATTCATACTTTTAGACATAGAAAAGTGACCGTCAAGAAGTCTCCATGAAATTGTCTCCTCAAGGGCTGATGATCTACATGTTATTCAACCGACCTATCAGCTAAACACTGATCCAGGTAATCAACATCATATAAAACAATGTTTCGGGAATACCAACTGAAGGGCGACCCCCAAGGCCTTGATTTGTACCCCCCTTGGTTAGTGTTTTCTTGTTTTCTAATATCTCGATAAGTATGGATCTGGCTAACACACTCTGGACAATGAAGGTATTGATACATTTTATGGTAGTTGATAGTTTTGGGACATTAAAAAATTGACCATGTAGAAGTCTTCATCACATTTTTGGTTAGTTTTGCCTCATGTTTAAGTAATCTGGTGTTGGAAAATTCAGGACGATGTGGGTATTGTTTGCTTTTGGACCAAATAAAATCACAGTCAAAGACACATTTTTAGGTCACTATTTCCCCATTTTTCTCATGTTTCTGTCCAAAAAAATCTATCAGGAGGAACTGTGATCCCACGCTGGCTTGAAGTGTACAATCAAATGGGCCTCAATGTAGGCCAACACCTCAGGGCTTCAGGTCAAATGACAGCCTCCGCCAGGGCATTTGCTTCTGTACACTTCAAATCTATCAACAAGGAACTAGGGAATTACTTGACAAATATTATGAACCAGATGTAGCAGGTTGGCCATAACACATACATACTGGAGGTACTCCTTGGAGAGCATTTGGATGAGGTTAGGTCATTCCTTCTGTTTACATCTGGCAAGCTGATCTCTTAGAATAGCAATGTTCCTGATTTCTGCAAAAACAGATGTTCCAAAAAAGGCTAACGTCTCTACTGTAGGAGCAGCAATTAGTCTTTGAAATGATTGATGGATGGTGGGAGGTGCTCCCTTGTGACCGCATTCCTTCACAATTAGGCATTCCTGTGATGCCTCGTTAACAGGACATGTTAGGAATGTCGGCCTCCGCGCAGACATCACAAGAGTCGAAAGATAGAGAAGATAAAGATCAAAAAACTTCAAAGAAGCCGCGAGATGTAAGCTCTCATCTGCGCGTATTGTTTTTATGTTAACAGGAAAGAAGAAAAAAACCATTTTGAGTGAAACTTCATGACAGTCGAAAGTAGTTCTCCACGTTGCGAAAACTCTCAGCTCCTGCTTCAAAGCTCGATGACCCGCCACCTCCACGAACCGTTTTCCTGCCTGACGCTGGAAGAATCCACTCGGCCCGTCAGATTGCAGGGTTTGTTTCTCCCACACAGGTCAGGTCAAAGCTGAAAACAATGGATAATGACAGTTGTTTTCTCCAGAATGGAAATGTGGACGCTGTAAAGTAAACTCCTGTTGTGTTCCTTAAACTATCCGACCAAGTTGGGGGTTTCATTTTGCCTGATGGATGCAGGTTTTTCTGGCACGCCGACGGTCTTAGCGGTCTCTTCGCAAACGTTAACCATCGACTGCAAACTAACACGAATCCAAGGTTGTGTGGACAACCGTTTGGCTTTCAACAGACAGGAACAGCTCCAACAGAAAGTGGGGTAATTTTGTATGAGTTAAACACAGCCTCCGTTTAGAAACCTGACAATCATCACGGTAAATTCACACGGCAGCAGCGATGGGTGCGTCCAACACTTTTGTTTGTCCGTTTGTTAGATCTCTTTGCAATGGTACAAAAGCATATATGAGTTGTTACACACACTTGTTTGGCCGTAAACCAAGAGAAAACACATTATTATGGCCCGCAGCAGCAGTCTACTGACTGCAAGGACCATATTGTTTTTGCTTAGAGTGAAAAAACGTAAAATTTCTGCGCCTTTGAACGAAAATTACACCCCGCCACATGAACGAAAAGTACCTCAAAATCGCACCACACGTAGGGAAATTGAAAATGAATTTTTGGCATAGTGCGCGTTACCCCGCCCAAAACGATGACATCACGGCGAGCGTTCCGCAAAAAATGAATGGGCCGATTTTCGCTTATGGGACGACAAAAACAATATTTCGGAAAACGCAAAAAACGGCCAATGACAGTGTTGGGGATAAGCCCAAGAACATTTGAAATCATTATGGGATGGCCAGACGACCCACGCCTTGGCGGCAATGTGGCGTTGAAAACTGAAAAAATGGCGTTTTTCACGGTTTTCATCAATATGGAAAACGACACTTTTTGTTTGTCCGATTTTCACGAAACTTCACAAGCATGTCCATAGCCGGAGACTACAAACACCCAGAAGTTTGATTGACCTTTGACCTTGGGAAGTTGCCGCCATCTTGAAATTAACGAAAAAAGCACGTTTGCTACGAGCTACGAAAAGAAATACCTCCTCGGGGGTTTTATCAACTGTTATGTGACTTAGTTGGGCATTAATGGGAACCTACTGGGGGAAAAATGTTGCAATTAGAAGTTGTAGAATATGAAATGGCGTGCATGTTGCGAGGTCGCGACGGACACGGTTTTAGCTAGGTCGAACATATTTTACCCGATTTGCGTAAAAGTGGTATTCGCGCGTCCGGAGGCCCAAGCTGAACGAAATGACATAACTTACGAAACCGAAATGCGTACAGTGCGCCTCTGGTACGCAAAAAACCGTCGCAAAAAAAAGTGCTGACTCAGCAATTTCAATTTTTTACTTCGCATTTCGCAAACGAAACCAACATAACTTTGTTGGATATAACCATGGCTATTTTTTACATTATTGTGGGATGGCTCCACGACCTACCGTTTTGGCGGCCATTTTGTTTCGAAATCTGAAAATTTGGGATTTCGCAAAGGTGAACGAACCTTTAGTTTGTCCGATTGTCACGAAATTTGACCCACATGCTTCTAGCATGAGCCTTCAACAACCCCTAAAGTTTCGTTGACCTTTGACCTTGGAAGTTGCTAAACATCGTGAATTTACAAAAAAACTAGCATTAGCATTAGCTTCAATCACATATCACTTGCAGGGACTTTTTTTCAATCGTTTCCTAACGCCGTTGGCATCAATGGGAAGTCATTGGCAAAGGAAAATGGTACCACAAGCTATAGATTTTGAACGGCGTGGGCATGGCGAGCTCGCAAAAGTGGCGTAGTCTTAGTACACGCTCATATTTCAATGCATTCCTATGGGACTTTAATATGTTGATCCCAGACTTAAGCCGTAACAGGCATAATACCATAGAATATGACCATATAAGGAATGTGGGCGTGGTTAGCGAATAACCCCCCGTTGCTAAGGTAATCCAAAGTGTACTTTTTCCGATCCTTATGATCTTGACGTCAAACTGCTCGGTGACCTCAGACGAACAAAACATAAAATGGTTGCTATGGAGATAAAACCAACAGAAAAGCCGCCATTTTGAAAAAAGTGCTTTTTTCATCAATTTCTCACATTCATCTCAGACCAGCTATACAGAAAGCATAGGGAAGGACTTAGGGTTCCACAGTGAGTGCTAAGCAAGTGAGTTCGGGGTCAAAGGTCACCACCAAGGGCAGCTGCGGCCCGTGCGGAGGCGCGTGCGTGCGTGCGGCGGCGTGCGTGCGGCGGTGTGCGTGCGGCGGCGTTGGTCCGGCGGCGGTGGCTGCAGCGAGGGAGAGGGCGGGCAGCGAGGGAGAAGGGGGGCCGGGTAGCGACTGCGGGCCATCCAACGCCGCTTGCGGCTTTAATTAATTAAGTATTCCCATATTTATACAACATTATTTTTTATAATCGTTCTTTGATTTAATATTATTTATGCCGCAGTCACATGCACCCATACATGTGGGTGTTGGGGTTGTCTGGGCCCATGGAAAGTCGTAGGGAATCCTCATCTTAAAAGAACCCCAGGTGTGCCTTACAGGCCTCTGCCGCCACCTCAATGGACGCCATGACAAATGGATCGTACGATTGTCAGGAGGGTGGTAGGTGTATTGAGAAGGCTAAGGTGAGTTACACAAACTTATGGCCTATGGGCGATGCTCTTGTACGCCGCACTCGGGTAAGGTGCGCATGCGGTGTGATACAAAAGTGCCCGTAAGGTGCCTGTAGGACGCCGACAAAACAATTCAAGAGACATCATGAAAATGTAATATACGATTGCTGTTCATGAGGTAAGCTTATCTGAAAGCAGTTGTAAGGATGATTTAAGGTACACACACCTGCAACGTATGGGTGATGCTGTCGTATGGGGCCCTTACACTGGGCAGGTGATAAATAAGTCCCCCTAGGATGCACTCATGCAACTCAAGGAAAATTATGAAAATGAAACGTATGATTGTTGTTCAGGAGGCATTTTTGTTGTGATGTATTTCTAAGAAGGATTTAATGTACACACACCTGTAACGTATGGGTGACGCTGTTGTACAGGGCTCTTATACTGGGCATTTGGTGTGCAGGTGTTACATAAGTTACCGTACAATGCCGACTTAGCAACTCAAGGAAAATTATGAAAATGAACCGTATGATTATCGTTCAGGAGGTATTTTTGTTGTGATGTATTCTAAGAAGGATTTAAGGTACACACACCTGTAACGTATGGGTGACGCTGTTGTACAGGGCCCTTACACTGGGCAGGTGATACATAAGTGCCCGTAGGATGCCGACCTTACAACTCAAGGGGAAATCATGAAAAGCAAACGTACGATTGACTTTCATATGGTAAATTTATCTAGAAGTAGATGAAAGGATGATTTAGGGTACACGCACCTGTAACGTACAGGTAATGCTGTTACATCACATTTTAGTCATTTGTAAGGTGCAAATATGCTTGCTAACAAGGTAAAAATGCTGCACCCATAGGGTGTGCCCCACACAAGCCATGCTCCAATTGACTAATTTCCTCATTTCTAACAGCCAGGCTGTGCAACAAGTGTGAGTTTCACTGGAACAGAACTAATGGGTTCACTGTGCAAAAAAGTGCCTAAACATTTTCAGTCCATGGTCTTACCACGTGGTCTTGTACAGGCCCCATACAGGTTGGCCCATTACCACTCGTAAGACCAGTTGTAACAAAGCCAACTGTTTTGTCATTTAGTATTAGCCAATTTCTCATTTCTATGAATAATTTTCAACTGCCCTGTGTACAAAAGGTGCTTTTTGCTGCTTTAGTGTTTGGCAAAAAGATCAAAACTTCGGGGAAAAAGAGGCAATTTCATGTAAACTGCGCCTTTATTGAATAAATAAAGATATCTGCCTGTCACCACTCTTCTTATATGATTGATCAAAATGTGCAGTAATGGAGTCCTGTTTAACCCTTCCGTCTCCCAAGGGAGCGGGTGGACCGACGACGCCCCAGTAAACTTTTACTGCCACCGTGAAATGAGTCTGTGGTGGAGTTTGTGTTCTTTTTGCAGTCGATGAAAGTTGTGGGGATATCTGACTGGAACTGTCAACATTTGCTTTTGTTGAAATCTATTCAAGCGAAAACTATTATTTCAAAGATAAATATAGTTGAAGCACAGAAGTCTTATCAGTATTAGCTTGCAGCCAACGCTCTTAAACTTGAGCACAAGAAGTCCAACAAGTACAAGTCCTTTGGCCTTGAACTGCGAGGTTGCTGAACCAAAGTGCTACATTTTTGTCTATCCACATCTATATTTGGCCCGGCAGCAAACCCTCAACATAAATACTTTGCTTCTTCTGACCTATAAAATCCATTTGTTCCCACGGAGGGATTACGCTCATGACCGGAGGCCATCTCGGTGATTGATGGAAGTTGAGTGGCAGGTGGGGCTCCAGCAGGGACAGAGATTACAAAGTCATCAGTCAACAAACTTCTGGGAGAGTCTCTGAGGAATTTATGAGCTCATACAGTGTCTCAACCGCATGAAGAACGCCGTCGTGACACAAGCGTAAGAGAAATCAGAGGTGACTAACCATTTATTATCTGAGCTTCGGTCATAAAAATATGTTTCTACTGGATTTGGGAAAAATGACTGGAATAAAGTCACCGGCTTTGGTGTCTTCAACTAATACTGAACAATTTGTATTGTTTAACCCTTATATTGATCTATTTTCACACTAGAAAAAAGGGTCAATTTTGACCAAAAAATGAAAGGGTTATCCGAAATATTTTAAACTCTTTTTTTGTGTTCAGGTCAAAACTTTTCCCACTTCAAAAAATTGGCAATTTTAACTCGAACAATAAATATATATGGGGTTATCTCAAACTTTTTAACCCTTATCTTGTGTTTGGGTCAAAACTGACCCATTCTGAATTTTTTTATAAAAAGGGTCAATTTTTATGCTTAACAAATGTAGTATTGATTCCTCCCCACGGCTTCCTTGAAAAAGAGGTTGTAAACCTCAATGGGATCCACCCCTGGTTAAATAAAGGTTAATAAATAAATAAAATTTGACCCGAACACAGAATGAGAGTTTTTCATAAAGGGTTTTGTCAAACTTGTAAACCCTTATCTTGTCTTTGTGTCAACCTGAACAATTTTCACACTTTTTTTAACCCAAACACAATATAAGAGTTCTCTTACACTTTTTAACTTTCAACTTGTATTAAGTGAAAAACTGACCCATTATCACGCTTAAGGAAAGGGGTCAGTTATGACCCAAACGCAATATAAGAGTTATCTCAAACTTTTTCCCTTAAAAAAAGGGGGTCAATTTTGACCCATACACAATATCAAGGTTATCTCAAACTATGTAACCCTTTTATTGTGTTTGTGTCAAAACAAATCAATTTTTAAACTTAAAAAAATTGGTCATTTTGACCCAAAACAATATGAAGATTATCTCAAACTTTTTAACCCTTATCTTGTTTTCGGGTCATAAATGACCCATTTTCACCCTTTAAACAAAGTGTCAATTTGGACCCAAACACAAGAAAAGGGTGATTGCAAACTTTTGGACCATTAATTGTTCGGGTAATAATTGACTCATTTTCACTCTTACCATAGGGTCAAATTTGACCCGGACACAAGATAAGGGTTAAAAAGTTTGAGATAACCCTTACATTGTGTCTGGGTCAAAATGGGCCCAGTCATAGACTTCAAAAAAAGGCAAGATAAGGATTATCTCAATTTTTTTCTGGTGTTTGGGTCATAACTGACCCATTTTCACACTTTTAAAAAAGGGGTCAATTTTGACCCATACACAATATAAAAGTTATCTTAAAATTTTTAATCCTTATATTGTATTGGGGTCATAATGACCCCTTTTCACACTTAAAAACTGTTCAATATTGACCCGATTACAACATAAGGATTATCTCAAACTTGTTTGGGTCAGAATAGACCCATTTTAACATTTAAAAAAAGATACATTTTGAACCGAATACAATATAGGGGTTAATAATGAACAAAAAAATGGAAATTGTGTCTTTATAATTAAGATTTCTACAATACACCCATTAGGAATTTAAAGGGAGCTTCATTTGTCAGCGAGGAGAAATCATGACCCTAATGCACAAATAATCATTTTGGACTTGAACGGCCAGAAAATGGATTCTGGGCAGTAACGACTGACTGTTTGAGCGATCCATCTCCGGCAAACGATCTCCTACATTTGTCAGAGCTTAATGGGGAAAACAACATGAATATAATATAAATCAAGAGCAATCGTTGCCATTTGGAAACAGCCAAGAGGCTGGAATCGCAGAAATCATTTGCATCATTTGTTCAGGCAGAAACAAGTCACAAATTACAGGGCACCAAGATTCCACAGCGGTGGTGTCACTCCAAAAATAATCATTCAAACCGGCTTTCATCATAACCTTTCAGTGTAAACCTGCACCCACTGGCTAGAAGGAAGAACTCCAGGTGTTAGAAAAAAAAAGGAAGCTTCATTCTTGCAGCCACCTGTTTGGAACTCACCTGACGGGTCAGACCAGCGTCTGATGCAAGTAGGTCACCTTTCCTCAGGCATGGGCATGAGTAAAATGGCACGTTTGGAAGGCTCGCCCACATACCAAAGCTCATTTGCATGTAAGCGTGTTGGAACGTGTGCGGATATGCAACGCCTTAACAGGAAAATTTGGAATACAGGTCACATTTATAGAGAAAGGAGTTTGCTATTTTATTTACTTAATCATTAAAGAGTCATCAGAGCTCGGCCTTAACCTCGACCGATTAAAGGAGATTAACAGTCAGCAATCTTTCTTGATTTTCTCCATGAAATGTTCAGAAGTCTGGAGGTGTCAAACAAAAAAAATTTATCTGTTTTAATTAAACATTTTGTCAAAATGTTGCTCTTACAATGTTTTATTGATTTGTTGTGTGTGTTAAGTGTTGAAAGCTGTTTGTGTTATATTTTGCTGCTTTGTTTTGGAAACGATGGTCATATATCCCAAAATGCCACAGTGCAAACCTTGTTTGAAACACGTAGTACTGCTTATACCACTATAATACCATACTAACACGGTTAGCATGGTCTCAGTAGTTCTAACTCCAAACTATGCTAACATAGTTGGGTTAGCATAGTTGGGACCATGCTAACTCCCAATCGTGTTAGTTGGGAGTTAGCATGGTCTCAGTAATGCTGACCCACCCAATCATGTTAACATGGTTAGAAGTTAGCATCAATGATATAATGCTAATTCCCAACCATGTTAGCATTACTTAGACCCTGTTAAAACAGTTGGGAGTTTGCATGATTGGAAGTTAGCATTTCTGAGATCATGCTAACTCCCAACCATGTTAGCATTACTTAGACCCTGCTAACACAGTTGGGAGTTTACATGGTTGGAAGTTAGCATTACTGAGATCATGCTAACTCCCTACTGTGTTAACATTACTGAGACCCTGCTAACACGGTTGGGAGTTTACATGGTTGGAAGTTAGCATTACTGAGATCATGCTAACTCCCAACTGTGTTAGCATTACTGAGATCATGCTAACTCCTAACTATGTTACTATTACTAATATCAAACTAACTCCTAACACATAAAAAGAAATGCAGTCCGACACCGCTACACGTTAGCGATTTCACAATTTTCCTTAACCTTGTTTGCAGCAGAATTACTCCATTTACAAGACACACTGTTGTTTTTTGAAAAAAAATTAAGCCTTTTCCGTGTGCTTTGTAGTATGAGATTTTCTTGTTGCCTAATTAGCCTTTATTTAGAAGCAGTTTGGCACAGCAGCTGCAGCTCTGTGCATTTTAAGCTAGTTATCCTATTGGTGACTCCCAGACACACTTTAACCCAATATCCACTTAATTGAATTTTTATTATTATAGTTGATGATTTAATTAAAATAATTGAACTAAACAATGAACTCCTGCCAAATGTAGCCTAAACCATAACTTTGCTTTGGCTTGGCACCACAATAAAAGCCCAACGAAAACAGTAGCGTTTGGGTCTTTAAATCCCACATTTACCGCTCTATAGCCCCCGAGCATGAAAGGCCTTTCAGGTCGAAGCTGAGCGTTTTTGGCTCTGAGCCTGATGAGAAGGATGTGATCACAGGGCAACTTCTGTGCGGGAGAGCAGACAGGACGTGCTTCCGCCGCCTCCCGCCGCCTCCCGCCGCTCCCGTCCACACCCGGTCTCGCTCGGAGGGCCCACCCAACTCAGAGGTAAGGAGGTGGGTTCCCATTGCTGACAGATGCAGCCCCTCCTTTGCCTCGGGGCGGTTATCCACAAATCCAGTCTTGTTAGCTTGCAGTTCTGGCTGTGTTTAAACCCAAACCTGCTGTGCCAGACTGGACGCCTCATCTGCATACGTTAAACAAAACATCCCTGGAGATGGAGCTTTCATGCCAGGTGGATGAGGCTCACATTGATATTAATCCAGCTTATTAAAGAAGGTTCTTAACACTGATTTGAAAATAATACATAAGAAAGACTTCAATATTGATGTTTAAAAAAATAATTTCAGCTTCAATTTGATCTTCAAATGATTTTAACCTTTAGGGGACTTGGCAACAAAATAATAATAAATTAATAAAAATGTATGTGTAAGAATTAATCTCCCATGTAATCTTTGCTCATGTATCGTTTCCATTAGAATATGTCTTTAAGTTTAGGACAGAAACTTTTTTCCATTCCAATGTAAACATAACTCAAAATCTATTTTCGAGATATTGGTTTTTATATAGTTTTTGTCAAAACAGTGCTAAGATCTCAAATATTCTGTTTTCAAAATGTAAGAACAGCAATAAAAAACTACAAAAAATTGCAGTTCCAGAAATGTCCACAAGGGGGCTGGCTTCAAAAGTAAATAATCTTCATTAGGACATTGAAACACGTCTGTGTGTTAAACAGAAACTTTTTGTCATAACAGAGCTAAGACCTTTCAAAATCAGTTTTTAGAATTTGAGAAAAATGTCATACTACCAAAATTGTAGTTCCTGAAATGTCCATAAGGGCCTGGTTTCAGAAGCGAACTGTCTTCCTAAAGATATTAGATATTTTGAAATATTAAATAGAAACTACATTTTTTATTTTAATTCAAAGACCTGTTAATTCCGCTTTTTAAAATTTCAGAACAGCGTAATACTACCAAAAAGTGCAGTTCCTGAGATGGCCACAAGGGACTGGTTTCATCTTGAAGACATTAACACATGTTTTCAAATTTTTAATAGAAACTTTTTTGTCATAACAATGTTAAGGCCTCAAATATACCTTTTTCAAAATTTGAGAGTATCAAAAAACTACAAAAAAATGTGCTTCCGTAAATGGCCACAAGGGAATGGTTTCAGAAGTAAATGCTCTTCCCAAAGACATTAAAACATTCAATTTTTAAACCTCAAGAACAGCAAAAAACTATGAAAATGTTCATGCTTGAAACAGCCATAAGGAGGTGGTTTCAGAAGCAAATAGTCTTGGTGATTACATTAAAACACGTCTTAAGGTTTTAAATATTTTTTTTCCCTTCTAATGCCAACAGCTCTCAGATTCTGTTTTTAAAACGTGTGAACAAAATAAAAATTCAAAAAAAGGTACAGTTCCTAAAATGGCCTCAAGGGGCTTCCTGGTTTCTAAAAGGCATTAAAAATATTTTCAGGTTTTAAAAGAAACTTTAAAATTTTTTGTTCCATTACTACAACCTCTCAGATTCAGTTTTTATCATTTGAGCAATTGTGCAAAAAAGACGTAGTTCCTGAAATGGCCACAAGGGGCTGGTTTCAGGAGTGAACAGCATTCCTGATGACATTAGATCTTATCTTGAAGTTTTAAATAGAAACATTTTGGTTTTTTATGACAATGCTATAACATTTCAAATTCAAAACACAAAAAAACGTAGTTCCAAAAATGGCCACAAGGGGGCTTATTTAAGAAGCAAATATTCTTCCCTATCGACTAACATGTCAAAAAAAGCGCAATTTTATCCCTTTGCTGTCAAAAGGTGTTTTGATGTTTATTGCGTATACAATTTTTTTTAATCTAAAAAATAATGTTTCAGATATTCTCTAAAAAATGTTGCTTTCAAAGTTTTTTCATTGTTTTTTTGTGTAAATTGTAACTTGAAGATCTTTAAAGTATCATATTTGATCATTTTTTTAACATGGAGGTTTGATTTGTCTGTTTTTATATTAAATTAAAGCATTTGCTACGTTTAAAAACATTTTATTTCAAATAAAGACATAGTTATAAGTTAAAGTCACAAGTAAACTAAATGTGTGAACTCCTGATCTGATTGCAGTTTTGGTCTACCCAGTGGCCAAAAGTGGCACAATCAACTCTTTATTCTCGTATCAGTTTCCCTCAAATCTACCCAATCAACAAATTTCCTCCTGGTGTTTGTGACTGTGTCCTGATAAAAACTTTCCTTTGAGCCCGGAGTAAATCTAAGCACACGTTAGAAACGAATCTGATGGTGTGTGGAGATAACACCTGCTGACAGAGAAAAGACTGTTGTCCTGATTGGTTTTTAAAGAGTCCCCGCGTTTCCCGGCGGGAGCGTTTTTCAAGTAAAAAACCCGCGGGGGCGAACGGGACCTCAAGCAAACGTTTGGGGAACAAAAGCATGTGAGTCCGACAGCACGCGGGCCAAGTATCAACTTTGATCTTCGTCGTGATTGGAAGAGCCGAGTACATAATTGGCCCCGGGAATCAAGGCATACAAAGAATGGCCTCATTGAGCGAGGAAAAGTGGACGTCCAATTATGAGAGTTGGCAGAGGAAGGCGGACACAGGTCAGTTTGGAACCAACCCAGAGACTGTAATGTAAACAAAGAGTCAAAGGAAATGCAAAATAGTGAGCAACGTTTACATTATTAATACAGAAGCTTTGATTCAAAGAAGAAAAAGCTACAGGAATGTCATAAAATAGTCCAAAGAAAACAATTTTACAGCGAAACACTCAGCAAAATACATGCTGTAATGTGCAAACCAAGACAAAGAAATATACTTTGAAAAGTACTATAATTTGCAGTGTTGAAAAAAGACCTGCCAAAATTCCCGTAAAAAGTAAGACACTGCTATATATTTTAAGACTTACACTGTGAAACATTGAATCGATTAACAAAAATTTTGTAATTTCAAAAAATTTGTATTAAAATTTTCATTTTATAAAAAATATTAGTTTTAAATATAAAAACGTACAGAATTCTTGTTAATTGATGCAGTGTTTTACTTTTTACAGTGTACATTTTAAAATGTATGGAGGCTCTAATGTACAAAACAATACAAAATTAAAAAAGTATGATTTAAAAACAGTGTCAAACTTCATTTTTTTCTTATTTTTTGCTATTCTCTTCCATATTAACAAACATTAAAGAAAACATATTTGAAATTTCTTGTTTGTTTCTTTGTTGGAAAATTTTGAAAAGCAAAGTTAAATGTTAATAAAGTCACCCGATCCCACACAGGCAACACATTCTCACTCCAAACTTGTCATATATAGATGTATGGTTCGGGCCGCCTCTGACTCATTTTTTGATGCTTTGGGTGTCCCCATTAAATCAGGGGTCCCCAACCTCCAGGCCACGAACCAGTACCAATCCAAGGGCCGCTTGGTACGGGGTCACGGACGGAAAAGTTCAATCATCATCAAAACAGTTTCAACGTTCAGATTTTTAAACAGTTACTACCACAACATATTATGCAGACTTCCAATAAAGATGTTTTTTTTTCTTGCTCCATATTCTGTTTTATTTTTATTTTTTTTATCTATGTTAATTTTTTTCTACAGTTTTGCATTTACTAAAGATTTTGAGAAAAATGTTTGTGTTTTTTAAAATAAGACTTAAAAAATAATAATGAAAAAGATTTTAGTTTTGGCACCTTACGGCTTCCATACATTTCAAATAATTTCAGCATCTGGATTTAGAGACAGTTTCCATCAAAATGAATTACGCAGCATACCAAAGTATATTTTTTTTCTTTTGCCATATTCAGTTTTTTTTTTTTTTTAATCGTGTCAATTTTTTTCATCAGTTGCATTTACCAATAAAATTTAAGGCAAATGCTTGTGTTTCTTTTGTTTTAAAAAAAAAAATTCAACTTAAAATAAACTAGAAAAGTGCATTACCTCCAATAATGCATGTGTGAATGCATTTTTGCGGAATGTGGTTGCTGAAGATGCCGAAGATTCTTGCTAAACTGCAAAATAGCTTGAAAAACTGAATAATGCTTAAATTAGATAAAATATTAGCTAAACTGCAAAATGGCTTTAAAACTGAAATAATGCTTAAATTAGGTAAAATATTAGCTAAACTGCCAAACGGCTTTAAAAAAACTGAAATAATGCTTAAATTAGGTAAAATATTAGTTAAACTGCAAAATAGCTTAAAAAACTGAAATAATGCTTAAATTAGATAAAATATTAGCTAAACTGCAAAATAGCTTAAAAAAACTGAAATAATGCTTAAATTAGCCTAAATATTAGCTAAACTGCAAAATGGCTTAAAAAAACTGAAATAATGCTTAAATTAGCTAAATATTGGCTAAACTGCAAAATGGCTTAAAAAAACTGAAATAATGCTTAAATTAGCTGATATTGGCTAAACTGCAAAATGGCTTAAAAAACCTGAAATAATGCTTAAACTAGCTTAAATATTAGCTAAACTGCAAAATGGCTTAAAAAACTAAAATAATGCTTAAATTAGCTGAAATATTGCTTAAACTGCAAAATGGCTTAAAAAAACTGAAATAATGCTTAAATTAGCTTAAATATTGCTTAAACTGCAAAATGGCTTAAAAAAACTGAAATAATGCTTAAATTAGCTTAAATATTGGCTAAACTGCAAAATGGCTTAAAAAAACTGAAATAATGCTTAAATTAGCTAAAATATTGGCTAAACTGCAAAATGGCTTAAAAAAACTGAAATAATGCTTAAATTAGCTGAAATATTGCTAAACTGCAAAATGGCTTAAAAAACCTGAAATAATGCTTAAATTAGCTTAAATATTAGCTAAACTGCAAAATGGCTTAAAAAACTAAAATAATGCTTAAATTAGCTGAAATATTGCTTAAACTGCAAAATGGCTTAAAAAAACTGAAATAATGCTTAAATTAGCTTAAATATTGGCTAAACTGCAAAATGGCTTAAAAAAACTGAAATAATGCTTAAATTAGCTTAAATATTGGCTAAACTGCAAATGGCTTAAAAAAACTGAAATAATGCTTAAATTAGCTTAAATATTGCTTAAACTGCAAAATGGCTTAAAAAACTGAAATAATGCTTAAATTTGCTTAAATATTGGCTAAACTGCAAAATGGCTTTAAAAATCTGAAATAATGCTTAAATTAGCTGAAATATTGGCTAAACTGCAAAATGGCTTAAAAAAACTGAAATAATGCTTAAATTAGCTAAAATATTAGCTAAACTGCAAAATGGCTTAAAAAACTGAAATAATGCTTAAATTAGCTGAAATATTAGCTAAACTGCAAAATGGCTTAAAAAACTGAAATAATGCTTAAATTAGCTTAAATATTGCTTAAACTGCAAAATGGCTTAAAAAAACTGAAATAATGCTTAAATTAGCTTAAAATATTAGCTAAACTGCAAAATGGCTTAAAAAAACTGAAATAATGCTTAAATTAGCTTAAATATTGCTTAAACTGCAAAATGGCTTAAAAACTGAAATAATGCTAAATTAGCTGAAATATTGGCTAAACTGCAAAATGGCTTAAAAAAACTGAAATAATGCTTAAATTAGCTAAAATATTAGCTAAACTGCAAAATAGCTTAAAACAACTGAAATAATGCTTAAATTAGCTAAAATATTAGCTAAACTGCAAAATGGCTTAAAAAACTGAAATAATGCTTAAATTAGCTAAAACAGCTACCATGTAGCTAAAATATTAGCTAAACTGTTAAGTAACCCAAAAAACTGAGAATCAGCCTAAATCAGCCTAAATTTCCAAAAAAGCTCAAATGTTGCTAAAATATAACCTAAATCCACAATGACCTTAAAAAACCTAGAAATATGTCAAATTCAAGCTTATCCAAGGTGTCAAAAGAGCTCTGAAAGCTGCAGGGTCTGTATATTGCATCTATTTTAATGGTAAAAGCCTGCAGGCAGCCAGAACGGGACAGAAAGCTTCAAAAACCCCTCTAAAACTCTTTTTCCAATGTATTTTAATAGGCTGCCTGGAGCCAACCGCCGAGAAGTCCGTGAGTGGGGGCTGCTTTTCCCCCTTTTCTCTGTCCTGAGTGGACCAAACTGACGAAAAGGTTCTGGTCGTCATAGCAGCGGCTCCTCAGCAGAGGCACGAGGAGGGGCTTTCACCCCTTTTTATGCCTGTGGCTGACGCCAACAGACGTCAGTTGCCCCATAGACACCCATTCAAAACTGATTCTCGCTCAAAGAGGACATTTCGACTGTTACCTGGGATATCTTAAAAACCGTAAGGAGCTTCAAAAAAAAAAGTACAAGTTCAAAAGTCCTGAAGAGGCTGAAGAGTTTAAAAGTTGAACGGCTTCTGTAGCTCAACGTTTACTTGAATTTCTATTACTTTAAAAAGTTCAAATTTTGAATGGAAAAAAGGTGTACTTGAAGATTCCGCAGCTTGTTCAATGGGCTTAAAAAAGTGGAAGTTGGTTGAATACTTTAAAAGTTCAAAAGGTTTAATGCTTAAACTTTCGAGCAGCAATCTACTTAAAGAGCTGACACTTTAATGCTTAAATGACCTGAATTGCTTAAAGGGTTGAAGAGTTAAAGAGCTTCAAAAAACGTACGGAAGAAAAATAATAATAATAAAGAAATAAAGAGAAACAGGAACACTATAGTGTGAATGCATTGAATGCATTCACACAATTATAGTTGTGGCGCCTTAGTGCTGCCATACATTTTAAATAATTTTTTGAAACAGTTATCATCAAAACGTATCATACATACTTGTAACAAAGATTTTTTTGTGCCATATTCTGTGCTGTCATTTTTTAAATTGGTGTCAGTTTTTTTCCGCACTGTTGGAATTACTAAAACTTTTTAGGCAAATGTTTATGTTGCTGTTTAAAAAAGAAAATTGGAAAAAAAAGTTCTAGTTGTGGCACTTTAGTGCAACCATACATCTTAAATAAAGTCTCCATCTAGATTTTAGTTACCATTATGCAAACATTCAATATGGATGTTTTTTTCCCTTATGCCATATTCTGCAATGTATTTTTTTTTTATCCATGTTAATTTTTTTCATCAGTTTTGCATTTACTAGAGATTTTAGGGCAATGGTTTATGTTGCTGTGTTTTTAAAAAGAAAACTTAAAAATTATAATTAAAAATGATTATAGTTCTGGCACCTTCGTGCTGCCATACATATTAAATAATTTTCGTCATCTGGATTTTGAAACAGTGACAGTCACAACCTATTATGCAGACTCCCAATAAATATTGGTTATTTGCTCTAATAAACCCCCCCAAAGCCGTACAGTACAGAAACAATCTTGCTATTTTGGTCGGAAAAACAGACTAACGCCCATTTCACAAGAGCCACAAAGATTATTAAAAACCAATTTACAAGCAGATGGCAGCCGCTCAGTCCGATCCGCAGGGGTAGCTGACTTTTGGGGGGTTAGCCACTGTTTCTGCGGCGGGGGGATGAAGGCAAACTGGTTCCCATGGAGGGAACCAGGCAGATTTCTCGAAGGTTTCCCACAGCCCGTAGATACCCACACCGTGAGCCCAGGTATGCGCGGCACGTCACCTGAAGGAAGGCCCCGCCGGGGGCCGCTGCGCCCCCCCGCTGGGAAACTTCATTTAGCTTTTCAGGACGAAGTGAATAGAGGAGTTTAAATCTCAGTATGTAATCCGCTCCTACACACTTTAGGGAGTGAGGAAGCTGTGAGGGAGGATTCCTCGTCCGCGGGGACTGGCGTGAGAATGAAGGGGCGGGGGCTGGGGAGACAGTGTCGCCAGGTTTCTGCTGTATAATTACACTTAATTACTTTGAGCGTCTCGGTGATGATATCAAACTTCTCCTGACGATGTGCCAGCCAATCACGTTGGAGCTAACATTTTTTTTTTCGCCATAAAGTGGACTGAATTTTCCTAAATGAACTTAGTGATTTACTTCAGCAAAGTCAATCATCTGTTCTTGGAAATAGTTTGGAATGAAACAAATACAAGATTTAGAAAGCTGGAGAGGAGGGCAGAGAAATGAAACCACGTTTAATCAGTAATGTGGTGCACTTTTGTTAACCCCTCCCCCCACAAAGTGTTTTTCGATTTCGCCTTTTTGTTATCAATTATCTTTGAGCGTGATTGCTCTGCTGCACAAGTATAAAAAACAGTGAGAAGAAAAGACTCGGAAGACAAAACAATCTTCCTGAGATTTAGACTCGCTTAAGTTAATGAGGTTTGCTTTGAGGAAACACTTTAGATGGGAAATCTGTGAAAGTGTTGGGGGTGGTATTTCTTCTGATGGTCGTAGAAAATTTGGGCGACTCCAGCGAGTGTGCATTTGTCTGAAGCAGGATGGTCATTGAATCAATGATATTTGTCTTTGTTTGTGTCCAAATGACTACACCTTCACTCTTTAAAGGCTTTGCTTAAACTGTATCTATGATCAAATATTACTTTTAACACGCTAAAGAAACATTTATTTATGAAATGAGTTATTTTGTGAGTTTTTTTTTTACTATCCAGACGTAAGACGTCTCAATCTCTGAGGATCCACTTTTCGCTGCTCGTGGGTAGCCTGCCTCGCTATTGTGTCTGTGTGTCGTCCACGAAAACAAACAAAATCTAAAATTTTGCAAAGATGGATGTGCATAATGCCTTTCTGCCTTTAGCAGCTATTGCTACATTGGTTGAAACAATGGCCTGACCTAACCTTTGCTATCTGAGTGGTAAAGCTAGCAAGTTAAAACTGCTAGCTGAGCGGTAAAGCTCGCGTCTTAGCACCACTAGCAGAGAAGCAAAGTTAGCAACTGAGGACTGCTAGCTGAGCTGCAAATTTAGCAGCTTAGTGCTGCTAACTGAGCGGAAAAGCTAGAAGCTTAGCACTGCTAGCTGAACAGCAAAGCGAGTGGCTTAGCACCGCTAGCTGAGTAGTGAAGTTAGCAGCTAAGCACTGCTAGCTAGATGGCAAATATGGGGTTTAGCACTGCTAGCTGAACAGCGGAGCTAGTGGCTAAGCAGTGCTAGTCGTGGCAAAACTAGCAGCTTAGCACTGCTAGATGAGCGCAAAAGCTTGAGGCTAAGCGCTGCTAGCTGAAGAGCAAAGCTAGTGTTTTTGCACTGCTAGCTGAGTGGCGAAGTTAGCAGCTGACCAGCGCTAGCTGAGTGTCAAAGTTAGCGGCTAAGCACTGCTAGCTGAGCGGCAAAGCTAACAGCTTAGCGCTGCTAGCTGAGCAGAGAAATTGGATGTTTGTGTTAGCCCGGCGGGTGGTTCCGGCAGCACAGACTCTTTCTAAAAGGGGCGGTTCTCACTTTCTGACGTCAGCTCGTGAGAACTGCTTGTTTTCGTGGGTTAGGACGGGCTGGTGCTCAGAGCTCAGGTTTTTAAAGGAAGAGTCAGCGATCCATGAACAGATCAGAATACCACTTTAGGGTTGTTAGGGTAGTGAGGACTGCATACTATAATACACCACAAAGATCAAAAAGTTGATTTTGCATGGTACAGGTCATTTAAACATACCAGTAAAAACATCAAGTTGCAAGCTAAATTTAGGATTTTTAGCATTTTTGTCAAGGAAAATCTGTAAAATTTAAAGGTGTTGAAAAATTTTGCTAAGTCATCTTAGATTTATATTTGAATGCATTAGGAATTCCTGTTAAACAAATGACCCATAAGATTTTTTGTTTTTTCTTAACCATCCAAAGGGTCAAGAAAACCAAAACAGATTTGATTCCATTGAGTTTTTGAATTTGTTCCTCCGTCAGAACTCTCAAACATACAGTTTTGTTTCATTTTCTTCCCCGCGTTCCCTTTAACAGTCAGCTGCTCACTTGCAATCCCTCCATAGGATGGACCTCTGACCGAGCATCTGCGCTGACCTACTTAACGAGCGCCCCGGCAGCGCGGCATCAGCTCACAGGCTGTCCGCGGCCGTCAGGCTCACTGAACGCGTCGCGGCATGACGAAGACACTCTCATCTGCGCGTGGGCATCAAACGATAAAAATAAATGGAGGCAAAGAATCAGCCCAGCAACACGGCTGTTATGTAATCCGAAATAAATAAATAAATAAAAAATACCCTGCCCCAGTTAACCGCTGCTGTATTTTCAGAGCTGCTAAACATGTACGGATTAGACGCCTGAATGCGCCATCCGGAAAGAAAATACAAACCAACCGCGAAATGTTCATCACCTTGAAAAACATTAAACATGCCCTGATCTTTAGTCAAAACTACTAATAGATAATTGACAAAAACTATTATTTATCCAACTTGAGGTTATTTTTTTACCCTTCGCTTAGATGACATAAATAGTTGTATTTTTTTAAAATACTTTACAGGAAATGGACAAAATTAAGATTTTTTTAATGAAACCATTGACTGTATATAAGAACTTGAACTGAGTCAGTGTGATGTCACACATAGAAGCTGACTTATTTCTAGTTTAGATTGGTCATAAAACAAATGACTGTATATGAGAACTTGAACTGAGTCAGTGTGATGTCACATATAGAAACAAACATACTTCTGGTTCAGATTGTCCATGAAACCATTGACTGTATATAAGAACTTGAACTGAGTCAGTGTGATGTCACGCATGAAAGCCGACTTACTTCTAGTTTAGATTTGCCATGAAACCAATGACTGTATATGAAAACTGAACCGAGTCAGTGTGATGTCACACATAGAAGCCGACTTATTTCTGATTTAGATTGGCCATAAAACCAATGACTGTATATGAGAACTAAACTAAGTCATTGTCACAAATAGAAACATACTTCAGGTTCAGATTGTCCATGAAAGCATTGACTGTATATGAGAACTGAGCCAAGTCAGTGTGATGTCACACATTGAACCAGAAGATAGTTAATGAAACCACTGACTGTATATGAGAACCGAGTCAGTGTGATGTCACACAGAAAATGACATACTTCTGGCTCCAATGTCAATTTATTCATCATTTTTTTTGCAATACAGACAACGCCATGTTGGAAACATAAATCGTCAGTAACCGTCTATGATTAATTAATCCGAGATAATCTGAATCAACATTTCTATGACAACCATTTACACCAATCAGGTGTGACCTTGTTGCAAGTCCACACCCCTACCACTTGAAAACAGAAAATATGTCAATCGGATGTTTCAAATGTTCAGGACCACGGGGTAATTTCTGGCATCTGATTGGCCAAAAAATACATATTTATATTACAAAAAAATTTTGTACTAGCATTAACATATTTAAAGCAGGTAGTGCACCAAATATGTTTATCATGACAAATATGAGTGAGTAATAGCTGCTTATGTCTCAATAGAAGTCTACGGGGGTTTAGATGTTTTGGGACTAGCACTATCCAGTTCTCATGTACAGTGAATGGGTGAAATAGAAGAATCAGGTTTGAACAATTAGAAAACTTAAAATCAGAGCATAAATGTGTCCCAAGATCATATTTTGAGTGTTGACCCAAAACCGTTGACTCAAAACATCAATGGAAAGTAATGTTATGGCGACATAATAGTTTGGGGAAGCAACATTTCATTTCATTGCATGTTCTTTTTTTTGCCTCTAAGTTCATATTTTCTTCAGGAGCTTCCATCTGTACAGATCCAAGCTGGACTTCCACCAAAAGCCTCCCAGCTCCTCAGTGTCCCACTATGAAAGTGTTCCTTCTGCTCCCAGACTGACACAGATTCGAGTGAAAGGTGGAACGAAAAGAAAGAATTGGGACAATGGAGAGAAGAAAATAAAAAAAAATGGGGGATAAAAAAAAAAACCATAAAACAGTGCGCATGGGCTGGTTGAGTGGACAAAACGTGAGCGTGCTGAATCATAAAGCTGGATGACAAACATGACCCAGTTACAGGCCTCACTCTAAATCTGGGTTCTGTGGGTTCAATTAAAGCAATTAAAGTGTCAGCTAATAAGTGCTGTAAAGGGGAAGCAGTATTGACAGAAGCATTGTAAAGCTGAAAGGACGGCACGGATCAGGAAAAACCCGCGCCGAGGTCGGTCAATAATTTATAAACCCACATATGTCTCCCAGGACGAAAGGAAATCATCCGATTTACCCAAACGGATCAGAAAATGACAGAATGAGGATTAAAGATAGGAATTTTGGTAATACCACCACATTTATTGTAAAACGGTCCTAAATGTAGATATGAAGGATGTGATAAACGTTTAATTTTTGTGAGTTATTGCTTTGGTTCAGCCTGAAAAAGCAAAAACATTTGCCAACATGAAGAAAGATTACAGGTTTGGTGGTTATATTTCAATTATTTATTAACTAAGTACACCAGACACATCGTCAATAAATGATCTATTTATGAGCTAAAGTCGTATACAAGGAAGACCGAACTGTATTGCGCATAAATCGAGACAAAAGTCAGACTTTATTAATTGTGTTCACAGTAACTATATGATTGTTCTGAACTACTCACTATTTAGGGGGCCATTTTGTAATGCTGTCCGAATAAACAATTCCAAAATCCACTACCATTAGAATTTCCCATGTTTGTAGCATGCTACATGTTAGCCAGATTAAAAGTGTTAGCCAGATTAGCGTATTCGCAAAATGTATTGTTATCTTATTCACAATGCACTAACAAAAGGGAAGGGAACAGGAAGGGAATTATGACTTAGCCCTTAAAATGTTTTTAACATGCTACATGTTAGCTAACAGTATGCACAAAATGCTAATACGCTTTAACGTTTTCACAATACCTGTATCTCCAAACCTTGTTTGTAACACGTAAAAAAAAAAAAAAAAAACAAACTGATGCACCCAATGCAGACTTTACTGCAACTAGGCTAATTTCTAACCACTGTTAGTAACAAAAGCATGATATCACACTCTGCTACATGTCAAAAATGTGCTAAAATATTGCCTAAACTCCAAATTAGCATAAAAACTCAATAGAGGCTAAAGTAGCAAAAAAAAACCATCTTACTTGCTTAATTACTAGCTGAATTCCAAAATAGCCTCAAATTCTTCAGTGAACTAAATTAGCCTGAAACGTTATCCTGTTGCTAAACTCTTAACTAAAATGAAAAGCACCAGTAAATAAACAATTAGCCAAAAAAGTTAGCATATTGCTAAAGTCTAAGCTAAACTCTAAATTAACCTTACAAACTCAAGTAGATAACAAATTAGCCAAAAATGTTAGCATATTGTTAAAACATCAGCTAAACTCTAAATTAGCACACAAAAAACTCTGTAGAGGCCAAAACAGCCACAAAAACTAGCTTGTTGCTTTATTAGTAGCCTAACTCTAAAATAGCCAAAGATTTCTCAGTAAATTAATTTAGTCAGAAATGTTAGCCTGTTGCTAAACTCTTAACTAACCTTAAAAGCCCCAGTAAATAACAAATTAGCCAAAAACGTTAGCATATTTCTAAAGTCTAAGCTCAACTCTAAATTAACCTTACAAACCCAAGTAGATAACAAATTAGACAAAAATGTTAGCATATTGTTAAAATATTAGCTAAACTCTAAATTAGCACACAAAAAAACTCAGTAGAGGCCAAGTTAGCCGCAAGAAACTAGCTTGTTGCTTGATTACTAGCTGAATTCAAAAAATAGCCTAAAATTTCTCAGTAAACTAATTTAGTCAGAAACGTTAGCATGTTGCTAAAACAGAAGCTAAACTCTTAACAAACCTTAAAAGCCCCAGTTAATAACAAATTAGCCAAAAACGTTAGCATATTGCTAAAACAGAAGCTAAACTCTTAACTAACCTTAAAAGCCCCAGTTAATAACAAATTAGCCAAAAACGTTAGCATGTTGCTAAAACAGAAGCTAAACTCTTAACTAACCTTAAAAGCCCCAGTTAATAACAAATTAGCCAAAAACGTTAGCATGTTGCTAAAACAGAAGCTAAACTCTTAACTAACCTTAAAAGCCCCAGTTATTAACAAATTAGCCAAAAACGTTAGCATGTTGCTAAAATAGAAGCTAAACTCTGAACTAACCTTAAAAGCCCTAGTAGATAACATATTAGCCACATTTTTTGAAAATTACTGATATTCAATTTTTCTTCAGCCAGAGAGTTGCGGGTTGCAGACCCGTGCTCCAGACGGTAGCTGTCCATATGAAGAGCTACCGTCCGCCAGCCATCCCATAGCCCGGGGGTAAATAAAGAGCGCGGGCCACTCTGCGCTCGCTCAACAGAATTGCTACAATCATGACAACACTTACAACTTTTTAAAAAAATCAGGCGGCAGCAAAAATCTTGAAGATGCCTCACAGTGACAGCTGTATTTGAGACCGTGTTCATAAAAACCAAATAAAAATGTGATCTCTAAATGGGCAAAGACAGAAAAAGCTCTTCCGACATTGGAAACGGAGTTCATCGAAAGCCAATTTGAAGTATTTATGGCCATCGACGAAAGGGCCGTTATAAGTCCAGAGGATATAAATGTCCTCGAAAGGTCAGCGTGAGGTCCAACCTGCTGAACTTTTGGCTTGTCAGCAGCGGACCGAGATGGGTCAGCAGAAAGCAATTGAGTCAATAAAGCTGCATCCACTTCATTGAAGCCTTGTTGCAAGCCACCACGACAAACCAAGAAACTCCAGATTTCCCTTCAGAAACAGTCAAAGGTTATTCTACATTTCACGATCCATGACTTCTTGTGCACTGGTGGTACTGTAAACACTGAAGGGTGGGGAGTGGGTTTGGGGGGGGAGGGGTCTCAGACAGTCAGTTAAAAGGCTGCACTTGACATTCCAAAGAGGCTCTCGCCAGTACGCTCACCTTCAGTCAACCCTGAGCCCAACCGGTTCTCACCCCCCCCCCTCCCTGCAATTTCACATGGAGATAAAGCTGTCAGTCCGTCACCGGCGGCCGTGGGCTTCCCTTCAACTGCTTCACACGTTGCTGGAGATTAATTTGAGCTGCAACATCTGATTCTCAGGCTATCCGCGGCCTTTGCGTGACCTTAAAACAAGGTTGTCTCTCCTTAGCACTTAGTGTAAGTGGATCTTTTTCCTGGGAATTGGCGCACACAATGGCTTCGCGGACTCATTGAATAGCGGTTGAATAGCGTCCGTCCCCCTGTCCTGTTGCTTCTCCGCTCTAGCTAGTTGACATAACTGGGAATCGTCTTACCGGCAGGCGGCTTTCCAGAGACAATCTTTTCAAACGTTCCCTCCTCTCCTGGTGCCGGTTCATGGCCTCTGGAGCCCTGCAGCGGTCCGCACACCTGGGAAACCCTGGAGGGTGGGGAAAGGGGAGGAGTGGAGAAAGTCAACAACCTCTAGTCCCGTTCATCACATTTTTAGCCACACTGCGGCTTAAGTTAGGGACCATCTCCGATCTCGCTACGCAAGTCGCCTTTACCTGCAGCTTCTTTTCGTTTTAACGTCTAATCTCCGCTAGGAAGCAAAAGTTTGGAGCTTTCTAGCCGAGAATCCCGCCCTCTGCCCTGGACTTCGGCCCTTTGTTTTCCCAAGCCTCTCCAAACAGAGCTGGGAACCAGTCCGACCTGGCCCGGCTGAATCTGCGGCAGAAGATAAACACTTCACTTCACGCATACTACTCCTTTACAAAGAAGCTGGGGCTTTAGACAGAGTAAGCACGCCACTTCCTCTTCGGCGAGGATGGGGTCAAGGGTCAGCTGCTGGACGCCTCAGGGTCAGGAACCCCGTCGGGGTGGGTTAACTCATATTTCGGCATGCACTGGTAGGGAGCCTAACACAATATAGGTCAAACGAGGGACATTTTTGTCATTTTTGTCTGAAAAAAGTGCAAACTTCATCAGTAAACGGGGCCAGACTGCGGTTTTCAGGTCGACTCAAACATCCCAATCAGTCCCCTCTGCCTCTGCCGGAGGCTGTATCCGTTACATCCCGTCTGAAACTCCAGCGGTGTGACTGAGCGTGTCAAACATCTCCACACATCGACATGACGCGTCCCTTCCTCTGCCTGTCTGGTGAGTCCGAACGCGCTGCCCGACTTTTTCATCCTCTGCTCAACGTGACACACGACCGTCACCCAGCCTCCACGTCTCTGCAGCTCCGGGCAGAAGGAAGTCGTCTAATCAGTGAACAGGAAGTGGAAAACAGGGACTTTGATGACACAGACGCATCAGACTCGTGCATGCTTCGCATCGACTGATTGAGCAAGTGTTTTCCAAAGGATAAAAAGCTGCTTTGAACTGACTTTTACTCTGATTAAAAATAGCAGAGTCAGCAAAAGTCACAGATTTATCTTCAGAAACAGGAAATGGGACTCTAAACGCTTTTTTGGGGGGTTGAAGGTAATAAAGATTTAACGTAACACCTGAAAGATCTGGTGTCATGGAGCATTTAGATGAAGACAGGTGATAAAAGCGGCACACACATCTACCTTTGACGTTTAAACCATCACTACGTAACAAGGTTACTCATCAGTCTTTCTCTGGTGAGGTAACTTTTGATGTCAGAAATAAAACTGAAACCCACGTTTTTTTCCTGGCAAAACAATTAAAAAAATTGAGGAAAAGTTTTTGTTTTTGGCAGGAATGGGTTTTTGGTTTATAAAAAAACTGTATATTCCCTATTTGCTCTAGTCAGAAAGTAAACACTTAAAGGCTCACTTTGATGAAAATTGAGTTTTTGGTGATAGAGAACCTTTTTAAAGAAAATTATGCTTAAAATTGCGTTTTTGAGTATTCTTCAGTTCATCAGGGCTAGGTTGATAAAATCGATTAATTGATCTAAGCTTAATAGATTCAATAATCGTTCAATGAAAGTATAGATTGATCTAACACATAATGCTAAAGCCTGCTAGCTTGATGCTAACATATAACGTGGTTTCCCATAGGACGGCTAATGCTAACGCTTGGTCATTCCCAACACACATTGCTAGCTTGATGTTAACATTTAACGGTATTTCCCATTGGACGGCTAATGCTAACGCCTTGTCAATCTAAACATACATTGCTGACTAAATTATTTAATTCTCTTTTTTAATAATTGTATTTTTTAAAAATAAATTATTTACATTTATATGTGATTATTCAAATTGGAACTTGTTGAATATTTTGTACAACTGCTACATATATTGTAAACTTCAACTTTTGTCAATTAAAAAAAAAAACTTTCTTCTGGAATGAAGTGTGAGGCTTTAGCGTGATTGCCATCTAGTGGCCAAACTGAAACACTCTCTTAGAGATACAGAACAATTGTTGGACCTTCTCTGTTTCAGAATCCAATGTAACACTGTATTAAAAATCTTATTATTTCACTTGTAAATTTTACAGTATGTGAACTGTATCAGATTAATATGGAAATCCTTAAAACATATGTATAGTTTATTATAATGTATTATTATGATTATTATATATTATTATTAATTTATTTCTAAATAAATGTGTCTTAATGTGTAAGTAAAAAATGGAATTGAATCAAATTGAGTGGATCGAAATAATCGAAAAAGAAAAAAATTGTAATCCAATCGATCCAGACTTTTAATCAAACCGAATCGATACTGGAAATCATTTATCACGATAAAATTCAATTTGGAAAGATTGTTTTGGTGACCTGTGCACACCTCAAGATGCATCATGAACCAGTGGGTCCTTTATAAAACCCTCAATGAGTCAGACAACTCATGCACGGGTCAACCATCGTACCATTAATTTGACAATACCTTAAAATAAAAATACTGAAATGTCAACTGAAATACAATCCTTAGTATCAATTTATAACATATAACACTGAGGTTGTTATTTGCAATAATTCCACAGAAACAGCAGCTCATATCTTTAACATTCTCTTGGGAGAGGTGAGACAAGCTGCTAAAAGCTTTGACCTGGCTGCTGCTGTTTAAAAAAAAAAAAAAAAAAAACACCCAGTTTTCCTTTGGGCACAAACTTGTTGACTCTCCGCGAATCGTCCGTGTTCTTGGGTTTAGAACGGAAATGAAACACTTAGTCTGCTGGCCGTGACGAATGGCGACCAAGGATCGCAATTGAAGCCCATTCCTCATTCGGCCCGCCGCCTCTCCCGACTGATTTCCTGTGATTTACACCCGAAGCAATTACAGATATGTTAAACCGGCGCGGTGCTGACCGAGGCGACACGCGCCCATAGGCGGTTCGGCCTCCAGCCGGCCAGTCAGCGGCGTGGAAAGGATATAATCAAAGTAGACCAGGAGGACACTGACATCTGGGAGTCTTTGTGTCGTAGGCCCTAATTAGATGCCAGTGAGGCAGCAGGGAGGGATAGTCTGTGTAAAAAAGTGTGGGGGGGGGTCTCCTTTTTTAACATCTGCTCCAGAACAAGGAAGGACCCAGCTGAGGTCAGAGAGACCCCCCCAAAAAAACAGCTCCCAGTGTGAGGGGGATAACAGCTTAATGATAACACTTACAGCCACGGAGAGTGCCTTGTTCAGGACACATGAGTAAGTGCCGATAATAAGGCCAGGCTGTCCATGAATATGGATCGGCATGGCTCGGGCTGCCACGCCGTTCCTTTGTGGGACGTGGCGTCTGTGTGTGAACCCCACTTGTATTCAACTTCGTGCACTAAAAAGCCTCTAAGCGCCCGCCGACTTTTATTGTCAGAGAGGTAGCAGTCTTTGGACCTCACCGGCGGACGGACATCTCACGTGCGTAGAAGTCGGCACACCTAAGAGTTTCTTATCTAATGGAGGCGTCCAATGAACGTTGGCCCCTTTCCACCTGCTACAAAACACTACAAGGAAATAAAAGAACTATCTCCTCCAATCTCAACCTTTTTATAGGTTGTACTGTAAATTTGCTTGAGTCAAGAGTTACGCTTTAACGTCTGAGCAAACATTGAGTCATCCGAATGATTGTGAGGATTCACTTGGTTATTTATATACGGAAACTGAGAAACGGAAAGCTCTTGGCTAAATTGTCATTTGGTGATCAATAAGCCCCTTGTGAAAAAAAAAAATATGGGGGGGGGGGAGTATGCCAGGAAGTGCCAGGACCTGAAAATGGATGGTAGGGGAGATTGGACATTGATCGGTGCACCCCCTTTTGCCCCACGAACTAATTCATTTGGTCTCGGTACACTCCGCCCCACTTGAATGGGAGTGAGAGGTTAGGGGGGGGTGTAGCTGGAAAGAGGTCAGTGCAGACCCCCCCCCCACTACCAAACAAAGGTCCAAAGCCCACTTCTCTCTTTATTTCTCTTCTCCGCGATTCATCCAAATTGTCCTTCGGAGGGGAACGAATGACTGGACAGATTACACGTTTGAGCCTCGCTTTTAATTCGCCTGCTACTCGTGGTGAAGTAGGAGGAGTCCTCACCTCCTGGGGGGGTGTATGGGGAGGGGGGGGGTGCTATTACTTTTCCATTCATTGAGGAGAAAATTAAAGAGTGGTATGGGGTTTGACACGTGGTCCAAGAGGTCCACCTGCAATCCAGCAGGACAGATGGCGATCGCAGGTTTGAGTCCCTCTGCTGGCGGGTCTGTCCTAATTCAACTGGTAACACCCCCCTCCCCCCCCACCCCTCCATACCCCAGCCTGGCAGAGCTTAATGGGGAATTAGGGTCTGCAGACTCAAACAATGAGGCATAACCAGCACAGATCTGCCGTGGTGCCTTTTCAACTGAAATTACGGAGAATATTGACTTGCAACATATGGCAACCTAATCAGTATGAGTTCATTGTACACACTACAGTATGTTTTTTGTAAACATGCAAAATCCAAACACGACAATAATTTCCCCATTCATAAAGCTATGATTATGTGCATGTACTGGTGCGTCATTTAGATTTAAGCTTAAACACGAGGTGTCAGTTCTAAAAATTTGCTTTTCAAGATCAAAAACCAGTTAAACAGCTATTTTTTCCCATAAAACTCGCCAAGCAGTTTGGTTCCTCGAAAAGTCAAACATGGGATAGTGTTCCCTCATTATATCACGATTCACCTTTCACTCTTTCGTGGATTTCTGTCTGTGTAATATTGCATGTTTTATTCTTTTTAACACAGCAACTGTGTTCTACATCCTGATTGGCTGTAGAAATTACAATCAATTTCCACCATGCTGTATTCCCGTATTCCATAATACTAGACTTATTTGTCTAAGTAGATTTAGATTTTGAGAGTTTAGACAAGAGACAAATATGTCAAAGTGTTAATGTCTGTCTGAGCAATACATTTTCTCTCCCAAGTCGTCCAAGTTTGTTTAAGGACCCAAGTCGTCGTTTTTTGATGTCCCCAACCTCTGGGCCGCAACGTGTAGCACACCAGTACCCATACCCTACGGACTGTGCACTGACCTCTGCCCTCTGATTTTGATTGGGGGCGGGGTCCAAATGCTTTTCCTCCTAACCCAAGCCCAGACCAGATGCGGTACCGGACCCGAACCGGTACCAGACGTGAACCGAACAAAACCAGTACCGGGGTAGGGTACCGGTTCTGGACGTGTCCTGAGGACCAGTGCGCATCCGGTACTGCATCCTAAGGTTTTCTGACCCTTGATTTTATGAACAACCAGCACATCAAAAAAACATGACGATTTGGGACACCCAAAACATCAAAAAGTGACACATTGAAGACTATCCAAACATCAATATTCGACAACTTGGGTTTGAGAATATCTTGGTCTGAGAAAATGTTTAGTAAAGGGTTTTACAACCTGATAACATCTACAACCCTATTTTAGGAGTTTCAAAAATCGGAGCGGGTCTTTAAGAATGCCACATTCATCTGAGTCACTTTGATGGCATCAACGATCAAAGAGCTGCAGTGTCAAAGGGTGAGTGTTGTTATCGCTGGCGATGTTAAAGGGTTAACAGGCAGCAACCAAGACGCCTGGTCTGATGACTGAGGACAACTGTTTCGTCCACAACAGGGTTTCCCCTCACAAAAAGAAGCATTACCACTAATGTAGTTTGCAGTTTCTCCAAAAAAAAAAAAAAAATGGTGGAAATCTGAAGGATTTGTCCAGCTTCACATTACAATAACGCAAACAATACTGTTTGCTTGGAGCCTTCAGTTCTCTCCCACAAGCTCCGAGCATCAAGCACTTCCATGGCTACAAAGCCTTGACCAAAGTCCCCCCTTTTTTTTTTTGTTTTAGTCTCCATGGAAATGAAAACCGGTGTGAAGAAAGTTAGCCGCAATGTTTGTAACGCTGAGAGTATTGTGCACGGGCAAAAAGAAGCTTTGTCAGCACAGTTGCATGTGGTAATACACTTATTTGCTCAAGTCTTTAGTTTTCTAAAGTCGTCTCGACACAATAAAGAGGCAAACCCAGACAATCCGATCCCTGTTTTTTCACTTTAAAACACTTGAAATGTCTAATTATTTAAGTTGAGGCAAACTTGGAGCAAAAATCTCCTTCCCCCAGACGAGTTCCTGCAAACTGTTTCAAAACGGTGCAAAACCTGACAAGACTTCTGCATTTTTAATCAAGCTTATCACTCAAAACGCTCCAGTTCTGTCTCCTACTGCTCTCAGATTGGGGAACAGTGATTTATTTTGCATGATATGCATCAAATCTTGTCAGTTTAGAGACTGAATATTTGATTTTTTTCTAAAGTTGACTAGTTAACTAAGCGTGTCACGTCTGATACGAACAAATTGGGCAAAAATCTGGAATAAATGGTTCTTTGATTTTCTGATACATGGCGGGTATGTGATGCTCACTGACAAACACGCTGATCGCAGGTTCTTGAACGGGCTCTTATCATACGGTGTTCACACTGGACTGTGGCGACCCATACAAGCGCTTGTGCACAGTTGGAAGAGGCTTGGTGGTAAATATCATGAATCTTGCTCCAGGATTTCTCTTTCACATTTTTTTGTGAAAGACATTGTGTCATAGAACTCCAGCTGGGCACAAATTGCTATTATTAATCTTTCCTTCATGATTATTTTTCAAACACTTGGCACTTTTGTGCTACACGCTGGGAAAGGTTATATTTCAGCCTATTTCCTGTTGTCCATTTTAATCACCTATGGAGTGGGAACTAGAGGGGGGTGAGGTGGGTGGGGGTGTGGGGTGGTGAGGGTGGCTGGGGTTTTGCGGGTTTGGGCTATTGGACCCTGTTTTATTTTTAACTTTTATGCTTGCTTTTATAATATCTATTGTTTCTTTTGTTTTAGTGTAAAGCACTTTGTGTTATTTTTATATGAAAAGTGCTATATAAATAAAGTTTGATTGATTGATTGATTTTTTTTCCCTAAAATTTTGATTTTTATCTAGTAATTTCACATTTATATGTCAATTTGAATTTTTATTTCTACACGTATGTCCCTACCAAATCGGAGTCCCTGATTGGTCAAAGTTCAATTGGTTTAACTTTTTAGGTTTTATATTTAAAGGATTGTATGGATCCGAGAGTTCTGGCCAATTTTCAGGTTTTTGTAGAATTTCCATTGGAAATGACCACATAGACACAAGTTGTCCAGTGTGAATGTAGCTTGAGAGTTTTGGACTTCAAAGACTGAAACACCCATTTATACACGTTTACATAATTCCTTGACAACCCCTACATTTAGCCCTCCAAGCGGAGAGATATAGAAAAAAAAGTTATACTAAACAAAGGCCAAATCTGAATTATTTCAAAATTCAAATGACTTCTTCTTTCAAAATTTCAAAAAATTCCAATTTTAATTACTAACTACTGAAAAAAAAACATGTATGGTCCTATATAGTGCCTTGGATTTTAAAAGCAATTCGGACTCAATGTTCACTACTTTTCTTTTGATTTGCTAAACCGTCTATGATGTCACCGATTTCACAAAGTGAAAAACAAATCAGTAAATTTCACTACGACCATTTGTGACTCCACTGGGTTGAGATGATTAAAATATCGATGGCTTATTCAAAAATTACACTTTAACATGTTTTTTTTTTTTTATAAAATTTTAGACCCCAATGCATTGTGGTCTATATTGGCTAATGTAGTCAGGAATGCACACTAGTTTTTCGCAAATAAATTTTGAGTGCACTCGATTTTGGAATTAGTGATTAGGGATGAAATTCGGACAGTGTCAGCGTCTTCAAAAACAGATATTACTCCAGCATGATGATGTCATTAATAGTCGTTAGCGCGGAGCTGCTAACACGCGGACATAAATAATACTGGTTTAAGAATTTTAAAAAGGCCATGCTAAAACAAAAAGTCATTACTTACATTTAAATGTAAACTTGTGTGCGTCAGAGCGCACCCGCGCGAAGAAAAGCGCTCCTCTCAACGCAAAATCCTCCACCGGCGGACGTATACAGAACTCCCTTGATTCTACCCTTAAAACTTTTATACACCTTTCTCCCTTTAACTGCCCCTTCAAATTCATAACTTAAATTAAAAGTAAACTTCTGTGCTTCAGAGCAGATCCACGTAGAGAAGTTAGCTTCTCTTCCGCGGCACAGCGCGACGCGGAACACCCTTGTGGCGGAGGAATACAAAAGAATAGTCCTACGGGTTACCCTTCAGAAAACGATTTCAGACACCCATACTCCTACTAATGTGCCTACAATTGGAGAAGCTGAGCGGATAGGGGAAGAATTTGGATTCAGCCGTGGTCTTATGGGAACTCGAACACATGTTGCCAAACCTGGTGTGAACTAGCATATTCTCTAAACTCCTTCTCAACCAAAACAGATGTCAAAGAAGATGAATATGTGTCATGTTCACTGATAAAAACTTTGACCTTATCATGGCGGCTTACAATCTTGTTTAGTCAGCAGGGCTAACGGAATTTAAAGTCTTGTTGGAAAAAAAAAAAAAAAGGTTAAACAATGACTTTTATGTTGTCATCCTGCACATGGATGGAGTCCCTGAAACCCCCCCTCACTGATCCCACCAGATGCAATACACATCCTGGAAAATAGAAGAAAAAAAAATATGAACTGAGCTTCCTGTTCTGGGACTCGCAAACTGCAACGCGGCGTGCTTTACACAAGAGCGTGACTCTCCGCTGAACTCTCATGATGCCCCCGCAGGTAAAAAACAACCACAAAAAAAAAAGATTCCGAAGACCCAAGAGGGCAGAGGAATTTTCCAATTTTCCGAACCTTTATCAAAATACGCAGCCTATAACTCCCGTCCCATCCTTTTTCCCCACTGCTCCGGCGGCGGGCGGCGCTCCAGAAAAGCTCCACACGTGCGTTTCATCAGCTGGCTGCAGACAGTTTGAGAAACAGCAGCACATGTGAATGTTTTCCGCTGTGCTTTCTCTCAAGGAAAAGCACCCAAGACGTCAGTTTAACGCATGAAACATCACTTTTAATCCAGAAAGGTGATTAAAAGTCTGATTTAAAAAAAAATTGTGTTATAAAATAAAGACTTGAATTCCTATACAATACTTTTACACAAAAAAATTGCAAATAGATTAAATTTAATCCATGCTGTAATATATTATTTTGTTAATAATGTTTTATCTTTTATTTGTCCTGTTTATATAAAATATTCATGAATTATGATTAATTATAAACCCATATACTAATTGTGTAGCTGTTACTTATCGATTGCAGGGCATAATTTAGGTTTAAAAGTCTTTCTCCTGACCAATCTGTTATGCTAATATTATGCTAACTGTATGCTAATGCTTTATTTGTTAGCATTATTTGTTTTACTTTATCTGTTTTTGTCATGGCTGAGGTGAATCTCTCTGTAGTTTTTCCTTTGCAGGAAGCAAATTAAAGTCTAAAGGTTTTTAAGAAAACAAAACAAAAACATAAAGTTTAAGGTTGTGTTCGAATGCCTTCAATATTTGCTACGTTTGTTCGCCATTTTCTAACGTCCAAGTCTACTATTCCAAAATTGAGTGCCCTAAAAATTTCTCAGATGTCTCAAAAATACACGGAAACTATAAATATCAACAATAATAAACTTAGATAAAACCAAACTTTGTATAAAAATAAAAGTAAAAGTTCCAAGTATCAACATAACACAAGTATCCTAACAAGAATATTTAGGAGCACAGTAACAATACTTTATGTCTGATCATTTAAACATTCTTTTATTGCACCTTAACCTGAACTTTAACAATGCCACCAGCATAAGCAGCCAGTTGAATGGTTTCAATGCTTTAATTTTTGAACCACTGATTGTAGCGCAAAAGTAGCAACTTCTCAAATCTTTGGTCTGAGAGCCTGTTCCTCTTTGGTGAAAAGACAGGTTTTTGGACAGACATGCACACACAGATCAACGTGTATGGACTCCGGTGCGGGGTGAGGAGTTTCGGGAGTTAAAAAAACTACAACAGGGGCAGAGAGCAGCTCATCTTAGCAGAAACAGGGGGTAATATTTATAAAACACACACAACACAGACAGACAAGTGCGCGCACAGATCAACGCTGTGAGCAGACTCTGGAGCGGGGTTGCTGGTTTTTGGGAGAGAAAAAGAGATGCAGAGAGCAGCTGCTTTTAGCAGAAATATGGGTTAATAATTTTAGTTTATTAATTTACCTACACACACACACCTGCGAGCGTGTGCGCACAGACACACACAAAACAGAGACGCACGCGCGCACACACAGATCAATACAGTGTGCCGACAGAGCGGGTGGGCGGGGTTTTGGGTGTAAAGCAACTGCGGAGAGGCAGGGAGCAGTTTTTCGTAGCAGAAACATGGGTTAATGTCTTTAGGTTATGAAATTATCAACCATGATGGAAAAAACAAAAAAATCTCTAGCAGAAGCGCCTGTGGACCGCCGTGGAAAAATGCACGTCTGGTGTGAACTAAAGAGCGGAGCGGAAGCGGCGCGGACTCCGCTCTCCGCTTCGCGGCGCTTCCGCGTCCAGTGGTTACTGGCTCATGCGCGCGAGCTAGTATCCGCCCACTTGACACTTTAACCAATCACGATCTCGCATTCGAGATCTCCCTCCGCATTACACAAGCAACTTTCGGGTGCGAAGCGCCCAGCTCCAGCAAGATCATCAAACTTTGAAGTAACGCGCCGCGATTTACACGAAGTAACTATAACGGCGTTACAGCGAGGATGAAAGTAATTAGTTAGATTACTAAATTACTTGATTTATAACGCCGTTAGTAACGCCGTTATACTTAAACGGCGTTAGTCCCAACACTGAAAGTGAAGAACCCTATTTATTTAATATTTATATATTGAAAAGATGAACAACCTATAAATTTAAAGTGTGAACCAGTCAATTCCTAAAAGGTGACACCAAAAAGTTTTACATTTAAGCAACTTTCTGGTCAAAAAGATTTCCGGCGAAACTTGGATTAAACCAACAATTCCATCATGTTGCAGAGCTTGTTTTCCACATTCTTCCCTGATTTTCCAGTGTCAGATGACAAGTAAACACAAATCTAAACTTACCGGATGTCCACGATCAGAGCTCTCTCACAGGGCGATGATGGCAGCTAAAAACATGCTGTCGTAAATTCCCCGCGGTGGTGTTGCATGGTGGGACAGCTGAGCGCAAACACATTTGAACCCTCTACTATCTGCAAATGTGCGGCGACAGCCAGTTAAAAAAAAAAAAAAAAAGGTGTAAATAGACAGCGGGGAAGGAGGTGGCAGTGCAAGAAGGAGTAAAAGGAGGCGTGGTGGGGCGGGTAGGATAAGGAGGATTGAGGAGAAGTTCCACATTACATCACCGGCAGCTGCTGACAGGGCCAGTGTTTATTAACTAACTCCAAAGAAGTCCCAGCACATAGTTAGAAATTGAAAAGACGTCCAAACATTCAAACAAACTTGTATATCTTGAGCATTTTTTTTGTGCAGAAATGACTACATGGTTTTATCGCAAATGATATACTGCTGTCGCTACATTCCTCAAGTGTCTTGGTTTGGCAGTGTCCTGAGTTTTTTTTTTCCCCTTCCTTTTTCTCATTTAAACAGAGGCACATGACTCACAGCTTCACTGCCAAGCAGACTCTGTTATCCCGGAGCCACCGAGGCTCTGCTTCTCTCTGGCCACTCCGCAGGGCTCTCCTTAGAGTACCGCATTCCTTGCAACCAGCAAAAAAAAAAAAAAAAAAAAAATCCCTCATAGCCTAATGTTTGCATTGGTTTTTTTTGCAGAATGGGCGCCCACCGCTTGTCATCCGTGACCCCTGCGAAACAAACGGCCCACTTCAAGCCCTCCATCATCCTCACAAACCCAAGATTTTCTGGAGTAAATTCCGCTCTGTTTTTGCATTCCTCCCCTATAAGGTCACGGTATTATTCACCCACGGAGGGAGAAAACGAGGCCGAGGCCGCGGCTGAGGACACCGCCGCCAGACAAGCGACTTTAGTCATCTTTTCATCACAAGCATTCGCTTAGACGTAAATGTCAGGAGCTAATTGGATAAAAAGCGCCGTTGCGTTGGCCTCAAATGTTATGAAAAAAGGGGAGAAATAATGGAATGACTCTCCTTTAATGGGAATCTTTGATTGTTTAATTGAAGGCCTGTGATTTATTCCGGTAATCTAATAATAAACGAGACATTCCTTGAATCAAAGGATGCTTGACATTTAGCAAGAAAAAATTAATCTTGTGAATGATCCATGAATTAAATTATTTTACCGTATTTCCTGCATTATGAGGCACATTTATTTTTTATAAAATAACCACAGTGCACCTTACAGTGCCTTATGGATTATTTCTGATTGTTCTTACTAATAAAGTAAATACGTGGTTGGGTGTTATGAAAAAGCTAATGCAGCTAACATCTAGCGGTGTTGGACATTTTTTATTTATATGTTACTAACAAAGTTTGGAGTTAGCTTGATCACAGTAATGAATGTTTTAGCGATTTCAATCTGTTTTTTTAAGTATTACAAACAAGGTTGGGAGTTACATCTTTTGTGAACATGCTAACGCGGCTAACATGTAGCTTTTGTTTTTTACTAACGAGGTTGGGAGTTAGCATAGTGATGAATATTTTATCAGTGTCAGTGTGATTTTTTTAAACATTGTAAAATGACTTGTGAATATGCTAGAGTGTAGCTTATATTATTTTTATGTGTTACAAACAAGGTTGGAAGTTAGCATAGCCAAGTTACTAATGTGTTAGCTACATCAAAATCTAAACCTTGTTTGCAACACGTAAAAAAGACGTTACAAGTATCTTGAATATGCTAAAATGTTATGCTAACTTTTTTTTTTACGTGTTATTAACACATTTTTAATTATCAGGTTTAGTGAATATGCTAACATGGCTAACATCTTTTCTTTAATCCCAATAACATGGTTGGAAGTTAGCGCAGCTACAGTAATAAATGTTTCAGTGGTATCTGTCTGTTTTGTTTTTCAAATGTTAAAAATAAGGTTGGAAGTTACAGATATTGCGAAGTTGCTAACATAGTTAGCATGTAGCGGTGTTGAACTGTTATTTTTATTAATGTGTTACTAACAAAGTTGGGCGTTACAAGTTTTGCGAATATGCTAACGTAGCTAAAATGTTGCACTCTGACTTTTTTTTCTGTGTTACTAACAAAGTGTTGGCCTGTTTTTTTTTTTTTTTTTTTAAGTGTTATTAACAAACTTTAAAGATGCAGGTTTAGTGAATGCGCTAACATGGCTAACATCTTTTTTATAATGCTACTAACAAAGTTTGGAGTTAGTGTAGCCACAGTGGCGAATGTATCTGGGTTTTTTTACATATTGCACTCAAGGTTGAGAGCTATAGCTATTGCAAATACGCTAACATGGTTAGCGTGTAGCAGTGTTAAACTGTTTTTTGGGGTTTTATTACGCGTTACTAATAAGGTTGGGCGTTACAGGTTTTGTGAATATGCTAACTCCGCTAAAATGTAACGGTGTTTGACTGTTTTTTTTCTTTTCCACATGTTACTAATGAGGTTGGAAGTTAGCATTATCATTGTGACAAATGTTTTAGTGGTATCAGTCTGTGTTTTACATGTCGTAAATAAGGCTGAGAGTTACAGGTATTGTGAACACACTAATAAGGCTAACCTAGTATGTTAGGTTGTTGTTATTTTTATATGTTACTACAAGATTGGAAGTTATAGGTTTTGCAAATATGCTAACTCAACATGTTACTGTAAATATACTGTAAATGTCTGATAAGCAGACTTAATGTTGACTTTTTTTCTCTTTTGCTTTATGCACCTTATCATTGAATGCACTTTATGATGATATATGTTTGAAAATTGACCATTCATTAATATCTAGAGCGCCCCATGTATTGCAGGAAATATAATAGGTTGGTTTTGCAAATGCTGCAAATGTATTAACACACAATTCTTTACTTTATATGCAAGCATCTCTTATCAACAAAATTGCATTAGATAAACACATTTTTACTTCCCTAAAGAACACCCTCCCAACACTATTGACTGAATATGAGAAGTGGACGTCACCCATAGAGAATGACTCGCTTCTAGCTCCAACCACATGGAGTCAGCAGATGCTATTTTTTTTTTCTCTTATTCTGACGTCGCCTTGTTGGAACCAGACAGCGTCAGTGAGTACTGACTAGTCCAAGTCGGTCCGAGTTCACATTTCTATTACAACCGCTCTTGCCAATCAGAGACCTTGTTGAAACCCCTAGCACTTCTGCTATGGAGAATCTATCAATCAAAGGCTTAACATTAGACCACACACTTGTGTTGAGACAACTAATTAGCTTGAATAAACTGAAAAAACTATATCTTGCAAAAAATTTAGGATTAGCAAGAACCTGCTAAAAAAAAAGATGTCAGACCAAGAATGGTTATTCTGATGAATAATCTAAATAATAGCTGTTTATTTCTCTGTAGAAGTCTATGGGATTTTCATTTTTCTGAGCCAGCAGGAACTTCTTGTGTGGGGGAGGGGCTTCATCTCCATTCATGTTTAAGACAGGAAAGAAAATCATTCATTTCCTCTTTTGCATCATTGTATTTTATAAAGAGTAATCACCTCTTTCTTAAAGCATTTAAATCCCTTTTTTTAGGGGTATACTTCCAAAACCGCAGTTAAAAAAAAAATGTTCCTTTGCACATAAATTACTGCAAGCATGTGTTTGAAAGTTAAGCAGGAAGGCAATGACCAATGATCCTTAAGCGTTCACCTTGACCCGAGGCACATCCGGATCCAATCAAGCCAAGAGGTTCCAACTCCTTGATGGCGAAAGGCTCCGACACCGCAGGAGTTCAGAGGAAACGACTGTGAGGGAGTAGGTTCCAGCGCTGTTTGTTGTTGCAGGTGATTTTACTGGGGCAATTTTTCTAGAAGGATGAGGCCCAAACATCCAAAGATGACCTCCGCAGAAACCTTAGAATGTGCTCTTTCCTAGAAACGTTGGAGGAAACGGCAGGAGACAGTAAGTCTGTGTCATGGTGGATCAGTGGTAACTGAAAACACTGTTCACTTACCTTACAAGTAAGTCTCTCGCGTGTATTGGAATTCTAAAGAAAACATTTCAAATATATCTTCTCTCAAAGTAGTCACAGAGTCCCTGCTGGTGTCTCAAAATCGTCCCAAAACCATCCCGAACGGTTCTCAATTTAGATAGATTGAAAAATCCAAGAACAGAGTGACTAATTAATGATAAATTAGTGACCTGGGTGTGAATTGTGTTTTATTGAAGAAAAAATGGAAAATTTGATTTTTTTGATGCTTCCAAAATTTTGACAAAATGTTCTTTTTTGGACAAAAGGTGGAACGTGTCTATGAATCGTTTCTAGTTTTGTTTCTTATGTTCGTCAGATCTGTCACAATCTAGAGTGAAATAAACTGTTAGCTTACATTTGGCCATTTTACATATTATTTAAGCTACAATTCAGCCCTAATTCATATGTGGTGCCTCAATCTGAACTCATAGAGTATATAATGCAGAACAAAAATACATCAAACTACGACACCATCCATTTCCCTTTGGGTGTCTCAAAGTTGCTGGAGCCTATCCCACCGTCGGTTGGGTGAAGGTAGGGTGCACCTGAGACTAGATAAGGGATGTCAAACATACGGCCCGCCAGATGGTTTAACCCTCGTGCTATCTTATGGGGTCCAGATGACCCCAACCATATATCAATGTGTGATCCCTCCCATGACAAAGTTGGACAGGATATTTTATGTTTGCCTTGGACACCAGTGAAGAAAAAAAAAAGAAAAAAAAAAAAAAGGTTCAGCCAACTGTTTTGTGGGGAACAAATCACCCCACTTTTAATGTAAATATACCCAGGATAGTAATAAAAAGTACATGTAAATATATTTTTACCAAGATTACTGTGAATTCTGACTTGAAAATAAATAAACCTAATAATTAAAAAAAACTTTTTCCAAATTAAATATGGGTTCATATACAATATTTTTGTATGAAAAATTATTCAAAATTAAATTTTCATTGTAAACTTGTAGATCTTTTAAACAGGAAAATAACACAAATAACTATCTTATTTAGACCACGGAAACAAACAAATCTATTCCTCTCTTATGGCCCTCTTTTATTGTATTCGGGTCAAAATTGACCCATTTTAACATTTGAAAAGGGGGACAGTTTTAAACATGATTTATGACTTAAAGGGTAACCAAACCCTAAATAAACTTTTTTTTTGTCTGTTGAACTCTATAAATGGGGCTATAAATGTACTCTCTGTTGGAAATTGCCAATGTCTTGATAAATTAAAATAAACTTACTTAATTCTTGAAAATATAGTCAAACACCATCTGTGTGCTGCCCCTTATAGGTTGAATTGAGGTATCACAGTTGAATTTTGTGATTGGTCAAACTATATAAGTTTCAGAAGTCTGACGTCCTGATCTTCAACTCCTGTAATGATAAACAGTCCTGCCCACTGCATTGAGTCCCACTGCTCTGACTGGATTTTTAAATTTCAGCTGTGGGTGAAGTCGGCCTCCAACTTCCTGGTTTGGTTACCCTTTAAGGCTCTGAAAGTCAAGTAGTCACAGGTTCTTGCCATAGGTTTGCGACATAATTTGGCCAATCACAGTCAAGAAATCGCATACGCAGTTATTAGAAAGTTCTAGGGGTTATTTGTTTTATGGGAGAAGCTTGTGGACCAGTAGAAATTGGAATCTGGATCGCGTTTGGCACACGGGCCAGACTTTGGACGTGCGCCTAAATCCTAACACGTGGAGTTTGCGGCACATAATGTTATAATTCAAAGGGTTTTACTGTCACTTGATGGGGAACAAACTGAAAATGTGTAGTCAAAGTCAGATGTTGGTGACGACTGCACCAACGTTTGGCTTACATAACTGTGACCAATGTGGCAAGGCGGAGATGCCGATGTTTACTTTTTACGACATCCTACAAAACGGCTCTGTTTGGTTGCAAGCAAACAACAACTGGAGGTTTAGTCAAACATTTCCAGAAATGCTCCAAACCCTGGTCAGGATGGATTTAATGTGCGATTGTTTGGACGTGGCAGGAGCACAATGAAATCTCAGAGGTGGAACGAGGACCTATAATCTCTTGATCGTCCCGTCAGCTTCTGGACAAGTTTGTCTGCTTTCCCGTTCAACCACAATACGTCCCCCGTTGGACCATTCTGCAGATGCAGTTCAGGCCACAAAGAGCATAAAGCAGTCAACTCCGCGGAGTGCTACTCCACTCCAAGCTTCTTTGCAAGACCTATCTCGGTCCCACATCGGACAATCTTGTTTTGTAAAAATGAAACACTGACATCCAGATGTGATGCCTCCAGCATTTTTCCAAACAGAAATAGAAGTTCAGAAAAGACCTTGTGTTGCTTCTGCTGACGCAAAAACAAGACAACCCTGGGCCAATTTACATAACCCTTTGTCTTGCGATAGAATCGGACAAACGCCTGTGCTGAGGTAGATGGTTTAAGCTCCCCCCCGAGGCTTGCATTAGACCGTAACGTCAAAGTGCCACATCAATGTTATTTGCAGCTGCAATGGAGTCTCTGTTATGGCCCCCCATTTCACATCAACAGACCAAGACAGCGAGACCCCAGAGAGACCCGTTCGGTACATACGGTAAAGATTTCAACTTCCACAAATCAGAGGGAATCGTGGCATTTGCGCTGATGTCAGCTACTCCGAGTCCACAGGAGATCAAGCTAAAGAAATTTAGATGAGCATAAAAATAAAAAAAACAGTGTCAGCTCTTTGTCTGGTTGGACATACATTATACAGTTGGGATAAATGATGGCTACTCTCCTGATATTACTTTGTAGATTCCTGTGACATTTATTAGAATGTTTTTTCCACCATTTTTTAAGGTAGGGCTGCCAAGTTTTGACTGTAAAATTCATTTTATTAAATTTATGGTCCAGTGTTTCCCTCACATGCTTTTCATGCATATCTCCATCCCAGACTTTTTGAAAAATCAATGCTCGCCCGGAGGGACGAACTTGTATCTTATGGCTGTCTCGTGCACTTTTATTTCCACTCTCCCCGAGGTAACAAAGATACACAAGCAGGCCTTGTGTGTTCTCCTAGTGTTTGTATGCAGTGCCACACTTTTCCTCCTCCCCTTAGACAACAAAAGCACCCGTGCCTTTCACCTCAACCCTTCTTGCCCCAAGGGGACAAAGAGGTCTCTGAAAAATCCAGTCCGTGGGAGAGGGGTCATCAAGGTAGCTGTCCTGTTACGGACAGCTGGGATACAAAGAGGAATCCTACAATTTCTCTCTCTCTCTGCTTTCCTCTCACCTCGTAGTTCTTCAATGAAAGCATTGTGCCGACCGGAGGACGGATATGAGGTCCCATTTGGCTGTCACTGACATGGAAAAAAAGAGAGCCTGCCTGCGACAGATGACGGGATCAGTGGCCTGTAATTAGCCGTGGATGTCGGGATTGGCTCTCACCCTTCAGAATAAAAGACACTTTCCACACCCAGATTGGAAAATCCACATATAAAGATATAAAAGGACGTGTAACAAAAAGACATAATGTGAAACAACAACCAACTTATAGTTGTAATTATAACGTCTGAATCGTGAAAAACAAGAGACTCTGATTATTGGGTGGCCCAGAAATTCTCGTGGGACAATTTTTGATGCACAACTGGGACTTTCTTCCCAGGGAGACACAGGTGTGATAACCCAACTGTGAATAAGATCTCAGTCTTATTACAAAAATCCCATCTGGGAGGGACATGATGAGCAGCCACTTCATTTAGGATTTTTAGGTACATTTCATCTGTGTGTCTGGAACACCATGAAATCCATAGAAGGATCACATCTGAGGGGCAAACCGAGTCTGTATGACTTCCAGTACACAACATAAAATAATATGTTTAACCCTTCAACATCAAAGCTTTAGCTCCCGTGTTGAAATTTTTTGACTACTGAAAGTCTTCAACCGTTTCTTCACAATTTAGGTAATTCCAGTGGATTCTGAAGTGGAAGAAAAGTAACAAAGGCAACACTTTATAGTAGTAAAGTGCTTACGCAACCGATGTAATTCAGCAAGGGAAAAGTGGCTTTCATTTTTCTGTGAAGATTTTAACTTTGAAAATTTAAACAAGAGAGAAAAGTATGAAAACGTTCATGTATGTCTGGGAAAAATGAACAGTGTTTGGCGAGGGTTTTAGATCCTTAAAACATCTGTAATCCTGTTGAATAGATTTCACCTTTGAAAAAAAATGCATTCTAATAAACAATAATTATCTCAATGCCAAAGTAAAGGGGATTAAATTGACTATCGTGGTAAAAATAAGAAAAAAAATGTCATTTTCAATTATTTATAATAAACATAAAATTAAATCTAAATTGTATAAAGTTTATATTCTGGTTTGGACTGTACAAAACACCAAAGAGCTGGATAGATCAAAACGCTTAAACTTCATGCAATAGTAAAGACCCACAGCAATGAAAATCGGTTTTTTGTTTTTTCAACATGTTTTTGTGGAAGCAAAAACCAACCAACCCACCATCAAACCAACCAACCAACCAAACAGCCCAACTACCAGCTGACCCACCAACCAATCATCCAAGCAACCAACTCAACCAACAAACATATCAACCAACCAACTAGGCAAATAACCAGCTTTCTAACCAACCAATATACCAACCCAGTAGCCAAACAACCAACCCATTATCCAACCAACCAACAAACCTACCAACCCACCAACCACCCAGGCAATCAACCAACCAACTAGCCAAACAAGCAGCTCACCAACATACCAACCAACTCACACAACTAACCAGCCAAACAACCAACTGGCCAAACAACCAACCCACCAATATACCAACCAACTCAACCAACTAACTAGCCAAACAACCAGCTCACCAACACACCAACCAACTCAACCAGCAAACATACCAACCAACTTAACCAACTAACTAACCAAACAACCCACTAGCCAAACAACCAACTCACCATCCAACCAACCAACCCACCTAACACCCAAGCAACCAACCAACTCACCAACCATGCACCAACCAACTAGCCAAACAACCAGCCAACCAACAAACCACCCACCCAGGCAACTAACCAACCAACCTCCCACCCAGGCAACTAACCAACCAACCTCACCAAACAAAACTAACCAACCCAACTAATGCAACCAGCCAGCCGGCAAACCAAACTACCATCCCAACCGACCAAAAACCACCCCAACTCAATTCAACTCAACTCAACCAACCCAAACGACACACCTACCTCACACACACAAATTTGTTATAGTCAAAATAACATTATAGTTGAAGGGACATTTGAACAACTGCAGGCTTCCCACACAGACAATAAAAACATGAAGACACAGAATAATAGAATAAATAAATACATTATAAGCACATGTTAAAACAAATTATGTAAAAGGCTGTAAACAACAGATAAATAAACTGATTGTCTACTCAGCCAACCGCAGCAGTGAATGAACTCTAAATGCATCCCATTGTGGCATGTTCCTCATCATTCTTTGCTTTGTTCAGAGACCTCAAAACCTGAGGGGAGAAGCTTCTAGCGTGACATGATGTCGTACATTCAATTTTTTCACCTCAGATGACCTCAGATAACCAGAGAGATCATTCAGGAACTGCACTGCTCTAGTTAAGAGTCTTTCTTGTATGGCTTCCATGTTAATGCAATATTGTGTCAATGCAACATTGATACAAATTCAGAACAATTGTTTTGTTTTGAGTGAATTCCAGTAGTCTCTGTAAAGAGAACAGACCTAGATGATCGGAGCGGGTCTTTAAGTGAAAATTAGTGTCTCTCTTACTTTAATCCAGCTGTTTTAACACATGACTTCTCTGTTAAACAATAAAGATAAATGGGTTTTTCATCTGCCATGCTCACATTTTTCAAACAGTCTTTCTTACCCAAACATAACATTCCTTTTAGCTTGGGTAATCAAACGCCTTCAGTGGCTTGAATGCTGGACTGTTTCTGCAGCAGAAAGTGGACTTTTTGTTACTCAAGTCCCACTAAAACTCCAAACTACTATTTATGTATTTAAGTCAGACCAGATTTTTGCGTCCGTTTACTTCATGACTTTGACTTCTTTGGTGCAGCTTGAAAGAAAAGCCATAAGTTTTAAGCTGAAAAGGGTAGCGGGACAGAGAAGAACATCTAAATCTCCGCTGTCCAAGGGGTGTCCCTTAGAACTGAATGTATTTTGTGTCTAACACAGACAAGTTACTGTGGTGATTAAGCCCCTCTTTCAGGCTTGGGGCTCATCTAAAGGTGGGCTCCGTCTTTGAAAAACAGGATCTGTGGCGTGTCATCGAACCACAAGAGTCTCCGCTCTGCCTGAAAAACTTTCCGATGACAGTTGTTGGTCAGAGATGAGAGGAGCGACGTCGCCGTGTAGGACATCAACCCGCCGGGACCAAAGCTCTCCCATGGGAACGCGACCGAACTCCTTCGTAACTCGCTGGGAAGCCCGTCTGGGCTTTCCGGGACGCCTTTTGATGTCCTGGGATTGGGGCAGGCTGGAGTCTGAATGGGAGGAGAGCTAAAATGTAAGCCAAAATGGAAAAGTTAGATACAAAAAACGAGATTTTAGCCGCAACACAACCAGACAAAAAATGTATATTTTACTGATTAAAGTTTTATCTATGTCTTACGATACGTACACACAAGGCAAGGGATGCCCATTCACTAACGCACGTTTACAAATATAGTGTTCACACTGGACTGCCACTACCCAATGCTAGCACTTGTACCATATTTTCTGGAGTAAAAGCAAAAAATGTTCAATCAAGAAGAAGAAAACCATATAAAAGTCACTCTGTACTGTATAAGTCGCACTTTTGGAAGGAAAGTTTCAGAACAAATCCGTCAAACCCAGCGTCACTAAATAAATACATAAATAAAAACAAGAATACTTTTGATGTGTAGAAGAAAAATATCAAAGTTCAAGAAGAAAACATTTCTCTTCCATGCTTGTTCTGGACGACACTTCTTCTTCTGCCGCTGTCAGTAGCAAGAACTTATACTCAGATACAGCGCCCTCTAGTGATCGTTAGAAGAAACAACCAGTATTTATAGGGAAAATGACAAATATATGATCCTAATTATGTCTGAAAAGGAAAACACAATTAAGTCGCTCCTGATTATAAGTCGCACCCCTGGCTAAAGGTGCTTTCACACCAAACGAGATTCACGCAACAAATTTGCGTGTCTCGCCCCTTTATCGCAGTGAATTCAATGATCGCCGCCTTTCAAAAAAGGTGTTTCTGATGCCACAAGTGGGAGGAGCTACGATCTCACTTAGAATGAATGGAAGACACACAATGTCTAGGAATAAGGTTTATTTAGTTTGAAGAGTTCAATAAAAACATCAATAATCATGTCTCCATGTTTGGGTTATGATTATTATTAAAATATTTTCCAGTACGGGGGGCTGTGTCTGAATGACAGCCGCTTCCGCTGTGTTTCTGTGTCTCTGTGACTGAATTTAAAGGCTCACGGTCTCGTATTAATCCAAGGAGGGAAAGTAAAATTAGCAGACCTTTTTCCTTTTTCTTAAATTTCTCAATGAGACTAGAGCCGGGAGCCTTCGAACGCCGCAGTGTCTCTCTCGCTGCCAACATATCGAGCGAGTGAGCTCCGCTTCGGGAGCAAAATGTGTGAATTCACCTTTATTACTCTTCTTATAATCTGGGGAAAATACAGTACTCACAGATGGAAGATGCTTGATGTGAAATGTCAAAGTGGTCCAAATATCGCACATTTTTCTCCATTTTTTAATTTTTTTCTCACAGCTCTATTCCAATCTCTGAAAGACTCGGTATCATACGATTCCGTCTGGCCAAAAAAACGCCATTTTTAATTGCGCATTCATGATCAGTTTTCAGACGGTTGGAACACCCTTGAATTAAAAAGGGCGCCATCCATACATCACTTCCAAATCTGTGTCCCTGATTGGTCAACGATCAATTGGTTTATCTTTTAACGCGCTTTCAACAGCTGAGCATTTTGTGTGTAGAGTTTGTAAACTGAGTAAAAACCTTGCATTTTGACGCGCGATCGAGATGGTTCTCAACGCGCATATACCCACGTTTACATGGGCTTATCATTGAAAGTGGTCGCTGGAATGCCTGTTTCCAAGCCCATTGTGACCATAGCATTGAAGCATCCATCCATTCATACATGCATACTTACATAATTTTCTTAACCTTCTATATCCCTTGCATCTTATCCCTCTCTAATCTAATCTGTAACCATCTACTTGCTGCACCTTTCCCAGAGTTTAATTACTTTCCACAAAAACCAACCAAATAAAGTAAATTCAGTCGCCATTTTTCGGCGCCTGATTTCGCCAGTTTAGTGCTGGGGGTACGACTCATGTATACTCTGGTGCAATAAATATCAGCAACTGCTAGAGGCCACTGTCCAATGAGTTGCTATAGACCTTATGCTACCTTGTTACGCATTGTCCTGGATAAGTAAAGAGTGACGCCATATTAGATCATTTTTAGATTCAATATTTTTTTTCAATATTTCAGTATTTTTATTTCAAATTTTCAAAAAATATCTAATTTTGATTTTTTGTTATTTTCAAGATTTATCTCAAGTTTTCTTTTTTTTTTTTCAAATTTTCTTTTTTTTAATTTATAATGTCTTGTTTTCAAGTTTTCAATCTCTTTTTTTTTTTCACTTTAAGCTAATCCGGATTTGACTCCAAATTTATCCTCCAGTGCAACTTGTGTGTGTTTTTATTTCTTCTAAATATTCTTTTTACTTTTGGCTCTTGCGACACTCTAGACAGACGTATTGCCCGGAAAAAAATGTTACATCCGGAACCAGAAATCATCAGGCGTGTTTGAGTTGACTTGCGCCTCGCCTGCATCGTCGGCGAGATCAAGCTGCTGAAGAAGGGGGCGGAGAAAGGCGCCTGAGCTGAAGGTGGACGACGAGACTGCACGAGAACGAGGAGTTGGGGGTTGTCCTCAACATTCGGCTGAATTTTAATACGCCACTCCTCCTAGTATGATCTGTGCTGTTATGTCTTTTATAGTATTTTTTTACATCTCTTAGAGTAAAGCAGATAAAAAAAATAGCTGCGGGATTCATTACATGTACACAGTCCCAAATAAACAGATAAAATAAAAATTAAAGTTCATTTTAAAGACAACTATGACACAAATAACCACAGATTAAATAAAATCTTGTATAATTTTTCATCAGCGATTCACTACCTTCCAGAAAGAGTAAAAAAATACACAGATTTCCTTCATTTAGCGCCAGTTATTTCACATTAAACTACAAAAACTTTCGGGACACCGTTTCCCACAATGCATTGTTTTGTAGTCATCAAGGCGGCTTGCAGCCAGCGCAGTACCTATTTTCTGGCTGCGCTGGCTTAGGTAGGCGCCTTGAACCCGCCCCTTTCTCGCGATACTTCATGTCGTCGTAAATGTGACGTCGGTGACAGAAACTAACCAGCATGCACCGCAATCCAGGCGATCTGCGCAGCGCTGCGTCCGCCTGCATGATCTCAAACACGCCTATTGGTAAGCACGGAATGGTCTGCGTCTGTACAAGTCAACATTTCTACTGCAACCAGCCCTCGCGCCAATCAGAAGTGAGCTTATTGGAAGTCCACGCCCCCTACTACTTTAAAGCTTGTTCAGGAGAACCAGTCAATCAAAAGTTTTGGGCCAGTGGACTCTGCATACTTTAATCGAGGCATCTGATTGGCCAGTAGATAACTTCAATCGGTGCTTCCTATTTGGAATATAAAGGGGGAGGGGTCACTCAGTCCAGTATTTACAGTATATACAGTCAATTAGACTAACAGAGGAAAATTTCTGTTTTGTTTTAAACAAATGATTGTTTTTGGTTTGTTTACTTCACAGCTTTTCTTTTTGTATTATTTTCATATAATGTTGTGTTACGTTTTAATACAAAAATGGTGAAAAGCTTGTAGTGGAGAAACTGGGCGACAGAGATGCAGTGAAGACAGACCGCTGAGGCAGACGGTTGAGAGAAAAAAGGAAATCAAAGGTTTTGCTGCTTCTGGCAGTAATGCATGGCTGAGACGGCGGGACAAGGACACTGTTTGTTCTTTAATCCGCTTCCTCCCGGAGTTCCCGCCGCCGCCGCCGCAGACGGTGAGCTCAAACGCACAAACCAGCAACACAGGAGAAAGAAAACCCTCTCTGCTTTATGATCACACGTCTGTTAAATTTTTAGCAGATTACGGATATACGCCACTTCAAATTTAACGACTCTCTTAAAACAAAAAATAAAAATGAAAGACTTCAATTTTGTAAAACGACTTTTATTGTGAAAACTCCACATAAAAATAAAAAAAAATAATATGCTTCGTTTTTATGGTGAGATCAAAAACAATTGCGGTGATATAAAACTCAACCAGGACACTTTTGGCAAAAGTACAAGAGGATCCTCCTTAGACAATAATAACCCCCATTTTTTTTTTAATTTTAATTATTTGAACAGAAATATTTAAAACAACACTGCAGCTGATTTTGGAATGTAACAATGTCCTTGTCCTGTAGTGTCTTGGGTTGCATTTGGTGTGGTGTGTCTCCCTCTAGAGGCGACTCGCTGACGGTGCAATCAAATGTGCTCCGGGTGGTTCTGCAGGCAGGTGACGAACTCTTTCACGTCTTTGCCCTCGAAGCAGATCTGGTAGACGGCTGCAAACAGAGGAAACCTGCAGGAGAAGAGACATGTTACATAACTCGAGGGTCGAGAAAAGACTTTCCAGGAACTGTTTGTTCGTTCTTGGGCCGACAGTAAGTCACGCTCGTCTTGTTCAAACACGATATGGATCAGGGTTGAATTATCCTGGAATGACTCCGTTAGAACATTTGAGTCCTCACTTTCGGTGCACTTACAGTCATACAATAACCCTTGTGCCATCTTACGGGGTCCAGATGACCCAAGTCTTACATTGACGTGTTACCCGTCCCATGACAAATGTGGACAGGATTTCGTGTCTGCCACAGACACCAGTGAAAATCAAGTATTATGGAAAAAAAAAAAAAAGTTCAGCACACTGTCTTGTGGGGTCCAGATGACCCCACTCCCAATGTTAACATACCTATGATACCACAAGACACTCCAATGAAAATTGTCTGACTACAGATCAAGAAAATTAAGCTCAAGTTTCCATTTCTGAGTATTTTTTTACTCAAATTGTTGTGAATCAGGAGCAGTAAAAACGCCTCATGAAAAGTACTGGGTTTCCTGTGTAGAAAATACAATAGTTGCTGATTGTTGCGCAAGAAATCCTGTTAACCTGTGTTATGGCAGGGATAACGTCAGTGTAAGGGTGGGGTCATCTGGACCCCAGAAAATTTGAAGAAGAAAACTAAAAACTAGAAATAAAACCTCAAAATGTATAAAAAACGAAAATTTGAAAACAATTTTTTTGAAAAAAAATACTGAAAACAATAAATGTAAAAGTTACTAATTGAAAAACAGTTTATTAGTTTCAGCTGAAGCTTAGAATTTTCAACTTTTTTTTTTTTTCTGAATCTTCACTTTTACAGTTGACATTTTCAATTTTGATTTTCAAGTTTTCACTGCCGCACAAACACTGATTTTACACGGGGTGGAGCTTGAAATTATTTTTTATTAGTCATTTTTACATTTAATATTATTTTATTCAAGATTTCAGTATTTTTATTACAAGGTTTAAAAAAAATCTAATTTCATTTTTTTTTTTCTTTTTAATTTTCAAGATTTATCTCAAGTTTTCAGAGTTTTTTTTCAAATTTTCTTTTTTTTTTCAAACTTAGAATGTCTTGTTTTCAAGTCTCAATCAGTTTTTTTGTTCACTTTAAGGTAATCCAGGATTTGACTCCATACTCATCCTCCAGTGCAACTTGTGTGTCTTTTTATTTCTTCTAAATAATCTTTTTATTTTTGGCTCTTGCCAAAACGTTAAAATACCTATGATGGCACAAGACACACCCCAATGAAAATTGTGTTTCATGTGGCATTTTTCTGACTACAGATCAAGAAAATTAAGCTCAAGTTTGTACTGGTGTATGTGACTGATACCACATACACATCAAATAGGCCTTCCAGAAACCCCTAAAAAAATGCTTTTAGAATCCTGCGTTCACACTAGTCTGTTCCTACCTGATTCAACCGCATATAACTACAGTTGGAATAGGATTGGTGATAAATGTCGAAGCAGAGAAAATTTTGAGAATTTTACCCGTTTCACAGCTCAATTCCTTCATGATTAATGTTTAAGCAGCAGGTAAAGTATTTAGTCAGCCACCAGTTGTGCAAGTTCTCTCCTTAAAACCCCTTAAGCGAGCTGTCTTGTGGGGTCCAGATGATCCCACTTTGAATGTAAACATTAGGGCTGGGTTGAAAAAAATTGATTAATCGATTTAAGCTTATCAGATTAATAATCGATTCACAAAAGATATAATTTGATTTAGCTCATAAAGCTAGTCTGCTAGCTTGATGCTAACGTTCAATGCAATTTCCCATAGGACGGCTAATGCTAACGCTCGGTCGACCTAAACATACATTGCTAAATAAATGAACATCTTTATAAACTCACAGACATGAATTTTCCAAACTCTTTTAATGAAATATTTTTTCGGCTTCTTCATCTTGAATAAGATGTCAAGCTGTAGCGCGATCGCCACCTAGTGGCCAAACTGAAACGCCCTCCAGGAGAAGCAGAACAATGTTTACAATGTTAATGGTCTGAAGATTTTTGGTAGAACTTCTGCTTTTAAGAAACCATGTAACACTTTAACAATCTCATTATTACACTAATACATTTTACAATATGTGAACTGTATCAGATTAATATAAATATATTCAAATTATAAAGTAGATTATTAAAGTGTTTTTTAAACAAACGTGTATAAATGTGTAAACTCAAAATTGAATTGAGGAACCAAAAAAGAAAAAAAAAAAAAAAAAAAAAATCGGAATCAAATCAATTTAGGATCTTGTGAATCGAATCGTTTCTGGAAATTATAACCGATACCCATCCCTAGTAAACATCTCTAGAATAGCACAAGGGTTATGTATCTCCATACTGTTGCCCTGGAGACACTCATTATTGTATCTTTCTATTAAAGTAAAATTAAATAAAATTAAAACTAGCTTTCTATTACACCCAAGTATATCTAATTTTGACTCAACATTGGAGTTTTGGCTTTTTTGGCAGCAACTCTTCCTTGAATACCAGTTAAGCCAGTAGATAGGTGCGGCTCAATCCGACTGCCAGTTCACTGCTGCACGTATTCCTACTTTAAAAGGGAAATAAGTATTTTAGGCTCAATTGTTTTCATATATGTCCTCCATCGTGAGAAAAATGCCACAAAAACATGTTAAAGACACCACAATTTTCTATTGGAGTGGCTCTTTAAGAGAAGTGATCTTCTGCTACCAAATCTTTGGTTGTTGATTCAGTAGAACTGCCTTTTGTCTTGTTGCAGCTCGACCTCGCCCAGACATGAAACAACGGTCTTTCACAACCTCGTCTTGGTAGAAGACTTTCCTCACCTAAGCTCGTACACGGCTGTTGCTGTTAAGTTCATGGCTTGACTTCAACCTGACATTGACCTTTAGTAGGTACAATGCATGGATCAAACAACCCACTCATAGTTGTGTGATTGAGCCATTAAGAATTGCAGCTGGTTTGAAGACAAAAGGTCAAATATTGATTGGATTTTTCTTTTGGTCACACACTTTGTTTTATAAATAGATTAAAATAAACGTTCATTGTTTATATTTCTGAAAGCCTCCTTTGTTTACGCACCTGTTTAAACGGTTGTATGCTGATGATGTTGTGTTCTATTCTCGGGAAAATTCTCGATTTAGAGGTGTACCGTTGCATCCCTACTGCCTACCGGTATGTTAAAAGTGTAAAACAAGCATTAGAATTTTTTGTTTTTGGTAAAACAAAAATCAAAACAGTTACCCAAAAATTTAATGTTTGAACCAAATCGCTAGTTTTCCACTCACTTGTTGACCATGGCCCGTTTCTCCAGAATCCTGTAGACCTCGGCTGACGTCTGTGGACCCTGCAACTTTTGTCCGTTAAGCATCTCCGCCTCCAGCTCTGCAATCGACTGAGGAAGCAAACAAAAATGAGAAAAGACCGTGTCTTGTTCAGACACTAAGAGTGCCGTTTCTGGTTGTATGCTTGTTTGTAGACCAGGGCCTAATCCGAATTCCTTCCCCTAATTTAGCCCTCCAAACGGAGAGTTATGAAAAAATTGTGTCTCATATTTCGCACATCACTTTCGGCTTTGATGTCATCAATAATTGTCGGTCCGCTAGCGTTAGCGCGGAGCTTCCATCGCTTGAATATACATAATAAAATGCGTTTTATAACTTTAAGAGCGCACCCACGTGAAGAAAAGTGCTTCTCAGCGCGACGTGGTTTAGCCTCGCAGGGAAAGGACTTTACAGCTCTCCAATTGGAGGCTTGGATTTTGAAAATACTAAAGGGAAGTGAAGATGGGAATAATTCTGATTGGGCCCAGAACCTGTTTTGGATGATTCTACCCACTTTGGACGTTTTCACGAAGGCTTCCGCCACTTTGCGGTTGCGTCCTCCGTAGCAGGTGGTGATGAGGTCGGCCACGCCGCAGCTCTCCAGAAACGTTCCCGAGCTGACCTGTTCTTTGCAGAAGAGTTTGGCGAACGCGACCATTTCCATCAGCCCCAGCCGGATCACGGCCGCTTTGGTGTTGTCCCCAAAACCCAGGCCGTCGCAGAACCCAGCGCCGACTGCCACGATATTCTGGCCACAATTAGATAGAAATTTACCAACACAGCGTAAAATATGTTTATGAAGAGAAGCTGATAAAGTGCGGGCGTACCTTCAAGGCTCCACACAGCTCCACGGTGTCGCTCTCGGGCACGACGGTGATGCGAAAGTTGGGGGTTTGCATCAGCTCTTTGAAGATGAGGCCGTTTGCCTGGTTTTTCGCTCCTACATTAACAAGAAAAGGAATTCTTGAAAACTCTGTCAACAGAAGATGGAAAAAAAAACAAAGAAACAAGCATCTAACCGATGGTGGTTTCACAGAACTTCTCATCTGCCACCTCGTTGGCGATGTTGGCCCCCATCAGGACGCTGACCTCAATCTCCAGCTTCTCTCTGATGATGTCAGAGATGAGCTTCAGGCCCTCTGGGCCCTCATCAATGCCCTGGAGGACCACAAAACCCACTTCATAAGAGCACTACAAGGACACATTCACAGCTCTGAACATCTGAACCATCTGGTTCAGATGGTCAGCTTGGTTTTGGAAACCCAGTTCAATGGAGATAATTTTGAAGGAAGATTTCAGAAATATCCTTAAGGGGGGTGTTATAACTATTGTAATAGCAACAATGTTGAATTACATCATTGGCCAGCGCATTCTCACTCCTAACTCATCATATATTGATCGAGTCCTCTCTACGCCACTTTTTGATCTTGGGTATCCCCAACTTGTCCTTTTTTGATTTGCTTGCTGTTCCCATTAAATCACGGGTCCCCAACACTCAGGACACGGTACCAGACGCAGTTACAGATACCGAACCAGTTCTCGGACGAGGTTAGGGTACCGGTGCTGGGTTAAGGTAAGGGTCCCAGTACCAGTCCGTGTCCTTGAGGGTTGGGGACCCCTGATTAGCGTTTGTGGCCCTGTACCAAGTGGCCATCTAAACGGTACCAGTCTCACTCCCAACTCATCACATATTGACACATAGGTCGAGCCCCCTCCGCGTCACTTTTTTGACATTTTGGGTCTTCCCAACTCATCATTTTTTGACGGGCTGGCCATTCCCATTAAACCAGGGTTCCCCAGCCTCCACGCCACAAACCAGTACAAGTCCGAGGGCCGCTTGGTACCGGGCCACAGACTCTAATCAGGGGTTCCCAACCCTCGGGACACGGACCAGTACTGGCACCCTAACCTTAACCTGGTATCCTACCCTTGTGCCAGTACTAGCGCCACATCCAGTACCGCGTCCCAAGAATTGGGGACCTGAGACATAAAAAAGACAAGTTGGGGGTACCCAAAATGCCAAAAAGTGACAGGGAGGAGCTTGAACCATACATCCAGATATGAAAAGTTGGGAGTGAGAATGTGTAAGATTAGCAGGGCTAGCCACTTTTTTCCCTCTTTCAGTTAAACAATCCTGCACAACTTTCATCAGAGTGGGTCTTTAGGCGATGCTATTACTTCCAGTTTTTCGTCCCATCCTTAAGATCTCACTTTGATGAGGGATATCCCGATGGCTCCCGGCGCCACGTGAGGCTTCATCTGGTTGCAGAGCTTGTTGATGAACTGATGTGGGATCACGAAAACCAGGATCTTCGCGTCCTTCACGGCTTCTGTGATGTCAGGGACGGCAACCTGGGGAGTTCATCGATCAGTTAGAGCAATCCCAAACACACCCCAAGGTCTTGTGTTTTGTAGGCACAAACCACAACAGAGCATCAATTCCTAGATTTAAGACAAGATCCCCAGACTTTTAAAGAAAAGTTTCTTATTCTCAACAGATCCATTTTAAAAAGTAAATGAAATGTTCACTCGTGGAGTTCAAAAAAGGGTCCGAGACCCACAAGTCTCATCGGATCCGGTGACCCGTTGGAAATTAGGTCTATTTTAGTCAACTTCAACGGTCCCGACAGTACCGGTACAGAGAGTCCCACAAGTATCTGTCTGCTCCACTAAATTACTGGACTTGGTTGAATTAAAAATACATGTTTTTATAAAGTAATAGGATAAATAATATGACTAAAACTGTTTGTTTAGTCATCCAAACTGTCCTAGTAGCTTCCATGGCCACAGGTGTAAAGTATTGTTATAGCAAAGGGTAAACGATTGACCGTAAACCAGATATGAGTTGGTATGCAAACTTTCTCTGAAGACACTCTTACTTTTGTGGCACGTTGATGTCTTTACCGTGATTCAGGCTGATTCTGAAGCTACTATATGCTATACTTCACGCTAGCAATGTGTTGCATTTTGTTGCCGAGTCATGTTGATTGTGTAATCGGTCAAAGACTTGCAATATGTCAACGAGTGTGTTATTACCCCCGGTGACATCTCTGATGTTAAAGGATATCATCACAACTACTAAGTACGGTGGAGGACGAATTATAATAAGGGCCAGTTGTGCAGGAAATTGAACTGTGTTGGCGTATTTCTCCAATTACACAGAAGACGCTTCAATGAACACCATTCCTTGTTCAAGGATCACATTATTTCTTTGTTACGATGGTTTGTAAAATTTTTGTAATTTTTCTCATTTAGTCAAAGTATTACTTCCTAGCTAGAATTCAAACAAGCCTAAACACAAGTCTATACTTTTTGAGAAGACTTACACTGAATTATAACTTATTTGATGACTAAACATTTCAAAGTCAAAGTCAACTTGGTTTACTTGAGTTTCTCCGTTTTGTTGGGTTTTTCAGAGGAAATTCGGTAACATCAAAGCTAAACTCACCACGTTCTTGGGCAGCGTGTGACCCGGCAGATATTTGACGTTTTCGTGCTCCGTGTTGATGATCTCGGTTCCCGTCTATGATCTCCTCGAAGACCCACATGTTCACCATCGGATCGAAGCGGTTCGAGGCTTTGACATTGTGCCCGATGATTTTAGCGATGGCCGAACCCCTTTAAGGACAGGTAGGATTTAAAGATGAACGGTTTCTACAATTAAATACTGGTTCCAAATATCATTTATCTAGTTTTTAAACATTTTATTGAAGCATTTTTTCTGATAATGGAGTATATATAAAGAAAATTAAGCTTAAACTTGTATTTCTGAGTATTTCTTTATTTCTTCATTTTTGAAAGACCTTACAGTTAGGTAGGAAATACAGTGGGTGGGCCACCCTCCATGCTCCGCCCATTCTGATGCATCCGTTAAAGTCTTTGTTTTTCTTGTCTGAGCTGCTTTCTGGCTCAAAATTGTAGGATTGGATAGCTTCGATATTGGTCGCCATTTTTGTTACACTGGTAATGTGGGGCTGTAAGCTCGTGGGAGGGTGTGTAAACAGAGAGCTCTCGGTAATGAGAGGAGAATCGGGGCTCAATGATCACGCTCACAACTTAGAAGCAAAGTTCTAAGAAACTTTCGCCCATCTACAGAAGCTACGTCATGGATAGAAAACTACACAAATGTTGGAAATTTTGCCCAAAAATGGCAAAATATTGTAATTAAAAGACCACCAGTAACACTTTTAAAATAGCTCAAAATATGTTCAGAGCAAGACTTTAACGAATCTATTTAATAGGGAAAGTTTAGTGGAATAAACAAACAATGAATCGTTTAGCCCACAATGACATGAAAAAAAAAAAGTTAAAATTTCAGGGAATGTCAATAAAGTTCTAGAATGTATGCAACCATTTCAATAACGGTCCTAAGAATATTCAACTATTACTAATTTTAGCATCTGTTAAGTGCTTTTTTTATGCCTACTTGGCATTTATCAGTCTTGACTGTCTCTACGGTAGCATTACATTAAAGTCTACACCACAATTTATCAGTAAAAATGCATTTTTTAAGTGTAGCCATTTATTTTCCAATTTATATATATATATATATATAATATATATATATATTTTTTTTTTTTTTAGGAACACTTAAATAAAATTAAAATAAAACTTTAGCAGTTTGTCTGTTGTGGACTGTTGGCGCAGAGAAACCCCGCCCCCCTCTCTTCCACAACAGGTTTGTGAGAGTTCTCTGTTTACATTCTCTCCTTGTACCTAACATTACTCGTGATACAAACATGGTGATAAATATCTGAAGCTTTACAGACGTACAATTTAAAAAAAAAAAAAAACAACAACAACTTTTTACAGTACTCCATACCATGATTCCACTTCCGCCGTGCCAAAGAACAGAAGAGACAGTTTTACACAGTCTCCCCAGATTTTTTATGCAAACATGGTTTCTTAAAGTGTAGGAAATTAAATCATGTCTTTGTTTGTTGTTGTTGTTAAGGAAGATGCACCATCCGGTTATCCGTGTGCACAAAACAGGATCCATTTCTCTCTTTCTGTCGAAACAAACCGGTACAGAAAGGCCTCATAGATTACCAATGGAGCCGGTTTACATCTGCCTAATCCGGATTCAGTTTAATGCTGACTGCACCTTCTAATACTCGCCAACAGCTCATCGAAAATCCCCAAAATAAGAGTCACCAGTTTCCAGATCCAACGATGCAGACTTTCTTTCCCGGCATGGTGAAGGTGTGGAGTCCTTTATGTTTGGCGGAACAGCCTGTTCTGTGACACACGGCGGAGGAGACTTCCTTAACCGCCCTGTTAAACACTGCAGACAATAAACTCCGCCTTTGAATAGCCACGGTTACGCCTTTCTTTGCCAACCTTCCGTGAAAGAAAAAAAAAAAAAATCGTTCCTATAATAAACCCTGTTTTAGGAGGGTGCGCCAGCGTCTTCAACGCATACTAAATACTCGCACAGTTTCGCTTCTATTTTGAAAATCTGCGGCGCACCGTCGACAAAACGGAAACCGGAAGAGCACTAAAATCAAAATAAAGGCAACCAAAAGCGGAGTATAATGGAAAACTGTAGCTTATGTACATTAATTCGATTAAAAGGTGGTGAAAAGTTAGAAAAAAATATGCATGAGGCCGGCAAACGCAGTGGTGGGAGGTACTTCCGGTCACCTGGATTTTCAAAATAATGTTCAAATGCGTAAAACATTTCATTGAGAAAATAAGGAAAAGGTTGTGAAAAATAACTAATTTTTGAGGTATAAACATTAAACATTACTGTTAATATATAAGCTTGGGTCAATGCCTACAACTTCTACAAATATTGATAAATTGAAAAAAAACAGAGAGCGAGAAAAATGTTTAGCTTATAAATTCTAAACATACATTTTTTTTAAAGTAAAGTAAAATTTACGCAGAAAATGTGCTGTTACAAAAATAATAATACTTTTAGATGCATTACATAATATTTACAAGTTAATCCGTTTATTTATGTATTCGTGTATAATCAATATTATAAAGGATTAAATGTAACAAAAAAAATACACATTTATTCAGACTTTCCTAAATTTGGGTTTTTTTCAGTTGCTAGGACGAACAGTTCTGAAAATTTAAAATATGTTCTAACTATGGAGTCATTTTGGGTCTTTTTGAAATAGCTTAAATAAATAAAAAAGAAACATCTCATAACTGATTTTAATGTGAAATTCTGTATATTGTTATTATTATTATTATTACCAAAAAATATATAATAATCACAAATTTAGCAATTCAAAGCTCTTTTTTAAGTCAAGAAAAGCCAGGATTTATGTTCTAATATATAATATAAAACAATCATCTGCCATATTACCTGCAGCTAGGTACTTTTTAAATTGTATTTCTTTATTTTAAATTTTATTTTAATTTATGTACAATTTTATAATGTATTTATTTAATTTTATAGCATTCTAAAACACATTCTTTGCGTGAGTTTCATTATTTTTTTTTATTTCCTCCTTTTTTATCTAATGCGGAAGTTGGTTTTCGTCAGCGGTCACGTGACCGTTTTCCTGCCGAAGCAGTAAATACCAGCGAGCTAGCAGCAGACACGGGGGGTCACGCCGCTAAAGCCCGCTCCTCCACGCGCCGCCGCCGAGCCATGGCTCGCGCCTCGTAAGCCAGCTGACGTGCCCGTTTCTGCCGGAAGTTAGGTCCATGAGGAAAGGAGCGGCCGGGCAAAAATAAATTAAAAAAAGGGTTTCGAAGCGCCTCCACTTTAACAAATCTCGAAAAGCTAAACAAGCTAGCTTAGCAAGCTGAGCCGACGTCAGAAGGAGGAGGAGGAGGAGGAGGTTTGTTTGGGATTCTTCTTCCCCCCCTCTCTCCCGCCATGCAAGGGGAGACTGCGGCGATACGGGTGCTGGACAACGAAACAAAAGTGGATGCGTTCCCCCAAAACAGAACCCCGAGTTCGGGGAGAGCTAGTGCCAAGAGCTGGCAGTACAGGTGGGCGGCACTTGCTTTAGCATGCTAATTTAAGCTAGTTATCTGTTGTTTGGCGGATGAATGATGACACAGAAGTTTATTCGGAGTTACCTGACTGGTTTAGGTGACTCATGCTGCTCTTTAAACAGTTTTATGGTCTGTCTCCCTCCCTCAGCGATCACATGGAGAACATTGAGGGCTACCTGATGAAATACACCAATCTGGTGACAGGTTGGCAGTACAGGTGAGTTCACAAGGGTCACGTGACTTTATTTCCCTCCCTTTTCCAGCTTAACACCCCAAAGTGTTTTTCCAGGTTCTTCATGCTCAACAATGACGCGGGCTTGCTGGAATACTTTGTCAGCGATCAGCTGAAGAACCTGAAGCCCAGAGGAACCCTCCCTCTGGCCGGAGCCGTCATCTCCCCCAGCGACGAGGACTCCCACACCTTCACGGTCAACGCCATCAGCGGGGAGCAGTACAAGCTCAGGGGTGAGCAGCAAGAAGCCGTTTTTTTTTTTTTTGTTTTAGCTTTCCATCATCCTGTATCGATCCGGATGTTCTCCATTATCTACTTTGGTGAGAGCGAGCATCGATCCTCTGGAGTACCTGTAATCATCTCTCTTTTGTCTCTAAAGCCACCGACGCCAAAGAGAGGCAGCACTGGGTCAGCAGGCTGCAGATCTGCACGCAGCACCACACGGAGGCCATGGGGAAGGTAAACGCCCACAAACGCAACGCCGTCTCACCGCCTAATTTATTGATGCACCAGAAGAGAGAGAGAGAGAGAACTCGATCCAGATGGGTCGCATTCCTGAGCTGGAAAATCAGCCGAGCGGTTGTTTATGTAAACACGGATCGCCTTTCAGCCTGTGTGTAATCACTTGTATTGATCTGCTCGCGCTCGCCCGCAGCCCGCTTTTGTTTGGAGGACAAAGCTGAAGGCTCTGTTTTTAGCTGTGGCCTCGAAGGATTTCTGTTAAAGACCCGCTCCGATCGTCTTCTGGGATGTGTTTAAAGCGTTCCCACTGGTCTTTTTAATTAGAATTATGGCGTTTTTAGCCAAAAAACTTGTCGTTTTTTTAATGTAGTTTCTGCATTGAGTTGTTTGCGGGAGCGTTGGTGTCACATAAGCTCAGGGGGCAGTTCTAGAAGCAGGTTAAACAAATTTGGAGTTCAAACCTGAACTCAGAGTCCACGGACTCAAAATTCAATCAGCTTGAAGTTGTTGGAACCAGAATCGGGTGCGAGCGTCTCGACCATTAAAAGCCCTGATCAATGGAGCGAAGACGGCATGATTCACCATGGCAACGGGAACTAACAACCTGTAGGGCTGCAGATTTCCGACGACAGAAATTGATGAGTTCCTACTAGCGCAGGGGTGGGCAAACTTTTTGATTTGTGGGCCAGAAAGGGTTCTAAAATTTGGCATAAGGGCCGGACAAGGAGCAGATGAAAGGAGTGATTTGGTAATGAACCTCAGAAACTAAAAAGATGATATGGAATTTAGAGAAAAACATGCTTAATTTGGATTAAAATTTACATATATTCATCTAAAAACAGAAAATTGGGGAATTTTAATTTCTAAATTTTGATTTTTGTTCTCTTTTTGGGTTGATGTTCTTCAGAGGAAAATGCAAACTCAAAGAAATCCGAAAAATCACCTTCTGACTCAGAAAACAACACCATTCATGAGAAGAAACCAGAAACACAATGAAAATAAAACAATAATTAGGATTTTTGATTCGATGTATTTTAATTTGGAGGGCCAGATTAAGTATCTTAAGGGGCCGTATGTGGCCCCCGGGCCGTAGTTTGCCCACCCCTGTACTAGCGTATGCTGGCTCCAAGCACTATTTCCCCAAAAAGATCAACACAGTTGCAGCGGCAGAACTGTGAGAGTTGTCTTTGGAGGAAATAGCTGCAGATTTGTAAACGTCAACATTTGAATCATTTCAATTCAGGATAATTACTAAATAATGTCAGGAATTTCATGTTGTCACTTGTTAAGTTAGGAATGGTTTTTGATCTGTTAATAATTTAGACAATAATGACTGTTTTTCTTAATTTCGTTTGCAAATCAGTAATCAATTAATAAAAATAGATCGATTTAACACATACTGCTAAAGTCCGCTAGCTCGATGCTAACATTGAATAGGATTCTCCATAGAACGGCTAATGCCAACGCTCAGTCGACCTAAACAACATTATTGCTTACATGAACATCTTTATAAACTCAGGCATGAATCTTCCAAACTCTTTTAAGGAAATATTTTTTAAAAATAAACATTTGTGGTTTAAAACAGAGTTTGTTTATTGCTAAGTTTACTGCTAATATGCGAGCTTATCCTAGTGGCTAAACTGCAACGCCGTCCAGGAGAAGCAGAACAATGTTTAAAATGTTGATGAATATTTTAGTTTGAGCTTCTGCTTTTGAGAATCATTGCAACACTGTATGATATTAACAATCTCATTATTTCACTAATACATTTTAAAGTATGTGAACTGTATCAGATTACTTTAAATATATTCAAAACATATAGTAGATTATTAATGTATTTCTAAATAAATGTGTACTCTCAAAATTGAATTGAATTGTATTGAGTTGATTGAAAGAATTGAAAAGAATCTGAATGGAATCAATACCCAGACCCAGTTATTACCGTTCAAGAACCGGGTCGTTTCATGAACCCGCACTTTCAGCCGGTGAGGTTCACACATCGACCTATCGTAGCATCGATGTCACAACTACAAGCTATTTCTTTGTGTGCTTCAGATTCACAACGATTTCAATATAAAAAAAAAAGATAATAATGAAGAAAAGAAATCAGATAAGTCGCACTTTTTTGGGAAAATCGTAATATTAATAGACTGAATATGTCCACACTTCACTACAGTAACTCTAATGCTTATTCAGATTCATATAACACAGGAGGAATGTAGTATAGAAGCGCTACATGTGAACAATTATCATACAACCATTTCATAAAGAACAAGCTAACAAGTCAAACTCTTAATATCACTTCAAATCACTAATTCTTCACCTTGTTGCTTTGAAACAACTCCTCTAAACCTGGTGTAATGCTGCACACACACCAGGGATGTGTGACGCGTTCAAGAACCTGATATATATACGCATTTAGCAGAACCACAAGTCACTTCTCCATAAACGATTCTCCAAACAGTTGGCACTTGCTTGGTTGGAAAAGGACATGATCCATTCATCACTACTAAATCAGAGTCCCTGATTGGTCAAAGTTCAACTAGTGTTAAATGACTGAAGCCGTCATTAATCCCGGACGAGCCCCCAATTTATGTCACACACCGGTTTATGGGGTTGTAAAAGGATGCAACGTAAAGGTATTAAAAACAAATTAAATATCCTAACGACTCAGACTCGCACAAACAAACCCAGCTCAAAATAAGCTGGGCATTTATTTACAGAAACGCTACACAAAAACAACCAAAATACTAGAACCAAAGTTTAACAAAAACACACAACGTCTGGGTTTGTTTGTGTTTTTGACTCGTCGGGATATTTCATTTGTTTTTGTTTACGTTTATGTTTCATCCTTTTTACAAGCCCTAGACGAGGATATAACAACTGATTTAACTTTTGACGTGTTTTGTACATAAGAGCCGAAAATCACTTCAAAGTACTTGGGTAGGGGCGCAAAAGTTTTGAGAACGGATGCCCAAAGTGCACATTTACAAGCGTTCATATAGATTATTTTATTAATGGCGGTCACTAAACACCGCGCACGACTGAGCGGCGTTTGTTCGTCTTCTTCTGCGTTGCATTCAGTTCCAAATGCATATAGACACATCTACAGTGCCCTCTAGTGGTTGCTGTTATTTATTTTTTTATTAAATCGTACACAAGTCGCACTCTCTGCGAGTTATCCTCAGAGAACATGGTTATCTCAAGCAAATTGTTGGGCTCTTTTTTTATTTTTTATCCCACCCCATCTTGTTTCTTTAATAATAGTGCCCTCTAGTGGTTGGTGCTATTTATTGAAAAAAAAAATTATATACAAGTCGCACCATCTGCGACCTATACTCCAAAAAATAGAATAGTTTTAGGAACTTGTTGGTGATTTTTTTAAATTTTTTTTCCTACCCCATCCTATGTTTTTTTTTAAAGATAAACTCTGATTATAATTATGTTTTTAACATATTTTTGTGGTATTTTTATGATGATGGATATTGTCTGCTTCTGATTCGCAATTATTTAAATAAACACAAACTCAGATGAGTCATTCTCAGCTTTAATGTAAGCGATTTTTGTTTTCTCTGTCTTCTTGCAGTGCAACCCCCCTCCCAAGTCGCGCAGCTTTTCCATGGCGTCCCAAGGCAGCGGCAGCTCGCCCATGTCCGTTCGCCGGCCGAGCCAAAACCCCGCCTCCCTGTTCAGCTGGTCGCAGGCCCACAAGGGCTCGTCGGCGTTCTCCAGCAAGAGATCGCTGCTGCCCGACCACCTGATTGAAGCCAGAGAGGTTAAAAAAAACAAAATTGTTGTAGTATATATTTGGATTCTGATCTTTTTTTTTTTTTTTTTTACATCTTAGTAGTTTAATAAAAAATAGTAAAGCTTAGGTTCAACTTTAGCTGCATTTAACAGCACAGGGCTCGGATCTGAGTTCTGCCACAATAACAACTGATAAGATGAGTCAACTCTTTTTATGATTAGATAAGTAAAAAAAAAAAAAAAAAAAAACAGCAATGCTATCAAAAGGCTTCGATTGTTTGCTCTGCAGAGAAATGTGACCAAAGTTTTTCAGCTGTGGCTGTAAATATATCTATATATTTAGCCGTCGTAGGCACCAGAGGGCGCTGTTTCTGTCTTTTCACAGAAGCGTTTGGTTTTTCTCTTCCAGATGATGAGCCAGGCCCAAGGCCAACACAGAGATCTGATCCAGAGCATAGAAGGCCTCCCGCCGGCCCCCAGCCTTTCCCCCCTGGACCAGGATCTGCTGATGCTCAAGGCCACCTCCATGGCCACCATGAACTGCCTCCACGAGTGCCTGCAGATCCTGCACCTGCAGCAGGTGGCCCGACAGAGGAGCTCTTTGGGAGGTCAGTGAACGACCAGAGAAACCGGTTTTCTTAAATTTAACTAACAATTCTTATTTAAGTCAGAGCTACATTATCAAAAGTTTAATGAAAGTTATAATTAATAATAATATTTTAGAAAGACTTTTTACAGTTTTCAGTATTTTTGTCAGAAAGTTTGTGAAAAAAGAAGTCAAAACTAAAACTTTGGTCAATTTTCAATCTGACTAAAATCAACTGCATACGGTCTTTATTGGGATAAGCCCCTCCCCCTGCCAGAGCTGGCCACGACAAAAATATAATTTTAAACTTTTGATTTTTTTTTTACTTTTATTTTCTCTTTTATCGACCCTTTTTGTTGTTTTTTCTTCTCTGTGATAGAGTGCTACAGAGAAAAAAAAAAACGACATTTCATGGCTCTGATCAGCTGATTCACTAAGAAAAAAACTGTTACATTTTATTCTCATTCAAAGGCATAAAAGCTGATAGTTCAGAAATGGTTTTAAAATATTATTTGTTAAAGGGTTTTCTAAAGTTTAGGAAATTTCCGCTTACACAACTGGTGATTTCCGCTTGCTGTGGGGTCAAACCAGGATCAGCTTAAAATGAACAAAAAACAGACTGAAAAACAGACATTGTAACTGAAAAAAAGGTGAAAATTTAAAAACAAGACATTTTAAATAAAAAAAATGTTTTTGAAAATTTGGGAAAAAAACAGAACTTGAAAAATAGAACTATAAATGTAAAAATTACCAATTGAAAAAACGTATCCATTAGCAACAGCTGCTGTTTGGAATTTTTTTTCCTGAATCTACTCTTTCCATCCTCAGTTTATGGTTTCAATTCTGATTTTGGGTTTTCACTGCTGAGCTGAGTCTAATTTTACATGGAGGCGGGGCTTTGAGCTCATTGGCTACCCGAAAATGCATCCCATGATTCCCCAAGAGATAACGGTGGTGTGACATTTTGTCCTGTAGAAAGTTGTCTGTTCAAGACATTTTTACCTCAAAGCTGCTTGAGAAGTAGTGAGATAAATGATTAAAAACCCTTTAAGATGAGTTTAAATTTCGCTGGTGGTGTTGTTTTTTTCTTTTTTTAATTGGAAATCTCATTATTGCAGCCTCCTCCTGAGATCAAAGGTCTACAAAACTTTAATTGTGGTGGTAGACCTAACCTGGCAGCCTGTTTTTCCCATATTGTGGGTGAATTTTGAAAATTGCCAAATTTCAAATTTTGCCACAAAATGGCCGCCAAGCTGTAGGTCATGTTGACGGTTAATATATTCAAAACATCTGGTTGATCACTGAGATGTGTGTTTTGGTTTGGTTACTTGATATTGAAGCACTTCTGTTTGAGCCGCACAGAGATGAAAAGATCTCACGTTGTGATGTCATCTTTTTCGGGGGTGGGGGTCGTTTACAATTCCCCAAAATTCATTTTCAAAGGGTAGCAGGTGCATACGAGTTTTTGAACTTGAGGCGAAGAAATCATTTTTGCTTAAATGTGCACTAAGAGGAATTATGTAAATAAGAGTCTGTTGTGCAAAAAAACGCGTAGAAGCTAGCTTAATGCTAACAGTGAGTTTTCCCAAAATATTCAGACATAAAGAAACCAAATATTCCCAAATTTAACAGAATAAAGTCACAAACCAAACAGTTTTCTGTCCTGTTGCTCCTCACCTTCTCTTGGTGCTCATACCAGACTCGCCGCTGCTCTCTGATCAAAAATCAGGGCGTTACACGCGCTCGCCCTCGCAATCCGGACAAACCATTCGTGCCGGCTGACAGTGGAATTATTTTGAATTATTGATGTTGTAGAACCGTAGCCGCTCTCAACACCTGCCTTTACTGTAATCAGATCTGGATTAGCCTGCGGCGCTTTGACAACGCCGCTTTGACTTCACGCCGTTCGGCACAAAGTCGCGGTAAAGCGAAGTTTGTTGAATAAATGCGTCAGATTCACTGGCGGCTTCGGTTTCCGCGCGGGATCATCTGAAAATTTGCCCCACTTCTCCTCAGCAGCTCTCGTTACTCCATGTATATTTTATCAGGACAGGACAGCCAATCGGGTTCGCTCGTACGATCCGTTTAAATAACGGAAGTAGGCGGGGCGTCGCTCAAACTTGCTCGGGCCAATCGGGAGGCGGGAGCTCTTCCTGATACCTGTTGGGGGTCGGGTTACAGTGGGTTTGGCGGCGGCGGGGGGGAAGCTGCCGGTCCAGTCTGCCGGGGTAGCAGCCGCGGTGTCAGGGGGCCTCGGGAGGGAGGGGGAAGCACCATGAGCGCCTCTCAAGCCGCCGCTCCCCCGTCGTCCCCCGCAGGACCCACCATCGAGTGGCTGGAGCCCAAAGTGCCCGACATCCTGAAGAACGGCAGCAGCTCGCTCAGCAGCTTCGCCACGGGGGAGGGCCCGCTGGAGGGGGCGGCGCTGGAGCTGAACAGCCCCGAGTCCTGCAGCTTCTCCACGGTAAAAAACTTTATTTAAAAATAGTTTTCTCCTCCTTCCACCTCTTTTTATAACTTCCTCTCTGCTCCCACAGGAGCAGGAGGAGATCGATCCAGACGACGAGCTGGAGGACTCCTTCACGGATAAGGAGGAAGACCTGGGGGCCGTGGAGGAGGAGCGCAGCGTCATCCTACACCTGCTGTCGCAGCTGAAGCTGGGCATGGACCTCACGCGGGTAGGTCGAGTTCCCGGCGGCCTGAAGCGTCCCCAGAAAGCAGGCTTTCTTTGTGGCCACCGAGGAACACTCATTTATTCATGTGGAACTTTGAGACCGACTGTTAGAAACTCTGAGTCACCTGAGGAAGAACGGCCACGCCGCTCTGATGTCTTGAGAGCATAAATGCACCGCCAAATTAAAATTCTGCTCAAGCTTTAGAGCCTAAAACTTCATCATTTTAACTTTTTTTTTATCCTCTACATTTCTTTATCTCTGTAAAATGACTATTAATTCTTAGATCTGAACTTTTTGTGATAAAACTAAAAATTTGTACATTGTTAAATAGCCAAGGGACTTTTATTGTGAAATTATATTGTCTTGACTCTCTCAGAATAAAGAAAAAAGCAAAAGTATTTTGTTACTTTTAAAAAATATCAATTTCATTTGATTGTTTTAAGCTTTTTTTCTGTCATAAAAATGAGAATTTACACTTTAGTTTGTTTGCCATACTCAAAAATATGGTTAATGGCCGCCAAAATAAAATGCAGCTAAAACTTAAAATCTTAAAACCAAAAGTAAACCCAATTTTTTTGGTTTAACTGCATCTGTCCCCTAATTTTTTTAATATATATATATTTTTTTACAATAATTTATTTATTCTCTTAAATCTGAACTTTTCAAAGTAAAACTACAAATTATGACATTGTGAAGCAGCAAAAAAACGTTTGTTTGACATTTTATATTTGGCTGGTAAAAATAAAACTATTTTGTTATTAATAAAGTATGAATCCATTTAATTTATGTTTTTAGCTTTTTTTTATATTTTGCTCATATTTACATATACATTTGAGGAATGATGCTGTCAAAATAAAATGCTGCTAAAACTTAAATTAACTCAGAAAACTTTTAAATTCAACTTTCAACAAGTTCAAATTAAACTCTAGAACTCAATTCTCTACATTTTTTTCTTGTCCCCAACTATAATTTATTATCTCTTAAATTGGAAAATTTAAAGTAAACCCAAATATTCTGACATCGTAAAGCAGCAGAGGGACATTTATTGGGATATTATCTGGTTTTTTTTGGTCTGTATAAAATGGCAGGAAATACTTAAAATTATTTGTTTTACTCTTAAAATATATTGTCAATTTTTTTTTCATTTATAAAACAAGTTTGATTTGATTGAAAGATATATTTTTTAATATTTTAGTTAATGTATAAATGTTTTAATGAAGGATTTTATTTACAGCTTTTTAAGCATTTATATATTATCTGCTAAATTTCATCAACAAACATTAATGTACATATTTTCAAAGTGAAATGTTTAACAAAAACTTTGAAAATAAATTGGATATTTACTTGTTTTTTAACTTATTAGGTGGTTAAATATTGTTAATTTTTTTCATAAGCACTAAAATAAATAATTAATTACATAAAGATGGATAAATTCAAAATAAAACATATTACACAAAAAATTTAAAAAAAGGAAAAACTTAGTCTTTCAAAATAAGTGTTTCGCTGTCTTATTCTATTTACTTGATGATTAAATATTGTTTTAAAATGTTTTCATCCAACTCTAATACACATAATTAATGATGAGTTGGACGATTACAAAATAAAATGCATTATTGGTTAATAAAAACCTTCACAATAAAAATATCTGTAACTAAACCCTAAATGTGATGCAGTAGTTTCCTCCTTTTCGCCGCTCCCCTTAATTATTAGAAATCCGGAGCATCTGGAATCAATGCTGTGACGTTTCTCCAGGTTTGGATGACCTTGTGAAGTGAAACGAAAACTTCGTACTCAGAGAGACACCCGATCCCCGTCTCGGGTTTCTGGTTTTCTGTCCGGCTCTCCTGCGATGTAGAGCAGCTTCACCTGAACGCCGTCGCTCTGCCCCTGCAGGTGGTCCTCCCCACCTTCATCCTGGAGAAGCGCTCGCTGCTGGAGATGTACGCCGACTTCATGTCCCACCCGGAACTCTTCATCGCCATCACGGACGGCGGCAGCCCCGAGGAGCGCATGGTCCGCTTCGTGGAGTACTACCTCACCTCCTTCCACGAGGGCCGCAAGGGCGCCATTGCCAAGAAGCCCTACAACCCCATCATCGGCGAGACCTTCCACTGCTCCTGGAGGGTGGCCGGGGGGGAGGACGCCCCCGGGGAGCCCCCACAGGGGAACTCGGAGGAGCCGCACCTGCTGCGCTTCGTGGCCGAGCAAGTGTCCCACCATCCCCCCGTGTCGGGCTTCTACGCCGAGTGCCAGGAGAAGAGGATGTGCGTGAACACACACGTGTGGACCAAGAGCAAGTTCATGGGGATGTCTATCGGGGTGTCCATGATCGGGGAAGGTGAGGGCGTCTGTTTTTAGCTCCGCCTTCTTTTATCTCTGAATAGGGCTGGGAATCTCAGGGTAACTCACGATACGATGCCGATATACCGATATATATCGATATATCGATATAACAAGCATTGCAATAATCATTATATCACCTTAATAATCGATGATATATAACTATTTTTAAAACATATTTACATTTTCATTATATTTTGAACAATTTGAAACACAATATGTTAATTTAACATCTTTATCAACATCAAAATAAAAGGAGCAATTAATATGAATGTGTCTTTTACAATAATAATATATATTTTAAGGAAAAAATAAACAGTTAAGAAGTAAAATACAGAGCATATCAAACGGCCATCTCACTTCAAAGAACAAAAATGCGAGGAATAAAAATCACAATACAATCATTTTATGTCAGATTATTTATTATTATTGAGTAGTGATCCACGATATTGACTTTTTACTACCGATACCCGATATTTTCCAGCCGATACTGATCTCGATAATCAAGAAATATTTTTTTAAAAACTTGAGAAAAAGATATTTGCAAATACAAAGTAAGAGTATATGGCTCTTATGTATTCCAACAACTTGTTTTACCTGCAAGTTAATTGAACAACAGGAAGTACAATCAATATTACCTTGTTCAGTCTGCGGTACATCTGTAAACAGAGAATTTCAATGGTCAAAACAAATGTGATAATAAATAAATAAATATTTAAAAATATAGAGTGAGGAAACGTCGGGAGTTTAACCCTTTATCTGCGAATTTTTTTAAATATTGGAATTATCGCCGTGACGTCACAATTCGCAATATAACGATATTTATCGGTAACCGATAATATCGTGCAACACTATTATTGAGTCATAATAATAATAATAATAATAATGTTCAGGCTGTTAATCATTTATTGATCATTATTTTACTGTATCCATACCTCACCTCCTTTAATCCAAATTTCCTGCACCTTCCTTTGATAATCGACCCTTTAGTTACGTGCTCTGCATGTACTGCTAGCATACTCACCGGTTGGATCAATAACACCGCTAGACCGCTGTTTTAATTTGTTACATTAGAAATCTACTTTAGAAAAACCCAGACACAGCTCGGGCCGCTCTGCCGCCTGGACGGGCGCGCACGTGAAGCCCCGCCCCTCCCCTCTGCATGCGCAGAAGCAGACGGATAAAAACCTACAACTTTTTAGGTTTTAAGGCTAAAAACGAATCAGTCCGGTGAAAATGAATGACTGTTTCGTAAAAGTATCCTTACACTTCATTGCTTCATGCTCACAAAAAGCGCCCCCTGGTGGGCTTTTTTTGGTATTACTTGAGCGGAAATATCGCGATAGTTCATCATTTTGTCCCAGCTCTAATTTTTACCACACTCTACTATATTTATAAAGATTTTGGACGTTGTGATACTTTTACTCAAATTTTCAAGAGCGAATTGCGAGTACTCGGATACTCATTACTACTCAAATCGGAACATGGTGGAGCGCAGCGCTTGTGGCCCGCCCACAACGTTACAAATACAATCTTTTTTTCAACAATTTAATTAAAAAAATGCTTTGAAATGTGTAAACTTTCTTTAATATAAAGTCCTCCATCATCAGCAAAATGTCAGAGGATCATGTTAAAAATGCCGGAAGTGAGCCTTTGAGGCTCTTCAGATTAGATTTTCCTAAAACAATGACCCATTCGATCCCATTTGATCCATTTCTTCTCTTCCCTCCAAGGTTGCCTCCATCTGCTGGAGCACGACGAGGAGTACACCTTCACCCTGCCGTGTGCCTACGCTCGCTCCATCCTCACCGTGCCCTGGGTGGAGCTGGGAGGCAAGGTCAACATCAACTGCGCCAAATCTGGCTACTCGGCGTCATCAACTTCCACACCAAACCCTTTTACGGCGGCAAACTACACAAGTATGAACCCGTTTTCTGCTAGCTGTGCAGAAAGCCACACTTTTGTGAAAAAGTCACTCGCTTTGGTAAAAACGATACAATATCAGACGCACAAGTGGCTCATTTTGGTGCGACTTTGAATGAAAGTCTCAGTTTTTGGTATGAAAGTGACTACATAAGGCAGGAGCCTGCAACCTTTAGCACTTTTTTTATAGACCAAAACCCAGCCAGATCCACAAAGTCCCCAGAAAATTCACATTTTTTTCATTATTTATATATTTTTTGGCCATTTATTTACTAAATGTATCTTAAATCTTTAAATAAAATGGTTTTATGTTTTTTTATATACAGTAAAAAAGCAACTTTTTTTTTTTTTTTTTTTTTTTTTTTAAGTTTTAAACAGCAGTGTGTGCAATTTCCTTTCAAAATAAAACTATTTTCTTTAATTAAAAATCCACCAAAGTAAAGTTCCATCATTTTGACTTCGGAGCGCCAACTCTCTCTCTCTCTCTTTCTCTCTCTCTCTCTCTCTCGCTCTCTCTCTTCTCTCTCTCTCTCTCTTTCTCTCTCTCTCTCTTTCTCTCTCTCTCTCTCTCTCTCTCGCTCTCTCTCTCTCTCTCTCTCTCTCCTCTCTTTCTCTCTCTCTGTCTCTCTCTCTCTCGCTCTCTCTCTCTCTCTCGCTCTCTCTCTCTCGCTCTCTCTCTCTCTTCGCTCTCTCTCTCTCGCTCTCTCTCTCACTCGCTCTCTTTCTCTCTCTCTCTCTCGCTCTCTCTCTCTCTCTCTCTCTCTCGCTCTCTCTTCTCTCTCTTTCTCTTTCTCTTTCTCTCTCTCTCTCTTTTTTTAACCATCAAATATTAACATCAATTTTTTTCTTTATGATCTATCTTTATAAATTTTACTCGACACTTCAATGAAATTGCCTCTGAACAACAACTAGACACTCAAATGAGAATAATAAATCACTAACCATTATTTGCTTCATTATCTGACATGTTAATAACATAAACCCAATTAATACAGAATTTAATAAAATACAAACCCAATGTTATTCATTGCGGAAAACACATTTTGTAATACTTTTTACATAAAAATGGTTTTGTCTTGGATGATTGAACTATTTCTCAAATATATCTTTTATATGAAAGTCTCAATTGGCTTTTTGTCTTTTTATGTGAAAGATTTCCAATTTTTGTATGAAAGTGGTTCTTTTTGATCTCTGCAGGGTGACCGCGGAGGTGAAGCACAACCCGACAAACACGGTGGTGTGCCGAGTTCAAGGCGAGTGGAACGGCGTGCTGGAGTTCAGCTACACCAGCGGCGAAACCAAAGTGGTCGACGTCACGAAGCTGCCCGTCACAAAGAAGCGAGTCCGACCCACGGAGAAGCAAGGGCCCACCGAATCCAGGTGGGTTCTAGAAATACGTTTAGAGGAAAAAGGATCGGAGTGATGCATGATGGTCGTTGTAGGCGCCTGTGGCAGCACGTGACGGAGGCGCTGCGGCAGAAGGACATCGATAAAGCCACCGAACACAAGCGGCTTCTGGAGGAGAGGCAGCGGACGGAGGAGAGGCACCGCGCCGAAACGGAGACGCCCTGGAGGACCAGGCACTTCGGCAAAGAGGTGAGCCCCTCAGAGGTTTCCTTCCCGCAGAGCAGAACCTTTAACCCGTCCGTCCCGCCGGGTTTCTGCAGGGCGAGGCCTGGCTCTACCACAAACCGCTTTGGAAGAACTCGGCGTTCCAGTCCTCGTTTCTTTGAGGTTGGAGGATTTAAGAACATCCGTATGGGAGAAGGTCTTCACGCTCACCGAGCCTCCAACCACGACGCTACGAACTGCTGGTCAGGTTTTTCAAAAAGAATCTATCGTTGATAAAAACAGCCTTAAGACGGTTTCATGAACGGCGCTCCACCTCCAGGATGCTTTTCTTTCTTTTTTCTCCTTTTAAGCTCCGACTTCCACAACTGCAGCGCTGCCTTTCTCAAGACCATTTTAAGATGCTGTCACTTTACTCGAGTCAGTCCAAATAAATTACTTTGATTCCAGATCCCGGTACATGTTTCAGGGCCAACAAACCAATTAGCACAGCCGTTTTAACAGGTGGAGACATTGATCTGGTTCAGTATTTGTTATCAAATTAGAAAAGTTTTTTTTTCTTCTAGATAAAGCTCAAACATTTGATTACATTTTTTTGTCCAGTTTAGGATCTTTTTTTTTCCTGTATTTCTAAAATACTCAAACAAAAACAACCAAAAATTATCCTTTGTTGCAAAATGCAGTATCAAAATATAATTTTTTCCTCTAAAATATGCAGTACACTCACGAGAAAAACACACATTTGTTCATAGATTAATTTTTTAATCACTTCCCTCTAGTTAAATATTATGATCGTCGATTGATTTAAAACGCCCATTTTTAAAAAAAAGTATACTCAATTTCCTTCTGTAAAAAGTACGGTCACAATAAAGTACTGTTAATAAAAAGTGAAAATGGTTTGTAACGTTGCTTTGATTTCAGTAAAATACTGTTAGTAAACATGTAATAAATGGTGTATAACATTGATTCAAATTCCTATAAGAATTAGAACATTTTGACCAGTTATTACATGTTTTGAGAGTAAATACTGTTAATAAACATGTAATAAATGGTTAAAAACAATAATTTAATTTGCCTTTAAAAATAAAAATACATTGATCGTTCATTATATGTTCCAGCAGTAAATTATGTTGATAAATGGCTAAAAAGTTAAATAAATATATCAGTTATTACATGTTTTGATAGTAAATACTGTTAATAAACATGTAATAAATGGTTAAAAACAATAAAAAAAAAAAAAAGAAATTGGTATCAATTATATTTCGACAGTAAATACTGTTAACAAACATGTAATAAATGGCTTATAATATTGATTTAATTTGTCTTCAAGAACTGGAATATTTTGACTAGTTGTTACATATTTTGATAGTAAATACTGTTCATAAACATGTAATAAATGGTCAATAACATTGAAAAAATAATGTTTTCGTCAAGAATACATGGATCGTTTGATAAACATGTAATTAAGGGTTAATAAAGTTAAGGTGCATTAGTTATTACATGTTTTGACAATAAATACTATTAATAAACATGTAATAAAAGGCTAATAACATTGATTTCATTTTTGAAGAATAATTATGCAATTATTACATGTTTTGATGGTAAATACTCTCAAACGTGTAATAAATGGTGAACGTTGTTTTATTTGACATGAATAAGATCAGTTATTACATGTTTTGACAATAAATACTATTAATAAACATGTAATAAAAGGCTAATAACATTGATTTAAATTTTTATGAACAAAATTTATGTAAATACATCAAACGTTTAAATGGTTAACGTTGTTTTATTTGACATGAATAAGATCAGTTATTACATGTTTTGTCATAAATACTATTAATAAACATGTAATAAAAGGCTAATAACATTGATTTAATTTTTATGAACAATTATTACATGTTTTGATGGTAAATACTCTCAAACGTGTAATAAATGGTTAACGTAGTTTTATTTGAGTTAACATGTTTTGGTCATAAATACGGAGCTGCTATTGTCCACGCTCTTAAACCAAATGCAGTTTACGCTAGATACATATTTTTTTTCTAATAACTGGGATTCTCTCATTTTTCTTGTAATAAATCCATAAATGAGTTTGAACCAAACATAACTCCGTTGTTAAAGGATTACACGTATGTTCCTCTCACTGCTGCAAAAGCATGCCTTAATCAGATGAAATAAATGTAAAAAGAAAGAAAAACTGAACGAAGAAGTTCTGCATCTGCTGTTTCAAATTCTGAATGTATGTCAGACTAAAGTTTTAACAGAATTCTCCTGGAATGCAGACGTACAAAAACCGAATGCATTTCTCTTCTTTTCTGCGCTTTGAAATGCTCTTATTGTTTAGGGCGAGATTCTTTCTTAATCAGAAATCCTTCTTTTATCCCCTAAGAAAGTAGATTTTAGCCTCTCAAAGCCCCCAACTGTAAAAAAACCAAACCATCACTCCGCCATCGATAAGCTAACCCCTCCCTTTATTGGTGCCTTATGCAACTCTATACAGTCTTATCAGTTACTTACCAGACCGATGCAAAGAGGAATTTATTCTTTTGTGGTGATTTTTCTTTTTCTTAAGAATCAGTGCTTAAGAGAAATCGATCGAGCACTTTTATTCTGGTTTTTTGTCTTGCTGATCTGTAAATGCACTGATGTTAAAAGAAACCTGATGTTGTACAAAGATGGGTGTGTGACGATAATTAATTAAAGTTGTGTATCAGTTGGAAGACTTAGTTGCGTCATTTTATTGATTTAAAAAAAAAAAGGAAATTTTGCAGCATAAGTTCAGAATTTCTTCCCTTTTGGGATGGAGAGGCACTTCCAAATCCAAATATGGAGAGAAAATAGTTCCTGGTTCCACCCCGTTCGTCTCACAACCCATTCCAGAAACGGACACGGAGAAACCTTTGTTTGGTCCAGAAAAGAAAAGGAAGGTCAGTGGGGACCGTTCAGAATGACCTCACGTCTCTGAGGGTAACCCGGAATCTGAAAGTGGTCTCACCGATCCCCCAGCAACTGTGACCTAACCTCAGAACTCAGTTGGGCCGGACAGCCCGCCAACAACCCGCCCACCTGACGTCCGGATCGTTACATTTAAGGAGCCCAGCTTGCAGCCAACGATTCCTTTGGAAAACTTCTCAACTCCAACATTAACTTTACTGGAATTCAAAACTTTTTCTTTGTAAATATTTATTATTCTTCATTTACTCGTATTTAAATACTGCGGCTTTGGCGAAACATGTTTACCCTAAGTTTGCCAGTCTGTCCAGGAACTTTGGCACCGGTCACTCACACATTTGTAAATTATTTAGAGTAAAATTAATTGAATCATGCTTTTGGAAAAAGCAAAAACAAATACCCGGTGAGAACCCACGCATGCAGGGGAACACGCACTCCACACAGAAAGGTCCCAGTTGGTGTGTCTGATCCCCCAGCCAGATTTAAACCGGGGCCTTTGCAGGCAAGAATTAAGCCACTGCGCACCGTGCAGCTGTAAATATTCTACCCATATGTAAATACTTTAAAACTATTGGGTTTTGTCCATACCGCTCCCGAACACTTTGTAAAGTATTTAGTTTAAATTTAATTGTGCTTTTGTTAAAAAAAAAAAAAAACAATAATCTAACACGTACTCGTTTTTGTGTGTGAGGGTCCCAGATGAATACAGAGGGTTGCATCAAAATTAAGCTAATCGGCTCTTTGAAACTCACATCAACAAATGAGTATAAACTTTGTAAACAATATCCATTTATTGAGATATAATCTGCATTTGCACAAAGAAGCCTGCTTTGGACACATTTAAACTCCTGTTTTCTTAAAATTCAATATAGCATAAAAAGCCTTTTGTGTACAAGGAAAAATGAAAACAACAAACAGGAATATCTTTATTAATAGAATTTAAATAGATTTATTTTAGCAATAAATGTATATCTGAAACTGTATCTCTTCCTGTTGAATCTTTCCAGCATATATTTATCATATCTATAAATCTTTTTTCCACAGAGTTGCATTAACAGTCAAAAGAAAACACACGAGGAGCAGCGAATGACATGAAAGCCTTCACAGTGCGTTGGTGCGATCTATGGCGCGGGTTCTAGAAGGGTCTAAAGTACGACACGTTTCTACAGACGAGTTTCTCCGTTAAGGCGGGAAATGAGCGACGAGCATATTCAGCATTGCATCCGCGGGGTCGTTTCGACCCGCTGCTTCGAACGCCAGACGACGCCACGACACGCTGACAGGAAAGCACGAGCACACAAGGAAAATGACTTTTTTCTTACAATTGCGAAGAACATGAAAACACAGATACAGTCTTTGGTCACAAATAAAACAGGAACTTAAAATAAAAAAATATTTAAAGCCAGTGAAAGAATAAGAATATGGAGAATAAAATCTATAAAATGAAATTGTAACAATGTAAACTCCTTACAAAAAGTGTTTTTTTTAAACGACAAAAAAACACTTTTATTATACGTAAAGCCTTAAACTTGTCCGTGAATGTTTCCCTTCATCGTTAGACTGCACTGATCCACCAAATTATTTGTATTTCACTCCTCAAGAGTTTTCACTTTAGACACCTTGAAAAATAAATATACTCTGATATGAAAACAAGAAAATAAATATTGCTTTTAAGAGGGAAACTGCCTTAAAACAAACTGCTGATATGAATACACATTTATTTCAACGTAATTTTCCAACCAACACATATAATTTTCATAAATCTCTCTTTATTTGCAGCTTATTTTAGCTGAACGAAAATAACAATTCTTTCACCACTGTAGTAAAGTTATGGCATCTGTTTTTTTTAAACACCAACTAAAATTAGGGATATTTGTTTGAAGTCTTTGAATTAGCAAAACCGCGATTTTAGTAATTCCAGCGGATTCGAATTGCGCAAATATGTAACACTTAACAGTAGTATAATATAAATATAGACCAAGTGATATGTTGGAATCTGTTGGTGTTACATTAGGTCAAAGAGCGCGTTTTATTTTGGTGTCGTCGACAACATCTCGTGTCTTAAAAGGCTAGCGCCACTGTTCACGCTCTTTGAATTAGCAAAACCCATTTAAGCAATTTTAATAATTCAAGTGGATTCAAAAGAGTAGAAAACTTTGACCTAATATGCAACACTTTATAGCAATAAAGTACATACAAATCAGCGTAAACTAACTCATGCGGCGGAATTTGTTGGAATTCCGTTAGCTCAAAGAGCGTGCATCTCTGGTGTCAAAGGGTTGGCATCAGTGTTGACGCTCTTTTAAAATAGCGTAACCGTTTACATGATGCAACAATTTACTGTATTGTGGTCCGGGTGAATACTGGATTCTGATTGGCTGCTGGATGTAGATTTAAAAAGTGATAATGAGCGCCTAAAAAAGAAGTTCTGGCGTTAAGAGGTTAACTTTCTCCCTTAACTGATGCTTTATTTGACCTACCGTCATCATTTGCTGCTGCAGTCGACCTCTGGTCACGTTACCGTGACGTCAGGCCGGATCACGTTTTTTTACGCGAGAAAGTCTTCTAAACCAAAGAAATAGTAATAATAAAGGGCTAAATATTGACTGAATATTTGTTTCTTTGATAAGTGCGATAATGCCCTTTGAAGTGTGCATTATCAGAAATCAATGCACTCAGCAGAATCAACCGTCTGACGTGAATTTCTGATAATGCGCACTCAAAGGGCATTATCGCTTATGTAAACCAACTAATAAAAGTGTGGTAACTTCAAGAGCGTGTTTTAGTTTGTTGATGCTGGCAACATTTCTGATTTTAAAGGGTAAACGCCAGAACTTTATAAACGTATATAAATATCAAAACTTTACGGCAGTAGCGCACCAACAAAATTCACATAAACCAACTAGTGTTGTCATGTTACCGTGACAACACATCTCGTATCAAATAGTCCACTTTTGAGAAAAAAGCTATCTAAACCGAGAAAATAACACAAATGAAGTATTAAATATTAAATGTATATTTATTTCTATTGAAGTGATCATGGTATGAGTGGGATAATGCCCTCTGAAGTGTGCATTATCAGGAATTAACGCACGTAACCATCAAACACGAAGCGGAGGACGGTTCAGGCTTCCACAGAGTGCTTTTATTTCTGATAATGCACACTTCGAAGAGCATTATCCCTTACTGAAAACAATTGTATATGTGAAGGAGTTACGGTAGCTTCAAGAGCGTGTTTTAGTTTGTTGTTGCCGGCGACGTCGCTGATGTTAAAGGGTTGATGCCGGAACTTTTTCTCCTGTGTTGACGATATTTTAAATACTGAAAGTTTTTAGTAGTAACGCCCTAACGAAATTCATACAAACCAACCGGTCGCTGCTTTTTTTTTCTTTGGAATCCATTAGAATTACGGTAATTGTACAATCTGTCAAAAAAGTTTTTTTTTTATTTTGTGCCAGCGACGACATCAAAGGTTAAAGGCCTTTGATGTCCCTTTGATGTAGATAAAAGTGGATCACTGCCTTTCAACTTTTTTTAAGGACAGACAGGTTCCCGCAGCTCTTCTGTTTTTTGTGGTGTGATCTCTCACACATGCGACTCGTCCAGATCCAGGTCCACAGGAGACAGGGGGAGAGGCAGGCGGCGAGGCGAGCGGCGTGGGGACGAGGGGGACAGCAGCGGCGTGAGGAGCGGGTTCTCTGTGCCGTCGTCCTCGCTGAGCTGCAGCTGGGGGTCGCCGCGCGGCAGCAGCGCCGCCGTGTCCTCGTCGCCGGGGCTCTCTCGGAGGACGGACGGTCCCGCGAGGAGGGCGGGAGCTCGGCCGAGGATTGGACGGTCCGCGAAGAGGGAGGAGAGCGGGAGGAGGTGCCGGCGGAGCGGAGGCGGCGGCCGCGCTAAACACGGGAGGAGGGGGAGGATAGGAGGAAGGTGCGGGACAGTGGGAGAGGGGAAGGGGTGCGAGAGGAGGGCAGCGGGGAGCAGGTTCGGGACGGAGGAGTCGGGGTGGAAGCAGAACTGGAAGAGAGGAGGGGAGGACAGGCTGCTGCGGAGCCCCCACTGCTCCCTCCTCTCTTTGCTGCTCCTGGTCGGAGGGGCCTGTGTCAGAACAAACCGTGATCCTGCAGCTTCTGCTTAAGCATTAAAGAAATGGTTATCACTAAATCCACTCATTCTGACGTCAGTGGCAGGATTGGAAAGCGGATTAAACTGACGTCCTTTTGCCAAATTTCACCTTGTTTTAATTTGATTGCAAGCAAAACAAACCTTTTATAGATCCTTAGAAATATTGTAGCAAATAATCATAAATGATTATGATAACGATCAACTGGAGCATTTCTAAAAGTCTTGCCAAAATTGTAATTGTGGCAAAAATGATGACTAACATAGCTTTGATGATGACCCCTTACAGTATGTTTGTAAAACAACCACACTACAATAAAAGGGAAAAAAAACAGCGGAAAACCTCCAATCATCAAGAAGAGTCGTAACGTTTGAAGAGAAAGTATACTGCTAATTATTATGCAAACTACACTTATGTTGCTAAAAGTGCTAGCATTGCATTCAGCATAACCATCCGATATGCTAGCATCCATTCTCACTGTTTTGTTTTGTTTTTTTGTTTTTTTTCCACAGAGAATTCTCTAAAATTTCTAGGGATGTAGAGCACTATGTGGAAGTAGTAAAATAATTGGACATAACCCAACTTTTTCAGATAACCCTATTACTAATGACACTAAGCTAACGATGCTAATGTAGCTAAAAGTGCTTGTATTGCCAACAGCAACATCCTCTGTCTCAGAAAAACAAATTGCTAAAGATGCAAAACATACTCACTCTGTTAGCTATGCTAATGCAGCTAAAAGTGCTAGCATTGCATTTAGCATCATCAACTATCTCAGAAAAACACATGCTAAAGGTGCTAACTATACTAATGTCGATAAAAGTTCTAGCATTTTGTGTAGCATTATTAGCTGTTTCAGAAAACCCTACTGCTAATGATGCTAACTATATTAGCTATGCTAATGTGGTTTCAAATAATAGATTTGAGTTCATGATCGACTGATTTAGCATAGTTGAAAAAAACTTTCAACTATGCTAAATATACTAATGTGGCCAAAAGTACAAACATTGCATTCAGAATGATCAATTGTCTCATAAAAGAACATTCTTAACGGTGCTTATTATACTAACTATGATATTGTGACTAAAAGTGTTAGCATTGCTTTCAGGATCATCAACTGTCTAAGGATTATACATTTTCACTTATGCAAAGTATGCTAGCAATGCTAATGAGCCTCAAAGTGCTAACATTGCATTAATCCTCATCAACTGTCTAAAAAAACTAATTGCTAAAGATGCTAACTATGCTAATTATGCTTGCAGTGGTGATGTGGCTTAAAGTGCTAGTATTACATTAAACATCACCTGTTTAAAAAAGTTAATTGCTAAGGATGTTAACACTGCTAGCTATGCTGATGAACCTACATGAGCTAGCAGAAAATATATCTCAGAAAAACACATAGCTAAAGATAATAACTATATCGATGTTAATAAAAGTTTTAGCATTTTGTTTAGCATTTTTGAATGTTTTAGAAAACCCTATTGCTAATGATGCTAACTATATTAGCTATGCTAATGTGGTCTAAATTAATAGATTTGAGTTAATGATCGACTGTCTCAGGGCTCAGGGGAAAAATCATTAATAAAGCAATCTATGCTAATGTTGCTAAAAGTGCTAACATTTATTAATTCTTTGTTTCATCTCAAAATGTTACTAATATTATTTATTTAAAAAAATGTATGTGGTGCCAAATGAAAACTAACTTACATTGCTAACTTTTTTATAAGGTTTTCGACAACTATTCATGTATTTCATCACGTTTTACTCAAATGTTTTCCAAAAAAAAGGTGTAAAATGCAATTGCTTAAAGTTTATTGATTCAAATATTAAATATTTATTTGAACAGCGTGCTGTTGACTGACAGATACATGTGATATGAGCTCTGACTTTAACTTGATGAAAAATATTAAAAACATTGGCAAAAACTGTATATTTTAAAGGATAACTAAACCCTAAATCAACATTTTTTTTGCCTGTTGACCTCTTTAAAAGTGCTGTCTGTTGGTCATTGCCAAATTATATTTGATTGATTGATACATTAAAATAAACCTGTTTCATTCTTGAAAATATAGTCAAAAACTGTCTGTGTACTTTTCACACATAATCTTTGTGAATTTCGTGATTGGTCAAGTCTTCTAAGTCCCACGTCATGATCTGCAGCTCCAGTAATGATAACAGTCATGTTCCCCAGCCCCACCTCCACCCCTCTCTGACTGGCTGTTCAAATTTCGGGCCGTGGGTGGAGTCAGCCTCCAACTTCCCTGTTTGGTTACCCTTTAACTAGCTTAACTTTCATTTTACAAATGCTGGGCTGACCTGGGTGCTTGCAGGCCTGTGCAGGTCGGCGGTGACTGTGGCCGAGACGGCAGGAGGAACCTCCAACGTCGGAGACTTGGACAAAGCAGGACCTTTAGCCTCAGCTGGAGCCTCCACCTTGTTGGGAGTCGGGGGTTTGCTGCCCCCAGTGGTCGTCTGCTCTTGATTCTCCGTGAAGGTGACGGACCTCTTCTGATCCGCTTGCGCTGCGGGCAGACGGCGAGTTTCAATAAAACAGAACCAGCTCAAGACCAGCTATACATCCGATGGAGGAGGCGGGACAAGAGGGAGGAGGCGGAGAACTGGGAGAAAGGGAGGGGGAGCAAGACAGACATGCAGAGCGCCCTGTGGGGTGAGGTTGCAGATACAAAAGGGGGCGGGCCGTTGCAGGGTGGAGAGGAAGGGGTAACGGTTGAGTCTCACCTTCACAGTCCAATAATGTTTCTTTACATGGAAACATAAGGCATGAGACAGAACAAAGTGACAGAGTCAGTCTGGTGGGAGGAGCTACAACCAACAGCATTGGAACAAACACAGAGGTAGTGAATGGTGGGAGGGTGGTGGCTCAGTTCAGTCAGGACACAGACATTTGATTAAAAATCCAATCATTTTTGATCATCAAACCCCTGTATCAAAATGGGCGTGATGCTAACAAAAATGTTTTTCTTGAAATCAGTTTAAAAAACCATAAAAATATTTATTAAACAGTAAATGTTTTGGTTCTTAAATCTTAAAAAAAAGGTTAAAAAAAACAAAAACATTAAGTTAAATATCTAAAAAGAAAAATACGATATTCATTTATCAAAACTCAGATTAAATTAAAAAAAATTTTAGGTTAATTTATCCCAGTCATATAAAACTATAAATTAGAGTGGGTTAATAGTTATTTTTAAATGTTAAAAGACTTTAAAGTGACTGCGGTTTCATCATGCGCATATAAATATAAAGAACTGCTGTATATACACATTCTGTTTTCATGGTATTAGTAAAAGAACAATATAATATGTGAACAAAAATTCTAATATAAAATATTTGTTAGTGATTTTTAAAATTAAAAATAAAAAGAAATGTTAAGGATGTTAACTATGCTAATGTGGCTAAATGCTATCATGACATAAAGCATTTTTTATTTTATAAATTTCTAGTACAGAAGACCAGAAGAGCCACGTTACTTTTACATTATATTACCTTTTAGTTCCAACTATTTTTCCCAACAATAGTTTTATCAAAATAAAACAAAGTAGATAGTCAAGAATACAGATTGAGCGTAATTTTATTTTGAAAAATGTTAATTAGTAAATTGAGTGAGAAAATAATTGTTGTTTCTCCTGTTTGAAGATCATAAGAAAGACATAGTAGTTTGGCAGAACTATGTGTCAAAATACAGTTATTTATTGCTGTATTTGTGGTCTAACTTAGCAGGAACTTGTGCAACGTTTTTATGTCAGAAGCGACTTTAAATCAGCACTGTCATTTGTAAAAAGATAAGCCAAAAAATGAGTCACAATTTGATTCTAATATCTTAAAAAAAAAAAATCCTGGCCTATAGTTAATTTACCCAATCACAGTACACTGAAAAAAGTGAAAATTTCTGTAATTTGTTATAATTCAAATGATTAGTTTTTCAGCAAATCCCCTTTTTTCCGTTCAATGGTTTATTCAACGAAAAAAATTTGATATTTTTCAATGTAACAAATTACAGAACTTTTGTTAATTGATCCAAAGTTTTACTTTTTACAGTGTAGCTGTGATTTTTTTTTTTTTTTAATTATTCTGCTGTTTCAAGATGTCATTTTGTCATAAAAAGTAAACTGTTATCTCGACTTGCTGTTAGCAGACATGTCCGTTGTCATCTGTACAAACATTATCTATTTATTTAATTTCTTGGTTGAATAAAGAAGCACCATCTAGTGGGCATGTGAAATGACCAATTTAAGTATTCGTGGTGAAATCATTAACTTATAAGAATTTAAGTTTAAAAAATTTCAATTATTGAAATAAATGATAATCTAATAAATTTGAGGGATTTTTACAAAGAACAAGTAGAAATAAAAAAAAAAAAAACAGTTTCCAGGATCTTTTCGAGGGTGAAACGTCTGTGGTCTGCTGGATCTGAAGCACACGGGAAAGTTTGTCCTCTCGTAGGCGCGCACCGACGGCAGCTCATCAGCCATTACCCATTGGTTTGTTCTTGGGCTGGATGCTCCTGCGCGTGGTCGAGAGCCTGGCTCCAGACCGGCCGCGGGGTTCCGTTTTAGGAATGGACAGCAGGGGGCGACGCAACTGCAAAAGGTCGAGTTAAGATCCCAGGAGAACAGAGATCGTTTCACATTGGTCTTAACAGCTCCGGGAAGAGGTCATTAGCTCACATTTTATTCATCTTCAAGCAGTTTGAATCAACTAGTTAAGCTAGCCGCAATGCTAAAGCTAACTACGCTAACTGATTTAAATTTAAAGTGACCTGAAAGAAGGCTAACTTTTTTTTTACTTAATTTAAACTAATTTTTCACTATGAATGTTAATTTTGTAAAATTTGGAAAACCCGCATGCAAGCAACTAGCTAATAAATAGCAAACGTAAACGCATAGATTTGTGCATTTCAGGCCTTGCGCTCATAATTCTTGCGTTTATGTCGCTACGCAAGTTTTTGAGTCAGTTTTTGGGCTCTACGTGCGTTGAAAGTATGTGGTCGTTTAATGTACTCTTAACGTTAAACCAATTGAACCAATCAGGGGCTCGGATTTAGCAGTGACGTATAGTTAGCATCCTTTTTCAAAACTGTGCTAACTGGTGGAAAACTGATCATGAAGGCAAAACTAATTTGTGCCTGGCTCTAATTCTATGATGGGAAGTTGTTTATATATCGGAATAGACTCTTTCACAGTGACGTCAGACAAAATGGCGACACCGATGCTAGCGTGTCACTTCTAGTTTACGGGTCTAGACAGAACTGAACGCTAAACAACACAATTTTTTTGTAAATAATAAAACGTAACCTTACCAATTATACCAGGAATTTTAAGTCTTACCAAGCAGTTTTTTATTTTCCCTTTTGTTTACAATTTTATTCTTTTAATGTATGCTAATGCTAACGCTAGCAATAGCTTTGGGCAATGAGTTGCAGAGCAGATATTATTCTAACGCTTTCTATTCTGGTTGATGTTATTTCCACATATTTTAACTGCGATCAAGCACAAAACTGATAGAAACTCGTGTTATTTACACGTAATACACATATTACTGCATTTCAATTCCTTCCAAGGCTAAATTTAGTTGCTGTTTTTGGGGATATTTTAGGGGATAGTTGTGAAAACAAGAATGGTTTGGCACGGCGAATATTTTATATGCAGCTATTAGGCCACATATTTTCAACTTTCAAAATAAGAGCGACCAAGAAAGAGGATTAGCATTAGCAGCAGGTATTTAGAAAACTGAGTGCAAACATTCACATTTATATTTTTGGAAACAGTTTCCAATTAATTTGATCCTTTTTTATCTGTTATTCCAGCAGATTAGACTCAGTTATAAAAAAAGCAAAGGAGACCAGTGTTACTGCCACGGCTGAGCAAACAACGGCTAATTTGACCGCAGTAGAAAACATGTCAACAGTAATTAGTTTTACTTTACTGTAAGACACGCTGAAATTGTCTTACTTTTGCTCTGTTTACAATTGTGTGAAATTTAAGCTATTTTTAAATGGGCAAAAAAAACTCTACACTCATACTAGAAGCTAGTGCTAGCGTAAGCGTTAGCATAAATCTCAAGAATAAAATTGTAAACGAGAGAAAAACAAAAACAGTTAGGTAAGATATTTCTAGAATAAATACTTTTTTTAAAAATTGTATTTACAATTGGAAAGGCTAAATCTCATTCCAGCTGTGAGTACATGCGCTAGCTAGGCCGCTGTCTATCTACACTGTATGCTAAAAGCGCGTAGCCGGTGTGTTAGTAGCTTTAAACGTTTATCATAAAAAAATGATGAAAGAAAAACCGCGTTTTGTATCCACACCTGTCTGAGTCCTCGCTTTCTTCCCAACGGAGGTTGAAGCAGGATGTTCTGTTGGCCCGGTTCACTCTGCACACTAGCAACCCTGTTAAACCCAGTCAAATGTGTACAATGCGTTCACACATACACACACACACACAAACACACCATCATAAAAACATAAAATAAAAACAATACTCCATCCAGAACTGTTAACCTTCAAAATCTATTTGTGATTCCAACTTTCGTCTACACTACTCATAGTCACTAACTGCACAACACGCACAATAAACTACAACACACCAGTCACAGTGCAGAAACAAAAAAACAGAGCCGCCATGATATACACACCGAAAACACAACAGGGTATAACAGGGGCTGGAGTAGCAACTTTCTTTTTTCTTTTTTTTTTCCGTCAGTGAAAAACAATTGTTCCCATCTAACCAAGAAAGGCAATGTCCCCATTTATGCTTAAAAGGAAAAAAAAAACAAAAATTGGGGGGGTTGCCACACCAATTCCCCTTTGCCCTGACAGATTGGTATCCACATTTGGGACGGCCAATTTGATCACGAGAAGCCTGGAAGACATGAAACAGTATGAGACACCGATGGGAGAGAAGAGGTTGACTTTGGTGATGGCAACTAAAAAAGACCCACAGTTTAACAGAAGAAACAAAAGCTGGGAGGGGCCCTATAAGATTTTTTTTTTTTTTTTTTTTTAAGGCTCCTGGTTAGGGTAGTAGATGATCTGGGGAGATGAGGGTCAGTGTGGAGCTTAAAAGAAGGTGAAGTTGGATTAGGGAGGGGACAGAGACAAGGCACACTGGACCCACACAGAAAGAGGGGGGGGCAGAGGTGGGCCGAGGCGATTTGATTGGATGTGGATGAGTGATCGACGGCCAACAAGAGGAGGCTGTCCCGAGGTGATGCCCCTCCCCAGTGGCGGACAGATGCAGGAAACGCACCGACTGGACACAAACACAGAGAGGGCCACTGTACCTAGAGAGGTGACCCTCCTGCAGAAGGCCCTGGGACTCATCTAGCACATTGGGTTCGCTGTAAGAAGGGGGGAGTGGAGGGAAGGGGGAGAATGGGAGTTCAGGGAGTTTAGTCGAGGTTCATGGCCACTCTTAGCTCCTCCCTCCACGGGGGAAAAGGACTAGGCTTTTGTTCCAGTGACTGCTAACGCAGATTATTTCGATTTTGCTACTCCACTTGACATTCCTGAATGAAGAACATCATCAATTAACAGAGATATACAGAGAAATATGACTGGGATTGTGTGATGACTGATTGATCAGTTAGAAAAAAAAAAAAACCTGCATGCCGATGGATCCTAATTGTACGCGTAGTTTTTGTATTTGTTCAAATTGTGGGTGGAGCTAAACGCCAAGACCAAAAGTGGTAATGTAATGAGGACTTACCGTATTTTTCGAAGTATAGGTCTTTTATAAAAAGGATAAGTTTGCTTAGTTTGGCCAGAGATGCAACTTATACTCAGGAACGACCAATATGAGATTTTTTTTTCCAAGATATACTGTAAATAGGCTCAGACATTTGTTATTTTTCCACTACCAACTTCTGGGATATATTATTTCACTGGACAAAGTGAGGTGTTGATGTCACCCAAAGATAATTCCTCATCTTTGGCACGCGCAAAACCGGGCCAAAGTCATCTCCGTGGCTTCCTGACGCCATTTTGAAACCCGTCGACAGTGATTGGTTTGAGTCGCGTTTTTAGAGGAACTACAGTGGCCAATCAGGAGCGAGCTTGTTCAAAGACCTTCCACTGAAAGCAGCTCTTAAAACCAGCGGGTACTTGCTAAAGTTAAAGTCCCACTAATTGTCATGCATTTGGGTGTGTGAAATTTGTTCTCCGCATTTGACCTGGGGGAGTGGTGAGCTGCAGACACAGCTGCACTCAGAAACCATTTGGTTCCTTAGTGCTGAGTGTCAAGCAGGGAGGCACTGGGTTCCATTTTTAGAGTCTTTGGTAAGACTCGGCTGGGAATTGAACCCTCAACCTTGCAATCTCAGGGCGGACACTCTACCACAAGGCCACTGAGCTGGTCTATTTGGAACAGGAGTGGGGAGAGGTTGATATAGCCAGTAAATATACAGTCAACGCTAACAACCAGTTGACTTTTAGCAGTTGTTTCCCACTAACATCCACTAGAGGGCACTGTAGGAGTGTGTATCAATATTTGATACAAAGAGCAACATTGTAGAAGAAGCGTTGTCCAAAACAAACAAGGAAGAAAACCTGATCATTCTCTGCTTGACCTTTACGAAATGTTACTATTTTGATCTCTCGATCATCTGTGTCATACATTGTAAATGAAATATACAGTCCATGTAGCAGTGGGGTTAAAAACTGTTAACAGTAGCTCCTCCTACTCTCATCTGGAGCGTCAAGTTCATGAGTACATTTTCAATTTTGACAAGTAAACCGCAATGGGTATGAACACAGCGTTAGCTACGCTAAGTGGATTTGTTCAAACGCATATGACTTTTTTTCCCAAAATTTCAACTTAAAAATATTTTCTTCGTCATTACGCAAATTTTTTTTTTTTTTGGCTGCTGCGACTCGTACTCCGATTCGACTTATAGTCCAAAAAATACGCTACCTAATTTTGAGCAAAGGATAAGAAAACTAAGGGGAGGCTGGCTAACGTAGCTAGCTAGCCTAGCGTAGCTAGCTAGCGTAATGTCCACGGAATGTCCTCTTAAGCCAATGTGGGCAGGAATATGTTGGACCACCATGGAAATCGTGAACAAACCCATTTGGGGCCCTCATTTTCTGAGAGCCGACTTGACCTTGCTGGCTGGATTATTGTCAAAAGTTGTGTTATAAATGAAAAATGATTGAAAGCTCAGCATAGTGTGTTTTGCACCATGATTGTCGCTAGATGTCAACTAGCCCTAAAATCTTTCAAAAATGGTCAAATACTCCACGCAAAGAATGTCTATAGTGATAATAACAATTGGATATTGACTCTTGTAGCTAAAGACTGAGTCAATATCCAATTGTTATTATCACTATAGACATTGTGATAATAGACTGAGTGGAAAACAAAAAGTTGTAAGAAAAACAAATATTAAATCAAAGTCACTCTTAAAACATAGGGTTTAGCTAATTAGCTAATGAGTATTGTTTTTTTTTTTAAGCTTCAAAGTTAGTTTTAGACAAGGGTAGGTTGTTCAACAAGAACTATAACCCTTTGTTTTTGGACATTACCTTTGACTTGGCAGCATGGTACTACGAGGACCCTCTGGCTGCGACGCTGCCGAGCCGGTGGCGTGGCTGGAGAAACGCCGCTGTGACATCACTCGCGGCAGGAAGGCCTCGTGCTCGCTCACAACACTTGGGATGCTCATGGAGTCATCTGACAGAAAGAAAAGTGAAGCTTAACACTTTAACATCGGCGTTTGCTCAGTATCAAAGATTCACAAGGCCAAGCTGGTGTCTTGAGGGCTTCTGGGTAAATTTTCACATCGGCTTTAATAAATGACGCAAGGCTGCTTTTCTCCACTTCAAGATCTTTTGGAACTACGTTGATTGCGTTACTGGTTGAAGAGTTACAGTAGCCGCAAGAATGTCAACACGATGTAAAAGCCTTAAGTCGCTTTAGGACAAGACTCAAAACGCTCCGAAAGAGCAGTCCCCTTACTTTCTTCGTCGTCCTCATCAGTGCGGCTGAGAGTGTCCTGCGATGGTTGGCGGGATGGTTGACTGTCCTGCTCCCAAACTGTACCGGTGCCTGTGTTTGAGCGCGACATTGTGGCCAAACTGAGGCGGTACGCCGACGTCGACGTACCAACTGTACTGATGGAGGTCTTTCCTTGGTATGCTGTTACAAGGAAGGAGATCAAACAGAACGACCAGACATGAATCAAAGTGACGAAAGCGTTTCATTATGGGTTTAAGATTCATTTCTGAGCCCTACCGGAGCCACTGTGTACAGCCTCTTTGAGGATCTTTAACTCGTTGTTAAATTCCGCAAACAGGGAGCTCTTGCACAGTGGTCTCGGGATGAAGCGCCGTTCCAATTGGTCGGCAATGTGGTGGCGGGCCGTGATCTCTTCTTGAGAATCGGCTGGTTGGGTCAACAACTGTAACAAATATTGAAAAACCTGAGGAAAACGTTTGGTTTTTGTAAATGATACTTGTGTCGGTTAAAGTTACCTTGCACTGTATGAAGGGTCTCAACAAGACAAAGATAGGGATGCGGGTTCGGACAATAAAGTCTATAAAGTCCCAGAACGCCAAGCCGCCCACCTTCCGCAGAGCCATCTCTTTTACCTGCAGGCTCAGACGGTACCACTGGTTTCCCAGCGAGCGCTCAAAGCAAACCAGCACCACCTTCAGGGCTGTGGAGGGAGGAGGCGAATGGTAAAAACTGGACAACTTGAAAGTGGTAACACTCAAAACTAGTCAACCTTCCCGAGCCAAGGGCACACTCCCTAGACCGAACCAAAACAATCTGCTGAAAGTGCGATAAGTGGTCATGGAAACCTACATTCTTCCCCTCTTCATAACCCTTTCTCTAGATTTCAACGACTTTGTGACTTTCTTTCTTGGCCCTCCTGACTGTGCCGTAGAGTGCTGTGCGATGAGGAACGGCCGCCGCCAGTCTGGGAGTCAATTGTTGTGGACCTTTTTGTCTATAGATCAATGTACTACTATGTCGGTGTATTTTGCTTGAACTTGCGCCGTTCTACACATAGAAGACGCTTGATTTTTTACATCACTCCTGTACCTTTCTTGTTTGGGCGATTGGTGCCACCAGATTGGTGTAGGTGCTGCCTACAACTGGGCAATATGTCTTGTATGTGTTCCCTACCACAACCAATTTCCCTTGGGAATAATCCATCCTATCGTTCCTGGAATTCAAGGTTCATGTGTTCTTGGGTATTTATTCCCGACCTACTGGGGATCAGCCAATCACGTCTGAACCCCTTGACCAAGACGATTTCAAACTACAAGGATGGAGCTAGAAATCAATCATGGTAGTTCTTGAGGGTCAAGCTCGGGCGGCTTTACCTCTATAGGTTAGCTTTACCTAGATAAGCAGCCTGGCTGGTGGACTCCGCCAAACCTTCACGCCGCAAATCCTTCCCTGTGTCTCCGGGTGTGGAGCAGTGAGCCGGAGAAGCGTCCAGCATGAAGTTCTTGGTGCGTGAGGTGGAGATGATGCGTGGAGGCAGAAGGATATTGATGACGTTTGCAAGAGGAGGAAAATCTCCGGTTGCTCAAGGTGGGGACTATCTGCAAAAAGGTAAAGCCCAAACAAAACTTAGAGGATATTAGAGTAAAAGATGCAGCTAGACAGACTTTTATTTTTACCTTTGGTTCCAGATCCAACAGTCAACACAAAGGGAATCAGCATGTTGAGCAACATTCCCTCTCGCCGCTCTTGGTTAGTGAAAGGTGAGATCACATGACTAAGAGGGAAGTCATCCTTCAAGGCCTTCCATTTGAAAAAAGTAACATATCGTTATTAAGTCATCTTCTTTAGGAGCAGATGTTTGATTTAGGTTTGCCGCACCTGAATCTGAAGGGCAACCAACCGGACAACAGCCGTGCTGAAAGGAAGAGGCGGAGAGAGGTACGGGCTCAGGTGGAGAAGAGGCAATCCGTCTGCCACGCTGGAGGGGCCAACAACGCCCATTACCTGTTGAAAAACAGACGTTTCTCTTTAAAACTTTTCCCAGATTAGCCAACAAAAGTCTGTCAGGGATACTTTACGTGGTCTTGGTATCCAAGGTTTAAACTATGTTTATCTAGCAGATGATGTGTTTGATGTAAAATATGTATTATTCAAATTCGGTCATGGTGTACCACAGGGCCATATGTTCGGCCCCTGATTATTACTTTATACACTTGGTTTGCCCAGACCTGGTCTTTGGGGTCTGCCTGTTTCCTATTCCCTACTGATTATGTGCATTAAGTGTGTTTAGTCAGTATGAATATAAAAATACCTAACAGGTAGGGTGAACAAATCCATTAAACCAATGTGGTAGGCTGTCTGTCACTAAAAAAAAAGCATTAGAAGGAATTAGGAATTAGGAAATTAGTTAAAAAGACTTCTAAATTTACTTTCGGTGAATAATAAAGCGATTCTCGTTTAAACTCCCAATTCGATGAAAATTGTGTTTTTGCTGTTCTTGTAGTATTTTTTTTCTCATGATGGCGAAAAAAAAATTAAGATTGAAATTTCCTTTTTGAGTGTTTCTTTATCCAAATAATGATTCAGGAGCAGACTGAAAAAAATGCAGTTTGAAAAAAAAAAAAATCATATTTCTATATTTCTCCAACGCAAACAGGTTGGGGTTGTGAGGGGCTTTAAGCTAGTGGGAGGGCATGTAAACAGATGGATGACGGGAATGTCGGGCAGGCTTACGCTGCAACAATTCTAATAAGTGGATCTTTAAATTAAAATCTACATATTACTGCAAAATACCTGCAATTTTTGACCAGAACATGTATTAAAACAGCATATAAACTTCTTGAACTGTCTTTAATCACCAACTACTCACTTTATGCCTCAATAGTTTAATTTCACGTTTATTTTAGTCACTGTTACGTCATACCAGGTTGACGCAGACGTTGATCAGAGAGCGTAGGTGGGGGAGGAAAGAGATGATTGGCTGTCGCTGCAGGGTCAAGCAGATTCCCTCGATGAGGTTGCTGGCCGCCTCCCATTCCACTTGCCTCCTGGGAAACATACAGCCAAACAATACCGGAGGACAGAAGACAAGTGGGTGAATTTAAAATAAAATAAAAAAATAATTTGTTTTTTAAGAAGAAATACTTTAGCATAAATCCAAATACGAGTATTTGGATTTATACGAGTGTTTGGATTTATGCTAAAGTATTTATTTATGCTAAAGTATTTCAATGAGTTCATTGCACTGAAGTGTAAAAGGAATTAAATACTTGACTGTCAAAATCTTGGTTATTTTATGACATAATTTACACCAAATGTTGCAAAGCTCACAACAATGTTAGCTTACGGCAGAAAAACACTGGAGACAAGTGTTCCCTCTTAGCTAGCTTCCTGGTTTTTAACGCTTGTTTAGCACATCTTTAATAATACTTTCAAATTCTGTTTTTGGTTTTAAGTTGTTCGCATTTAAATGAGAGCTAATGAGGTGTAAAATAATTAGATAAACTAGCTTGGACCTGAAATGATTTCTCTCAAATCAGTGAAGAGTGTCTGCCTCTTCTAGTGGGCAGATAGCTGAAGAAGCTAGCAGTTACTTCTGCCCCCATTTCCCAGCAGTATGATACAAATCGTACTTCCTATGATTTATATTGGGGGGGAACTCTCTAGTCTACTGAAATTCTGTAAAATGTATCTTGGAGTGCAAAGAAATGACAAAATTAAAGAAGAAAAGCAGACAACGTAGCTAAATGATTAGCTAACACGCACTAGCCTACTGCCAGACAATGCTAATCATGCTAGCTAACCCTTTAACACTAAAGCTGTTTGAATTACAGTAATTCTTTGACTTTATTTATACATTTAATGCAATTCTAACAATTTTGAAGCTGAGAAAAGTGTGCTAATATGCATCAGTTTACGGTAGTTACTTGTGTTCACAACAACTTTGTGCGGAAATGCGACACTTGTGTTGCGCATTAGCAACTAACGCAACTCTGCTGGAATTACGCTAATTGTTTTGCTTAACAGTTGAAGAGTTACAGTGGTTCAAAGGGCATGGCTATGTCTGAATTCCCTCCTTAATCCTTTATTACTAAAAAGCTATATACTGTAGCTAGTGCAGGACAAGTGGCCTGGATTTTAAAAGCAATTTAGATACCAGGTTCACGTCACTGATTTAACAAAGTGAAAATCTAATCAATACAATTTTATGAAGTCTATTTGTGACTCCACTGTGTTCTGGTGAAAATGTTTATTAAAAAATTACATTTTAAACACATGTTTTTTGCAAAAATTGTTTAAACGCAGTGCATTGTGGTTTAGATTTGCAAATGTAGTGAGGATCGATGCACACTGGATTTTAGCAAAGACTTCTGGGGAATAGCTTGGGTTTTGGAATTGTAGATTCTAACAGCACTACAACATTATGAATGCACTACTATATAGTAGTGAGTAGTAGAGTGATTCTGACATTTACTGTCCCCGGCAGCTAGCGGGTAGCCAACTTAGCAAATACTTGATTGACAAATGACTAAACTTCTTGATTTTTACCATTTGAATAATTTTGCTGAACTTCATTATTTTTCTTCTATTCTATATCAAAACTTAAATTAGCTTTTGAGTCTTCTGTGCCTTGCAAATTATTGTGTCTCCATGTATTTACCCCATAGATCCTGAACCTGTCATTTTTTTGTTACTTTTTAATGGTGAGTCTGAAAATTTCAGTTAAACTTCTCAACTTCATTATTTTCACTAACCTTATTTTATAGTTAGTATTCATTGTATTAATATTAATGATTAATTATGAATTAATTAATTAATTATTAATTACCCTGTATTAATTATATTTAATACAAACTCTATTTGTTTGTTGTAAATTAGTTTCTAACTTAGTTTTTGTATTGATCTGTCACAAATTCTAACTCACAGTCTGGGTTTTTGTTTTTTTTTTCTTAGTATTCATTGTTTGTGGGATCATGTCTGTGTGGTTATGGAGGGAGGGGGGTGGGTGGAGGGTGGATTGGGTTTCTCTCTTTTTATTAATTGATTTATTTTCGTCTTTCTGTTTTTAATTGTACAGCGCTTCGAGCTGCACCAACATGAGAAGCGCTCTTTTATAAATAAAGTTTGATTGATGGATTGATTGATTGATTTTCATAAAATCTTCTCAGAATAAACATTTACGTTTTCTGATTGGGAACAGTATTTTTACGGTCTTCTATCTGGTTGTTGAGAAGTCTAGCACATTTTATACTCAGTGGCCTAGTGGTAAAGTGTCCGCCCTGTGTTGGAGAGTTGTGGGTTCAAATCTAAAAGTAGGACCCAATGCCTCCCCACTTGACATTCAACATTAAAGGGTTGGATTGGAGGGTTAAACCACCGAAGGGTTGCAGCTGGGTCTGCAGCTCACCCCTCCCCGTTGAATGGGTCAAATGTGAATTTCACACACCTGGACGTGTGACGGCTAATAAGACTAAAAATGGTATTACGCTTTCAGCCGGCGTAGAGGGAACACGGCCAGAAATCGGTTGTACGTACAAACACGTCACAAACCCACGTATGCATTTATGTCCTGACAACTGTGCAGAAATACAGCAAAGCAACACTTAGAGCACTTACGGTACAGCACCCATGGAGGCGGCGTGACAGATCACAGTGCCAAGAAGCCGTCTATCTACTGTACACACCACGGCACTGGCACAGCATGACACACTCACAGGGAATCGGAGAAAAAGGTATTTAACAGACCTGGTGCATAGTGCCTGAGGGCGAGCGCACCTGAGCGTTGGCATCTTGTGGATCTTGTTGAACATCCGATCGAGCCTCTTGAGGATGAGGATGAGAGCGGGCCGGACAGCCTCTGAGGACCAGTCGGTGATGGGCAGCATCTCCATGATGTAGCGCCGCAGACCTCGGCTCTCCATGGTTAAGGTGTCGTAGGGCGCTAGCTTGAGCAGAGCGTGGGCAATTTCTGCCAGTCTGAGACAGATATTCATGGAAAAAACATGCTTTCCATTCTTAATGAAATATTTAAGAAGTAAAATCCAATACTATCATCTTATGGTTCTTGAAAAAGGACAGGATTTTCATAGCATTACCTCATGTGTGACTTTATATCCAGCAGTTCCAAAGCTGTGACTCGGGGCTCGCCAGCAACGTTCTGCAAAATTTTGAGCCGAGGTCCACAGTGTTTGTAAAACTCCGTGCAGATGTTCAACAGCGACTCTCGTGGTCTACGAAACTCCTCCCTGGCGATACGCTCATCTAGTTCCTCCCTCGGCATTCCTTGTCCTTCCTCCATCAGGTGGATGTTGTCCCTGGTATTCACTCCACCTGACATGGCATGGTTGGCCGTAGTTCCTCCCTTGTGGCCTTGATCACATCGAGACATCTGGGGCGCGGTCATTGGCCTTTGGAACATGGTTTGATAGGGTGAGAAGAACTGAAAAATGTAGGTAGAACAGAAACTCATTTGATGAAGCCAACCTCGTAAGCGCCTCAGAACTGTAGAGGAGAGCTTGCAAAGATGTGGCCAAGGCGGCGATGGCTGCGATCTCGTCTCTAGCAGCTGAAGCGGACTCCATAGTCACCGTGTTGCTCTTTAGTTTCTGAAGGTGGCATGGCACTAATGCTTCCAACACCATCAACATCTGGAGACTGTATTAGGAAAAAAAATGTGAATGTAATCAATGCTAAAGCCGAAACACATTCGCCTCCTCAAATCGTCAAAAGTTGACGTTGAGGACCATTCCTCCTGACTTTTGGCATTTTGAATTTCCCCAACTCATTTTTTGACGTGCTGGCTGTTTGTGGAATCAAGGGTCCACAACCCTCAGGACACGGTACTGAATCTAGTACTTGTCCTTGGTATTGGTAGCCTAGGCCAGACTGTCACCAGTACACCTTTCCACAACCTCAACGATGCTGTTTGCCTGGATGAGCATCAGGGGTCATGGTGTCTAGGTAAACTGCCAGGTGGATGAGCCACGCTTCCCGGTACTCGGACCTACTGGGATGACAGCTTGGAGGTTGGGACCCTGCTCCTGACTGATGGGTACAATGCGAAAGAGAGGCAATGCACATTAAAAAATACGAGTGGGGGACTGCAGCAAAATGAGCAAAAGTACTGGCGGTGGGCTTGAGACGCATGAACCTGGAAACAGCCAACGTAAAAACACGAGTTGGGAGAAATGTAAAAGTGATGCGGAACTGCACGAAGTAAATAGTGACAATTGAGTGTCCTTGATGTACTTCCTTACCTTCTGAAGGACTCAGGGGCGTAAGCTACCACAGTGACACACAACTTGATTGCCTCACTGATGGAAAACACCAAGTCTTCATTACCATAGCAGAAATCTACCGAAACAAACATTAGACTTTAGTTTAGCATGATTTATATGGTATTTCTTTAAGTTGTGGCCATCTCAAATCTCCAAAGGCCAACAGGTCTGACAAGTGTTTTTTTACTTAAATCCGAATTCTTCCTCCACCCTAAGGCTTCTGCGTACACTTCCAATTAAAAGGGCATTTGAAAACTGTAGTGGTCTCCGAAATGTTTTTTTTTTTTAGGCGGACCCGTAGGAAACTATAGGCTAGCTAACTGGCAGCTACGAGCTAGCATAGATGACCAGTGACTATTTGAGGGTTAGTAACATTCGAAGAGACTATTTTTCCATAATTCTCCATTTGGAGGGTCTAAATGTAGGGGTAGGGGAAAAATTCGGATTTACCCTAAGTAATATAGAGAAACTGTTTACCCAGAGAGCGAAGAGGCTTCTCAGCTTTGACCAGCTCGAGAGCGTCCAACCCATCCTGTGTTTCGCCCTCCAAAGATATCAGAAGGTCAAACAGACACTGAGCTGACACTCCTTTGGACAAGCCGGAACTGGTGCTGGTCTGAGACAAGAGACATTTTTATGAGCTTCGCTGTTCATTCAGGATCTTTTCGGAAGATTTTATCGAACGGAAGTATTACGGTGAATTCCAGCAGCGGGGCCACGCTAGCGAACAGCTGCAGGATGAACGGCTTTCGATGAAGGATGTAGAACTGCCGACAACAGAACTCAATGCCCTGCCGTAGTAATGGATTGCTTTCATAGTCGGCGTAGACCTGTCACAGCAGCACAAAAAGCACATTTTTATGGACGTTATCAACAAATTTTAACTTTTTCTCTCATCTAGAGACTATTTTTCACCATTGAGGTCCATACAATCTATGACTGTGAGCATAAAATGAAGAATAATAAAAATTGTAAAAAATGTCAAATTTCTTGAGATGCTTGCTTGTGCCTCTTTTTTCTGCAAAAATTGCCATTTTGAGTGGATTTTCTGTCTACTTTAGTGTGTAAAAAAACGCATCAAGATTCACTTGCAAGTGAAACGAGAATCTTATTTACTACTGAACCAGTTTCCTTGTTCGCAAGAGCTTTGGACCAAACTGCTCTGATGGGAATAACCAATAAAATCTTCTGGTAACCACACCGTGTTCTTGAAATAACAGTACAACAAAAATGGTGATTACTATCAAACTGTATGGTTTACCTGGAGCATGGTGGGTAGGATCCACTGGTAGCCACTGAGAGAGAAGAGGTGATTGAAGTGAACAGCCGTGTTGATGGCAGTGGCGGTGTACTGCCTGAGGAGGGCGCTGTCCTCTGGGTGCAGCAGCAACGCCCCATTAAAGACGTTGAGAAAGAGCATTATCTCGTCCCCCCATGGATACTCGCTGGGCATGCCCAGAAACATTTCCTCCAGCAGCTTGATCCACAGAACCTTGTGGAGCGTGTCCAAACCAAAGAGCTCTTTACCTGAACAGAAACATTCAGAAATGTATCAAGGTCTTTGATGCTTTTTTTTAATGTTCAGGGTGTGTTTCACCTTGCGGCTCGTTGAACAGTGAGAATTCGGCATCGATGGCAGTCCGTGGGAAGGATGGAAGGCGGAGCAGGTCCTCCTGGAGCAAGGAGACGTGGGACTGCTTGTGGACACTCGGGATGTGTTGAGTGAGGGAGATGAGGAAGAGAACTCGACCCACTTCCTCCAGTTTACGGGAAAACACCTACAAATGGAACGAGAAGCTTGAGCACTTTAAGATCTCGTTTTTTTGACCGAGAACTAAAAGTGACTTAAGTCAGTTGCGTCAACTGCATTGAAGTTGAATGAATATTCAAAACTCTCGCATTCACAAGAGAGTTCTGAACGTGGTAGCGGAAAATGGGTATTACATAGATTCGGTTGCGTGAATGCACGTTGCCGAGGGCGGTGTGAACGTAGCTTGACACTTACTTGCTTCTGGATGAGTTCCTGTCCTTTTTCAGGAAGCATGTGAACGAGGTTGAGTTGGGGAGACACTGACCTCCGAAAGGGGTAGATGTCCCTTACATAAGTCTAAAAGAGAGGGACAACCACCAATTAAAAAAGGTTACGATATTTGTCTAGAAATATCCCAAAGTCGACCTCTACCCCATTTTAGACTTTGGTTTATATACAGTAATTAATCTACCAACATTTCAATACCAAAAGTATTAGATCCATCAAACATAGATAAGATCATATTCTACCTTTGAATAATGGATGTGGTTCCATCTTTTATCCATGAGGAAGTAATGTGCCGATCTAGCCTCGGGAATATTGAAGAATTCAAGACATTCCTGTTTGGACAAAGAGGGAAAAATACATTTCTTTAAGCAATCTTAACTGTTTATTAAAGGACCTAAAACAAAGCAATTTCAATGAATTTCAAATCCAGTATCTGGTGTGTATGTATCTGGGAATTAGAGATAGTTTGTGTTTGGTCTTTGAGCTTTTTCTGGAGCTCAAATGCTTTTAAGATTTACGGGTTAGAGGTTTGCAGCCCACATGCAAACATAGACAAAAACAAGCTATCGCGTTTTTCTAATGACGGAATAGTCATACATTTTAATCCAGAAAGGATACAATTAGATATTTAGACTACAACTGAAGCTGGTGTTGGGTCATTTTTACCCGCAAGACAGAACAAGAAAATGTTTCATCTAATAAGGAATTTAAATAAAAAAATTTAGGTGATTGTGTGCTGGGGTTGACCTATAAGGGTCAACAAGTCTTTAGGTTGTCTTGACCTATGTAGGGTTGTAGACAGGAGAGGCTATATCATAACCCTTGTGTTGTCCTAGGTGTGTTGTCGTTGGGAGTAGGGTCATGTGGACCCCACAAGACGGAGTGCTGAACTTTTTTTTTTTAACAATAAGTTTTGATTTTCATTGGTGTCTGTGGCAGACATAAAATCCTGTCCACCTTCATCCACATTTGTCATGGGATGATCCCATGTCAATGTAAGGCTTGGGTCATCTGGACCCCATAAGATAACAAAAGGGTTGAGGGGATTGAAGGGCCGTCTTGGAGTTCTCTTCTGGCTCGTTTGGCTATCATAGAGAAAGTCATAAAAATGACCGACACTGACTGTCCCGAGAAGGGTACCGGGTTAGGGTACTAGTACTGGGTTTGGGGACCAGAGGTCAGGCCCTGTGATTTAATGGGAGAAGCCAGAACATCAAAAAATCAATGAGCTAGGGATACATAAAACATCAATTTTTGACCCTGAGGGGTCTCCTAACCAAACGTCAATATGGAAGATTTGGAAATGGGAATGTGTTGGCACTGGTGGGTGCAGTATCCATAGAACACCCACAGAATCTCCACACAAGATTGTCTAGTTTCCTAATTTCCAACAGCTCCTCTTGCACAGTGCATAGAGTTTGGGGGAACTGAAAAAATACAAGATCCCTACGGCGTGTCTGTGTCAAAACTACTTCACCCTTATTAGTATAAAAGTTCACCTCAAACATTTAATGTTAAATCCAAAAACCTACAGCACCAGCAGGGGGCCAAACCCCCTGTGGATCTCCAAAACATTTCAGTCCTCCTACCTTCAGCAGAGCTTCAAACTGGGTGTCTTCATGGACGGGCAGCTGGGTGGGGATGTCACATTCATTCTGACCGTGTACCACCAGAGTTTTAGTTCCTGCATCAACAAATCAATCATTTTTTTTTCATTCTTGACAAGCTATCAATAGACTTTCAAACCATCAACCCAAAGCGGGCCTACCTGGCATAGATGCAGTGACCAGCAGCTTGACCTCACACTGCTCCTTCTTCATGGTCTGCTTCAAGTCTTTGAAGAAAAGCCCCTCCACGTAGCCGACCACCTCCCACAAGAAGGTCAGAGTGGCTGAGATGGCGTCCATCCCCCACTCACAAGGAGTGCGGACGAAATACATGATCAAACCCACCTAGAGCGGAGGTTTAAGTTCAGAGGAACTCAACAACAGATTGAGGAATTGCAATTTTAATGGACTGTTTTCTCACCAGGTAATTGAAGAGGATATGAGAGGTCTGAGCTGGAAGATCTCCGATATTGAGCAGTAACTTCCTCAGCATGTAGATCAGCTCATCCTGAAAGGAAATCGTCATTTTGGATCAAATAGTGTTGATCAGTCATTCTCATTACAAGACAGTGTTGGACACAGACAGCTCAAAATATTGGCCCCATCATGAAAAATACTACTAAATTAGTGGTATCCAACTCCAAGGATTGGTATACTCCGAGGGACAGTTGGTACCTAGCCACAAAGAGTAAGAAACACAACCTACGTTTTTTTCTGTTTTATGCCTAATCTGATTAAGTTTTATTTTGGCACTTACTGGATTGTCCCCATACCATCCAATTCATTCATGACCATGACGACAATTTATAAAAAAAGGGGCCAGCGGCATGAAACCTTGAAGATTCTGCCAAAGCCCCCCCCATGGCGACAATTGTATTTGTGACCATAGCCTAAATTAGGGTCTCAAGCCAGCAAATTTAACATAAAACGTATGTCAAGACAATCTTTGTGCAGTAGTGGTGTGCAAAAACAAAAGTATTACTTGTTCTAATGGTGCAGCCTCTGTAGTAAAAGTCATAGAATTGAGTAGGTGTGCAGGTGTTTGTGCAGGTGTGAAACTGTATGTGTCAGTATCTGTGAATTAGAGAGAATTTTTGTGTGGTCTTTGTACTTTTACTTGCGCTCAAAGGCTTTTGTGATTCACGGGTCAAAAGAGACCCGTACGGCAACCTTTGTACCCTGTTTGTGTACAGTAGAGCCTACCCACATAAAATCTAACTATGATTTTTTTTCTAATGATAGAACTCCTTTAGAAAAATTCTTACAATTTCATTTTGGTCATGGTATTTTTTTATTCAGTTAAACAAGGGTCATTTTTTACCCGGAAAACGTTTGAGTATGTGTGCAGATGTGTGTAGGTGCACAGGTGTGTGAGTGTCTGTGTGTGTGTACCTGAATAAGAAAGAATTTATGTTTCTTTGAATGTCTGTGAATACTGTGAATTTATTGTATTTTTCTGGTGTTCAAATGCTTTTATAATTCATGGGTCAAAAAGACCCATACAGCAATATTTGCACCCTATTGGTGTAAAACCAAAATACATTAAAAAACAAACTATGATAATATATATTTTTTTTACTAACAATAGCACCCTTTTGAAAAAGTCATAAATTTCTATTAAAACCCTCCCGCTCTCCTTGGGGTCCAGATGGCTCCAACCACATATTGTTATGCGATTTCTTCCATGACAAATGTGGACGAAGGGGGACAGGATTTTATGTCTGCCATGGACATTAGTGAAACTCCGAAATCAGTGAAAAAAAAAAGTTCAGCGCACTGTCCTGTGGTGTCCAGATGACCCCACTTTTAATGTAAACAAGCTAAGGAGAACGGAAGGGTTACGAAGAGAATAGGTTACTGTATCTTTTTTTAACTAAACATGATAATGGGTCACTTTTACCCGTAAGACCTTTAAGTAGGCATGCAGGTGTGTGACGGTGTATAAGCGTGTGTCTGCGTATCTGTAAATCAGAGATAATTTATGTGTTGAACTTTTACTGCTGGTCCAATGCGTTATATAATTCATGGGTCAAAAAAGACCCAAATGACAATATTGGTACCCTTGTGGTGTATAGTTCTCATTAACAAAAATAAGAGTATATCTTGTTTCCTTTAGGAAAACTCATAAAATTGAAATTTGGAAAAGAATAGTTTATGGTATTTTTTTAAAAACTAAAAACTGGTAGTGGGTCACTTGATACCCGCAAATCACGCTAACCAGTGTGTAGGTGTCTGTGGGTGTGTTTAGGGGTATGCTTGTGTATCTGTGAATTAGAGACAGCTTAAGTGTGGGTTTTGACCTTTTTCTAGAGTTCAAATGCTTTTCTAACTCATGGGTCACAAATGACCCATATGACAACCTTTGTACTCAAGTGCTGTACAGCCCACAAAAACAAAGTAACCCTTTGTCTAACAGTGAGAAACTTTGAGAAAAGTCAAAATATTTCAAATTGGAAAAGGATAAGGTATTGGATTTTTTTTCTTCAAATAAAGACGGTAGTGGGTCATTTTTTACCGCAAGAAGTGTGGGTAGCCGTGCCGGTGTGCGTGTAGTTGTGTGAGTGAGTATGTGTCTGTGAATGTGTGGCCGCTTAACTTTTTCTAGAGTTCAAATAGTTTTATAATTAAGGGGTCAAAAAGACCCATATGACAATCTCGATACCCTACTGTTGTACAGCCACATAAAAAAAAGAAAAGTACAACTTTATGATCCTTCAGGAAAACCTATAGAATTTCAAGTTGGAAAATGATACGTTGCTGTATTTTCTTTTAAACTAAACATTCCAACGGGTCACTTTTTACCCGTAAATCATGTTAACAGGCGTGTAGGTGTGTGTGTGTGTAGGATTAAGTGTGTGTGTTTCTGTGAAATAGAGAGAGTGAAGTGTGTCATTTGACCTTTTTCTGGTGTTTAAATGCTTTCAGTATTCACGGGTCAAAACTGACCCGTACTCTAGTGTTGTTCCGCCCACATGAACAAAAACTTTTTATCAGCGGAGGCCTTTCAAGAAAAGTGCCACAACAAAAAAAACAAAACAAAAATTATTTACATTAATGCCTTTGAAGTCCTAAATTGTGAAAACATCTTCAAAGAAAGTGATTTCTGTGATGTTTGCTCACCTGTCTGTTGCTCACGGTAAGTTTTTCCAGAAAGTGCCGAAGAACCAAAGCTGGATCTTCAATCAGGCAGTTCCAGAGTATCTGCTGGGCGACGGCACTCACTGCAGAAACATCGGAGACGTTTTTCACGTAAACTCACACAAAAAATCTCTCTACATCTGCAATCAAATTATTTTTGACACCGACCAGCAACGCCATCTTCTCGAACCTCCCCATCTTCCATGAGGTGCACTATTGGTAGGACGGCCGCACAGATGCATGCTGGGAAGACAGCTTGAGGCGGCTGTAGCATGTGGTGACTTGGAGTGTGTTCCGTTGTGTTCTCTTCATCTGTATCACATACAAATCAAGTTTTACATTAACAAAATGAAAAAACAAACGGTAGAAACAGGGTTTGCTGTAGTACCTTCGGCGCTGGCCATCGATCGGACCGACCACACGGAGCCGCGGCGGAAGGAGTAGTTCCTGTGGGAATTGCTGGAGGCGCAGGAGGGGCTGACGGACAGACGGCGGGATGCCAGGTTCACCACTTCTTCTGCTGGCGAGATCAAAGCAAACACAAGATGCTATCAGGCTGCAAAGCAAATGGTGCAGAAGTATTTGTCCCATTCCTTTCAAACACAAATCAACCGTGGTTACTTTTTTAAAAGGTAATTTGGATTTTACTTCCTACACAAGCAAAACATAAAATTTTAGAAAAGAACATAAGAGAAACAAGCCAAACACGGAGGTGGTAGACCATGATGGTTGAACTACATCATCAAATGCACTACTAGAGTTTTAAGCAGGGTATCTAAAGTTAAGGTTTAATACAGATATAACCCTTTGATCTTCCCCCTTTGATCTTAAACCTTTAACACAGAAAAGGTCACAGGAAACACTTAATTAAAACACGCTTTCTGATGTACTGACAATAAGTTAATCGAGCAAACACTATTTTTTGTTTTTTAACAAAAAAATGATACCAATTTGATTACGATACCAATGTAACTCGGTTGATTCTGACACACAAAAAAACCTGCCTGGTTTTTGGAAAACCGTTGGTGTGTTCAGGCATGCAGAATTACCCTTTTTTTTACCCCTTGGCTACAGGACAGCTGGTGGCACTTGATTTGGACGGTCAACACCCAGAGAGATTTACACATCGTCCAGTCAGAGAGGCAACCAGGCGGCGATCCGCCCCGTGGCAGCCCGGGGGTCGCCTGATTTCATAATTGGCGATATCCTCGCCTGTGACTGGACTGCCATCTGTTGACCTCAAAATGTGTCCTGTCAGCCACGGACCGTTGTCAACTTTTAGAGAAAAATCGTCCGGCTGCCGTAAAATTTTAACTTTTTCCAAAAACCTGCGAGCAGTGTTCAAAAATGTGACTGCTGCCTCCAGAATTTGCTTATAAGTGTGCATTTTGGTCACCATTTAGGTGAAATTTTGGGGTTTGTAAAACATTTTAAGAGACTTGCACTTGGAATGAGGGAAGTTTAAGCTTTGTTTCAGATTAACAAATTAAATATTCTGCTTTCCTTATGCAATTAAAATATTTTAATAATGAAGACATTTATTGTCAGCAGTGAAAAAAATAATAATCAAGAAAGGGGCAAATAGTTTTTCTCATTTGCTGTTAGGAAGTCTTTTCCTTAAGTAAATGCATTGTTTTGAATTTTTCAATTCATCTTTTTCACTTTTTCTTTAATAAACAACATTTTTGTAAAAAATGACAACAAAAAATGATTTACATATATTCTAAATAAGACTTTTTTGGAACAAAAAAGGCTTAAAAAAGAAAATCATTAAAAACTCAGAAGGGGGCAAATACTTAAGTAAAGCAAATTGTTTCCTTTAATAAATGAAGTTAAAAAATGTTTTACTGATGTTATCTATAACATCCTGCAAATCTACAGGCAGTAAAACAACAACAGCAATAATCAAGAAGGGGAAATGCTTTTTAATATGTAGTAGAAAATGTTCCCCTAAGTAAAGGCAATTGTTTTATAAATAAAGTTTTTTTTGTAAAAAAAAAATAATAATAATAAAAAAAGTTTAACATTTTGAAAAAAAAAACATTTTTTCACTTGTTATAAATATTAGTCAAATTAAAAAATATACTTTTATTAGCAGGAAATGTGCGTACTGAAAAAAAAATACTCAAGACGGGAGCAAATACTTTTCATATGCACTTTAGAAGGCTCTGCCTAAAGTAGGGTTAGGGTTTCACTTTTCCTACAACAAATACAGAATTAAAAAAAAAAAAGTACAGCTTTTTTTTGCCGGTTATACATCTTGATTAAATAAAAAACGCTTTAATTGAAAGGATATGTCACAGATCTGAAAGCTAAAAAAAAACTACTTAAGAAGGGAGCAAATACTTTTTCATTTGTGGTAAGGAAGCTTAAAGTAAAACAATTTTTACATTTTTAACATAAAATGTTTTACTCAGGATCAGAAAGGTTTAAGCATTTTTTTCTTCAATAAATAAAGATTTTTGTAAAAAAACAAAAAAAAAAACAAAGAAAATCATATGTATTGATTAAATAAATAAATACTTTTGAAAATAAAAAATAATAATCAAAAGGGAGCAAATATTTTTTATATGCTGTTAGGAAGTCTTTACCTAGAGTAAATAAAGTTTTTTGTAAAAAACAACAAAAAAAGTTTTTTTTCACTTATAAGTAATTATTAAATAAAAATGAGCTTCTATTGGTCAAAATCCTACAAATCTGCAAAAATTCTTAAAAAAAAACAAGACGGGAGTAAATGTTTCAGCAGACAACTCTGTGAGTCTCAGTGCCCCACCTTCCTCCTCCTGTTCGGGCGGGGGGCTGCACGTGGGCTCGTAGCAGGCCTCCTGGGCCACGGGGATGGCGGTGATGATGCTGGCCTCGCGGCCCAGCCGCCGCTTCTCCTCCTCCTGCTGCAGGTTCTTCAGGATGTGCTCGGCCCGCTGGTGGGAGCGCGAGACGGCTCGGGCCGAGAAGGATTTCTACAACGGCATCATCGGGGAGGGGCACACAGGGGGTGGAGCTTAAACTCCGGCGGGCTAAATCAGCCATGTGACGTGACCGGACAACACGGTAATACAGTAACTCTCCTCCAGCCGTCTGGCCTCATGCTCTTTTGCCTTCCTGGACTTTATAAAGAACGAAGCTGCAACGTTAAATGGATTCAACCAGGAAGTTGTGAAAAAATGCATGAATTCAGACCGGAATTGGGAGACTTTACTGTATTTCGTGAACAAGTAAATGCCTCACAGTGCTAAGGAACATCCAGCTAAGCTCAACGCATGATATGGAGAACATTCACAGCAAAGTCATTCTTGTCTAATGACCATGCATCAAAGGCACAACACAAACATGTCTGTATATCCGATGCATGCTGTTATTAACGGGACTTTTTTCTTTTCTTGCAATCAAAGCAAGTGTTGGAGGGTTTTTAGTCTCTGATCAAGATGCAGCTGAACCCACATGAACCATGAGAAGTTGACTCAGTGAGGTCATTTCCTCTGATCGGAGGTAACAAGATGCATCAGCACAAACATCTGGACAGAAATACCAACTTACTATGGCATGGACTGATTGAATTAATGTGGGGTACTAAAAACAAAGACAGTCGATAGATAAATTACATAACATGTGTTCTCAGTTTTTCATCAAGTAAACATCTTTTGCCATGCTTTGTACAAAAAAAGTGTGGAAAAATAAAAAAAAAACACCAAATTTTTAATTTGTGTTTTTGCAGTATTTTTTTGTAATTTTGTAGAATTTTTAGGAGCTATTGTGTATGGGTGGAGTTGAACTCGGAGGTTCGACTTACAGACTGGTCCTCGTTGATCGGATCCTGGACGCTGCCGGTGTTCTGCGGCACCCATGGGGGGTCGAATATGGGGACGCAGGGCATGCCCAGTATCGGAGATGGAAGGGTGAAGTTAATGCTGGGTGGAGGGATCTGTGTTGAGAGATGTACGGAACTACACTTAGTCCAAAATAGGGCAAAAAATGAGTAGCAAAAAAAAGTGCAATTTAAACATTTATCTACTCAATTTTTTTGTTTATTACCGAAGAAAACGTATATAAACAAATAAAGATAACATTTATTTTAATAAAAAGTTGTTTTTTTATGGTTGGGGATAAAAATGCATACATTAGTTTAAAACAATTGGTTTGAACAAGAAACAGCCTTATTGTTAGTTTTAAGCACAGTAGTAAAAAAGTAAACAAGCTAGCTAAATGACAGAGACGGATAGATAAGCTATGATTATTCATAGATTTTTAAGAAAGTTTGCAGTGTCAAAAAATGTAGCTTTGTCACGTCAGAGCGATGAAATTACATGTAGGCTAAGTCTTTGTTTTCCTCGTCTGAGCTAGCATCTGGCTCAAAACCGTCAAGGAATTTTTTGTTGCACCACTAATGTTAGCTTGCGGTTTGTGAGGAGATGTAAGCTAGCAGGTTAGAGTGTAAACAAAGGTTTGATGGGTAATCGGTAATTGGTCCCGCCCACTGCTGCTCTGAAGAAACAATGTCCTAAAAACGACACAGGTTTTTGAATTTGTGGACATTAATCTACTTTGGGAATGCTAAAACAAGAAAGAGCTCAAATGTAACCAGACGTGCTAGCGTAATGAAACATTTATTGCGTTACAAATGGAAAAAATTATAATTTTGAAGAACTTTTGCTGCTCTGAGGAAACAATATCCTAAAAAAGGATATAGATTTTTTGTTTTGTGGAATTTAAACTATGTTCGGGAAGGCTAAAGCAAGAAAGGGCTAATGTACTAGCAGGAAAAAACATCAATTTAGTTAAAAGTGAAAAAAATTCAATGAAACAGTTTTCCATGTAGATTTCCCATATCACAATGTGGACATTTACAGATTTTTAAATGTAGTGGTATAGTGTATTTTTAGGTGCACTCTATAGCCCACAAATTACGGTATCCCTCATTATACTAACAACATTTTAAAGCAAATAAAACAAAAAGACTACATAAGAACCAAACTCATTCTTCATAGTTCTCTAATTAAAGGATTTTTTGTTACTAGTCCTTCAAAATACTTAACCCCTTTTTTGCACTATTAAAATGTAAAAAAAAATAAAATATCAAAATTGTTTAAACTAATTTTAAGAAGCCTATTTTTTTTTATATCAAATGACCATTTTGACATTTTTGTAAACTGGAGAAGACTTACTTTATTTGAAATCAAGCCCCTAGTGGTTGTTTGAAGAACTACAAATGGTCCCCATTATTAAAGCTTTTAAATGAGCTTCAATGTGGAATCGAAAGGGTTTAGGTAAATGAATACACAATCTATTTTAAATTAACAATGTCAATTTAACATAAATATAAACAGGATAATCTAAAATTTAAGATTAAGTTTTTACATTACAAAAAAAACCAAAACAGCATAATGGACAAAATAAACACCTGGTATCAAAGTTGTTCCAGGATGGTTAATGAGTAAATTCCCCTTTGTGAGTTCATAAATATTCTATTCTGTACGTCTGGATTTTAAGGGCAGAATTGCTGTCGTCTGTACCTTGAAGATCTGTTGGGCTCCCTCCTCCATGCGGGGCCACACCTGGTATCGGAAGCGCCACAGCGTGTAGAACTTCAGGATGGAGTTGATGCGCTGGCATGCCTCCTGGTGCTGGAACTCGGCCATCATCATTTCTGTCACCGCGTCGGGGACCTTCACGGCGCACAGCAGAAACATGGCCGCTGGATTCACAGGCGGTAGTCGAAAGAAAAAAAAGGAAGAGTTATGGGAAAAAAATGTTCACTTTGAATCGGAGACGAACTGATGAGATGTCTGAGGAGTGACTGACCGGCCGCGGCGGCCATGTGTTCGTCTACACTCAGCAGGAGCTCCCAGGCTGCAGGCTGGATGTCTCCATACATGTCGTCTGTCAGGATGGGCGCCGCCTTGATCAACAGCGAAAGAGGAGCTGGAGACAAGCTCATCACCTGAAGAAGATAAACATATGCAAACAAAAATCAAAAAGCATGGTTGTGGTGTGATAATGGTATGGGTTTGTTTTGGCCGTTGTTCTCTTTAAACTAGAGAAGTGTCACAAGTTTAAAGGGTAACCAAACCCTAAATTTGAAATAAATTGAAATAAAACTATTTAATTCTTCAAAATATAGTCAAAAAGCATCTGTGTGCTGCCCCCTACAGGTTGAAATGAGGTATTACAGTTGAATTTCAGAAGTCTGACGTCATGATCTGCAGCTCCAGTAATGATATGGTAAATGGCGTATACTTATATAGTGCTTTCTACCCTCCTTCGAGGGCCCAAAGCGCTTCACAGTCACAGACCCATTCACCCATTCACCCATTCATACACTGGTGGTGGCTCCGCTGCCGAACACTGGCGCCAACCTCCCACCAGAGGCAATTTAGGGTTCAGTGTCTTGCCCGAGGACACTTTGACACATGGGCGGGCAGAGAATCGAACCCACCATCTTCCGATCATGAGACGACTGCCCTACCACTGCACCACAGCTGTGAGTGGAGTCAGCCTCCAACTTCCTGGTTTGGCTACGCTTTAATCTTCGTCCCATGCACTCGTGCGAGGTGTTGACCCGTACGAGTGCTGCAAGTTCTTGGGTAGTCCAAGAACGTGGAGGGTCGTAGATAGGTGTGGCTACATCGTATCTCAAATTTCCCTTGAGGCCCGTACGGCCACGTTAAGGGAGATCATAAAAGGGAACATAGGATTGTTGTAAGTGTATCATGAAGGAGTCATAAGAATAGCGCAAGTCCATGACTTTCGGGTAATGTTGTCGCATGGTGCCTTTATGCCACACTCTGGTTGTTAATAGGCATTGGCTCCTTATGCCTTAGTCACTGCACCTGCATTGGTGCTGTGGGTTTTTGTGTTGTCCTGGCCCATAAAGGGTTGTAGACAGGTGCAGTTCCACCTCAAAGGGAGCAAGGTGTCCCTTGTAGCTTGTACGGCCACCTTAACCCTTTGTGCTAACCTCGGTATGTTGACGTTGGGAGTGGGGTCATCTGGACCCCCCAAGACTTTTTTCTCAATGGTTTTTGATTTTCACTGATGTCCGTGGCAAACATAAAATCCTGCCCATCTTTGTTCATATTTGTCACGGGATGATAACATAGCACACGGGTCATTAAGGGACGTCATGAAAAGTGAACGTACCACTGTCGTGTGAGTGTACCTTGAAGTATTTGTATGGATAGTTTCAGGTTAAAAAACACTTATGAAGTACCAGGTGATGTTGCCCTGACGCCACAATCTAGTCACTAGTGAGGTGCGCGAACTGGCACCTTATTGACTGCTTGGAAATGCCACAAGTACACGGTGTGTAGGTGATGCGCAAGTGCCCATAGGACATCTGCAAAGACTATGCCTTGAATTATGTGGTTTTCAATATTCGAATAGCCAGACTGACTGCAAGGTACGCTCACTTGTCAAGTAGACATCAGTATAAGGATCCTTAAGCACTGCGCAAAATTGGAAATATGACAAGTTGTAAGACAACTTGGATGTACCTGCATCTCACCTACTTCATGATGAACTTATTTACTCTTGCATGTTGTTCCAGGGTTTGCTACAACCTCTATGCCAATTGAATATAGTGCGCATGAACAGTTTTGCCCTATGGATTCCCCAAGTGGTCTACAAATTTGATATATCCTACAGACAACCTGAGTGCCCCATACAAGTTTGTTCATTTTTTGCCTACAGATAGACTGTATCCACAAGGTTTAATCCAAACCGATACCTGGTTGCGGATGTACTTGAGCATTCCCGTGTCCTTCTTGCCCTCCATGTTGGAGTCGGTGGGTCTTCTCTTCATGGATGGAGTCCTCAGGCAGGACTTGTCTGAACACTAAAGAGAACAATTGTGTCAAGTTTCAGCTCATTCAGTCCTTGTACTTCAAAGTAGAGGTCTGAAAAGGACCTCTTTGCTTTTCTTTGGCCGCCCTCCGATGATTCCGGAGGAGGCGCTGTCCTCTCTCAGGCTGTCCACGCTTTCACCGTACACCAGCTTGATGGCCCGGACCAGACGGGCGCAGGAGCGGCCGTGGTGCTGGTAGCAGCGAGGGTGGCAGAAGTCAACGTGTGTGCAAATGAAGCTCTGCTGGTTGATCAGAAGGATCATGATCTGTGGGACAGGGGGAGGTCAGTGAAGAGACGGTAGTATCTGTGGCTTTCGATGGAACGATGGACCTACGTGGAGCCAGGACATGTTTCGGTGGTAGTTGTCCTCTGTTCCTCCAGAGCTTGGACCTTCTGGTTCAATACTGGGCTCACTGGCGCTAAAGGGACTTCCTGCAGCATCAAAAACACTTGGAGTAAGTCAGAAAGTTCGCATCCAGGAATTTTGAACCACCTTTTGTTGTTTTTCTTCACCTAACCGATATCTGTGACCGTGTCCCGGCTCTGAGTTTGCGATAGCAACCCTTCCTCGTTCTCCGACTCAGAGTCCTGCCTTGACAGCTTGGTGCTCTTGAGGCTTCCCGCCTGCGGATTGAAGACAGGGAGCCTCCCTTTTTGACACGGAAACTTCGGGCCCCTTTGATCTGAAGCAGCCGGGAACCTCCGATCCGGATCTTTCTAATGGGAGCTGGAAGACAGAATGGCGGTGAGACAGATGCAAATTGACGAACAAAACAGACCATTGGTGTTAAGCAAACCCCACGGTGGTTAGACACCAAAATGGACCGAAAGTTGACCACTTGGATCAGGTCACAAATGAGATACAGTTCCAGTTAAATTCCACAAAAAGTTACATTTTAGACAAAAAAACAACACTTGGTTTTATGGAACTTTTCAATGTATGTTTGTTTCCCACTGATTAAAAAGGGTTTTTGGTGTTTTTAACATGTTCTTGTGGTGTTTTTCTAGTAATGGAGGACATATATCAAGAGATGTTTCCTCAAAATTGGATTTCTGTGTATTTCTTTTTCTCAAATTGTTGTGAATCAGGAGCAGACAAAAAGTTGGGTTGAGGGTGTGAGGGGTTATAAGCTAGCAAGAGAGCATGTGAATAGGTAGTTCAGGTTGCTCCAGACCAGGGATAGGCAACTCAAGGCCTCAAGCGCCACAGCAGCTGCATGATTTCCAGATATTCAAGTCCTACTTATGACAGATTACCTGGTTCAGTCTGTTACAGGTCAAAACAATTACATGGAAACCCAGGGGCAACTCAACCTAAGCTTATTTTAGGCTTTGTGAGGAAGCTGGTGCTCCAGGAGAACTTACGTATTCTCACTTCCAACTCGTCGCTTACGGACGTATGGATCGGGCCCCCTCCGCGTCACCTTTTGGCGTTTTAGGTGTCTCCAACTTGTTGTTTTTTGATATGGTGACTATTCCCATTAAATGAAAGGTCCCCAACCCTTGGATGCGTTAACAGACGGGATAACAGATGCGAAACTGGTACCACCTGAGGATACCAGTACCAGGTTAGGGTACCATTACTGGATTAGGGTAGCGGTCCGTGTCCTGGGGTTGGGGACCCCCTAAATTAGCATATGTCTTTGTTCCTATATTTGGCCCCATACCAGGCGGCCCTCGGACCGGTACCGATTATCAGCCTGGAGGTTGAGGGCACCTGACTTGATGGGAATAACCAGCACGTCAAAAAACGATGAGTTGGGGACAGCTAAAAAGTCAAAAAGTGACGCGTAGGGTGCCCTACCCACACGTCGAGTTGGGATTGAGAATGCTTTCGGGGAAGACGCAAACTCTCCAGAAATAGGTCCTGGCTGTGATTTGGATCAGGTCAGTGAGCTGAGATTGCTAAACACTCCTCTGTCCAGCTCCTGGCATGATCTATTTCGTTATTTACCCTGAGATTCCTGTGTCTTCTTGTCGTCACAGGTGGTGTCCGACTTTAGAGTGTGGCTACTGCTGTTCAGCGAATCGCGCCCGTCTTCGTCATCAAGGATTCCTGCGAAACTGATCTTCCTCTCGTATCGATGGCGGCCGAGCTCTGGGTCCAGACGCAGGCGGCAGCTGTCCAGGTCCTGGAGTCGACACATTTCCATCAGATTCCATTTATTTATAGATGTCTGGGGAATAGATGTGATGACTGACCACCAGGGGTTCCGTTCGCGGTCGAGGCAGGCAGGGAAAAGTCTCCCGCAGGAAGGTGGTGATTTCCAGAAGAAGCTGGCAGGCGGCCATCTTCAGAGCAAAGGGGCAAGCGCACTTCGATGGATTGACGGTATCTTCGAGAGCAAAATCAATCCACATCAACAGGAAATATTTAATCATTTTTTAAGTGTAGAGTATAAAAAAAAAAAAACGATAAAAAACATGTATGAAACTAATTTCTATCATCTTTGTTCAGTTGTTCAATGTAAGATTTTGTCAACTTTACCAGTTTTATTTCCCCAACCTAATTGAAATTCATCAAAACATCTTTGGGACTACACATTTTTGTCGATAAAGAATAAAAAGAAACACTAAAATACACATAAATGTTCTTAATTTACACAATATAACAAATGATATATTATTTTTTCCACTCAAAAGTGTAAAAATTATATTTTACATTCTTTCCATATTTTACCTCTGGTTGAAGTGTTTCTATAATGAACATGGGACAATATTTATCGCCAAATGAAAGTCTCAAAAAATCTCCAGTGACTCACTGTCATCTAAATAATCTTCCTCCTCGTCTTCCTTCCTCATTCTCCGTTTGGTCTCTTCATCATAAATGTAACCCAGGATGTTGGCGGGACTTTCGCTGTCCGAGTGACACAGTTCGCTGAGTCTCGTTCCGATAGCCTAAAATCAAGAACGAGTTAAATCTAAAATCGAGTTGTGTGAATTTTTTCATCCCAACGTCAAAACTCACGTCTCCCCACTGGCAGAAGTGCTTGGCGGCGTTCCACTGCAGCTTTTGGTTTCTCTTGTTGCCCACGATGGGTGATCGGCCTCTGGAGAGACCTTTCTTGGTGATGTTCACGTGGTGGCCCTTCATCCACTCTGGCCAGTTTCCGCGGTTACAGCGGTGGACGAACCTGGCGCATTCAAGGAACAGGGAGGCTCGGGCCACCACTGGCGCTTCCTAAGGGGATTGGCGTAAAAGTCAGGGATCACAAACCATTACTGTCCATCCAGCAATTGCATCAAACCATATCTCACCAAATCTAAGGCGGCGGCGAGGATGGAAGCGTCGGGTATGGTCCCCGGCTCACAGCAGTTGAGGAGAAACTGGAAGCGTTTCATTCCTTGTCGAATGGCGCCCAGATTGACCACGTTCTTGTTCTTCATGGCTTCTTGAGTCGCTGCCAGGCGCTCTTGAAAACCGTGAGGTCCTGGACGATAAAAACCAGAGAACGTGACAGAGAATGACAGTCTTTTTTGGTGTCTTAGGCTCAATAGATTGAATGAAGCCGCGGCACCATCCAGAACAGGAAAAAAAAAAGAAAAACCACCAAAGAGCGAACACATGAGGTCACAAATGATGACAAGAATGGCAGACTTGACAACCCAAGACGTGGGATTTGATACATCGCAGAGAAACAGCAAGAGTCGCACAGAAAAACAAAGCTGCATTTCTTGTTTTAACAAAATCAGGCACTGAAGAATACCAACAGACATCACCACAGAAGAGACAGGGGAAGGGGAGCGCCGACACCGTCATGCTTCAAAGCAGCACAAGATGCGCTGAAAGATGGTCTTCTAGACAATAATTCATTAAACAAAGCGTGTCCTCTTTTAACTGTTTGATGAAAGGCAAAGGAGCAGCTGGGGGCTGGGGAGAGGGGGATGGAAAAATTCAAAAGTGTCACAAAAAGGGACAACAGATAAATATATCACTGCTAAAGCCTTGAGTGCAATTTCAAGGGCTTGAATTATTGGAATATGAATGAAAACACTGCAGTGATACTATCACACACGAGTGAAATCTGCGTTTTTTTTTTATGTCCATATTTTTGGAGAAGTGAACCCTACAGATACTAACATTCAAACAAACCAAGGCTTTACAATAAATTATATTGTTTTAACCTGAAACACCTTTGTCATTATAAATATTGGCTTTTTCTCCAGATTTTTTTTCTGACATCATTTTTAGTTTTGGTAAAGAAAAATAAAAGTTTGGCTAAAATATCTTTCCAAGTCAAAAATATTAGTTTCTGTTCAACCTAAAATCTATGGTGTTCTAATATCAATATAAAATCAGTAATAAATGTAAGATGATGCAATATTTATCCACTAGGGCTGGGTTGACAAAAATGCAATTAATCGATTTGAATCGATTTAAGCTTAATAGATCAATAATATTTTCACAAAATATAAGAATTGATTTAGCACATAAAGCTGAAGTCCGCTAGCTCATAGGACGGCTAATGCTAACGCTCGTTTGACCAAAGAAAATACATTGCTGATTAAATGAACATCTTTATTTACCCAAAGGCATTACATTTCCAAACTACTTTAAAGGAAATAATTTTTAAAGTAACTATTTGTGGTCTAAAACTTCGTTTTTTCCCCCTCATACTGTTGTCTTCTTCTTGGATAAGATATTCTTCTACAGCGCGATCGCCACCTAGTGGCCAAACTGCAACACCCTCCAGGAGAGGCAGCACTGTTTACAATGTTAATGATCTGAATATTTTTGTTAAAATTTCTCCTTTTGAGGATCCATGCAACACTTTATGTTCTTAACAATCTCATTATTTCACTAATAAATTTTACAATATGTGAACTGTATCAGATTAATATAAATATAGTCAAACTACATAGTAGATTTTTAATGTATTTCTAAACAAATGTGTATAAATTATACAGCATCAAAAAAAGCAAACATGAGATGATGCAACACTTATCCAGTAGAGGGCATTGGATCCCCAAGCTTCTTGTTATGTTTTAGGCTGGTTTCAGCAAAGCTATTCTTATGCCAGCTAAAATAAAAAAGGGTAATTTATCAATTTTTCCCCACAAATAAAATATGCCTTAATTAATATTTTCCTTTTGTGAGTACTACAGTCCAAAAATTAGCATAGCATATACAAAATTATTCATAATTTATCTATCTGAGGGCATTGCATACCCAAACTAAATAGCATTTTTGGGCTAGTTTCAGCCATGATGGTAGCTAATGGTAGCTTAAAAAAAAGAGTCATATACCATAAATATTAGAAAGTAAAAAGTGCCCAATTTATACTTATTTTTCATTCTGTGTGCAATGAAATATCAAATAAAGAAATATAAGATGATGCAACTCTATAACCAACCTTCTTAGCAGGTTAATAGGCTGTTTTTTGCCATCGTTATGCTAGCTTAAGAAAAACATGTTTGACCTTAATATAAGCAAGGTGTGCCAATTTCCTTATGTATTTTGTGCTATACAGTATTAAAATCAGAACATTTTGAATGATGGCATTGTACAGCCAAAGCAAAATGCTTTAAATATTTACTACATTGAAAATATTATTTTGCTGTGTTTTAGGACCTATACAATATAATTGATTTCTTATCTATTTATTTCTTAATTCAAATTACTGCCACTGTTCACACAATATAGGGCTTAAATAAAGCTTTTTGAATACAACATTTCTATATTAATTATTATCATAAATTCAAGATTACTAAAAACAATTTTACGATATAAAAATATATGACTGGAGTGGGACTTTAAAAATAGTACTAGCCCTTGTTAGTCTATTGCTTTTGAGATTAAAAAAAAAAAAAAAACTCATTTTCTAAATGCCTGCTTAAAATAAAAAACAGATTTAGGATATAAGTCTGTCAATGCAATGCACTTTCATCCTTATTTATATTTTGTACTCTGTGTCCACATTAGCTGATTGACGGTGATCGTGTGAACGTCAAGGTGTGTCAAAGAGTTTGTGTATTTAGACGTGGCAACATCACAGGTGTTAAAAAGTTAAGGACATTTTTTTGCTTCATTTTTCAATGCAATTTTTTGTTTTATTTTACTTTATGTTTGGTAGTGTGCCATCACTGCACTGTTGTTCATTAACTTCAGCTTTTAAGAGCAGGTGATTTCGAAATATGGGGTCACACAGCGCACAAAGGCTTCAGGAGAGCAGCTGAAGTTCTCGGACGAGAGCCCAGACATTTAATCTGGCAGAAGAGGACAGACCACGGAATGAAACACAGCAACACACGGACAGACAGCTGCTGAAACACACAAACGGAGAGCGAGAGACAGAAGGACACAGGACGATGGGGCGAGGTGGGCGAGGGGCCGCCCGGGGTGGGGGAGGTCTACCATCTTTCTCTTCTGTGTGGTGAAGCTTGGATGGATTCCTCCTGCCAGACCTCCATTTACCGAGCCGCTTGAAGAAATTCTCCTCCTCGTCCCTGCTGTACTCCGGCACTGCAGCGCCCCCTTCAGACAGCTTCACGGCACTGGTGAACTTTACCTGAAAGTAGAGATTGTTTTACTTCATTTGTTATTTTAATATATATATATACCGTGTATATGTATATGTATATATATATATATACCGTGTGTATATATATATATATATATATACCGTGTGTATATATATATATATATATTATATATTATATATATATATATATATATATATACACGGTATACATATACGCGTATATATATATACCGTGTATATATATATACACACACACACAGTATATATATATATATATATATATATATATATATATATATATATATATATATATACATATATATATAGTAACATTACGTTCCCCTTATTTGCGGGGATTCCGGACTGGAGTCATCCGCGAATACAGAGAACCCTCCCAGTCACTCATCTCACGCCCCATCCCCCGCAGCCAAGGAATGTTGGTTTATGATCAATACTCATCAAAAACACTTCTGATCATGCTTTAAAAACCTTTTTTAAAGAAAATTGGAGTATTAGTCAACATAAAAATTTGTATATTTTTTTATTCAGAACAAACACTGGACAGCGTGGTCAGGGTACTTTGTGACACAGATGAGGAGTGTCCATAGACAGGGAGAGTCGCTCTGTCACCGTGTGCCTTTAAACCAGAAGCGTGTGCGCTACCTCCTTCATCAAATCATAAATACTTCCTCTGGATGATAATTATCCGACACAATTATCTTCTTCAGCATATCTGGATTATTTTCGTCTGGTTTTGAGTAGGCTGATGCTTTTTTTCCTACGCAGGGACATGGAAAGGGAAGGGGGTACTCCTCTCGCGGAGAAGAGCACAGCGGACCCCCCATCCGCGTTCCAGAGGGGGGTCCGCTGTGGAGATACACCTCAGCACCACAGCACCTCCTTCGGAAAAAAAATCAATACAAAACCAATTTAGCTATGTATATATGTGTGTACATAATGTATATATATATATATACATATATATACATATATATATATATATATATATATATATATATATATATATATACTTTATGTATATTTTATAAATATAAATGTATATATATACACACAATACACCAAGTAGGTTTTTGATTCATTTTTTAACAATTAAAAAATATCTCAAAGAAGAGTTTCAAAAAAATTTAAATATAAAGATTATTAATAAAATATTATTTAACAAACCACACTGAAAATATCTCAAAATAACAAGCATTTATTGTTCAATTTTATCTGACTTTGTAGGAATACAATAACTTAAATATTTATCCTAAAAAAATATCAATTCATCCATTTTCTCAACCAACTGAATTCCTCTCAGCGTCATGGGATTGCCAGATTCTGTTCCGTCTATTGTTAGGATACAGTGGTTGCAGGATACACACATATAGGGAGAATGTAGAGTCACCAATGAACCGATGAAGCATATTTTTTGAACCCCAGGGAATAGCCCAGGCATGGGAAGAACATGCAAACTCCACACAAAAAAATTCCCAGCCAGGATTCAAACCAGTTCCTTCTTGCTTTGGGTGAGAGTGCTAACCACTGCACCACCATGTTGCCACCATTTAACCAAAAATTTTGAAGGGGATTAATAACATTTGTTTCTCTGACCTTCGAGCTCTGACGTATGAATGAGAGTCGATCCACTGAGCTGATGTCAAGCAGGTCCTCCACGCCGTCAGTCAGCCCGGAGAGAGAGGAGCGCTTCAGCCAGTTTCCTGGAGATGCAACAAGATGTGAGTTTTTAGATCCCATTCGGCGGTCACACCGTAAACATACCACACATGCAGGGCTGTGACTGCACGTTTGCATGCAGGGGTGCAGTCATGGATGCACAATCAGGACACTTGAGTCACATTTACAGATTAAAGGTCATTCAATCGTGATTTCATATTCGAAAAGCACCATTTAAAAGCAACGATTAAGAAAGCATTTTTTGGTTTTAAGCTCTATAAAACCCTTAATGATCCACTTAGATTAAAAAATATATATATATATATATATATATATATGTATTTGATTTTTTAACAAGTTCTTGTGCCATTTTTTTAAGATAGAGGGCATTTATCAGGAAAATTAAACCTAAAGTTGTATTTCTTTAGTCAAATTGTTTTGTTCTATAAAAGAAGGTAGACAGATTAAACTGCAGAATAACACTCATTGGGGTCTTGTCCGGGATTGTAGACTTCAAATTGAGGACAAATTTTGGAAAGGCTGACTGTTCTCCTTCTGCTTCCCCATGTCCTCTGAAATTAAGGTCTGGATTAGATTTTTTTTTTTTTTTTTTTTTAAATACATTCTTTGGCAGCTAATCAGATATTTTTTTTAATTAAACAAAACAAACACAACCAGATCCAGGTCTGGTGACAGTCATCACAAACAGATGTGACACAAACACCATATGAATAAGATGCTCCACATCCACATACGTAACACAGAGCGAGTGAGTGGAAGGCGGACGGTCCCACGGCACGCTATGGCACAAGAACGAACAAAAAACAGACCATAAAGATGAGGTGAGTTGGAGAAAGTACTACCATGCTGGATGGTAGTTTTAAAGACAGCAAGCACAATGCTCATGAAAGTGACAAATAATGACAACATAGTCGGTATTGTGACCGTAAATACACAAAAAAAACATTTCACGGATATCGCCTTCATTTAGGACTGTGATTGTCGTAATGAACTGCCTTACCGATTGGTAGCTTGAGTTTTTTGCGGAGGGAAATCCGGCGGGATCTGGATCGTGATCGCCTGTCCGTGGTGGTGCCAGAGTGGGCAGTCGTGCACTCCGATGTGTCCTGTTCCGATTGGCTGCTGGTGTCGCTGGCGGCGCTCTGCGACTTGAACATCTTCCTCCAAAAGTCCTTCCTCCCCAACAGAGCGCCGGGGAGTTGCTCCTCACTGCAGGGAAGACACCCATGAAAGAGAAATCGTATTTTTGAGAATTTACTTCAATAAACTACATCTAAATATTAAGGTGGAAACCTAAATTTGGGGTAATTTTTTTTTTTTGGAAGGGGCAGAAGAAGCAACAAGATAAGTTTAAGGCAGAAATGGTCGCAGGGGCGGGACAGAGATGAAGCGAAGCCACATGCTGTGAGGTCAACACTCACTGTTCGGGGGTCTGGGGAGGTCTACTGGAGATGTAGCTGCGACACTCATCTGCAGCACTGGACACCTGACCCTTCTCCCCGGACACACCCGTCTCTGACCTACACACATATATATATAAACACACCACACACACAGGACTCACTGACCAAAACCCATCGAATGCAACTTAACAAAAAGATCTGCCAAAAGAAAGTGGAGTGGGCTCACATAGTCTTACTTTAGAAATTTGTGTTTATCACTTCTTTTTTAAATAATAAATAGGAACTATGTGTATTTTTTACAGGAAAAAAAGCAAAAATATAAAAAGAACCTAGCATCTCTCAAAATCTGATTATTTTTTCTACTTATTTTCAAACTAAAAAATGCTGTGTGCCAAACAGGATCATCTCAGTGCAGCTCTGGGTGTTTTTGCCATTGTTGTGCAGCATAAGAACATTTTTAACTCATAAAAGATCAAACTTTTGCTTTGCATATAAAATCTGTGCATTCTTTAGGGAGCGTTGACAAAACAAAACGTCTTCAGGTCAGATGAACCTAAAAAGTTTATTATCCATGTGCAATTCAGCGACCAATGTATACTTTTACTGATCTAAATTAAAAAATGCCAATTAAGTAAGCCTTACTTTAAAGAATTGCTATTTTATTTTTCTTTTATTTATTTATTTATTGTTCTTTTTTCCCTCTTTGTCCTCAGCAGTCTTACACTGCTAGGTTTTGTTATTTTAGTTGGGGTTGGACCTTGGTAGTCTTGGTTTCCAGGCTTTGTTTATTAGTTTTCTTTGAGTAGTTTTGGTTAGACAGGTAGTCTATTTTTTCGTTTGTTTTTTGCACTAAAATATATGGGTCAGCTCAGGAACCATTCTGTAGATTTTTTCTGAAACTATCCCACTTTTGTGAACCCTGCAACAATATGTTGACGTTGGCTAGATAAAAATACAACATTTTTAGAAAAACTCTATTTATTCCCCCTTAAAAAAAGGAGTAAAATAAAAAAACAAGATAATTGTTTTTAATTGAAAAAATCAAAAACTTTTTTCTGCCAATTTGCTTACCAAAATATTCAGTTTACGACAAATCCACAGTTTGTTTTTTTTTTTGCTGGACTCCCTGATTTCTAGTCCATTCCTGTTTTGTTTTTCAAGATTTATTTAAGTCTGTGAGAAACAAACTGTTTGTCCTTTGAAAAAGCAAGAAGCAAATGAGAACTCTTAAGGATCTCAATAAAGTATTCATTAGTAGCCCTGCAGATTCTGTATTTTTCTGTGTATACAGTAATTTACCTTTTTTTTTCATAGTCTGGCCGGGGATGCGACTTATACTCCTGTGACCTATATGTGATTTTTAAAATTAGGCTTGTGTGAGTGTTTTATTCCCACAAACAGCCACTAGAGGGCACTGTAGGTGTGTTTATGAGAATTTGCTTTTGACAGCAGTGCAGAAGAAGCACTTTGTCCCGCCAGGAATTGTTCAAAAGTGACACAGATGATCAAGAATTTAATGGATTTAGTGACTTGAAATTGAAAATTGATCTAATCTCAATGGGATTTTCTGGTAAAATAAAGGTAAAATAAATATTTAAAAAAAAATAAAAAAAAGTTTGCTGAGACAATCAATCCTGTAGCATGCTCTAATACCACTCTTAAGCCCCAGCTACAGTATGTGTACCTGTACAATTGAGGGCACGCATGGATGCTGCAGGTTTTTGTGTGGAGGACCGTAGAAAAACACGTAGGTTTGTCTTACAGTTCTCTTGAGGCTTTTACGACTAACTCAGGTGACCTTGTTAAAAATGGAATGTTCGATTGTTTTAGATGTGATAAGTGTATTTGCAAGTATTTATAAGGTTAATGAAAGTTGCGTTCACTTATGACGCACCGGTGATGCTGTCGTCCCCTTAAGCCATATACTAGTCATTAGTAAGGTGTGTGTTTTGACCACTTACTGATCCAAGGAGAATGGCGCACGCATGGTGTGAGGGTGATACAAAAGTGCCTGTGGGGCGCCTGTAAGGCTCCCACAATATTACACTCTGATTGTCCTGCAAACAAGGAGCCCGCGCTTTTCCTATTAATAGCACTTATACTGTACATCCCCTTGTGCAATATGTGGGACTTAAAAATGAAAAATTCCTACACTGCACCTACTTCAGTGTTACTATGTAACTGTTCGCCATATGGCCTGTCACTCAACATGCCCATAGAAAATAATGTGGATGAACACTTTTGGTCTACAGGCTCATTGAGTGGATAATTATTTCGTGCAGGCCACCCATATGGGTCTGATTGTTTTTCGGCAGCCCGTATTTAGCCGTAAAGCAAGTCTGGTGCCACAAATCAGCGCCTTCAGGATAGGGCTAAACGATTATTTTAATAGTCGACTAATCATCGATTAATTTTTCCGATTAGTCGACTAATCGGATCATGGACAAAGTGGATGTAAAGAAAATCTGAAATATGATTAGCTTTAAAACAAAAAAATCCTAAATAAGCCAAAATAGCTAACATATAGCTGAAATATTAGCTAAACTCCAAATTAGCCTAAAAAACTGTAAAAAAAATCCCAAATTAGCTAAAATAGAGAAATATTAGCTAAACTCCAAATTAGCCCTAAAAAACTGTAAAAATTCCAAATTAGCCAAAATAGGTAGCATGAAGCTGGAATAATAGAAAAACTCCAAATTAGCCTAAAAAACTGTAAACATTTAGAATTAGCTAGCTAACATGTAAATGAAATATTAGCTAAACTCCAAATTTGCCTACAAAACTGAAAAAATCCTAAATTAGCCAAAAGAGCTAATATGTAGCTGAAATATTATCTTAATTCCAAATTAGCCTAAAAAAATGAAAAAGCCTAAATTAGCCAAAATAGCTAGCATGAAGCTAAAATATTAGCTAAACTCCAAAATAGCCTGAAAACCCTTAATAAATGCCAAAATAGTCTAAAAAGCTAGCAGAATGTCATTATAAATGAACAGCGCTCGGAAACCCACATGAACAATAATGCCTGCACTACTTGTCACTTTGAACCCCCCATCTATTGTACATTTGTACATTTACATTTGTAAATTTAAATTTATTGCCTTTTCTATATTTTTATTGGTTCATGTTGTAAATTGTCTTTCTGGGAGAGCAGGAAACGGAATTTCAATTCATTGTATGTCAGCACATATGAAGGATTGACAATAAAGTTCACTTTGACTTTTGACACTTTGATAACTTTCAACTTCACTACAGCCTGACTCCATATATTATAAAGTAACGACTAATCGACTATGAAATTAGTTGTCGACTATTTTAACAGTCGATTAGTCATCGATTAGTCGACTAATCGTGGCAGCCCTACTCCAGGATGGGTTTGTACTGTATTGTTGCAGTTGTAGCCTAAAATTGACATTAGAACTTAGCTGGAAAAAGAAAGAGCACACAATGCAGAAGCAATAAGGCTAATACTGAAACTACTTCAGCGCCAGCAAGGCAAGTGCAGTCAATGACAGTGTCTTTTTAAAAATAAGCTGGAACCCTGTGTTTTGTGACTCAAAAAAGACATGAAATTGTTTCCCATTCAAGCACAGAAAACTGTTACCTGGCAGGTTTATTATTTGGCACTTTTAATCTTTATTTAAGAAAAACAAAGGACATTCACTCAAGCAAGATAAACAAATGTTCACAAGACAGAAAAAAAAGACCAAAGTCAAGCAGTGATGAATAAGCACAGAAAGGGAGTTGGATTTGGGTTGGATTTAAAGTACTTTTTCACTCATTTCAGGGGTTTCTATTCTAGTTATTTTGTTTTTAAAAATAAATAAAACTCTAAAATCTATTTGACAGCAGAATGGTCTGTACCTCTTAGGTCCAGGGTGTTTACCCTCTTCTTTATCTTCAGGTTTCTTGGTGGCGGTGACCTTTTCAGCGCTGTCCAGGAGCGCGCTCAATGCCACTCTGCGGAACACATTCCCATGAGCCTCCTTTATGAACTGGACCAGCTGGCGGATGTCGCAGTACAGACCCTGAGCGGGCAGAGGGTGACAAAGCGAGAGCGAGTTAACTCCCCAGCTGAGTGGCTGGTTCACCCGAGCTGCTAGAAAACGTGTTGTTTTCTTGCTCCCCCAAGAAGAAAATCAAAAACAATCGTGGCGTGCAGGAGCGGGCTCCAGCTTGTGAGTGGGTGGTTTCTGGTTCGGCGCCAGAACAGAGCTGGTCTTGAAAAAAGTGTGTAATCGACCGCCAACGTTCAGCGCCGAGGAGTTTTCGGCAGCACAGAGGGGGGAAATTCAGGCTGATTCATGAAGGATGTCTGACTTATTGAATAACACTTTAGCAAGCAGGTGGAGTTGAAATTGACAGGAGGATTTAAAATATCTATTTTTTTCATAGGGTCAGGTCATAAAAAGAAAATATTTCAATTTTTTAAAGATTTTTTAAAATACAGTTTTCAATAAAGAATGTATCGTACTTTGATTGCGTTATGAAACTAACACATTTTGTTGTAATAACGGCAATAACATATTGAATTAAAAAAAATATTATATTTACTAAAGTTAAAGGCAATGGTGAAAAAAATATAGGTACAGAGTATGAACGAGAATTTTTGAAAGCAATCAAAGCACTTTGATTGCTTTCAGCAACTACATTTTGTAATACTGATAGCAATAGCATATTGAATAAACAACTTGTAGTATATATCTTTACTAAAATTAAAAGGCCATTTTGCAAAAAACAGGTACAAAGTATGGAAGGGAATGTGCAAAACAATTGAAAGCAATCAAATCAGTATTTTGATTGCTCTCAGCAATTTAAAAAACTACATTCTGTAAAACTGACGCCAATAGAATAGTGAATAAAATAAAAACTTGTAGTGTATATATTTGCTAAAGGTAAAAGGCAATTGTGCAAAAAGCATGGGTACAAAGTATGAAAGGAAATGGGCTAAACTATTGCAGAGATTCTCACTGAGTTAATTCCTGAGAGACATAGTCCTATGGGCGGCGGGGAGAGGTACTCTATCCAATTTACACTGGACACAATTGGTGTGGCAGGGGCGTTGAGTTTCAATGTTAAGTCAATAAACAGACGTGATCTGAGGTCCTGCGGCGCCGCGTGATTTGAGTGGAAGATGATGCGAGGTTGACATGCGCTTCAACCAATTAGGGACTCGGCACGTGACGTTTTCATAGACTCAATTAGCGGGTTGAAAAAAAATTCCAATATGGCCGCCTGATGTGGGGGATTTTGTCCGCTTCTGTACCATTTTCTCTGAGACTTCGTGGACACCTGTCTAAGGTGTGTCCCGCCTTCGCCCAAGTCTCTCTAATTTTCCCTTCTCGGGTTAATACTCAAACTGGGCTACAGACAGTTGTAAGTAACATTTAACCCTCTTGCTATGCTTGGGGTCCACATGATCCAACCCTTACATTGACGTGCTATCTCTCCCATGACAAAGGCGTGGATAGGACTTCGTGTTTGTCATTGGACACCAGTGAAGGTGGAAAATCATTGAAAAAAACAGTTCAGCACACTGTCTTGTGGGGTCCCAAAGACCCCACTTCCAACGTCAACGTGCCTAGGATAGCTGGAGGAATACAACCGCCATAACCCCGACACAGCTCCCACGGCAAGAGTGAAGTACACCACACCAGGAGAGACTCTGAATGATCTGGTGAACCCAGACACGGTGACGTGCTTGCCAGCATCTCCAAGCAACTCGCTCAGCATCACCCATGTTTTCCATGATGTGGCAACGAATGAAGTCCAGAAAAACCTTGGGGGTTGCTCCGCGGTCGAGAAATTTGATCCATGAAACGCGTCAAGTATGAACACCGCTAAAGGAGCTCCACATAGTGGTAGGTGCTGTTGCTTGATTAACTTGACTGACTTAAGACCAGAGAATGTGAATTCTAAGTTTATAATCAAGTGGAGCCAATTGAGACGGCTAAGAAATCTGGTTTGGTTGACTCCAGGACGCCTCCCTGAGGATTGTTTTCCAGGGATGTCCCAATGGGTTGGGGAAGACCCTGGAGACGCTGGAGAATCTCCGCCTCTCGGTTGGCTTTGGGGACGCCTCAAGATTCCCCAGAGGAGCAAGAGAAGGAAGTTTGGGAATCCTCGCTGAGACGGACAAGTGGAAGAAATTGGATGGAATGGAACGCATATGGACCGACGAACTCACTCACCAGGTTCTCTGGGCTGTGCAGCTCATGCGTGGTGGAGGCGCAGCGCGTGATGAGCGACTTGAACATGCACCCCACCACCACCGCCTCCATGTTCTGGGCCAAGGACTTGTTGTCGCCCGTCGTGAAATTGTTGCCGAAGCCCGCCTTGTCTGGAAGCAGCAGGGAGGCAGGAGAGACCCAGATCACACAGGGAGCCGTTTAGCCATCGGGATGGGAAGTTGGGGGCTTGAATATAAAACAGTTAGCCCATACAACAGGGGGGGGAGATCGGTTAGGGGCAAAGGAAAAGGGTTCGTAAAGCATATGGGAGGGGAGCAAACTGAAAAGGGTTGGGTATTCCGAAGACATGCAAGGAACTAAGGCCTGCTTATAAAACAAACAAACAAACAAACAAACAAAACAATAGGGGGTTCGTTGGTCCAGTTACATGAAACTAAAAATATGAACTACATAAAGGCCAGATTCAGCTACACAAATGTGAAGTGAGGAGTTGCAGGCGAGTTTGTCACGTTCGGACAGAGTGAGGGGTGCAGCAATGAAAGCGGTGTCTAGGGAAGGGTCTGATCGGGTCAGTCTACTCAGCGTATAGCTTAAAGCTAAGTTATTATTTGATCAGGGGTATCTACCGATGTTTCGTTTTTTCGCCCTCCTGGACCTCTCACCTGCACTGCCGTACTCTGCAAGAGAAAAGAGGCGGGGCACAAGTTGATTGACATCAGGCCAACACAGACAGGTAGGCGGTGACAAGAGAAGGGGGCGCGGCACCCCACCTCCGGCAGGAAGTGAAACCCGAGATGCAGCGAAATGCCACGCTGGTACTAACACGTATGATTCAAAAACTAAAGGAAAAAAAGGTGCCTGGTTCACTTTCATTGATAAGACACTCATCGTTTCAGTACATTGCCAAAGACACAGTATTTTGTATAAAATCAATGTCAGCTACAAAATACTTTCAACTGATTGGAATGGAAAATGGATCTTGACGACCAAATGTAAAGCCTCTAATAATTGAGCGGGAATGGAGTAAGCTTCTGGCTTGGCAAGTGTACAGAATGGATGAGCTAGAGGGAAGGGTAGGGGGTTCGTCTCGTTGAAGTGAACGAGGAAAAAGGACGGAAGATGGAAGCAGGAGGAAGACAACGAAAACGGGACGCAGACAAGCAGAGACAAGTGAAAAGGAGGAGGGGAACACAGAGAAATAACAGGTAGAGCTTTGAAATGCCTGGTCAAAGTGTGTGTGTGTTTGTGTAGGGGGAGGGGTAAAGTACGGTTTCAGTTAACAGTATGCAAAGATTATAAAGTCAGGCTAGCTAACAATTTGTCAAACGTTTTTTTAGAAGTTACTTTTATAAATATTCGTTGTTTGTGGGGTCATGGGTCATGTGTGTTATTGTGGGGAGGGGGAAGGTGGGCTGGGTTTTTATTTGAAATACTTTATACGTTTTTTTGATTTTTCTAATGTAAAGGGCTTCAAGTTACACAAGGCATGAGAAGGGCTTTTTTATTAATACATTTATTTATTTTATTTTATTTAATAAAAGATATTTAGACTTTCAACTGTATGGAATCATAAAAGTGTCAAAATTGTTGTTGTTGTTTTTTTTTTATCCAACGTAGTCTCTAAAACCATTTCTTAAGATTATAACCTCATATAAAATGACATCAAGTTAATTTTAATATTATAACCCGAGTTTGACCTTAGCCAAATTAGCGATGGATGTCAATTATGCTAGTTTTTAATATCACCTACTTTAGTTAAATATAAATATTATTTAGCACATTTTTACAAAATTATTTACAAACAATTAGCTACACATTGCTGGAGGAAGAGAAACTTAAATTTGACTAAATTTGTCTATGTTGTGACTATGTTTGTCAATAACTATATTTAAACATTTTCAAACTACTGGGCGTGTAAGTGTCGGTGTCACATAAAAAGATATATCTTTAGAAAAAGAGACGTATAGGCTTTAAAATTTAAACCCAATAATAGTTTTTTTTAAATACAATTTTGAAAAATTGTAAGCAAATTGCACCAAATGTTTTGGTGGAATCAAAATAAAGAAAATCTCTAGTAATTTGTTATGTGGTAGCTTAGCCATATGCAGCCCAATAACTACAAAAATAGAGCACCTCTTACTATTTGGTGTCTGATAGTATAATGTACAGCTATGTCCAACTTTCCTTTTAAAAATACAATACGAAAAATACAATAAAGCCCCCGGATTTTGAAGGCAATTCGGACAGCATGCTCATGACTTCCTTTTTTTTTTTAACTGCAATTATTACGTCACCTATTTTACGAAGAAAAAAGCTTATTGTTTATTTTAAAAAAATTCATTTAAATACAATTTTTTTTTATTATTGTTCAAACGCAATGGATTGTGGTCCATATTCTCAAATCCAGTGAGCAATGATGCACACTGGTTTTCCACCAAGATTGGAAACTTATGGGGCGTCGGACAGCACCACGAATGGTACTTTCATAATGGTGGAGGAATTTGGACATTGCCTACATTTACTGTCTGGGTTGCTATTAAAACAATCTTTTGTCATGTCAGAATGTTAGGATAGTTAGCAAAACATATTTAAGATAATGAATAAAAAAAAAAACAACTTTTTTTTGTTTTACAAATAATTTATTTACATTTTCCATGCTAGAGTGCTGAACATTGTAGTCACAATATGGAAATTCCCGTTAGCATAAACATTAGCTTTCGATCATTATTTAATTTAATTTATCCTACTGATATGCAAAATTATTTAGCCTCAAAAAAAAAAAAAACTAAGCTAATATAAGTCTTTAGCCTCTGTGTATGTATTTGGCACTTACTCACTAAGTATATTTGAAGAAATAAACATTTCTGTGAAGATGTTGACATTACAACTAGCTAACAAAACACTTATTTTTAAACATTTTTTCACCATAACTTCTCCATTTCTCTGAGCTAAATTTTCTTCTATATTTTTTTTGAAAATTTTTATTTTTTTAATGAGAAGCTAAAGTTTTGCTTTCGTATTTTAAGTTTAAGTGGAAAATTCACAAAGCTAACATGTTCATATCCAAACATGCTAACCTTCTGGAAAGGATTATGGGCAGCTAAAGGTTTTCTGATCTATAGTCACTGGAACATAAATGCTAATTTGCTAAATTTGTTGTCAACCAAGCCAGGATTCCCACTAAACTAGCATCATGACACAATTTGAAGGGTAAATTGCTCAAATTTGACATTTTTTTTTTAGCTAGCATGATAATTTTTTTTATTTGTTCACGTATCTGTGGCTGCTTTAACGTCTACATTTAAAATCTATTATTCACTAATGTCTGAATGTGTAAATCTGTATGCGGTTATGTTAGAGGACAGTCAGCCTACTTACAAACACCACATACTTACTGTCAGTAATGGGCTCCATGCAGAAGCCCAGCAGTGCATGCAAGAAGTCCACAATGTTATTCAGGGAATCTTTGTTGACATACTCGCGCATTGTTTGGCGAAATTGCACCTTGTCCAGCTTGTAGAGGTTGGTCAGGCAGTTCTGGGCCTAAAGACAAAAAAGTTCTGAATTATGACTAACACAATAGCTTTGAACCAAAATAGAACTGCTCCTGCTGATTAATTTGGCTTTCATTACTTTAAATTAATACAATGATAAAATATTTAATGTAATAAATGATGTAATCTTCAAAGAAGATTAACTTTTAGAGCTCAGACTGAGTTGAACCTAACCTGCATCCTGAGGCGATCTCCAGACAGCCCTCTGTGGCCCTCGCCGCAACCGTAAGCACAACCCAAAGACTTGACGATCTTTATCAGCATGGTCAAAGCCAAGCGGTGGGTGCTAAGGCCAGAACCCTCTTCCTGGTCACGACAAAGGAGAGCAAACACAACAAGATATCACAAAACTGATATATTTGAAGGGTTGAAACCTTTGACTGTACATGAGAACTGGACTGAGTGGCCCCTCCCCCCTCAAACTCCCAACAACTCCTGGCTCCGACGACCAAAAATCCAAAAGATTTCTTTAGTCGGAATAACAACTGCTAATCTAACATTTTTTTTCATTAAATTTTTCCATATGGCAAGTTATAAACTGACCAATCAGAAGCCTCGGTTAAAGAAAGTGGTAGTTATTGGCCGCTGCTGTCAATGATCGATTGACGCTTTTAATTAGTAAGAGTGTGGGCCTCCAACAAGCGAAAGTTATTGCCATGGAAACGCTAACTCTGACTGATTCGGACCAATCGCTGATGTCTGGTTCCAACATGGCGACGTCCGTATTGCACAAGAATGGTGACTGAATTGACTTCACAAAGTCAAGGCCGGGGCACCGGATCCAGCCTTTTGGATCATTTTATTTTATTGTTATTAATGGTTTGATGTTATCTTGCGCTCATTTCTAACAAGTATTTTACAAAATATATTTCTATGGAGAGTAAAATACTGAAAGTTATTTAAGGTTTAAGTCAATTTATTCTGGAATAATATTTCTTCTTTTTTATGAGTTATAATTATTTTAAAAAGTTACAGTTTTAAAATTTTAAAAATGGTCACTAAGATATTTTAGACAATTTTGGAGTTTAGCTAACATTTCAGCTACATGCTAGCTCTTTTGCTATTTTAGGCTTCTTTTTTAGGTTTTAAGGTCGTTTTGGAGTATAGCTAACATTTCAGCCACACACTAGCTGTTTTGGCTAATTTAGGCTTTTCTTTAGTTTTTTAGACTATTTTAAAGTTTAGCTAATATTTCAACAACATGCTAACTATTTTGGCTAATTAAGACTTTTTTTTTAAAAACTTTTTTAGACTATTTTAGAGTATAGCTAACATTTCAGCAACTTGCTAGCTGTTTTGGCTAATTTAGGTTTTTCTTCAGTTTTTTAGATTATTTTGGAGTTTAGCTAGCATTTCAGCTACATGCTAGCTGTTTTGGCTAATTTAGGCTTTTGTTTTTAAGATTTTTAGGCTGATATTTTCAAGATAGCCGTTTTGGCTAATTTTTTATTTTTTATTTATTTTAGGATTATTTAGCTAATATTTTAGCTGGCCATCAGCTTCAGTGTTTTCAGTAATTAACTTTAGCCTTTTTAGTTATCAGCATTAGCATCTTCAGCTGCCTTCACACTGCATTTACATTAAAATTATTGCAGGTAATGCAATATATGTAGTTCATAATTATGTTAAAAAGTTATGGTTTTAAAATACATTTATAGTGTTCAATAAATGTTTATCGTGTTCGGTCCACAACCCAAGGTGGATTTTGGCCCCTTGTGCGATTGAATTTGACACCCCTGCCCAATGGGACCAGTTCTCATTTACAGTTCGGTGGAAACGCACCTTTTTGTCATTGTCCTTGTTGTTCTTCACATCGTCTTTGCTCCCCTGCCCGCTTCCTCCTCCGCTGCCTCCCCCACCTCCATCCCCTCCACCGCCCGCTCCTGCGATTGGCCCACCCCCCTGTGCGCCCCCTCCGAGGCCCTGCACCACCGACTCTTTGGAACGCGCCTCCTGGTTCTCCTTGTTTTCTCCCTTGGACATCTTCTTGCCCATGTCGGGCACCACGCCCAGCTGGAGCAAGCAGTCGATGATGTTGAGAGCCACGTCGCAAATCCTCGAGCTGATGTCGTGGCTCAGGACGGCGTAGAGCGCTCGGAAGACGGCCTGAGGAAAAAAAAAGATGAAGGTGAGGAGCTTCTAAGCTAACAAGTTATTAGGAAAAAGTGTTTACTCACGGTGAGATCCAGCATGCCATTTTTCAGCACAAAGTTGTTGGTTCCCTCGATGTTCTCGCCCTCCTCCAAACAGGAGTAGTTGATGCAGGAGTCCGTGAGGCTGCGCGGCAGGTTGGAGCACGCCAGCGGCTCGGGGATCTCTGGGACCGTCACGGGGTTGCACAGCTTCTTCATGTGCTCGGTGAAGAAGTCGGCGTAGCCCACGTTGAAGGACGCCACGGTCGTGTTGAAGGCCGCCATGGTGATGGTGGAGATCTGAGATCGGACTGCAGACGAAAGAGGAGTGTTTGTGTAGCAAGTACAGAATAATGTGAGTTTTGTAGCCCCTGTACAGGAATTGGTAACTTGTGTGTGTTGAGAGTATCTTAAAGGGTGAAGCTGTAGCTGAATGTCTGTAGTATTGGTTCTTACTGATCATGTCTAAATGCTTCGTTACACTCAAGCTGCATGTTGTTTAGTTTTCACTACAACTTGTCGACCGCAGACAAAATGTGCATGAACATTCCTCCCGGACCACTTGAACGCGTGTACAGGTTTACCCATTTTCGCCCACGGAAAACCTGTATCGTTTTAACTAATAAGCTTATTTCTTAAACGTTGTTCTTGTTAGCTTCTTTGGAGTGGAGACGTATTTAAAATTAGTTAGAATAATTATTGGGGATTTGTGAAAAAAATAATTCTCAATGTTTCCATTTTGAAGGATCTGTTTTGTTTGAGGATAAAATAAACAAAATAGACTGGTGATATTATGATGAACACATAAAAGAAAAAAGATCATATCTGTAGTATGAACACATTGTGGCTTTTCAACTTTTAGTTGTAGGTCATATTTGGTTTTTTATGAGCAGCTGAAGTTAGGGCCCAGTCTGTTTTTAGTTATTTAAATTTGTAGTTGTGAAAAGTTTAGTAAATAGTAAAGGTAAAAAAATGGAAAACTGAAAATGTATCTCACACAAGATCAGCTGCTGGACAGGACAAGCTGGAAAAAAAACAACTGTGTATGACACATAAAAATATGAACAGAAAAACAGGAAAAAAAATTGTATTAAAACCACCAAAAAATGCGCGCAAACTATTAAAAAAAATTTGCATTTATAGGACAAAAAACATTGGCACAAAAAAAAACATCTGCGTGAAAAATACACAAAATAAATGTGTGAAAAAAACAGAACAGAAAAATGAAATAAAAAGCACACAAATAAAACATTTGCACAAAAACATTTGTACAAAAAACAAAAAAAAACTGTGCAAAAAACATAAAAAAAAGTTTGCATGAAAGAAAAAAATTTGCACAAAATACAAAAATGCTTCCACAAAAAAAAAAGATTAACATGAAAAACACAGAAAAAAATGCTTAAAAATACAAATAAAAAATTTGCAAAAAAAATTTGCATGAAAAACAAACACAAAACAAATGGCCTACAAAAAAAAACAAATAAATTAGCATGAAAGACAAAATAAAAATAAAAACCCCAAAAAGTTTGCACAAAAAACACACTAAAAATTTGCGTGAAAAACAAGAACACAAATAAAAAAATTCAGTAAAAAATTTAGAATGAAAAACATTAACAAAAAATGTGCGCAAAAAGCATGAATAGCATAAAAGCAAAAAAAATTGGTAAAAAAGGACAAAAAAATTTGCATGAAAAACACAAAATAATGTGTATCAAAACACAAATAAAAATCCATGAAAAAAATGAGCATGAAAAACACAGAAAAAGCATATGCATGTTAAGTGTAAAAAAAATGGTCAAAAACACAACAAATTAGCATGAAAGACATTAAATGTAAAAACAAAAAAAAACAAGCACCAAAAAAGAAATCTGTTTGAAAGAAATTGCACAAAAACCCCCAAAATTCGCACCAAACATTGATTGAATGTAATTTGCTGCATATAATTCCTAAACATTTTCTAATTTTAGATCCACTCCTGGCAGCGCTCTCGTCTGTCCCCCCGTTCGTCCCTTACCCTCTCGGACCACATTATCGCTGTGGCTGTTGGAGTGGTCGGGCATGTCCCGCAGGAGGGAGTGGTGGGAATGGGAGTGTTTGGCGCTCAGGCTGTCTGCATCTGCGGCCGTGTCGGTGCTCCCTCTGCGCGTGAATTTCCCTGGCAACAGAAAAAGCACTCAGACAGCTGACGGCAGATTTTTCCAGCAGAATGCTTCCTGGAAACCTTCCTGAAAGCACCAACAAGGGGAGGCAGAGCAAAGATAAACTCAGAGGATGGCGTCCCGCCTACCCATGATGGTGGCCTGCCAGCCGCCACGCTCCAGAGCTCGCCGATCGTCCCCTAAACCCGAGAAGCTTCCAAAGGAGAAGGTGCTGCGGGTGGGCGAGACGTCGAGGTGGTCCTCGTGCAGCAGGAAGGGAACGCCCATGCGACGCTGGCGCTTCTTTCCTGTGTGATGAAAGGGAATCGAACCTTTTCTCTCACGGTCCTCGCGCCGGTTCTTGAACTGAAACAGAGCCAGAACACAAGAACTGTAAAGGATTTTACATGGTGTTGTATGGAATAGGGCTGCCACAAACGATTATTTTAATAGTCGACTAATCATCGATTATTTTTTCCGATTAGTCGACTAATCTGCTCATGGCCAAAGTGGATGTAAAGATGCTGAAGTTGATAACCAGCTAAAATATTAGTTAAATGCCAAATTTACCAAAAAATTAAAAGAGCCAAAGTTAGCCTAAATAGCTAGCATGCTGCTGAAATATTAGCTAAATTCCAATTAGCCTTAAAAAAACGGAAATCCTATATTAGCCAAAACAGCTAGCACATAGCTGAAATATAAGTTAAACTCAAAAATTGCCTAAAAAAACTTAAAAAAGCTAAAGTTAGCCGAAATAGCGAGCATGCTGCTGAAATATTAGCTAAACTCCCAAAATAGCCTAAAAAACCTTAATAAATGCCAAAAATTCCAAAAAGCTAGCAGAAATGCTATTATATTACTTCAACTTTACTACAATCTGACTTCATACAATATAAAGTAACGACTAATCGACTATTAAATTAGTTGTCGATTATTTTAATAGTCGATTAGTCATCGATTAGTCGACTAATCGTGGCAGCCCTAGTATGGAATGACAAAAGTGTCAAAACTTCTTAAAAAAAACATCGCTTTCAGAAAATGTTCCAAAAAATCTAAGACATAAAAAAAGATGGAGAAAAAAAATATATAGTTAAATATAAATGTTTACATTTTTTTCTTATAAATGTCCTGTCAGTCAGTCTAGTCACTAATTTTAACCTTCACAAAAATCAAACAAAACTCCTCCTATATTTAAGTGAGTAATAAAACTTATGAAATAAACATATATTTTTTATACATTTCTAAATGCATAATTTAATTTAAAAAAAGGTACATGCCGTATTACTTTATGTAAACGTTTTACTGTAGCGAAAGCAGTTTATTAAACATGTAACCTATGAAATGGGGGCGGGACTATTGACAGGGAGCAACCCCGCCCCTCTTCCCCATCCTGTTTCTGATAGCTAAAGTTCCATGTCACACTGCCGCTACGTACGATGTGCACATTTTAAATAATTTTTATATAATTTTGTATTTTTGTGATTCATGTGGAAAATTATAATTCAGAAGTGTTTCAGTTTATGCGTGTTTTACGTAGTTTATATGCAATTATTACTTAAATCTTACGCAATTGTGAAGGATTTTTACAAGACTCACACACAACTGTTCTAAGTATGTCTAACAGACGTATAACTTAGATATAAATTTAGGTAATTGATCGCTAATGATTATTAGCTAATAGCCTCATCCAAAGCCGAACTTTGAACATTTTTGTTACATCTGAGATTGCTTGTGTTATATTTATTTTTATTTATTAGTTTTTTTGTTAGTTTGTATGTTCTTGTTTGAAAATAAAAATTTAATTGATATTGAATTGATTTAATCCTTCCATTTTATTTTTTAGTTTTACCTTTTAGGCAATTAAATTTCAATTGTTTTCTTTTTTTTTGCCATTTTTTGCCATGCAATTCCTTTTAAATATCAAGCTTTTATTTTAAGAAAACATTACAGATTGATTTAATTTAGATTAAATTGATCATTTATATTATTTATTTAAAAAAATAGATTTTACTTTAATGGATAAACTAAAACTGAGGTGTAAAGATGCACTCCGATGAAAATGTGGTGCTTTTAACATGTTCTTGAAGTATTATTTTTAATTATCTAGGACATAAGAATGAGAAAACTAAAGTAAATTAACCTTAAAATTGTGTTTCTGAAATGTTTTATTATAATAGTTGTGAATCAGGAGGAAACTGGAAAAAACCCCTGTCGAAAAAGATCGTATTTGTGATGTAGAACATACAGTGGGCGAGGCCTCAAGCTCTATGCTCCGCCCCTTTCTAATGCTTCCACTAGATGTTACCCATCAACCAAACATTAGCTGTAAGGGTGTGTAAGCTAGCAGGAGAGCTTTCAACAAGAGTGAGGGGAAGTGGGCGGGGTTTGCTCCTTCCCAACAGCCCCGCCCCCAACAACAACTCCTGACGCTCTGCAGAAACTATGTCCAACAAATGACAGGTTTTTGGCAAAAAAACAGAGTAATTATAGTTTTAAAAAACCTACTAGGAACGCTTTTATGATGGATCAAAAAATTTCTTACACAACATGAAAAAAAACAAAGAAATTTGGCTTCATGTTAAGGTTTTAGTAAAACTTTTTTCAGAACTATTTTTGCATAAATATAAAAATTCTAAAGAATCAAGAAAAAAAATAATAATGGAACAAAACAGGTTCTATTGGGTGGAAGGTCATGTGACTGACTTTTTTGAAGATGTTCATGCCGAGGTCGGAGGACAGATCCGGAACGGCCTGACGCCGCAGGTTGGTGAGGGAAACCTTTGCAAACGTCTCGGTGCTCAGAGATTTCTCCTCCTCGTTACACTTCAGACTCATGTCCTGCAAACAGGAAGTACCTCCCTTAAAGACAAAAAAATAAAAATAAACATGGACACAACCTCTAAAAAGTGAACCCTAGCCACCTGAGTCCTGTGTGTGTTGACCAGCGAGGGCGTGGCCGCCACCATGGAGCTGCTGCGCGGGCGGGGCAGGGGCGCCACCAGCGGCTCCGGGGCGCGCTCGGGTCTCTCCTCCAGGATCTGCCTGAGGCGCTGCAGGTAGTACATGAGGGACCAGTGGACGCCCTCCTCCGTCCAGTGCGGCTGCAGCAGGCAGCGCAGAACCGCCACGTCGAAGTAAGTGGCGTAACGGGCGCGCTGGGACGGCGAGGACGGAACGCCGGCGGGAACGGACGTCCTAAATAAAATGAAAACACAGCTTTGACTCTGTGATCACGAGAGCAACCCTACTTGTCTCGGTTTAGGTCAAAGGTCACGAACTTTCCAGAAGTCTTGCAGCTTCTATGATCCAACGAAACGATTTCAAAGCAACAGAAAATGTATTTTTTGGGGTTGATTTTTTTCCCACGTTATGGATGGTGTAAGCAAAAGTTCCAAAATGTAGTTTCAGTTTATTATTGCTTCTGCTTTTTATCTCTGACTCTATCCCCCACTTTTCATTCATGAGACGGGAAAGGGGGCGGGGTGGATTTGTTTCAACCGTCCAACCCACAACTATTCGAAAAATGTAAAATAGAAGAGGGTTTAATTATTTTAAAGTGTTGTGTTTCTATTTTTAATTTAGCCACACAGGAATGAGAAGCTGTTTTTATAAATAAAGTTGATTTGATTTGATATTTGTGTAACAAAAAACAGCAAAAATTGAAATAATAAAAGGTTGCCACATTTTTTCTGTCCCCTGTATCCTATATGACATAATATCAATTGAACAGGATTTTATGGAGCCAAAATAGTCTCAATTGATTTGTGCGTGCAAAGTTTTTGATTTGTAACTTGTGTCTGCATGTTTGTGTATAACTTTGGACTTGTGTGTGTGTGCAATTCCTGATTTGTCACTGTGTCTGCATGGTTGTATGTAACTTAAAATTTTGTAACTCCTAAAATATATTTTGTACAGAACTGTTTGCACTTGCAATTGTCTTTTTATATGTACAAAAGTTACAAAATACAAAAAAAAATTTATACACGCACTTAAAATTAAAACTAAAGCTAACTACACATACAAATCTTTAAAAAGTACGCACAAATCGCCAGATCCACACAAATCCGCATTTACGCACAAATGTGATTCTTCTTTGGAAAGAAAATAGACTCACTCAGATACGTGCGTGCCTAACTCTTGATTTGTGCGTAACTTTGGAGTTGTTCATGTGTAATTCTTGATTGTGTTACTTGATTGTGTTTGTGTGTTACTTAAGTTTTTGTAACTCATGCAACACATTTTATGTGTAACTGTGTGTTTTCACATGTGCAAAAACTACATAATGCAATTTACGGACGCACAACTTAAAATTACAGCAGCTTAAAACTAACTGCACGTACAAATCTTTAAAATGTACACACAAATCGCCTGATAAATACACATCTGCATTTGCACACAAATCTGATAATAGACTTTACTATAGAGAGAAAATCGACTCACCCTGATGTGTGTGCGTAATTCTTGATTTTTCCTTAACTTTGAATATGTTTGTGTGTGATTTTAACTCATACAATATATTTTGTGCATGAGTACCAAAATTATGAAATTTAAAAAAATACAAAATATGAGTCACACATACACAACCTGAAGTTTCAACAGCTTGAAACTAACAACAAAACTTTTTAAAAATGATGCACAAACCGCTTGTTCTGCACATACATGATAGTATTTCCACACAAATCGGATGTGATACTTATTTAATGTCCCAGAGATTCGTGAGTAAATGATGCGTTTAAATGGTGTTAGAATTAGGGCTGCTTCGATTAGTCAACTAATTGACGCATAAAATAATCAATGACTAATTTAATAGTCGATTAGTCATTACTTTATATCATGGAGTCAGAATGTAGTAAAGTCGAAAGTTATAATGGCGCTATGCTAGCTTTTTGGACTATTTATTACGGTTTTTAGGCTATTTGGGAGTTTAGCTAATATTTCAACTACCTGCTAGCTTTTTTGGCTAACAGGCTTTCTTCAGTTTTTTTGGGCTAATTTGGCATTTAACTAATATTTTAGCTAGCTATTAGCTTCAGTGATTTCAGCCAACAATTTAAGCATCTTCAGCTATCAGCACTAGCATTTTCAGCGCCCAAATTCAGCTTACAGGATTCACACTAGCATTATCGCAGGTAATGCTATGTATCTAGTTTTTAGTTAGCTTAAAGCTAATGATGGTTAAGATGTGTGTTTTACATACACTTTATGTATGACCCAATTAGTCGACTAATCGGAAAAATTAATTGGTGATTAGTCGACTACTAAAATAATCATTTGTGGCAACACTTGTTAGAATGCTGGGTCATCAGAGTTTTGTTAGTAGCCGCTTAGAACTTAGATTTTGAACATTTTTTTTGTAAAAACTTGACATTTTATCCACACTCTTCAACAGATAATTAATAAATAATTTAAAAAAAAAATCAAAATAATCAAAAATGACGCACACACAATCATGCAGACTCAAGTTACAAATCAAGAATGACGCACACACAGAGCGGGTGAGACTATTTTGACTCCATAGATCTGCTCGAGCTCATTATCAGATTGTAATAGATCTGGTTTAGGAGGGACAAACATCTTTTTATCATTCAGGGTTTGAAGTCAGAGATGAACAAAACTGTTGCTTTTTCATGACCACAAATGATAAATCACAGGCTTCTCTCGTGTAACACCGGGGCGCCGCGGACCGCCGCCGTGTTTCCTCATTAGCAATGCATCAAAGGAAGGCGGAGAGGCCCTCCAGCACCGGCAGGAGTGCAGCAGGCAGCCTACGTGAGTCCACTATAAATAAGCTGGAATGAAGGTCAGCGCCAGCCGCAGAGCGCGTCGAGCACTGAAAACGCTGGTGGAGGAGGGAGGGGGGGGGGTTTAATCCCGCCTCTCCTGTGACGGACAGAGCGGGAAGCTCTACCGTGAATCAGTGGATCGGGTTTCACTGTGTTGTTGTGTCAGGTTGCCGGGGGCGACGGAGTGACGACAGCCGCCCCGGAGCCAGCAACTCCATGCGGTAAGTGGGAGCGGTTGCCATAGAAACTGCCTCAGCATCACCAGTACTGATGACAGCGAGGGGGGCGGGGGGGGGGGGGGGGTGAGAGGGGAGCCGCATTAATGAATGAAAAATGATCTGCAGGATAAACAATCCAGGAGCTGGCGGCGAGTCACGATCACGAGCGGCGTCGGCGGGATCGGATGGACCTCCCCCGGGGATGATCCAGGAAACGGATCCAAACGGGAGCCTTTACTAGGCCGTCTGGTGCCAGAGCAGGGACGCTGCCAGCGTCTGACATGTGGCACGTTACTTCTGCGCCATTACCCCGATTATGTACCCGAGTGTGGAGGACGAGGCTCACAACCACTATCTGATCGGCTCTCACTTCTTCTTGGGGGGACCTTTGACCGTTGGCTGGGAAGGGCCGCCTTTCTCCACCGAGTTGCCACGGCGACAGCTCTGCTCTCCTGCAGCGGGGGAGTCTGATTGGGCGGCCTCGCACACCACCTGAAAGCCCTGCGGGGTGGAAGACGGACAGATCAACAGGAAGGGAGATAATTACAGCTGATGCGGTTGCCACGGAAACCAGCTAATGAATATTTGCAGCCGCCCTCAGGAGAGGAAGCAGATAAAGCCTTTAGAATCGACACGGGACGCACAGGCTGACGGGGGATTTCGCTCACCGTGGGACCCGGGTTGCCAGATCCACAGGGACTGCACTGGTTGCTGACTGGGGAGTTCCTCTTTGCTGCCGAGACAAGCAGAGATGTTTACAAAAAAAAAAACAACTCCTCCTGGGGGGGATTTGAGGGACTTTTTTGTCAATCCACCTGTTACGATGTTCCTGACGGGTTTGATGAGAGCCGCGAAGGCGGGAATGTCCGGCTGACGGTGCTCCCACATTGGCTGCCAGATCACCAGTCCGCTGGCCAATCGGAACGTCAGATCCGACTCCTAGAAGACACAAAAACACATTATCGTCTCTGAACTCGGCTGTTTGGAGCCACTTCGGAATGACTTCAAGTTCAAGTCCCTTAAAGTTAGCTTAAGCAGCTACACTGTAAAAAATGAAACAAAAGCTCTGGAATTTGTTAGTTTTCATCGAGTTAAAATTTTAACACTCAAATATTAATTTGATGGAAAAACAATCATTTAAAATGTAACAAATTACAGAATTTTTTCTAATTGATTCAGCATTTCACTTTTTACAGTGTAGATGTGTGGAATTTGTTGCATGCATTTGACCCATCCCCTGGGGGAGCGGTGAGCTGCAGACCCAACCGCACCCCCCAGTCCAACCCCTTAATGACCCGCAACAAGTGAAACATCGGATCAATTAGAAAAAATTCTGTAATTTCACTTTTTATAGTGTAGATGTGTAAAATTGGTCGTACGCTTATGACCCGTTTGGATCTAGCTTCTTCCGACTGTAAATAAAAAAATACAGAAAAATAAAGAATATAGTAAATTAAAGAAGCCTTCCAATTGAATGTGCCCCAAATACACAAAATCCGCCCCTGCTCACTGATCAATTAGAGTGAACCTAATAAAGACAAAAATCCAGATACTGGTTGAACATCCAAACCTTAATCCGATGGATGAGTGGCGCCAACAGGAACACAAACAGCTCCACGGTGGCCATGCTCTTGTGGAACAGCTTGACTCGAGCGTTCTCGTCCTCCTCCTGAAGCGAGCTGCTGTGAAGAGGTCCCGACCCGATCAGGCCCGAGCCCGGCCGGAGCCCGGGCCGGAGCCCGGGGCTCCCGGCGAGGAGCCCTGGTCCCCCACCGGTTGGAGGAAGGCGCTGCTGCCGCTGCCGCCCCCGGACCAGCCGTGGCCCAGGCTGGGCTCGTGGTTGCACTCCTGCGCGGCGTCCAGCAGCATCCAGTGCAGCGTGTGGAGCAGCTTGGTCTCCGCCACGCCCAGCTTGTCCTGGTGGCCTGTTGGGGGTAAATGGGGACGATTGTGTCACCCTCTTAGCTTTGTAAACATCAACAGGTGCATTTGTCTCTTTCTCCACATTAAAAATCATCTTAACCCATGAACGATTACACCAAAGGGAGCATTTCCACGTTTATGTGTCTGTGTGGTGTTCTTAACAAAAATCCCAAGGATCTCGTTACCATGGCAACATACTATAAAAATATTTATTTATCATAGCAACAGTCCACAAAGAAATAGATCGACATTTGTAAATAGTTTTGCCAGTTTTTTGTGAAAACGAAAAGTAAATTTTGATGCTAACCCAGTTAACGCCGCAGAGGTCGCCGCCCACACATAAATAATACACACTCTTCGAGCTAGCGTAGCTCTTCGACCGATGACGCTATAAATTACTCCCACGCAAAGAATCGCAATTTTTTTGGGCATAACTGTTAAAAGCCTCAAATATTTTTGTTTTTCAAAGAAAATTGAGATCTTTAGAAAAAGTCAAATTTGATGCTAACCATTTACCACCAGTGATGTCGCAGTCCACATCTAAATAATCCGCGCTATTCGACGTCCTCGATTGTTTACGTGATTAATTATTCGGACGCAGAAAAAAATAAGTTTTTGCGCCTAACTGCACAAAGCTGCTAATTTTTTAATTTTTCGTTTAAAAAATTTCTATTTTTGTAGATTACAATTTTTTGACGCTACTCGACTGTTTACGCAATCAATTATTCAGATGCTGTGAAAAACAACTTTTCATGCATAATTGTGCAAAGCCGCTAATATTTTGAGAAAAAAAGGACTTTTCTAGAAAAGTATATTGTGATGCTAACCCGTTAACACAACAGATCACACCTCAATAAATCACGCTTTTCGACCTAACGTAACTTTTCGACCATTAATGCGAGCAGTTACTCAGATGAAGGGAAAAGCGAATTTTTCGCGCGTGACTATAATTTTTTGTCAAAAAAATCGAGATTTTTTAGGAAAAAAAAGTACATTTTGATGCTAACCCTTTACGCGATCAATGAAAGCGACTTATTCAGCATAATTGCTCGAAGATGGTAATTTACTCATTTTTTTGCAAAAAAAAAGAAAAAAAATGTAATTAATTGAATTAAGTTAATTAAATCAATTAAAGTAAATTTTGAGTATATATATATATATATTTTAACACCAGATATGTCACCAGCGACACATAAATGATACACGTGATACTCCTTGAACTAGAACATTGAACATTTATGTGATTGATAATTCCGACATAGAGAAAAGTGACTTTTTGTCCATAACTCCGCAAAAAAAATTTTTTTTTCGCTTCTTTGTAAACAAAAAAAATTTTGACTTTTCTAGAAAAGTACATTGTCATGCTCACTCTTTAACACTGAAGATATCGCTGGCAACACCTAAATAAATCACACTCTTGACCTAGTGTAACCCTTCGAACTTTTATGCCACTTTACGCGCATGTCTGAGCGAAGCTGCTAATTTTTTTGCAACAAAAATTAGCTAATTTGCGATGATTGTGTGAACACTTCGCTACTGTAGACTGTCACATATTGACGCAAAGGTTGCATCTCCCCGGTTCAGAATCCGCTGGAATTACGCTAATTGCGCCAACGGTTAAAGAGTTACACTGTAAAAAGTGAAACAAAGCTCTGTAATTTGTAACAACAAAAAGGTTAGTTTAAAAAAAAAAAAGGTTTTCAAGTTGAGTAAACTATCAACTAAAGATTTTGATTTTATGAAGACTAATAATTCTAAATGCAACAAATTATAGAACTTTTTTTAATTGAACCAATGTTTCATTTTTACAGTGTAAGTTAAATTTCTGTTGTCAAAGTAAAACACAACAACTTACAATAGACAGCTCTTTAGTTGTTTATCTTCACTTCCTGTCAACAACAACAGGCCGTCCGTTAAATTATATGACAAAACAGATTTGGATGCTGTTGCCATGGCGATCTTATCACTCTGATTCATGCGTTGATGCAGCTTTAATCAGAGGTTTTTAGACACTTTTCCTGCATCTTTTCACCTATTTTTAGAGCTTTACTTTGGGGAAAAAAAAGGCTTTTTGTCAAACACGATGAGCAGAATCCATCCTCCTGTCTGATCAGTCAGTGGGGGGGATCCAGGTGACCCAGATAAGTCGTCCTCACCCAGTTTGTTCCTGTTTGACAGCAGGATGGAGGTGCAGTGGAGGACGTGGGGCAGCGCCGCCTGGACCAGCTCCCAGCGGGAGATGCTCTGGATGGCCTCCGACAGCTCCCGGGATAGCCCGTGCAGCTTGTTCTCCACCAGCACCCGCTCGAAAGACTAGTGAGGGTGGAGGAAAAAAAAAAAAAAAAAAAAAAAAATGGGATTAGACAGAGAGACCCTGTCATAGCCTTCAGTTGTCCCACATGGCTCCAATCTGGAGATGTGCCATTATGGAGATGAGTTTCCATTCATTTGGTAAATGTGAAAAAAAATCAACAACATGAGCTGCAGGTGTGCAGAGGTAGAAGATGAGAGGATTCTGTCAAATGAAACGACTCACCACACATGAGGCTTCATATTGTTTCCCCAACTTTGGACGCAGGAAAGCGCTGGGAGAGGAGAGGAGAAGAAATCAGGTGAAGGACATTCATAATGACCCGCTAACCTCCTCGGGTTTGGATGGAATCCTCCCTGCAGCAGCAGCAGCAGCAGCAGCAGCAGCAGCAGCAGCAGCAGCAGCAGCAGCAGCAGCAGCAGCACAAACACCTGTTCCCGGATCACCGACCTGGTCTGGCTCCACAGGAAGGTCTGGATGGCGAACGGGATCCCCTTCCCGCACTCCGGCTCGTTCTCATCCAGGCTCTTCCTCTTCACCATTTTGACGGCTCCCTCCACCTCCTCCTCCTCCTCTTCCACCTTCCTCCTCTTCAGAGAGCGATCAGCTGCTGGCTCTCCACCTCCGCCCCCATCCAGGTGACGGAGCGAGGCGCGCTCACGACATGATTGCGTAAAATGGCTGCAAGTGTCGATGGAGATGGAGAGAAAGGGGGGGGGCTCTGATTTCAGCACACACACACACACCCCCTCAGTCACCGGACAGCGACAGCTGATCGCCCTAATTCACAGCGGCGCCTGGAGCCGCAGTGCGCATGCGCGCCGAACATCTGTGCGGCTGCCGCAGAACGGCGCGTTCTCACGGCGCCGAGCAACAGGTTGGGATCGGGGGAGCCGGAAAGGCACGAAGCCCATTTACACTGTTGGAACAGGGGCGGAATTAACATATCTGGGGGCCCCAGGCGAACGTAAACATGGGGCCCCCGCAGCGAGTTGTATTAATTATTTCACTTTTCCTCAATTTGTTGATATGAATTGAGAAATCACAGTCAAATTTGAGAGAAATTATATTTTTTAGACATTTTAGAGTAAATTTCTGTTTTGACACTGAACCCCAATCAAGTCACATTTTCCTGTTGAGAATTGTTTCACGGTTTATTTTTATTAGAGAATCTTATGGTTTCCTGCTCTAAGTTTCCATTTAGTATATATGTATATATATTTAAATACATTGTGAAGTTTGTTCATTTATTTTACGTAGTTGCGTTGTCATGATATCATCTATTTTTGTCTTATTTCTATTGCTAGGGAGTGGGGGGTGAGAAAGGGGTGGGGGTATTGTGGACTGGTTTGGAGCAGGGGGCATTATTTGAATCTTGATTTTTACATGTTTTTATATTATGTATACTGTTTCGCTTTGTGTGTAAAGCACTTTGTGTTACTTCTTTTTTGATGAAAAGTGCTGTATAAATAAAGACTGATTTGATTTTGATTTGATTTGAATGTTTAATTGACAGATTCTGTTCCATGTAACAGCATGCAGTGGCATTTTGTCCGAGAGACATAATTTAACTCTAAATCTATTTACATTAACAACTGAGCCTTGTTTAACCCTTTTTATCGCTTAATTTCTATTAATTTATGGTTTATTTTCTAACTCTTGTTATTCAAAAGGTAAATAATGTTGCTAATGATTTTACGTTATTTGTTTTGAAATAAAAATATTTTGTTTTTTTGTAGATCACATACACACAAACACACACATGTTTACACAGGAATTCTAAAATCATGTAACTAATTCAAAGTTTACTGGGAACTGGTTTCTCCGCGCTCTTCTATCTGACCAGCCTGTATGGATTCCCACATTTTCATTAAATACTCACTATTTGTGCATTCAAGTACGCTGGTAATTTCTAGCATGAGCTCACACTGATCCCCGTTGAAACACAAACACACACTTGTTGCTCGATTTCTTTGTAATTTTTGAAATGATAAAGACTCACAACAACCACAACAGACTGATCTGTTGAGGACGCACAACAATGCGAAACATAGCACATATTTCAATATATTCTCTATATATTCTATACTTGACATTTTTTGGGAAAAAATAATAAAATAATCATTTTATTGTTTATCACTAATTTCAGTCTTAATGGAAGCTTATTGCATTCAATTAAAAAAAATGCAGTAGTTTAGAATAAATACGCTGCCGCTACATATTTCATGACATATTTTTTTATTCATTGTCCCTGTGTGGGTAAAAGAGCCAAATTGAAATAAATATATTTAATATGAAATAAATAAATAAATGTTGCATTAATAAATAATGTTGCAATAAATAAATAAATGTTGCAATAAATACATAAATGTTGAAATAAATGTGGCATTAAAATATTAAAAGAGCACATTTAAGTATTTCATGACATATTTAGCGCGGGGAGCGCGTCACCCCCAATTCACACGCACCCACACACCAAAAACAGAGACGCACACACGGCGACACAGAAGTGAGCTGACGACGGCGTTTTGGGCATGGGATTGGGTGCAAACAGCAGCATGATCGGTTCTTCTTTGCAGAAACGCACGTTAATGTCTTTAGATTTTTAAATCATCACCCATGATGGCAACAAACAAACAAAGTTCTAGCAGAAGAGCGGAGCGGACTCCGCTTCGCGGCGCTTCCGCGTCCAGAGTGAATTGGGGGTGACGCGCTCCCCGTCCCGGTAGCTGGTGGTTCGGACGCTTGATTCAATCAGATCCGCCAGCTCCTCTCATTTTTGACCGAGCATGCTCCGTCCGGGTCGGTCCCGCTTCAGCTGCGGTTCTGCGGTTGCGCTTTCGGTGCTGTGATCTAATTGGACCAGCCAACTCGGTACATTTTGACAGAAGGGTTCCCTCAAAGCTTCCAGTTTCCACGAGGACGGACTTTAACCATGCGTCGATAAGCGATGAGTCGGGAATGAGAATGCATGAAGTGGACGGAGAAAACATTTTGATTTGGTGACCTGAACAAAAGTTCTTTGTTTCACTAAAACAATGTTTGCAGCGTGTATGTGAGTGAGGACTCAGACAAAAACTTTGCACCAGGCCAGATCAACAGAGCAGAGACATGAGAGTTAGACCCCGCCCACTGAGTTTGACGAGAGAATCTGACAGTTTGCAATTTCATGGTGTGTCCACTTCCTGTTTCATGAAATGTATAATGAAATCATGAAATAAATAAATATATTATGAAATGTTAAAAATGGCTTTTTAATTGCTATTTTAATATTTTAATGCCACATTTATTTAAACATTTATTTATTTATTGCAACATTTATTTATTTATTTCATATTAAATATATTTATTTCAATTTGGCTCTTTTAACCCACAAGGGACAATGAAATAAAAAAATATGTCATGAAATACGTAGCGGAGCGTATTTCATTCTACTGCATTTTTTTAATTGAATGCAATAAGCTTCCATTAAGACTGAAATTAGTGATAAACAATAAAATGATTATTTTTTCCCCAAAAAATGTTTTGGCTCTTTCGAGACTCCATATGAGAGGGGCTGCTGCAGCAAAATACCATTTTGGGGTTCTTTATAGTGAGCCATGAACAGTAAAATGCATTTAAATATATTTGTAACGACCGGGGAGTAGGGGGTCAGGAGTAGGCGACGCGACCAAGATGAGAAATTTGGTCCGTCGCTACCCTCCACCACCACAGTCCAGATCAGCCGGGAGCAGGGTAAAAACCTCACATACAACCAGTTATCATACAGGAGAATGACAAGTTTATTTGGTCCAGCGTTGAAGTCCTTAAAAGTCCTTCATTCGAGTTCATGCTGTCCATTTGGGAGGAGTTAAGAGTCCATAAAAGAAAAATCAGGTGAAGAGAAGATAAATAAAAGCTTTAGTAAAAACAATAAAAACATGCACAAAATATAAAACAGGCCCCGAGATAAAAAATATATGCATGCCTCCCATTGCAGCTATTGCTCTTTAAAAAAAACTCGATTCGGGAAGGCCAAGGAAGGGGTACTTAGCTCAAAGAGGGGTGGGTCGCAGCCACACCCCTTTGCCTCTCCAGTTGACTACCCCCCTTTCCTTGGCTCCAAGCTGTCAGTGCACAGGACAGTCTTCAACCAGCTCCCAGGGTGGCATGACTCCGGGAGGAGTGGGGACCTCCATGCAGGCCCTTCTCCTGTTCTGGCCCTGGTGTCCCGCGTGTGTGTCCCGCGTTAGTGTCCCGCGTTAGTGTCCCGCGTTTGTGTCCGCGTTAGTGTCCGCGTTAGTGTCCCGCGTTAGTGTCCGCGTTAGTGTCCCGCGTTAGTGTCCCGCGTTAGTGTCCCGCGTTTGTGTCCCGCGTTTGTGTCCCGCGTTTGTGTCCGCGTTTGTGTCACGCGTTTGTGTCACGCGTTTGTGTCCGCGTTTGTGTCCGCGTTTGTGTCCGCGTTTGTGTCACGCGTTTGTGTCCGCGTTTGTGTCCGCGTTAGTGTCCGCGTTGTGCTCTTTTAAAGTCACCAGGTGCAGCTGGAGTGCACCTGTTCTCAATCCCCAATCATGTCCATGGTGCATTCAAAATAGTCAGAAAACACAGTGCTCACAAAAAAAAAGGGTCCAGAAATAAATAGAATAAAAACAGTAAAAACCCATCCTGTTACATATTATTTAAAGAAGTGCCTAATTTGTAAGACGAGCCAAGAAGATCAAGTCGGTTTATTCTTTGGTTTGTTCCAGTTCTCCATATCTAGTAGGACCGCTCTACGGTCATCATGTTATCATCATTTGTTTTGAGTGGAGATACTTAAGACTAATGTATTTTGTTTAACCAATAAGTGATCAGTATTGAGCACGGAGAAAGAATTTGAGTGTCACTTTCGTGAAGGTCAGAGGTCATGGAACAGATGATTACGATTGTCCCGTTGTTGTCACAAACCATTTGGAGGAGCAGTAAAGGGAGGAACTGATTTGTAGAGACATGATGCAGCTTGAAGCTTAAGAAACAAAGATTTCTGCTGACTCGTCTATTGCTGGTGGAGCCTCTGCCAGACTCAAACGAGATTCAGGATCAGAAAAAGGAACATGTGGCAGAAATAGTATCTTATGGCAACTCGAAGTCAAATCTTAAAATTCAAAATAATGTGTTTTGTTTTGAAGGAGTCAGTCATATGATTAGCAGGTATCATTTTGTTTAATAATCACACCACCTTTGACTAACTTTGAGGGCAGCCTAAAATGTGATCTCCAGTAGTCCCTCCTCCAGTCGACCTGTTACCGTCAGGCAGACGATACAGGTCACACAAAACCAGGACTAACAGACTCAGACATAGGTTCTCTACAGTGAACGATAACACGCTGAAACTGTCCTCCCAACCCCACAATATGGATCATATTGATCATGTCAATTCTTATTCTAGATTACAATGATCTCATCATACAGGTGTAATCATCTCGTAATGTTCACGTTTAATCCCTCTGTTTTTAATTTTGCCTTCATGCTGCTTATATTTATATGTATATTTTATATTTTATTACTATTATTGTTACTTTGCACCAAGTGAGTAGCGCTCAAATTTCGTTGTACAATGTACAAGGACAATAAAAGCTATTCTATTCTTTTCTATTCTATGCAGTTTCTTTGTATTTCCCATGTTCCCTCTCCCTGATGGTGACACATCCACCACAACAGCATTTCTCTCTTTTTTTTTTCCTAGTGAGCAGTCAGGTCCAAAAGGGATTTTTGTTCTACGCTGGTTGAAATTCAAAGTATCTTCATTTTTCCTGACTCAGGTTTTTTTTAGGAGTTTTTCCTTACCGGGAGGAAGGGTTTCAAGGCAGGGATATCCAGTTTATTTAGTCTGTTTAGTCTTTAGATCTTTTTTCATGACTAATTTCTGCATCTGTAAAATTACCAGCATTAAGCCCAATGAGGAAAAATTTATTTGTGATTTTGGGCTATATAAATAAAATTGAATTGAATTGATAGTAGATATATATAGATGCCAGCATTCAGATTTGACCCAAAAAAAGCAACCAGAAGAGGAAAGGGGGCATTTTGTATTGTGAATTGCTGCTGAACTAAAGCTGATTTAAAGAAACTGTCCAAAAAATTTTTTTTTCAATTTTGTATAAAAATGGTGAACACTGTAAAAAGTGAAAAACTGGATCAGTTAGCAAAAGTTTGGTCATTTGTTACATGTAAAATGATTAACTTCCATCAGTTAAACTTTTGATTTATTGGTTTACTTAACGTTCCTTCAAAATGTGCTTAGAATAAAAAGAGAATCAAACTTTCCAAAAGATTTGCGGTCAAGAACCATAGTTAAAGAAACAGCTAAATAATCTATCAAACAGACATTTATTTTCTTTTTTTCAACCCTTTCCGCTCTCCTTGGCTTGTTTATATTAAAAGTGGGGTCATCTGGACCCCACAAGACAGTGTACTGGATTTTTTTATCTTTGAGTCTCACTAATGTCCATGGCAGACATAAAATCCCGTCAGAATTGGCAAGTCCGCCACTGGCGCCCTGTACTTTTCACAGACAAGAGCAGGTTCACCCTGAGCACCTATGATAGACGTGAAAGAGTCTGGAGAAGACAAGGAGAACGTTCTGCTGCCTGCAACATGGTTCAACATGACAGGTTTGGTGGTGGGTCAGTGATGGTCTGGGGAGGCATATCCATGGAGGGACGCACAGACCTCTACTGCCTAGGAAATGGTGCTCTGACTGCCATAAGGTATCCAGATGAAATCCTTGAACCCATTGTCAGGGATGCCCTCACACAGATCTGGGAGGAAATGCCACAAGACACCATCCGTCGTCTCATTAGAATCGTCTTTCAGGCATACAAGCTTGTGAGAGCCACAAAAGATACTGGAAAGCATTTTGAGTTGCAGAAATGACGTTTGGAGAAAATGAACTAGCCTGCCACATCTTCATTTCACTCTGATTTTATGGTGTCTACACAATTGAGCCTCTGTAGACTGAAAACTTTTATTTCCATTAAAAGACTTGGCATCCTTTAGTTCCTAAGACACTGCCCTGTGGTTATTTGTATAGATATCCAACTTAATATTGAGATCAGATGGATCTAATGTGTCTCTTTAAAATGCTCCTTCCATTTTTGTGAGCAGTGTATATATAGTGTATATATATAATATATAACATATACATATATATTACATATATTATACATATTCATCTATTTATTAAAAACATAAAATCTTAATTTATTATATATATAAGATATTAGTCTATTTTTTTACATTTAAAATGTTCATGTACTGTATATATAAAACACAATCTATTTTTAAATATATAAAGTATTCATTCATTTTTAATATATAACTTATTTATATAACACAAAATGTTCATGTTTAAAATATATTTAAAATAAAATATTCATTTATTTTATATACAGACACACACATATATATAACATATGCATCTATTTAATGTATATATAACATATTACTCTTTTTTATTATATAAACTAATTATTTATTTATATATAATAATATGTGATATATATCTTTTTTTATAGTTATATCCTTACTATTTTTAAAGTATTGTAAAGTTTTATACACACTGGTCATGTGACACTTGAGAAGCAAACGCTTTTTCTTTTTCCTTTTAACTAGCGTACATCCGCCACCTACAGGTCAAAGAAGTCAAATTTCGCAAATCTCGCTTCAGGTTTTTTTTCCTTTACAGCTCTATAGACTTGGTGTTGAATAAATCCAGCCAGGCACAAACCACAATTAATATTTACGATCAATTCTCAATCCATTGACACTACCAAATTCGAGTTCCTGATCGGTCAAGATTTAACTGAAACGAAACGAAAATAAATAAATAAATACCAGCAAGGTACCAAATCCTTTTTTATTTTCTTTATTGATAGTTTCATCCTGTAGGAGGGTTTCTCATCAGCATTGGAAAGTGTGCACACACATCTACTTTGTGGTTTAAATACATTTACACAGGCAAAAAGGAAGCGGGGGAGGGCAGCAGGTTTCCACATAGTTAAGCAGAGAAAATGCAAGTTTTTTTTTTTTTTTTTAAATAAAAAAAAAATCTTAATAGTAAGATCATCTTCCCTTTCACTTCCTGCGAAAAAAAAAAAAAAAAAATAAAGCCGCATCGGCTCAATCAACTGGAATGTTTCGTATAAAGCTTCACACTTTCCTCCCTTTTCTAACAAACATTACGCCTCATTTGAACACACCATACGATCCAGGCTTCGCCAAAAAAGAGAGAGGTTTACACTCGAACACACCTCTGGCCGTTCGCCATAAAAATCTTAAGAATGCTGCAAAAAGATCGCAAAAGCTGCCTTTGCCATGCCCGCATAACAGCGTAAGTAGCCTCGTGAATCTAAAAATCGCTACATCGAACATAAACAGGCAGCTGGAAATGTATCGTTACAAAAAAAAAACAAAAAACAAAAAAATCTATTGGAAAGCTAGCTGTTTAGCACTTTACTTGACATAGAACGCAAAGGTTATCCACATCGAAACGCTAACAGGCCAGAGCAGCCGCGCAGAACGTACAAAACCGCAACACTACAGTGACATTTACAGAAAAAACGAGAACACAGTTCGCAACATTAAAAGCCAACCGAAAGGAACTCGCGTCGGCTTCACCACACGTTTCGTTAGCAGGTCCGCTAGGCGACAAACGCGTGCGCGGCTGCGTCTTTAAGGTCAAGCGCTCGTCAAGTACCTAGCACTCGCGTGGACTCCCCACCTTTAAAAGTGTACAATCGTAAAAACCGCTTTCTGAGACAATCAGAACTTTTTTTCTTACTTTGAACAAATACTAATCAAAAAATAAAATAAAATAAAATAAAGGAGGGTGTCCCATTTTTTGAAGAGTTTTTTAAAAATCTGACAAAACTCAACTGTAGTCATGTGGGGTCGTCTTGCGTTCAAGCACCATGGGAAAACACTGGTATCTTATGAAGGTGATGGAAGGAGGGGGGTAACTATTTTTTTTTTTGTTGTTTTTTATTTATTTATTTTTATTTTGTTACTTTCCCGTGAGCTCATAAGCCCTGCTTGGCGAGGGCGGCCGTGACGTCCTGCGCCAGGGTGGAGAGCTGCGGCGAATCCATCATGTTGATGCTGCCGGCAGACGACAGGCGGGGGGAGGTTCCTCCCGTCTCCATCCCGGGGGAGTGGGTGATGACGATCTCGGCACCGTGGTCGACACGGGCTTTGGCCGTTTCCCGGAAGCTCAGCTTGTGGCTCTCGATCTGTTCAGGAGGGAATTTAATCATTATTTAAGTCGAAAAAAACCCAACATTGGTTCTAAGCCTTTTTCGTTTTAAATTCTTACCACAATGTTTCCCCCTCCTGGAGTGTGGGTGGCGTTGTCCAGGGATCCCACCTTGGCATGAGCTTTGTCCTTAAAGTCCAGCTTCACATTTTCGATACGCACGTTACCTCCTCCTGGAAACACCAACAAACCCCCCAAAAAAATAATAATATTATTCAGGTTAACTGTAACCGCTAGAAGTTTTCTGAAAACTAGCGGTAGCTGTGTGGCACCACTGTTTAGCAGTCTTGTTTTAAAACCTTTACCAAGAACCAGTTTACACTGGCAACATCTGATCCAAGGGTGTAAAAACTAGGGCTGGGTGATACTAGGTATCAATCTGATAACGTTCTGATACTTGTCAATATCACTGATATCAATACCAAAAATCTATATCGATACCAATGTGTATATTTATATCGATACCAGTATCGATATCAATAACAATATCTAAATAGATAAAAATATCTCTATTGATACCAATATCTATATCGACACCAATATCTACATCGATACCAATATCTATATCGATATTGAAACCAATATCTATATTGATACCAATATCTATATCGATACCAATATCTATATCGATACCAATATCGATATCGAAACCAATATCTATATCGATACCAATATCTATATCGATATTGAAACCAATATCTATATTGATACCAATATCTATATCGATACCAATATCTATATCAACACCAATATCTACATCGATACCAATATCTATACCGATATTGAAACCAATATCTATATTGATACCAATATCTATATTGATACCAATATCTATATCGATACCAATATCTATATCTCTATTGAAACCAATATCTATATTGATACCAATATCTATATCGATACCAATATCTATATCGATACCAATATCTATATCGATATCGAAACCAATATCTATATCGATACCAATATCTATATCGATATTGAAACCAATATCTATATTGATACCAATATCTATATCGATACCAATATCTATATCGATACCAATATCTATATCGATATTGAAACCAATATCTATATTGAAACCAATATCTATATCGATACCAATATCTATATCAATACCAATATCTATATCAACACCAATATCTACATCGATACCAATATCTATATCGATATTGAAACCAATATCTATATTGATACCAATATCTATATCGATACCAATATCTATATCGATATCGAAACCAATATCTATATCGATATCGAAACCAATATCTATATCGATACCAATATCTATATCGATATTGAAACCAATATCTATATCGATACCAATATCTATATCGATATTGAAACCAATATCTATATTGATACCAATATCTATATCGATACCAATATCTATATCGATACCAATATCTATATCGATATTGAAACCAATATCTATATCGATACCAATATCTATATCGATATTGAAACCAATATCGATATCGATACCAATATCTATATCGATATCAATATCTATATCTATATCGATATAGTTAAGATAACAATTTAGATAGCTTTCCGTATCAGGGAGATGCTAACCTAAACATTTGAAATTGGCCATTTCAGCAGTCTTCCTGACTTATTTTATATTTGGACAAGGTTCCAATTCTCTTTTGATTTGTTTTTTTGTTTGGACCAGCCCACTAATTATTTAATTTTTGTTCTTTCATTTCAGGACACACGATTTCCTTCATTTAATAAAGTGCATCTTTTGTTCTTCTTTGTGTTCCGTTTTTGTCATTGTCCCTTTTGTATTTCCCCCCTAGACCTGAGCCAGGTTTACACATAGGGGACGTAACATGAGCCAACAAATGCTAAGAATTTCATATCGGTAAGTCAAAGAGCGTGTATTATTTAGGTGTCGCCAGTTAAAAGGTTACGGTACATACATATTTGGCATACACACATTTTAAGTCTGTGCAGCCATTGAATAAACGGTAGAAGTTAAGTAAGGGATAATGCTCGACGACATGTGCATTATCAGAAATTTATGGACATTAGAGAAGCAACCTCCCTCCGCTTTACATAAGACAGTTCAGGCTTCCACGTCATCCATTCATTTCTGATATTTATTTTTTTACATTGAACCTTTATGGCCTGGTGATCCGATAACGCACACCTCATCGTGCATTATCCTTACTTAACTTTTACCGCTTGTTCAATGGTCGCGTCGACCTAAAAACGTGCTGCGTCAACACAAGAGTTTTGAACCCAGAAGACCAAAACATGCATATACCAATATTTACATCAATTTTTCTATTGAAAGTGGTCGCTTGGACGTATGTTGCACGAGCCAGTGTGAACGTAGCCGTAAAGGAAAATTTGCTTATTCATTTCTTTTTTATCATTAGAGCTAAAACTGAGGACACGGGGCTCTACTGTACCGGGTCTGTGGCGAATGTTGGACATGGAGCCGCACTTGGATGTGATGTGGCTCAAGTCAATCTTCTTGGTCTGGATTTGAACCTGGAGAGATAGACACAAATACTCTAAAACTCTAAGTTTTAAACATAAATTTCGGTGAAGATGAGCAGAAACGCTAATCTGGAAGGATAACGGGGACTGTGGCCCTCCAACATGCAGAGAATCTATATGATTGTAGTCGTTTTCTGTTGGTTTTGGTCACTCACGTTTCCCCCGCTTGCAGTGTAGTTAACTTTGTCCAGGGAGCCACATTTGGCCTGAATGTGGCTGAAGTCCAGCTTAACACTTGGAATCATGACCTGAGGATGAGAGGCGGACCGGTTTCCATGGGATTCGAGGGTTAGCGAGGCAAACATTGACAGCCACCCCAAAAAAACTAGTTTAGGTGGCATATACAGTATCTTTCTTTGTTGTTTCCACAAAAACAATCCCGATTATGAGCTAGCTAAATATATTAATCCCTATATTGAGTTTAGTTTTGTTTGTGACCATGAAATAAATAAAACAACAAATTATTCTATACATAAAAAAGTCTGAATGAGGCCTGCACCATAAATCGCTTATTTTAAATCGCAAAATGCGTCTTTGTGATATTGCAGAAGACAGCTTAAATTTATACCCGCCTCCTATGTAAATGTGGATCATTTGGAGTTTATTTGAACTTAAGTTGCATTTAATTGAAACAATGTTTTTGTTTTTTGCTTTGCTATATGTTCATGTATCACAAGTCATATCATTATGGCAGTATTGATCATTTTGCTCTTCTGAACCTGTCTGGCATTCTGGGAAACACTAAAAGCATATTTGAATGGTGTCAGAGACATTTAAAGAAATATTTTGTGATCTGATAAATAAAAAATCAATTTTCTGGAATGTGCTTCATGAAAACACAGTGGTGGTAGTGTAATGGTGTGGGGTTGCTTTACAGCTTCAAGAATTTTGCAAATGATTCTCCTGAGCCTGCGTTCAAGTGGTCGGGGTGTGGACTTCCAACGAGCTTGCTCCTGACTGGCGGGAATGGTTGCCATAGAAACGTTGACTCAGATGGACCAATCCCTGTCTGGATCCAATATACCAACATCCATAATGCAAAAAAAAAAAAAATAATCTGGTTTTGTTGGAGTTAGAACTAAATTATTTTCTATGGGTGACGTCACAATCACTCGATCCAGTTCTAATAGAACAAGAATCCAAAACTGACTGAATAACAGTCATTTACAATAAAAAATATTTTATTTTTAATTAAAAAACTTTCATTTTTCCCCAAAAAATAATTGAATGGAAGCACCATAGGTTTTAAGTTTAGGGCTCACATACTTTTTTTATTCTAACCAGACAGGTTCAAACAGTTTATTACCTTTTATAATTAGTTTAATTCCTATTTTTGCATCTAAAGTCTCAATTTCTTTAGTTTAGGGAATGACTTGAACTGCATTTCCTATTCAATGTTGTAGATCACATTACCACTGCGACAACCGCTAATGTGCACTATTTATGCCAATAAATGCTTTTTAAATATAGTTTTTTGGTAAACATTCTCTATTTAAGTTAAAAATTGTTCATGTCAACTTACCAATAAACCAAAACAACGTTGACAGGATATGATGTCACTGAAAGCCAAGTCATTCTAAATCATGATATTCTGACCTGAACTAAATCACTTTTTGGGTCTGAACCGCAAAAAATGTCAACAATGAAGACAAAAAGAACCGCTAACGTTAAGAGTAGAGAAAAAAAGCACGATGGGTGAAGGATGACAGAGTTTAGAGGAGCTGAAGCGACAGAGCAGAGAGAAGGCAGCAGATACATACATGGCCTCCTTTGGGCGTGTGCTTCAGATTATCCTTGGAGCCGCACTTTGACTGAACATGACTGAAGTCCAGCTTCTCACTTAAAATTTGAACCTAAAATCAAATCGTGAAAAATCAAAGAAAAAACCTAAATGGGCAACTTTGTAAGCATTAATCAACGTTGTTGTTTCATCTTTGGTGTAAAAAAAGAGGTTTTGATGCGTTGCTATTTAGTGTTTGAGTGAAGATTTTTATATGATTATCAATTGTTTTTTAACCAATTGTTTTTTTGGTTTTTTTTTTGTTTATTTATCTATTTTTTTCCTTACTTGTTTTATTTTTTGTTGTTGCTCTTTGCCAGCCAGTTGACTTAATATTGTAAAAGACAAAGCAATAGATTGAACTGAATGATTGATTGATTTGGTATAAAGGGGCAGAGATAATAAGTCTTCTTTCTGTCCCTTTTCATTTTCACTAAGGACAAGAATTTTTTTTTTTTAATCTTTTTATTTTTTATTATTATTATTTTGTTTTTTGAAAGTCTTTTGTGTTCTATGACAATGAAATAAAAATAAACTAAACTAAGTGGAGAGTGGATTATTGTATTCGAACAATAAAAGTTATCGTTGTGTCACTTTTGTGCCATTTAGGCAGTTTATTAGGTAGTAAGTCAAGTGGTTAAATACATTCAACTACTGTAACTTTTCAATATTTTACCCTATTAATGTAATTCCTGCAGATTCTGAAAACCTATGGAGATAAAACAGTCTCACCCCGATTTGTGCATAAATCTTGATTTATACTGTTTTATATTTATTATTGGGAATATATGTTTCAGAAAGTGGAAAAATGTCAAATTTCCACCAGATATAATTCATAATGTAAGTCTAAAATAAATTTAAAAAAAACCTGGGACCATTTATGCATCACTTACACACGAATCTTGGAGATTTGGGCGTAAATGCGGTTTTGTGTGTGCATGACAAGCGATTCCTGCGTAATTTTTAAAGATTTGGGTGTGTAATTAGCTTCAAGCTGTTCTCATTTTAATTTGTAAATTGTATTTTTTTAATTTTATAATTTTTGAATTTATGCACAAAATGTATGAGTTATAAATTCAGTTTTACGCAAATCGGGGTGAGTCTATTTTCTCTCCATAAAAAGCAGGTTTATGCTGATATGCACTTGACAGTAGATTATGTAATCGATGTAAATCAATGATAAAAGAGGCTTGGTGCAGTTTTTCAAGATCTTACCTTAGCGATGTGTTACATTTAGGGGCAAAGCTGATATAAACAACCACTTTTGTCCGCATCTGAATTTACAGATTCTTGTTGATAACGGTTGAGAGATGGCGTGTTATTTAGGAATTGTTGGCGACATCTCTGGTATTAAAGAGTTATTTTTACATCCTTGGGGTTCCAGGAAAACAAGAATTTTTTTCTTTAAAAAAAAATTTTTTTTTTCCCTCAAATCCTCTTTATACCGCGTTTCTTTTGACTCCAATATTTCTGTTTGTTTTTTAGTTTTTGTGATTGTTGCAATTGTTCTTTTTACCGTAATCTTTCTTTGTGGCATATGTTTTATCTTTTATTTTTTGCTGGAATATTTTATTTTTGTGAACATTATAGACCAGAATCTTTTTTTTCTGCAGTCTTTTTGTGGGTTATTTGATCTATTTGCTTTAATCTTTATTTTTTTTCAACATGCTTTGAAGTTTTGATCTTGTGCCAAATATTTGATGTTACAACAAACATTTTAATATTTTATTTGTTTTTTTTTGTATTAAATTTTCTCTAAACATACGACCCATTAGTAAAGTCTGGATCATTGTATTAGAACTATTAATGTTAACACTAGCTAAAAAATATATAATCTGTATCACTTATGGACAACAAAGGATCCTGCCGGGACTTTAGTTCTTGTGTTTACACTCTTTTAACTTAATTAACTGCGTTGATATGTAACAGTGAAGAGCTTCCACAATCCCAGAGAAAAGCTACTTGTTGTACATGTTGGCCCTTTTTCTCCGCTGATTTACGTTGATCGCTTAAACCGCTGAGCAGTTACTGTTTGTAAGAGAGTGTTTTAAGATGTCGCCGTTGACACTACTAGAGTTAAAGAATAAAATCCTGTGTCTAAGGGCTTCTGGGTAAAACAAAGGTAGCCAGGGTAATAGCTTTTTGTCTTACAATAATCCACAGTCTGTCTTGATGCTGCATTCTCTTCTTATTTATTTTTTTTCATTTTGGCACATTTGTTCTTTTATCTGTATCGTCGTAAACACATTTACTGGAATTTTTCTCCTTACTTTAGTCTTTCTTTGTTTTTGCTTTTCTGTTGTAATCTTTTTTTTTCTTGTACACATTTAAACTATAATCTTGTTTTTTGCTTTAATTTTTAGTCTATTGAAACTTTTTTCCTGCCATAATCTTTTCAAATAAAGCTAAAATTGGTGTAAAAAAAACAAAAAATGTCCTAAAATTGTATTAATTAATACATTCAAACTTTAAAAAAAAAAACAGTTTGAAGTTTATTCAATATTTTTTAAAATTTAACATAAATTTTTACAACTTTCACAAATTATGCTGAAATTTCCTATTTTTCCAATCATAACGGTTCAATATGATGTAAAGTAGCTCTATGAGCTCATGGAATTATGCATGTTGTCCTTGCTGCATCCTTCTTCCAAAATTAACCTGATGATAAATTATTAATTTTGAGAGCTGGAGGGAAAATCTGGCGCGGCGATGACGGAAGCAGCTCCCTGGGGTGAATCACGCCGCCGTCCTCCTTGGATCGAAAGAATGGGGTATTCTTAGAAAGGTGGACGATTTTTAATCTCGTTAGTCTCCTTCAGTGCGGGGGGAGGGGTCGGTGGAAAGAGTGAAGGAGGGCTACGAGAGGAGGCCAAGATGACGGAGACGACAGTGGACAGGGTAGAAGACGCAGACGGGCGGTGACAGTCAAGCAGATGGACGAGAACAGTCGAGTTGACGAGGAGAAGGAGGAGACATGCGAGGAGGGTTTTGAACATTTTACAGGTCGAATGGAAGCAAAAAGAATCAAAAAATGGGGGGAGGTACAGAAAAATAAACTAAATTTGAATTTGAACACTATTTTTCAATCCATACTGTAATTAAAATCTGTTTATAAGATTTAAAAAGAGAAATCCCTGAAAATATTATGCTCTACTGCCCCCATGTGGTGAGAAAGGGAAAAGGTTTTACTTGCCTGTTTGTCTAGATTAGCTTTAATGTTAAAACACTGATAAGATTTTAAACAATGAGTACAACATTGTGATCACACCAGGCTAAATACCCCCATCCCCCAATACCTGTCCGCCCTTCGGTTGATGCTTAAGGTTAGAAGTGGACCCGATCTTGGACTTGACATTCTTCAGGTCGGGTAGGGGCTGGTTGATGACTTTGAGCTGCCGCTGGGCCGAGGATGGAGACTTCGGAGGGGTTCGGATCACCGCCACCTTCTTCTCCTGCAGGACGCTGAAGGACTTGGGCGTGTGGCTGCCGGGCGTGCGCGACCCCGGCGTGCGGCAGGAGTAGCTGGGAGGCGTGCCGGGCGTGACGGCGCCAGGGGTGGAGGCGCCGCTGCGGGCCGAGCGCGAACGGGCCGAGTCTGTGCCTTCAGAAGAACACTGGGTGTTTAAATGCCGTAGGTAGGACTTCCCAGTAGGTCACTTAGACCCAAGAAAGCATATATTTGAACCCAAACTTTACAAGAAGTTCATACTTTGACACTGGAGTATTAGTTCTTTCAACTACCAGAAGTCTTCAACTGTTAACGTAATTAAAACGGTTGAAGAGTTTACAGCATCTCTGGTATCTAAGCCATCACCTGTAACGTCGACAACGTTAAAGGCCTTAAAGTAATGTGGTCAACACTTTACGTTAGCGATGTGCTAGTAACATTACTAACGTGAAGCGTTGCATATCGACGCAAAGCCAGTATAAATACCAGCTGATTGACGTTGATCGCATAAATGGTCAAACGACATCTCAAAGAGCGTGTCTAAGTTAAGAGTCTGGGGTTGAAGGGCTATCAGTGTCAAAGGGACATGTGGTCAAGGACAAGACGGTCAAGGAAGCCAAGCTTTTTGAGAAAAAAATTGTTGCCAGTCCTTTAGCTATTTTGACTACCGTAACTCTTCAATCTTTTACGAGATTAACATAATTCTATTGGATTCGGAAGGGCAGAAAAGTAGGAATTTACAGGAGTGAAGCCTTTATGCAATCAAGGTAAATCCGCTGATTCCATTGCAGAGAAAAGCGGCTTTGCACTAATATGTAACTCTTTACGTTAGCAATGTGTTAGCAACATTACTAACGTGATGTGAAAGCCAATACAAAAAGCCATTGATTGACGTTGATCACATAAATGGTTGAAGAGTTACGATATCTCAAAGAGTGTGTGTAAGTCAAGTGTTGAACGACCATCAACCACAACGTGATATGTGGTCAAGGGAAAGACGGTGGATGCAGCTGACCTTTTTGAGAAAGGAATCATTGCCGGTCATTTAGCTTTTTCGACTACCGGAACTCTTCGACATTTTAAGCTATTAATGTAATTCCAGATTCCAGATTGTGTAAATGGTTCAAGAGTTACAATATCCAGAGTCTGGTGATGAAGGGCAATCAGACTTAACCCTTGTGCTATCCTAGGTATGGGACTGGGGTCATCTGGACCCCCCATAGACTTTTTTCTTCAATGATTTTTAAAGTTTTTACTGGTTTCCGTGGCAGACATAAAATCCACATTTGTTATGGTATGTATAACAGCTTGGGTCGTCTGGACTCCATAAGAAAGCACAAGGGTTAAAGTGGTCGAGGACAAGACGGTTGATGCAGCCAGAGTCCATAAGTCACGTTGAGCGTTGCATCTTGGAAGGGGCTGCCAGATAGACTACCTGCCATACTAGGGGCTCTTCCGGACCTGTTGTCCCCTCTGGGTTCTGTTCGGATTGCTTTAAGAAGGGGCAAGGGAGGGAAAATTCAAGGAGAAATATAAAGCAGCAAAGGGAGAAAAGTAGGTGTGTGGAAGGAAATTAGATTTACATAGAATTGTCGATTAGGTTTCAAAGGTATTCTAGAAGTGTCTGCAGACTTACAGGTTGGCCTGGAAGGGGTGCTGTTGTCTTCTTGTTCAGCAGCAGGGATGTGGCGAGTCAGCGACTTGGCAGGCCTGGGGAGGGATGACCTCTTCTCCGGGCTTCGGTATGTTCTCTCCTAAAACAAAGCAGTGGGTTCTTTAGTGAACACGGATACTTTATCTACTGACGCCGCTAGATCCCTGCTTTCCCTCCCCGTCACGTTACCTTCCCTCTACCGGCCCATTTCCCGGACTGAGGGGTTGGTTGCGAGCATGCAGAGCTAGAGCGAGCCTGGCAGAGCTCGCCTCAACTAGGGGGCTCCGCTTTAGACTACAGGCAGAGCTGGGCCGAGGGGAAGCCCCGCCTCGCTGGGCGGCCATTTTTAAGAGAACCGCCCTCGTAGGGCTCTGAGCGGAGGTGAGATGAAGGCAGGCATGCAAGAAAGATGGGAAATGAGTGAAAGTGACAAACAGAAAGAAATGTGATGAATAAAGGTCAAGCAGTAAAGAAAGTACAAACACCCGCTAACAAATTATGGGTTTCGTGTATCAACAAAATATATTAAAAGATCTGTCCAACAAGTTGAAATAAAGCCAACTAAACTTTATTAGTATTTAATCCTTACTGTTATTAACAAAAATTGATGAAATAACATTAGAAGTTAGTACGAATTTTAATTTAAAGTTCTTGTAAATGTAATGGTTCCCAAGAACTGACTTATCAGCACAAGTTTATTCAAGCTTGTATTATATTATACTTTACATTTCTTACACTGTTTTAGGCCAATTTGTTTTGAAGTTTCACTGACTTTTGATTATTAGGTTTAATAAAATTTGCTTTTGTATTTCAACTAACAATAATAAAGAAAACTGCAGACCAAAACTTTATTTAAAAAAGAATAAAATCTAGGAATTCAAGAATTTTTTTAAATTTACTAATTAAAATCCTGAGATGACGTCTAAAATCTTTTTTTTCCTATTTAGTATTGGATTTCCACATTTTCATGTATTTGATAGCTTTCCCACAATTATCCTTTCTTAATTTCTATAATTTTTAATAAAAACGTAAATCAAAGCATGAACTGACTGTTGCTTTACTTCTTTATGCGTTAGCTTGCTAATGATATTTTGGTGTTTGAGGCTAGCTAAAGACCACACACATCATTTTTTGGGTCGAGCTACAACTATTGCCACTATTACTGGTGACAACTACATAATACACGCTATGACAATTTGTGACTCCATGACTAGTCACGTGATCTACATGAGTCATCAATTCGGACCAGGAGAAAGTGTTTTTTTATAGTGGCTTTGCAACAATATATTGCAAAATACTGACGAAAAGTGTTGCATAACGGCGCAAAGGCATTCTTCTCCACAACAAAATCAGCTGATTTACATTGATTGCGTAAGCACCAAGAGTTACGTATGAGTGCAGTTAGGGTATTGACAAAAATATAAACACTCTGGTGTAAAATCGACAATATATGCAACAGAAACATTAACATTATAATATTTTTTTCTGAAAATATATTTGTCATAACCTATACATGTATAAATATAAAGACATATAGAATTTGTCGTCTTTTTCAGCCAATAATTTTGCAGGTTTAGCCAAAATACTGTCGCTACAACCACATTTTTACACCTCTTCAACTGTTCTTAACACTGGTAATCTTTAATATGCTGATACACTTCGTCTCCCACCTTGACTTGCGTGAATACAGTTTGTGCTAATAATTTTAGTAGAGTTATGTTTGTATAAATTCAAGTTTTGCAAAAATAAAATGTAGTCACAACGTATTAAGTTGTATTACGATACACTATTTTTGGTTGAAAAGCTTATTTTGAAAAATATTATCTTATACTTATAAGTTTCTTGACAAAAACTGCACATATTCTGGTCTCCATCCAATATCTAGAAATGGAAAGGGTGGAAAGGATGTTTTAGGGCTGATTGAAATGAAATGTCTTTTGAATGGAAACATTTACATTTTGGGAAATATTTAAAAGGGACTCCTATTGTCTGAAGTCCATACTCACAGACTTTCTCCCCCGGGACTGACATGATGACACAAGGCATGCATGCAAGACAGTATATGTTTACAGACACGGAGAGAAACACAAATAAATGCAGACGTGCAAAAATGAAAGAACAAAATCATACAAACAGGCCAAAAAAAATATCTATATTTTACTTGATTTACAAAAATCAAAGAAGTCTCATATTTTAAAACACTTTAGTGTATGTTGTCTTATCCTATCCTACTTCAAACATCTGGGTTTAATGACTCACTCCATTGAAAATTAGGTTTGTGTTCTTGTGACATTTTTATAATGATGGAAGACATTTACAAAGGAAATTAGTCATAAAATGGCAATTCTGAGTATTTTATTATTCTGATAATTGTGATTCAAGAGTAGACATAAAAAAGCCATATAATAAAGGTTGTATTTGTGACGTAGAGAATACTACAGTCTCCATTCTGATACATCCACTTGTAAATAACTAGATCCATATATGTTATCTTCATCTGATCTGGCTCCAAACTCCACTGTTGGATTGTGATCCCCATTTTTATTGCACTAGTAATGTTATGTTGAGGTTGTGAGGGGCTGTAAGCTAACGGGAAAACAGAAAAGTAGATAGCTTGGAGCTCTGGGTGACGGTGTTTGCTCTGCCTACAATCTCAAAGGCGAAACTCTGATACTATGTCCCAGAAAACAACACGGGATGTTTGATTTTTGTCTAAAAACTATATTACTGTGATTAAAAGGTCACTGGGAACCCTTTGAAAACAGATCAAAAGATTGGAGGGGGACTTTAATGACTGTCGTTGTAGAATTAACAACAAGCTAAGTGTGTTTGAACAGAACAAACACACTTTTGCATTTAGAGTTAGATTGAAAAAACGGTTTTATTGAGAAAAAACTTTCACTAATCAGCACAAAAGTGAGTTTTTATTGATACTTTTGCCAAAAAAAAAGAGCTATTTTTAGATTAAATAACCTTCAAGAAAAAAACATTTAAAGCTCATGAAAGATAATTAAGCTAGTTAAGTAACTTTAGTTGTAGACAGAAATTTTGAAAAAAAAAAGTTAATACCTCTTTTATTTAATTATAGTTTAAAACATGAAGATTTAAATAAAAATGCAAAAACAATCAAGTGTGTGTAGGATTGGCTATATGTCTTTGTGGGGACCTGGCCTGTTAACACACCATCGCTTCGGGGACCTTTGTCTTTATGAGGCGTTTCAAAAATAAGAAGCTATTAAAAATAAAAAGAAGCATTTTTTTAATCAAAATGTGTTTGACAGAACTTACAGTGGGTCGTTCCCTGGATTGTTGGGCCACACTGAGGGGATGGTGGTGCTCTCCACCTGTAGGGGAGAGTCATACTCAACGTGAACCAGCAGGGGGAGACATTTAGAGCAACGTGTAAAGAAAAAATGTATATATCTGATCAATCAAGTACAGTTGGCAGCAGACAAAAATAAACAAACACACCCAATATAGGTTAGCTTTAGTTGTTTAAATACAGCTCCCGTTAAGACCAGTTTCATAGAACCAGACCTTCAACATGCATTTTTTTTTAAAGAAATGAAATATAGTATGCAGAAAAAAATGGAACTGGGGTTAAAATTGAAATATGAAGCCAAGCAAGAGTGAAGACATTGCAATGGAAGTTATAAACAACAAACAAAAACAGTTTTAAAAAGTGGTTAATTAGCACAATGGTTGCCAGCTACACCGCACTTGCATGATTCCTCCGTGAATCATTGATAGAGAGAGAGCACAACTCACTGCGGAAATTTATCCATTTTTCACCTAACATATTCCTTTATAAAAGAAGAATTTGTTTTTTTGTTTTTTTTTTTTTAATTTAGGCAAAAAAGGCAGTGTTGGCAATCTCTCTCTATCTGCACCACCAACACCTGGTGACAGTGTTCACCTGTGGCCTTGTGTCTAGCAGAACTGTGAGGCAGAGGCCTAGGATGTCTGGTCGCCACTTTGGCGCCACTCTTTCGAGATGGAGAGCGACTTTGAAGGGCTGACACCTTATTCTGGTCAGCCCTCCTCAAGCCTACTAACAAAGAGGAAAGATATCATTACACAAGAATGCAAAGTTTAAGTGTTTAGTGAGTTCAATCTGGCCAAAAAAAAAAAAAATAACTTCTCGACAAAGGCAATAGAACCTTTTTTCTTCTTTGTTTCCTCTTTCGGTGGATGTAGGATTGGTGTTTTGCGAGTCACTTTAGAATCAGTGGTAGTGGGACGACCCCTTCCTCTGCTAGTACCCCTTTTACCGGCCCTAGTCACCACCGCTGGTGTGCTGGCTAAAATCCGGGCTGGAGGAACGGCTTCAACTCGCTCGCTCACGATACTTTTGTCCTCATCTGCAGTGGAGAGGGATCATAACAGGTCTAATGTCTTTGTCTGTGAAGGCGTGACTTCGAGCAAGTCACTCGAGACAATTGTTCATATACAAAAGGTTGTCAAAGATATTGCAGAAGTTATGTCTGTGAAAGATTTTGTAAACTGTGGGTACCTTGTGAGTCCATCCAGCCACTGTCGGTATCAAGAATGGACACATCCATGGTAGTTTCATCATCAGCTGCATGACTGATTTCTCCCAAACCGGTCTTGATCTCTTTTTCCATCCGTCCTTCTTTGTTCTCCTCTTCAATTTTCCCCGTTTCCTTATTGTCTTCACGCCTACTTTGCCTTATATCTGTCTCTACTTCACCTTCTTTAGGTTCTTCCACCTTGTTGTCATCTTTTTCTACTTCCAGGTCATCCCCGTCTTCAGTGTGCTGCGGTAAATCGTGGTCAGAGCAAGGAGATAAGTGTGAGCTGTCAGTAGCCTGCTCTCCATAGTCGCTGTTTTGGGCGCTATGGCTCCAGTCTTCTGCTCCAGATCTGGGGTCGTCTTCCTGCATCTGGTCGCCCACTGTCAGCGTCACCACCTCTTTTCTTTGAGTTGGATGAAGACTCTCGCCTTGATCCGTATTATGGCCCAAAGGTTCCCCTTCTTCAAATGTCTCTCGAGGCTCTTCAGCTAACTCAACATCATCCTCATCATCTACTTCTTCATCTACTTGTGCTTGAGGTATGATAATGACAGGAGACGACATTTGTGACTTTGGTGCCTCGCCTATTTGGACGTCTTTTTCATCTGAAGGCTTTTCGAAGACCAATTGAGGAACAGGATTGAAAGTATCCTGGATTCCCAATAGCTTTAGAAACATTTTATCTTTTTCATCTGAGATTTCCTGCAACAGCTGAGAAGATGCTAGTCCTGAGGTATTCGCCTCTCCATCATCTTTGCCTTGTACATCCTCTAAACTCGGATTAGGTTTGTCCACATCTTTCTCTAAATTTCCTGTCTCATCATCAGAATTGCCTTCTGGAATGTTGTGTCCAGTTCCCTTAACTCCAGGCATCTCAAATGCTAACTCGGTTGGAGATTTGGGGGTGCTGGGAGTCAGTGGACTTTTGCTACCAATTTCCATAGGAGTGAAAGTAAAAGAATTGTCTGGTGGGATGGGAGAAGCCTCTCTAGAAGGATCTTTTTCAATATCTACTTCGGGGATTGGTTGGATTTTGATGTCCCCTGGTAGGCCAGTCTCAAGGCGAAACTCGGTTAGTCGGTCTTTGGAAGTTGTCATTGGGATTCTAAGACGATCCGGTTTTATTCCACTCGTTACAGCTCGTTCGAGGATCAACGTTTTTTTCGGGGAATCTGTCTTGTCCAACATCGTTTTCTGATAGATCTCAGGGGCAATTATTTTGCGATCAGCTTGTATTTGTTTTTGAGCTTCCTCCTCTACTTCAGCCTCTAGCGAAGGAAAACACTGGTGTGGAGAGTCTCCAGGGTTGGGGATATCAGCAGGAGAAGGCATGGGTGCCGAATATTCACTAAACACACAGTAGCCAAGTTCCTCCAATTGCTGCTTTCCTGCCGCCGCTTTTGATGTTTCATCTTCCAAGGAAAACTCAACCAGAGAACTGCTGGACAGCACTGCTACGTTGGCAGGCACTGACTTTCGTCTCATGTAGTCGACTCCTGTTTTTCCAGATAAAGATTGGGGCAAAGCTCCAGCCAAGTCCAACATATTGGACAGGCTTCCAGGTTGAGTGAAAACGGAGGAATCTTTTTCAAAAGACGCTTGTGTCTTTGTTGGGACATGCTTGGGGGATATAGTTGAACTTGGAGTGATAGATACCTCAGGAGGAAAACTGGACAACTGGCTCTCCACAAATGGAGTTAGTGGAGAAACGTCTCCAACATTAAAGCTTTCACTGACAGAACATAAACTTTCGGAGGTTTTTGATTTATCTTCAGTCACTTTCTCCTCTAATGAAGATCCAACATTAGCGCTAAAAGAAAGACTTGTTTGTTTGACGAGCGTTTCATCAGGTGACGTCTCACTTTTGTCCCGTTTTTCTTCCGCCCCAAGAGTTTCAATATTCTCACTCAACTTGGTAGTGTCCGTTGGACTGAACTCATAATAGCTTTGTGGCAGCACATCGCTTTTTGCGGATGTCTCAAAGTAGTTCTTGGATTCTTCAATATCCTTTACATGCACATCCAATGTGGCTTCCTGTCCTTGACTGGCTTTGTCTTTTTCTTCAAGCGAGTCAGAAGCACTGTTTCGATCAACTTTCAATGGCACAACGGCTGTTCTCGCTGGTTCCCTAATTTCAGTCTTAGGGTCTTCTGATTGATTTTGTTTGGTAGTTTCCATTTTGTCTACCACACCGGGATTAGACAAGTTTTCTGCTGGTACTGATTCATCAGACTCTTCTAATGGTTCATCTCTAGCTTGTTCACTTGAAGGAACGTCACAGTGATCTTTCTCTTCAACCAAGGGAAGAGGAGATTTATCCGAGGCAGATTTTTCCGATTCTTTCGCACGATGTTCATCTTCTGTTTTTGCAGACTCGCACAGTGCATTGCTGGTGCTCTCCTCTGGCTGGGCTGCGAGTTCGAAGGATACTTTACAATCTTGCATGCCGAGTCATTTCAGCTAATAGCCTTGCTAGCAGCATCCACAAAAGCTAGCCCACACAGTCAAGCCGAGGCCTGCACATAGATACGGTAGCACTCCATCAAGCCAAAGACACAGCTCAGGGGTGGGGGGGCGGTAACAGCATCTAAGATGGTCGTGCAGAACTGGAATGAAGGAATGAGTTGCATGATGTTGAATGAAAATCAATGAACTAATATAGTGTATTCCTATTGTAAAAAACACAAGTATTACCATCTATGGGTGATTTAGTCAAACTTTTACATTGACTTTTATATTATTACATTTTCTATCAAATATTAAATAATTATTGTTAACAAAACAGGGACAAAACATTAAATTTTGAAACCACAGTTTAAAGAAACAATAGGAAAACATTGTAATCCTTTGCGCTGAGATGAATTCAAAGCAACACAAAAGACTTGAAACACCTGAACAGGTGGCTTTTGAGCAAAACCCACTAAATACATTTATAACACTATAAACAGTGAGAATTTGCAATGTAGCTGGCAACACTAATGTGCAAACAAGATCAACAGTAGAGGTGTTGATCGGATGCACAAAAGAAAGGGAGATGGATGACATTGTTTGAATGAAAAGCACAAACTTAAAACGCTAGGACAGTTTGTTTTTTTTTTTTTGGCACAAGAATCAAAGCGTAAGCTGGAAGAATTGAGAGCAACGACGAAGCAGGAAGGTTGGCAGCAAAGCTTGAGCTGCATTGTGATACACATATCAAAAGTACCCGTCACAGAGCAAAAAAAAAGGCCATGCAGAACAGAAAATGCACAATCACTCAAACATTTAAAGACCCACTCCGACCATCTTTTGAGCGTTTCCTTGTTGCCCCTTAATCACAATTATCAGACAAAATCATGTAAGCATTGTTTTTTTTAGGACATTGTTTAGTAGAAATTCACCTCAGAAATAGCATCTTTCTTCTGCTCCTGATTCACAATAAGAATAATGAAATACTCAGAAATGTAGTTTTGAGCTTCAAATTTGCAATATAAACATCCTCGTCAACATCAAGGAGGACGTTTAACTACAGGTTTTTATGAGTAACAAGCAAGGTTAAGTATTACTGTGACAATGCTAATATAGCTAACATGGCTAACATGTAACGTGACGGACTGTTTTTTTTTGTTACACATTAGTTAGTGTAGTGACAGCAACATATGTTCTAGTGGCATCTGTCAGTTTTTTTTACAAACAAATAAGGTTAGGTATAACTGTGACTAAGCTAATGTTGCTAACGTAGCTAATGTGGCTAATGTGCAACGGTGTTGGACTGCGTTTCCTTTTTTACACATTACTCACCACGTTGGGAGGTAGCATAGTGACAGCAGCATTTGCTTTAGGGCAGGGGTCGGCAACCTTTAACAGTAAAAGAGCCATTTGGCCTTGTTTTCTACTGATCAAAACCTAGAAGGAGTCGCATTGATGTACATTAGTTTTTAAGAAATTTGGATTTGCATTCATAACCTTCTTTTTGTTTTTTTATAAATGTGAATAATGTCTGTTTTTGGCACAAACGAAAGCAAAAAAATATATAAAAAGGTATTTGTTTACATTTTTATCTTTAGTAGCAAAAAAACAAGTTTGTTGCTTAATTACTAGCTTAACTTCAAATTAGCATAACATCTCTGTAAATTAAATCAGCCAAAAGTTTTAGCATGTTGTTGAAATGAAAGCTAAACTCAAAATTAGCCTCAAACCCCCAGTAGATAAGAAATTAGCTAAAAATGTTAGTATGTTGCTAAAATATTAGCTAAACTCCAAAATAGCATAAAAAACTAATTAGAGGCCAAATTTTCCAAAAAAAGCTAGCTTGTTGTGCTTAAACACTAGCTGAACTCCAAAAAAATAGCTTAAATTTCCTCAGAAAAAACATTAGTCAAAAACGTTAGCATGTTGCTAAAATAGAACCTAAATTCTAATTACCCAAAATAAATTTCAGTAGATAACAATTAGCTGAAAACATTAGCATTAAACTTAAATATTAGCTAAACTGCAAATTAGCATAACATTTCTCAGAAAAAACTTAGCAAGAAATGGTTAGAATACTAAAATAGAAGAGCTAAAATTCGTAAATTAGCCTAAAACTCCAGTTGGTAAACATTAGCCAAAAAACGTTAACATGTTGCTAAAATAGAAGATAAATTCTAAATAATCAAAAATAAATTTCAGTAGATAACAAATTAGCTGAAAACATTAGCATTTTACTACAATATTAGCTAAACTGCAAATTAGCATAACATTTCTCAGAAAACTTAGCTAAAAACGTTAGCATGTTGCTAAAATAGAAGCTAAAATTCTAAATTAGCCTAAAAACTCCAGTAGGTAACACATTAGCCAAAAACGTTAACATGTTGCTAAAAAATAATAGCTAATCTAAAAGCCAATTTTTTCGAATGTTACTATTATTTTACTTTTCTTCAGCCAGAGAGCCACTATGGAGAGATGACCCCTGCTTTAGGGCTATCAGTCTGGTTTTTACGTGTTGAAAACACATGTTACATGTTGCAACATGAACACGTTCAGGAATCTAGTTGTCTACGTATGGATGCATCAAAATGAAGCAGAGTAGGGAGATTGTGGCTCGCCTAGTGCATTTTGTATGTCGCATATAGACTCTTTTTCAAACACTATCTTTCTGTCTGATTCACAATGATTTGAACTGTGAAATACTCATTTTGAACTTAATTTTTGCAATTTAAGTCCTCCATTAAAAAAGTCACAAGTTAAAAACATGATTTTCATCGGAGTGGGTCTTTAAACTGCAGAAAAGGAAGAACTGTCAAAGGCGCCCCTGACTTTACTATATCGTAGCCACACACACCTTCATTTGACGGGCTGTGTGCATGGCTTCCTCCATTGAGGGCATCAGGTATCTGGGCTTGTTTGAAGCCCAGATCCTGGGCCTCTGTTATACAATCTCTTTGTTCTAGAAGATTGCTTCCTGGCTGCTCACTTTCCACTTCCTCCTGGTTAGTGCTGGCCTTTACATCCTGCGGTTGACTGACAACCTCTACTTTATGCAGCAGGAGGGGGCGACAAACAGATGAGACAATGGAGATGGGTTTACAAGACATGACCGGGATGATGGAGAAGAACGTTCTAGAAAAGTCTGCATGCATACACATTTAAGAAGGATCTATTCGAATATGAATTTGTCTTACATAGTTATGTACATTTAGCTAAACAAATTGTGACGACAGTAGCTTAACTTAAAAAAAACATGAATTTCTAAAGTAAAATATAAAAAAAGACAGCTAAAATTAAACCTAAACCTTTGTCATTTTGAAGGGAAAATCAAAAACAAATTATTAATTAATATTTTGGTTTTTAAGCAATTGCCATAAATAGTAAATATATTTTAAGCTAAAATTTTCTTTTCTCTATTTTTATTGTTTAAATTTTTTAAATAATAATAATTTAATATAATTTTTTTAAATATTTACATTAAAATACTTTTGAACTTTGACTTTATTTTTTTACATAGTTTTTTTAAATATGTTTTTAAAGTATATCTTATGTTGGGTTTGTGGATCGTCTATTTTCCAAACCCATTTATTTAAGATTTTAATGTGTTTTCTAACATGTATTTTGTGTCCATTTTTTATTCTTTTTATTTGAATTACATTTTTTTCAGTAAAAAATAGATAAATAAATTTAACACCAACAAGAATCCTAAACCATAACATATTCTCTTAGACTAGACCTGAGCTTCACATTTTGTAACGGGAATTCTCTTTAATGCTCAAAAAATGTAAATCATATTTAAATTGACTTACCCACATATATTTTTAAATTTAAAAAAAGAAATTGTTAAACAAAAATAAAAGACATTCAAACTCAACAAATAAGTGTATCAAAACCATTGACTGTATAAATGAGAACTGGACTGAGTGAATGTGAAGTCATCCATAGAGAATGGCTTACTTCCAACTATGACATGAATTATTTTTTTTTTTTTTTTTTAGAAGGACAGATGCTACAATGACATGAAAGTGAAGAAACGTCATCGTTTCTATGAAAGAATTTCAAATGTTTGGCGTGAGACCACATGCTTTTATTTCAGGCATCTGATTGGTCAGCTTACAACTTGAATAACTTGCAATACAAGAAAAAATATGAGGAAAAAATGATTAAGTACATGTAAAAGGTGATGACTACTATGGGGGGGGGGGGGGGGGGGGGGGTGCACTCAGTCCAGCTCTCTATGTACAGTCAATGAGCAAAACCCAAAATATTGATGATGCAGCAGCAGTGGCGGCACTGCAGTACATCCAATAAATCAAAGACTAAACTTTTGGACATATAAAAGTTCTTCAGATTCGGCCAAACATGGTGAAGTAAAGTTGATTCTAGTTCCAATTCCTAAAATATTAATGTATCCAAATGCAAAATATATCAATGGAAAACAGTTTGGTAGAATGGAGCTGAAAGACGTGAAAGATTGAACAAAGGAAGAACAAATTGGATAAATAAAAATGAAAACGATGGCGTGACCACCTAGCATGGGACGACACCGACGACCACAGGAGGACCAGGAGAAGGAGGATCGAGAACCCCTTATTTCAGTATCTGCTGGTTTTTAGAGGCGACTGCGCCACGCTCGGGACGGGGGCTTGAAAGTGTGTGTACCTTGTGCCACGGGCCCGGTCTGCTCCGCGGACGGAGAGGGGGGAGGGGAGGGAGGCAAATTGGCTGAGTCATCCGCTGCGAAGAGAAAGATAGAGGCAGACACACCGGGAAGACGAGAAAAGGAGGGGAAGGAAAGGAAAGGGGGGAAAAAAGGCGGAATTCTGCCAGCAGGTGGAGCAACGTGTTCAGCTTTGACTGAACCTTGTAAGAGGAACATCAACTACAATAGTTGTGATGTCTCGTATCATCTAAACTTGACTTATTTACGTCCTGAGGTGAAGTATATCCACTTTTCTATCTTTGTCCCTTGACTTATTCTTAAGTTTGAGGGCCTAAAGGCAATCCAGTAAGAGCTGTGGTACCATCTGAACCATCTAACTTCTGGATTTGCAAATTGACTGACCTGTTGTCCCAGCAGCCGCCCCGCCGTGGTACCCGTTCTCCCGGTAACTGTAGGCGGAATAGCCGTTCTCGCCGTTCTCCTGGCCGTTGGAGGTCCAGTGCTCGTCTGGCTGCCTGCCGTCTGCCATGCCTGCCACAGAGGAAAAAAAAAAAAAAAATTTGGAATGTGGAGAATAAGTGTTTTATCCCTTATTTTGTGTTCGGGTCAAAATACAATATAAGGGTAGTTCACATATTGGCCACCAGAGGGAGTCAGGTGCTGTACAATTCACTCCATCGACTCCTGTCTTTGTTTCAGCATCTCTATGCTGACATGAAAAACTGAAGGTATCTGTGACGAACAGGTCAGAACTGATACTGAGCTACTGCACGGCCCAAAATCACCAAGCCGCCTCCTGCCGGTGAAAAGCTTCTGTCACTGAAATGAGACTCCAACGACATGACACCCCGCAGTACAGAGCGTGTTAGAGGAAACAACGCCCTTCTTTTCCCCTCAAGCATCAGAGCTGTTACTGTGGCAACTGTATTGGGTCCAAATAGGGTCCAGCAGATGGCATTGGTCAACATTTACATAGATCCTTGGATTTGTGAACATGTCAAAAATGACCCGGTGGGATGGTTTTTCTACGAAAACTTTAAATGGGAAAGGTTGTTGAATTTATGTTGTTTAATTTGTCAAAAAAAAACTTCTAAAGTGTTACACCTCTGGTCACATAATAGTGTAAGGTAATAGAATGTGATACATTTACGTAAACCCTACATTCGTGAACGGGTCAAAAATGACCCGGTAAGATGATTTTCTCACAAAAAATTAAAATAGAAAATACTTGTCAAATTTTTTTTTCCTGAAATTTTATCCAAAAAAGTGCAGGGACAAATGTCACACATCTATCCGTAACAAGGCAACAGAATTTGATAGATTCATGAACGGGTCAAAAATGACCCGGTGAGATGGTTTTCTTACAAAAACTTCAAATGAAAAACACTTTCCAAATTTTTTTGTCCCGAAATTTTATCTAAAAAAGTGCAGGGGAAAGCTAAAATGTCACACATCTATCCGTAATGCAAGGCAACAGAATTTGATAGATTCATGAACGGGTCAAAAATGACCCAGTGAGATGATTTTCTTACAAAAACTTTAAATGAAAAACACTTTCCAAATTTTTTTGTCCCGAAATTTTATCCAAAAAAGTGCAGGGGAAAGCTAAAATGTCACACATCTATCCGTAATGCAAGGCAACAGAATTTGATAGATTCATGAACGGGTCAAAAATGACCCGGTGAGATGTTTTCTTACAAAAATTTCAAATGGAAAAGGTTGTTTTCCTGTAATGTGTGCAAGAACAGTTGGGTGACAACTAAAATATTACCCATGAATCCATATGGTGACGTAAGGCCAAAGAATTTGAATACATTTACATAAATCCTTTGATTTGTGGATGGGTCAAAAATGACCCGGTGAGATAGTTTTCTTAAAATAACTTCAAATAGAAAAGGTTGTTTAATTCTTTTTCCTGTTATTTGTCTAAGAACATTTGGGAGACTATAAAATTTTTAACACGTGTATCCATAAAGCAATGTAAGAATTTGATACATTTACATAAATCCTATTCGTGAACGGGTCAAAAATGACCCAGTGAGATGGTTTCTAACCAAAAAAACATGAAAAAGGTGGTTGTATATTTCCGCTCAAATTTCTCCAAAAACATGTGGGTGACTGAAATGTTCCACATATCTCCATTTAGGAAAGTACAGTAACAGAATTTGATTCATACGCATAATACCTTAGATTTGTGAAATTGGTCAAAAATGACCCGGTTAGAAATTACAAAAACTTTAAATGGAAAAGGTTCTTGAATTTTGGTGCTATAATTTTGTGTTACACATCTATCCATATGTAAAGCAAAAGAATTTGATTCATTTAGAGAAAGATTCATGAATGGGTCAAAAAGTGACCCGTTTAGATTGTTTTCTAACAAAAACTGTAAAAAAAAAAAAAAAACTGTTGAATTTTGAGTCCTGAAATTGGTCAAAAAGAGTTCAGGTGACAGTTGAAAGGTTCAACATCTATCCATATAGTAATGTAAGACAACAAAATTTGATAATTAATATTAAGATAAGAGCTCATACAACCTCACGTCATTTTAAGTTACTAACTAAACTTGAGTTTCTGTTGAGAAGACAGTTACTTTTTTAACAAGACTGACCTCTACTTTAGGCCTTAGGTTGTTTAGGCTCCCTTAAGGGGAGTGGGTGTGTCTTGAAACTCCCTTAAGGGACATCATAAAAATGGATTGTGCAATTGTTGTATCTACAAGTATTTGCAAGGCTAAGGTAAGATGCTCGCCCTTATGTCCTTATGCCCTTCCACTCTTAAGTACACTCATCGAGTACTTTGCATCTTAAAACTGCCACTCTCAGCTAAAAATCAAATGCATCCTTAAATGTTCGGCTACTGCGGACCTTTACTTACTCCTCTGCTGCCCCGCAGAGCCGATAACAACATCACTGCTGAGGTCTGCTGCAGCGGGAGGATGTGAGAAAAGAAAAAAAAAAAAAAGGAGGAGAAAGAAAAAGAGCCCCTTAAACTCAAATTGCCTCAAAGTGAGAGACTGAGCCAGGGGGCTAAAGCACGGGCAAAGCTGTTGCCAAGAAAGAAAAGAGGAGGGAGCGTGGTGAACTGACAGAGCGGATGGTGGTTTTGGAGAGACAGTAACCTGCTTTCAGCTGCTGTTCTGGCAACATCCTGTCAGATTCCATGAGTCGCCCCTAAATATCGCCCCTGCTTACGCAAAAAGATGGTTTTTCTAGCAGTAATTGAGGAAAAGCATTGCATGAAATACTTTTTGGAACAAGTTTTTTGTTTAAAGTGACGTAAAATAAACATATTACTTTTAAAAAGCCTACTGAAAAAAAGTATCAAAAAATCTGAATTTTTACTTTTTTTTTACAAACTTAATGTCTTCAAGATGAAAGATAGTAAACATAAAGTAGGTTCAAATTTAAGGGTTATTCAGTTATTTTTATTTAGCTAACCTCCATGCACATTCCTGTTGTGAATTAGACTTCTCTTCAGAAACCTAAACAAACTACTAGCAGCTCACTGGGACAATGCTAGCAGGTTTCGAAATAAATTACAGTTGGGGTCAGAAAAACACCCAAAAATTCATATCCAAGAATAAAAATAATCTTCTAGCACTTCCTATGACAATAAAACATAGTTTGACTAATACCAGAAGAAAGTTGGGACAACACTTTTTCATTTTTACTTTGCTAACATGCCAACCATGCTAACAGCTAATTGTGCTAAATACCCCTGAGGTGTTATCATTCTGGACACCGTTTACGTCCAGTAAGTTGTACATTCAAAGACAAGCAAACGTGTAGTTTGCTTGTGTGGCTGCATCTGGTAGGGCAATAGGCGTAAAACGAAAATGGTAAATCAGCGTTCAAGTTTGCTAACTTAGCAGATATTTTCAAAGCTACTATACAGTTTTAAATGAACTATCTTCAGTAACTGGTTCTAAAACTTGACATTTCACTTCAGAATTCCCAATATCTGTAACTTTGTTTATCGTTTTTCCACTTAAGTGGCAAAAGTTTATGTTTCCATGTAAACTATTTGGTGGCTTTAGCATTTGATAGCTACGCAAATTTGCTCCGCCACCAGGTCTCGGATAAACAAAAGAAGATAAATCAAAGATAAATGGATGCATAAATATATATATATATATATGGTGCATCAAACTATAAGGCATATTAGCCATGTTAGCCACATTAGCATTTTCACAATCCCTGTAACTCCCAATCTTGTTTTCAACCTGTAAAACAAAAAAATCTAATTAAATGTCCAGGTCATTATTATGAATAAGAGCTTGTTCTTAATAACTTACCTGGTTAAATAAAGGTTTAATAATAAAATAACGGTGAGTATGCTAAATCCCAATCTTGTAGAAACGTGTGACGCCGCTACATATTAGCCACGCTAGCGTACTCCATATTTAAGGCACTCACGATTATAGAGCGGACTGTCGTTAAAAAACAAAAGAAGAAGAACTTTAAGCGCACCTAATAGTGTGGGAAATGCAGTAGGTAAAATCTCAAATTTAGGACAAGTTAGCAAAATATTGGCTAGTTCCACCTTGAAATTAGCATTAGCTAGTTGGGCTCAGGCTGTTACCTGGAGTGAATCCTTCAAGCTTTGTAAACAAGCTCAAAAGCCTTAAAAATGTAATTAGATTATTCTTTTATAAATAATAGAAGAAAATATTTAATGTTTGAATCTCTTCCTAAATGTCTCTAACTTTGTGAGGATGAACTTATGCCAGACAGTTCGTCTTCTTGTTTGGGTTTGGCAGGTCTCCAGACTCTGCTCTCCAGGCTCGTCTTGTCATTGTGTGGTTAATGTGAACTGTCACTTCCGTCTCCCTTCCTCTTTGAGCTGTTTAAAGTGAGAACATGATAAACAGGAGCTGATTTAACAAGGCACATTGTCCTTTGGCAGGAACAATTTTTATTTATTTTTTTGTCTGGCAAGAATTAAATTCTTGAGCATGATCAGTAGTACTGTTGTGGTTATACTGAACGTGCCAAGACACGATGTTATCACTTTAAGGTATTAAGCACGACCCTTTAACCATTATATCGGGATTGGTTTATGAGCATGAATGAAACCAGTAATTAGATCCTTCCTGCTCAGCATCACATTCTCCCTATAGTCTTGAAGGGGCTAAATCAAAAGAAGCTAAATAAATAGATACTGTCAGATCGCATCATATCCCAGGTTGACGTTTCAGATTAAACATGCCAGTGTGGTTTTAAAATAGAAAAAAAAAAAGGTGTGGCCACAGCCCGGAGCCTCGTGGGGTTCTTTTGTTTCTCCTCCATGTCTTGAATTAATTTTTTTTTTTTGCCTTTCATCGCTGTTGTCTCACACTTTCACAGCTCTATCCAGCAACCCCCCCCCCCCCCCCTTCTTTTCCTACCGGCTTTGCCCCACCCTGGCTATAATCCTTACTTCCCCCCACCCCCGCCTTGTCTGCGCCTCACCGACCCCACCCGGATCTGGGTCACCCATATTGCCTCTGTGCAGCGGCGCTCGCATTGGAATGTCACCATTAATTTGGGGAGGAGACCGCGTGGCAGCGTTTCAGCGGGCCGACCTGCCGTAATCCGTAAAAAGCGTGTCTGGGTATTGGAAAACATTGGACTAGTGTACAGTAATTATTTCCAGACGATCCAACAAAAAAAATCTGTGCAATTTTTTAAAAGTTTCAATCACTTTTTTGTAAATTTGATAAATATCCAACATCACCGCAAAAGGCAAAACCGCGAAGTGGCGAGGGACCATTGTATTGACTTCTAGTATAATCATAATGTAGAGCGTTTCACTGAATTTTCTACATGAAAACATCAGTTTCTTTTTTTTTTTTTTTTTTGGTGGGATAAACAAACAAAACATGTTTTAAGCTATTTTCACGCCATTACTAAAGTACATAAACTTTTGCGCTTTTATAAGAAACTATCCAAATTTATTCCCGTACCCTTTAACACCAGATATCTAGATCCAGTGTTGACATTCTTTCAACTACTCTTCAACCATAATTATCGTAATTACAGTTAATTCTGAAGTGGGGAAAAGTAGCTTAGAGCTGACATCCAACACGATATGCTTACGCAATCAACGTAAATAAGCTAATTCACGCTGATCGTCTAAATCGGGGGTCGGCAACCTTTAAGAGTAAAAGAGCCATTTGGGCTTGTTTTCTACGGATCAAAGCCTAAAACGAGCCGCATTGACTTACTTTAGCCTGTAAGAAATTTGGATTTGCATTTATAACCTTTTTGCTTTTTTTTAATAAATATGAATAATGTCTATTTTTGGCACAAACAAAAGCAAAAAATATATAAAAGAAGCTAATATCTTTCAAAAGGGATTTTGTTTTTACGTTTTTAACTTTAGTAGCAAAAAAGCATGCTTAATTGCTAGCTGAACTGCAAATTAGCATAACATTTCTCTGTAAATAAAATCAGCCAAAAAATTTTAGCATGTTGCTGAAATAAACTAAACTCAAAATTAGCCTAAAACCCCCAGTAGATAGGAAATTAGCTAAAAATATTAGCAAATTGCTAAAGTATTAGCTAAACTCCAAATCAGCATAAAAAACGAATTAGAGGCCAAATTCGTCCAAAAAAATCTAGCTTGTTGCTTAATTACCATCTAAACTCCAAATTAGCATAAAATTCTTCAGTGAATTAAATTAGTCAAAAATGTTAGCATGTTGCTAAAATAGAAGCTAAAACTATAAATTAGCATAAAAACCCCACTAGAAAGCAAATTAGCCAAAAACGTTAGTATGTTGCTAAAATAATAGCTAATCTCCAACTTTTTGGAAATTACTATTTTATTTTTCTTCAGACAGAGAGCCACCATGGAGAGATGAAAGAGCCACATGTGGCTCTAGAGCCGCAGGCTGCAGACCCCTGATCTAAATGGTCTAAGAGTTACGATGGTTGATAGAGTGTCTGTTTTTAAGGTGTTACTGGCGACATCTCCAGTGTTAAAGGGATAAAGAAAATTTAAAAAGGAAACTAGCATTCTACAAGGCTACCTAAAGTACTGGTTGCTAAATATTGTGTACAGGATTTAACCCTTGTGCTAACCTAGGCATGTTTACATTAAAAGTGGGGTCATTTAGACCCAACAAGAAACTTTTTTATTTCAATATTTTTTTTTTTAATCTTCACTGGTATCCGTGGCAGACATAAAATCCTGTCCACATTTGTCATGGGAGAGATTGCACATCAATATAAGGGTTGGGTCATCTGGACCCCATTGGATAGCACAAGGGTTGAACTAAGTAAAAATAAAAGTAAGAAAATAAGTGGGGTACTTGGATATGATACCACACACCTATCCGGAATAGATATTGTGACTCAATAGCCTCGTTTGCAGTTAGCGGTTTGGTATTTTGAAGGTTCCTTTGTTAAATCGACCCGTAAACTCTTGTGCTATCTTATGGGGTCTAGACGACCCAAGCCTTACATTGACGTGTTATCCATCCTATTACAAATATGGTTAAAGGTGGACAGGATTTCATGTGTGCTATGGACACATGTGGGAAAAAAATAAAAATTCAATGCGCTCTCTTGTGGGGTCCAGATGACCCCACTCCCAACGTCAACAAAACCTAGGATAGCACAAAAGTTACACAGTACCCAAACCATACATCTTGGGGGGCCCCCATCGGTTCCAGGTCCACTGAAAAGTTGACAGCGCTGTAACCACCCGTTGATTGGCAGAAAGTGATGACTTCATTAGAAAGCACCAATATAGCGCTAATATAAGCTAACGTTTTCAACGTTTGTAAGCTTTTGGGGCTTTGCGGTTACTCTTTTGGTCACAAATCTATGTTAAAAATATGTGAAAACAACAGTAAGGCCTGGTCTGTGGTGGAACTGCAAAATTTCGTTGCCATCCTTTGGCAATGGTATGATACGAGGTGAGCTAGCGGCACGCTATCAGTCTACACCACGTATGTGCCGTGAAAACGAACTGCTCCGTGGAAGCGAGGCTTAACTGAATGGAAATGGTCGCCAGAATTACCTTGACCGTACCGTACCACTCCTTACCTTAGCTTACCGGACCGGACACTTCAGTGGAAACGAGGCTAATCAGTCTGGATGGCAGGATGTCTTTTCATTTTGGTGCTCAAATGATTGGAACTTTTACCAAAAGATACTGCATTTGGAAACTCTGATTCCACTCCCTGCTTTTAAATGCAGAGTAAAGGACATTTTTAAAGAGTCGTGTACATGTTTTCTTAATCGTTAACTTATATGACTAAAAATGGTTCTTAATGTTCTGCTTAGTGAAATAAAGATTATGAATGAATGAATGAAAACCGTAGAATTGTGGTCCAAAATGAACAAGACAATCAATTGGAAAATTTAAAAAATTTATTGGTTCATTTTCTCATTTTTTTCTAAAAATTCAATTTTATAGGATAATTTAATTACAAAAAAATCTTTTACAGTATTGTTGTCCAAGAAACCAGTAGATTTGATCAATTACACAACTGTTTTAACAAAAAAAGAGATGCTTTTAAGATCGTTCAACTATTTTGAGCGGTTATGCTTTAAATGTCAACACTGATGTTCTACATTTGGGGAAAACAAAATCTTTTAAAGTTTCATCAAACTCATGCTGTCCACTCTTATTCGTTTTCTTCCTCAGATTATCTGTCCCATCTGGCTTTTCCTTCTGTAACGTAATGAGATTTTATGCTGCTAAACCCCAACTGCTGCTGTTACCTGTATGATCGGCAAACTTCTTCAATTCGCATTAAAACAGTTCTGCCCGGGCAAACGTTTTTTATGAATACGAGAAACTTCAATCAGTTGCCAATCGTTTTCTAGACTAAACAGCTGCAAGCACCTAGTGGAGCTAAATTAAGGAGTTGGGGTTTAAAATTGGCTGATTTTTAAGCTTTTAAAGGTCAAAATTTTAAAATGTGGATGATTTTCACGCTTTTAAAGGTCATTTTTTTTTTATGTAGATGCTTTTAGGGTAGTAGTGTCGTCGTCAGTGTGTTGACGGTCACACACCATAAACTTGTAATCAACTCAAAGCAGCAGCAGCATCAGCGTCAGACAAACAGATTAAGTTTTGCTGACTCAAAGGCATGCCATGGAATTAAAGTATAATGACCGTGACAGCAAAGTGTGAATGAAGTGTGTAGCCCAAGCATGACTAGAAAGACACAAAGTGTATACAGAAAAGAACATAAGGTGAAGGGAGGGGATTTCCGCTCATTGTATGTAATAACAGCCATATAGAGGCACCGGGATTATTCTACACGGGTTACTGTTTTTCCATCTGTTGAGACACTTTGAACATGTTGTAGTGTATTATACTGAGTTGCAAATATAATAAACATTTAAAACATTTAATGTTTGATCCATTGACTATATAACAGAACTGGACTAAATGAGTATGATTTCACCCATAGAAATGCCTCAATTCTAGATCCAATGAAAGTCGCCATTTGGACATTGCCACGCTGGAGCTCATATGCATGGAAACCACTCTTGCCAATGAGTTGTGACCTTGCTGGAAGTCCATACCCCTACCATTTGAAAGTAGGCTTTGGAGAACCTGACAGTAAAACATCTCGAACAGTTGACCTGGAGACCAGTTGGCAACAAGTGATGCCACAAACGATTATTTTAATAGGCGACTAATCACCGACTATTTTTTCAGATTAATCGACTAATCAGGTCATGTGTAAAGTAAATTAAGATGTAAAACACACATCTTAACCATCATTAGCTTTAAACTAACTAAAAATTAGATATATAGCATTACCTGTGATAATGCTAGTCTGAATGCTGTAAGATGAATTTGGCCGCTGAAGATGCTAGTGCTGATAGCTGAAGATGCTGAAATTGATAGCTGAAATCGCTAAAGCCAATAGCCAACTAAAATATTAGTTAAATGCAAAATTAGCCTAAATAACTGAAAAATTCCTAAATTAGCCAAAATAGCTAGCATGCAGCTGAAATATTAGCTAAACTCCAAATTAGAAAAAAAAAAGAAAAAATTCTAAATTAGACAAAATAGCTAGTATGTAGCTGAAATATTAGCTAAACTCTAAAATAGTCCAAAAAAAGCCTTATTTAGCCAAAATAGCTAGTATGCACCTGAAATATGAGCAAAATTCAAAATTAGCCAAAAAAAAACCCTCAAAAAAATCTTAATTACACAAAATAGCTAGCATGTAGCTGAAATATTAGCTAAACTTCAAACTAGCCCAAAAAAGAAAAAAGCATAATTTAGCACAAAATTGCTAAAAAAATTAGCCAGAATAAAGGAAAAAATCCTAAACTAGCCAAAATAACTAGCATGTAGCTGAAATATTAGCAAGACTTCAAAATAGACTAAAAAACCTTAATGTAAACCAAAATAGTCCAAAAAGCTAGCAGAATGGCATTATAACTTTCTACTTTACTTCACTCTGACTCCATATAATATAAAGTAACGACTCATCGACTATTAAATGGCTTGTTGACTATTTTATTAGTCAACTAGCCGTCTATTAATCGACTAATCGTGGCAGCCCTATTGGCAGCATATATCTGTATTGAGGTGTCTAATCGGTCCTTTATAACTTGAAAAGACTTGCAATATAGAAAAAATATATAGTCAAAAAGTCAAATGACAGAGTAATAGATGTTTATTACTCAATAAAGTCTACAAGATTTTAGCTTCTTGAAGCTAGCAGGTACTTCCTATTCCTTTTCCGATTAATCCAGATCTCTAATAAGTCAATGATTTGAACTTTCCTACTTTTCTAATACTAATACCCCGTTGGGATTTTTTTGAAAAAGTTCGCCTAAACTTTCAAGCAAAATATGTCCAATGATGTCCCGGCCTCCAAACCCATCTCTCCAATATAGAAATATCCATGTGTGTACCAAACAGAAATCCTGATTCTATGAAAGATTTTCCTGTTGATAAAATTGTGTTTCTATGCCAACATAACATCACTTTACATGAAACTCTACATCTGTTTGAAATGTCAATATTTTTATCATCCAACCCCATCACATGGACCTTCCTCCCCCTTGCCAGAAACCCATGGAGATGTTATTGTTCCTATGGTAACAGAGACAGAGAGTAGTCAGATGAGGATATTAGCTGGACTTTAACCTTGCTATGGATCCAGAAATAGGTCACCAGATCCTGCAGTGGCCCCTCGAGGGTTTTGGCTAACTGCGTTGACACAAATGGAAGCAGATCCTTTTAAAGCCATCAATACTCCAGGAATGGCTCTGCTTGGGCAATGGTGGTCGGTATAGAGCTATGATGAATTAGTATCTCTGATATTCAAGGTGTGTCCTTGTTCAGAAGTCAGACAAATATCTGCAAGTAGACAATAGTCGTAAGGTAATTGATGAAGATGTTTAGGATATTTTGGTCATTACACTGGGAAATATCAGGACATTTTAGGAGGTGGAGTCCATCTATCACTACAGAACCACACTGTTGTCTCTTTTCAACTTAGCGGTACTGTACGGTATAGTATGGTTAAGAATGATTCCAGTTAATTCAGGTGAACTTTTCCACTCAAAGTTGGAGGCGTAGACCAATTGCTTAGCTGCGTCATAGTAGTTCAATTACAGCAAAACGGATGCGATCAACAACAACTATAGTGGTCTTCGAGTAGTTATATTTTTCCGCTTGTCATTTGGTTCTTCATATATACAAAGCATCTAATGTTGTTTGAGAGAAGAGCGGCAGAGAGGAATCCAGCCGAAAAGAGGAGAAAACTTTTGGCACTTTCTTTAGTCATAAGGACCGTCTTCCAATCAACGGGTTTCTTGTGTAATGACAGTAGCTCCGCCCTAAAGTTTCCATTCCATTTTTCTACAACCAACGGGGGCCCTAAAATAGTACAGTCCGATATGGTTTTATGTATCCATTTTATTGTTGAAATGCTTCAAATACTGTACTTTATCGTACAGTACTGTTCCGTACAATATCACACTGTACCGTACCGTACTATATTTTGTCATACCATATCATACCAGTGCCATAGCCTACCATATTGTACCATACCAGTATCATACCTTACAATACTGTACCATACCAGCACCATACCATAACATGCCATATCATTGTACCGTACCGGTACCATACTAAATCATATCGTACCATATCATACATACAGTACCATACTGTATCATTTTGTACCATACATGTATCATACTGTACTATACAGTACCATACGCACCATATCGTACCATACCCTGCCATAACATAAGATTTATCAGTTAAAACAAGGGTTAATAAAAAAGGGTTAATTTTTAAGCAAAACTTGCATTTGTATATTAGAGTTATTCTACTTTTTTGTCATTAAAATTGCAAAATAATGCGTTTGAAATAGATTCAAAGTTGATAAATTTGATCCTTATTTGGACTGTAAATGTCACAAATTCAAAAATACATCCATGTTTTCAAAAAAATTCTTTCAAATGTAACAAATAACAGACATTTTATCAGCATAAATATTCTTTAACATTTTATGGCTTTCAAAGATTACTATCAAAGAGTATCTCAAGAAATCAGTGACATTTGGAAAAGAAGGATCAATTATTATTCAAAAATTATTCTGTGATCTTTTAGTATTGTTTTTTTTTTTTAAAAAAAAGAAAGAAAAAAAATTCATGCATAGGCCGTATGGTTGATTCAGGCAGCTGCAGCTAATCAGGGGCCCTCTATGCTCTCAAATCTGTCATAATAATGTGAATGTGCATGTTTATGTGCTAGAAAAAGCTTTGTATATACAACCAGTGTGTCATTATTTTCGAATTTGAAAGCTGGCCAACATTCCCACTGTGACATTTTAACCAACAAACAGCTCTTCTTCAAGAGTACTGCATGCCCATCCATCTTTAACTATATTAGATTGTGAAGTCGCCTTCATGCATGACTATTTCTTTATACTTAATCAACTATAAAACACAGTTTACTAAATCGGAGCTCCAACGGCTCAAATGGTTTGAGTTATACATAGATTTCCAAGGTAAATTGTGTCAAATCAACCCAATCGTCGAGTCCTAATCCGTCTCCACCGTTGCCAAGCGCAGTTCCTCGGTTACACACCCAGAAACAGCCAAACAAATCATCTGGATGAGTGCAGCTACTTAGGTCACACTGTGTGGGGGCCTCGTGAGTCATGAGGAAAAATGTGTGAATTGGTAATGACAGAAATTAGGAGTATGGTACTTGTATGTTTGGATGGCGGCTGTCGCTGGATGAAAAGAATATAATTAGGCTGAGAAGCCGCAGTCAAGCAAAATCAAATGTACCAGTCAGAGCTTTCTGTGCAGTGTCCAGTCAGTGAAGGAGGGTCATTCTGTATATTCTTGCAATGTGTGGAAGTAAAGTAGCCTTGGGCTAAAGAAACATCTGGCTTACTTTGACTTATATATGTTAAGTTTTTGGCTTGATACATTCGTTTTCTAACCCATAGCATTCTAATAATTTTGGACTTCACTGCATCTTCTAGAGCCAGTCGTAACAGACGTGTTCACACTTGGCTATCCTAATGGCATTCAGGTGCAAATGACCACCACCAAAGTTGAGGTCATTTGGCCTGTATAATTCCTCAAATCTGTGGTAAGGCGTCAACAGGTGATGTGTCATGGTCAACTACAACAGCGCGGTTTGTTGATCTGATATTAACAGAAGACGACTCACGTTGCATGTTCTATGAACTGTATGTACAGTGTACTGCCAAAAAAAATGACAAATTTACTTTTATATGCATATAAACTTCCTAATCTATAGTTTATGTTGATATGTCAATCTTTTTCTAGTTATAGCAGCTTCATCTCCTCTAGAAGGCTTTAGATTATGAGAATAATTGACGATAAGATGAAAAAAGTTGGCTTGCATTCTACAGTCCAATTTTCCCCACAAAGCTTTTTTATTTTTTATTTTAAGGGCTTGATTTACACAACTGGTGTCCAGTCAGGTTAGAACAGGGGGAGGTCATGTCTGAGCGCTTACCAGAAAGATGGAAACATGGAATTGTTCAAAATTCCTTGATATGGTAAAGAATTCCTTTTGGCAGAGTGTTAGAGACCAAGGACAATTCAGAAAACCACACCCGGCCTTCACAGATGGAACAATCCAGTCAAACCAGGACTGTTTAATGAACACCAAAACCAGACTTGTCCATTAGGCCTTAATCACAACTGCCCTTACAGGTAAATATGGGCTACGCATGAGCAAAAAAAGGGGAAAACTTGTACAAAGGTGGTCCATTATAAATAGCAAGTGAACCCGTAGAGCAAAGATGTTGACACGACAGGTCGTAGCAACCACTGAACTTAAGTAAAAGTAGGTGACAAGCAGGTGTGTCGCACAGATTTTCAAAACCCATAAATCCTGCGCACTGCGTCCCCCCTTAGGGATATTCAAGTAATAAGTTTGTACTCTCTGGACGCCCCTATGTGCGAACCTTGATCTAAATGTTAGAATTTACAAACAATTATGTCGTTTTTGTGAGCATCTTATAGGTGATAACGTATCCAACACATTCTTGTCCTCGAGTCGTCACATATTGACTTTTGGTTAAGGACCCTTCGCGTCACTTACTGAGATTTCGGGTGTCCATAACTCGTTGTTTTTTGACGTGTTGGTCAGATGTGCACTGGTCTTAAGATACATCCAGTATAAGTACCCTAACCATAACCCGGTACTGGTTCGTGTCCGATATACAGGTTCGGGTCTGGTACCCCATCTGGTTCGGCGTCGGGTTAGGGTACCGGTACAGAGTTTTATACACTCTTTACAGTTGGGGATCTGTGATTTAATGGGAACGGTCAGTACGTCAAAAAACGACGAGTTGGGGATACCCAAAATGTCAAAAAGTGACGCGGAAGGGGTACCTAACCAAACGTCAATATGCTGACGACTTGGTAATAAGAATGTGTTGACGCATCACCTTCACACCCCGTGTTGTGGCATTTACCTGAGTTCAGTAAGGGGCCAGTACACGCAAATTATAAATGTCTTGCATGTGGGCATAAGGGTACCATACATCACTCGTACATGAAATATGCGCATGTCACTCTTGACTTATCTGTACCACTCTAAATTAACCTTTTAATCATTGTCCTATTGTTCATTTTAATTGCATTTTATTGTAATTGTATTTTAGTTCTATTTTAATTGTTTTAACTGTATTTTATTTTCTTGTATTGATGCCTTTTGACCAAGGTCTCCCTTGAAAAATAAATGTAGTCTCAATTGGATTTCCTAGTAAAATAAATAAAATAAAACATGATACATGTGAACAACTTACAAAGACTTTACCACACAATCACAGACTCCATTTTTTAAGACATCTCTTGAGGTGCCCACATGAGTTCAAAGGGAATCGCAAGATCCTGCTCCTGTCTATGACCCTCCAGGGGCCGGACAACCCTGTACCAGGTCAATCTCCTATACCTATACTGGGTCATGTGACCAAAGCATTAGATAGAGAAGTGTGATTCATCCGTCCACTGTTCTAGAGTGCTGCATCTGCGTGCTTTACACCACTGCATCCAATGACTTACATTGCACTCGAGATGCAGCTGTTCAGCTATGAAAAGCCATTGAGATGGCTGCACTGTTCTTAAGATAATCTGAAGGAGGTTTCAAGGTCTGTAGTGACGACTCTGGAGAAAGTTTCTGCATTTCAGCATTGCTGACCCCACACTTTCAGATCACGAGACCAAACACTTCATGGCTAAGTTGCTGTCATTGCCTATCACTTCAACTTTTGCTCAAACGCCACTGACAGTTGACTGTGGAATAGTCCGCAGTGTTAAGAGGTCACGGTTGGACTGGTTGCAACAGAACCACCAAATGTTTTCAAAGCAGTCTGGAGGATATTAGGCGTCTGTCCCCATAAAGGTGACTGAATCAACTATATTTCATTATGTGGATTGGTAAACAAATGCTATTTTTATATCTGATAATCTGTGATGCATTAAATCGTTTGAGTCAACCATTATAAGTTCTGTTTTCTTACCTGAGATGAAGAGCTGCCGTCACTGGTTATTGAACCCAACAGTTTCCACGGTGAAGAGTCTTCTCAAAGACGCAAAACAGAAAAGAAACAAAGAGGAGAGAAAAAAAACATGTTAAAATACCTGAAAATTGTGTTTCTTTGTGTGAACTGAAAAGAAAAATAAATATTATTTTTACATGATTTTGATGTAGTTGGGCGATGTGGAAAAAAATATATTTACGATATAAATTATTATATATCACAGTAAAAAATATATATCACGATATAAAACAATCAAGTATGTTTTAAGTAGGGGTATAATGGATCACAAAACTCACGGTTCGGATCGCGTCACGGTTTTAGGGTCACGGTTCGGATCATTTTTCGGATCAGTAAAAAGTAAAAAAAAAAAAAAAGCGACAAAAAACAACAATATAAATTAATTTTAATACATTTTAGGAAACGCTTCAAATCATATATTCAATAAGCATTTAAAGTACTTCACACACAATATTTCTATATACATCATAACATTTGGTTATTGAAGCCAATTAAAACAAAACATCTTTAAACTTTGAACACAAATAAAATGCTAAAACATAGTTTCTGATTATATTTGCATGTCTTTAGACCAAATCTACCAAAACTGAGAGAAAAGAATGCTTAAAAATAGTGTTGAAAATTCCAAATCTATCTGGATTATCCCTTAAAATTAAATCATAAATAAAACAGTTACAATTATTTTTTGGTATTAATTGCTTTATTGAAACTAACTGTGGGAACATTTAAATGTTTTAAATAATAATTATCTGTAAAACGTGGCACTTTCGCGCCCGCTTTTCCTGATGATTTTTGACCACTTTGGCTTGCCATACCATAGTTCAGTGACAGCACCGCAGGTCCGTTACGGAGAAGCAGCTTTCTCCTGTGCGGGACAGCTGCTGCTTTTAACTGGGAGATTCTTTGAACCCAGTAATGGAAATGTGTACTGATGCTTTTAGTCAGCTCTTAAAATTAAATAAACCTGATATCTATCAATATCTAGTAACGCCGCTTATTCGGCCTTGTTTTAGCTCATAAATTAAAATCCAACATTATTCTGTATTTCAGAGCAATCAATATTTAACTACATGATAACGTGATAATAATAATAATTTAATTAGTATAATTTACTATACTGTAATCCATTTATGAAAATCGAAAATCTGCAATTTGGATGTCCCAAATATTCATACTCAAATTTTTGGGAGCAGATTGCGAGAATCTGAGTGCTCAGATCCTTGTTACAGCCCTGATCCAATCTTACTTTTTATAATCTCATACTTTCCTTGAATGATAGAAGGTTTGATGTGTTAGCATCGGCGCGAGAATAGCCTCCTAATTTACATATTGCTGTCTTCTGCTCATCATCGGACGTCTTGAATCCAAAATGAAGCCAAATCACAGACGTACCCCTCTTTCTTCTTGGGCTGCCTGCATCAGTGTATCTGTCTGTTTCAACTTTGGGGAAACAACTTGAAGCTCTTCCGCGTCCATCGTTCTGCACTTGTAAGTAACGTAAAGTCTGTCGTAAAACTTGCGTAAGTGCGAATCAAAGAAAGTAAAGCAGTTTTATGTCACAAAACGACACAACAGTTTCCTTGCGAAGAATCTCAATTTAATTTGTCTTTATTTTACGTGTATACTGTTTTATAAATCATTAATAATATTATATTTAATGACATATTTGTCATATTGGCAAATTAGGTTATAAACTAAATAAACTATAGAAGAGAATGACACGATAGACAGTTTTCTATCGCCCACACGCTATGTATGGTCATATCACCCGGTACTAGATCTCGCCATGGTCGCAGTTTCGTTTGGGACAGTCGCATGTGACATACGCTCACGCACTAGCTGAACCCCGTCACCTGAACACCACCGCCAGCAATAATCCACACAAAATACAACCCGTCTAGATGTTCAAGTCCCATGAATGAAGACAGAAACTCAAGAGAGAAGAACCAGAAACGGCCTTTTCAAGGGAACCGTAGGGATAGCGTCCAAATAAGATAATCCAGGAAGAAATCAAAGTGATTATTTTTTGTAAGTAAGTGATTACGAGTGTCCTCCAGAGAGCGGTTTGAGAGATTCTTGGATTGGTCGACCGCTATGCTTGGGGCTGAGCCAGAGGGGGCGATGGGTTAAGTCTTAAGCCAGCCTTGAAGAAAGGCAGATTTGCTCTTTTTGCATCGCGCTTTGGGAGCATAAGGAGTGAGGTGGAACATCCTGTTAGTGTATTAAATAAATGTGAGCAGACAGTCAGGGAGGGATTTCGGGGGGCCAAAACCAGCATTTGGAGAGAGAAAAAAAGAATGAAACAGAGAATGGGTTGGAAGGACAACGACTAACACAAGCAGAAATAACAATTCTTCAGGAAGAGGACGTACAAAAACCTCAGAATTTGCAAAAGTTATTTACTACCATATTTATTTACTACCAGTTCATAATAAACATTTGTTCTATAATCAATCTTTTGTCTGTAGTTATATCACTTACGTATTTTAAATTTGCAATATTTTAAAGGGGCCGTACTAGGCTTTAAGTAAAGTAAACTGTATGATCATATATTACCTTTAAAACACTAAAAAACAAAAATATTTATGAAACATGAGTCATTTTTGTGAACTCTTCTCATACCCAGAAGTAAAGCGACTCGATCTCTGAGGCACCGCCTTTTCCTCCTTAAGGGTCCTCCATTTTCTAATGTCAACGGGCGTGTCACCCCAAGAAAAAAAAAAGTCCAGTTTTTTTTATTGATGTACCTACAGTGTCGCCAGGGTGTTTAGCTCCAAACTTTGGCACAGACAGAATGACAGTGGCCAATCAGTTCGTTTTCCAGTGAAATTCTGTAAAAATGTCATTATGCTTCATTAACCTTTATCAAGTATTGACATGATCTTCAATATGTGGTATTTTTCTGAGTGTGGGTAGTCTCACGTGTTCCAGGAATGGGTGAACCAAAGGCCAAGTCTCTAGTGTCATCAGTTTGTTTTTTTAAGGATTTTTTTGTTCACACATTTCTAATTTTTCAGTAATTTTCAGGTAGGTTTTTTGGATCTTCCCATGTTTTTATTTTCCATTTAGTTACAAATATCAAATTTTAAGAATAAAAGAAAACAACTCTAATTTATCCCGTGTTGTCATATTTTAATCTATTTTTTATGACAAATACTTTTTATTTGGTATATTATATTGGGCAAAAATTACCCGACAAAAGTGATGATGAGACTTTTCAGAGCTAAAGATCTAGGGTTAAACAAAAATCCTTTTCACGCGTACATTTCTGCCTTTGTTAATAATCCACATTCAAACCAATTCTCCCAGTTTGTCCCTCGCTTTTCTCACCAGGAAATAACCTTCTCCCTTTCTTTATCAGTAAATAGTCTCTCCACTTTTCCCCCAGGAAAAGAGAGATTATTTACTGATAAATAAAGGAGAAGCTATTTCACATAAAGGCAAACCTGTAAGAAATAGTTTGAATGTGGAATATTAACAAAAACAAATAAAAATACAAAAAATAACTATTCTTCACACATGCAATATGTAATAAGATAAGCTCCTCATAATAATAAACAAACACATAAAATAGAAGAAATTATAAGAAAACCCAAAGCAAGCAGAACACGGAGGAGTAACCTGAAGGCGCACCCCCCCGGGCCCCGTGCGCCCGACTGGGTACACAATGTTAGGAGGACACGGGGCGAGAGAGGCCAGAGGACAAGCAGGACTCCGTGAGCCCGAACACACACACCCCAGCCGAGAGTGAGAAGACACTCATATTCAAGTATGAAATGTAGAAATAAACGATCAAATAAACAGTTTGCTTTGACGATATCTAGTTTGTAATTGTAATCTTTGACTGAAACTCTCCTGGATAAATTCCACGTAAACTGTGTACCAACTGGCTTCTTTTTTGAAGTTCCGATAAAAATGACCAAAACCAGTTAAGCAAAAACATTTCGAAACGATAAAGATCCTTTCTTTGTAGTAGTTATTAGCTGCCTTTCCATTACACATATGCGCAAAACTCAATAGAAATTCTAGGAATCTCGAAAAAAACCCAATTACAATTACAATGTTCCCGTTAAATTGTAATTATTTGAATACACACACAAACCAATTGATTCAATACCTCATTCTAAAGCACAGCGACACATGTGAGCTTTGACTCACAGCAGATACATTCCAATTTCTGTCACAGCACGAGCGTTCATCGTCATCTAATCAAAGGAGACGTCGGCGTCTCATTCAAGACATAGAGCGGCAAGCCACGTGAGGGCAGCTGCGGTGAATCGTGATTGGTGATTTTACAGAGGATCCAACAATTCCGCGTGACACGCTCAACTTTTGATTAGCTGTGTGATGCTAGGTGTGGTATCCAGTTGTTGGTCACGTGACTTAATTCGAAAAAAGTGTTTCCATTGCAATTTTGTGAAGTGTCAATTTTCAGACGCCTCAAAAACCCCTTATCTCCAAGTGCAAAACAACTCTTTAGTTTTTCTAAATTTTCTAAATTGTCAAAAATCAAATTTCCACAATTTCATAGTGAATAAAAATGCAGCTAGTGAGCCACTTTTGGCTAACTGAAACCTGAAAATGTGTTTACTTTCAGCTTAAAAGTAGCCATCAAAGAAAAGATCAAAGGATTTGTAATTTTCTTATTACTAAATGATCAAAGAAAACCAATTATTTAAGAAAACATTTTGTAGTTTGTGAATTGTTTGATGAAAATGTTGCGCTAAAATGAAAGAGGGATCACATGATATCCAACCCCATCCTTCACGCACCAAAAAATTTTTTTGATAAATTAGTTTTTTCAAAATTTTTGTATTTCTATTAGGAAAATATCTAATTTAGTAGATAGTAGTAATAGTTATTAATAGTTAATAACTAATAGTTAAACTTCCATTAATAACTGATATTGTGTTATTTTTTTCATTATCTTTTCAAGAAAATTGAGAAATATAACAAACTTTAGTATCATTTATTTATTTTTAAAGCTCTAGAAAGATCTATTTCTCATCATATATTTGAGCTACATCCCATTTCGTCTCTTTTTCTAGCAACTACAACTGTTCCAGGATGCAACCTATAATTTATCACCTTCCTAAACCCAGAAGGAGGTCGTGAACTGTGACAGCGGCATTCAACAAACTACCAATTTCTCTTGAGTCCCTGAAAGGTTGAGCATCACTGGAGAGCCTTTAAAAAAAAAAAAAAAAACTCCAACTCGTATACTGAGCTTCACCCATGTGCCGCTCTCAAGAGACAAAGAGGCCAATTGGGTCATACAGAAGACAAACCGAGAGAAAACGGAGGAAAAGAAAGAGGTCAGACGCTAATCTAATCCACAGATTTCCCTTCTTTTTTTTTTTTTTTTTAAATCTTAAAACGAGGCAAACAGGAAACCACTTTTGTTCTTAGTGTTTTGCAAGAACACCAATAAACGATCCAACAGGGGAAAATAAAAGATTCTTAGAATTGTCTGTTTTGCTAGGAGCGCTCCAGTCATAAAAGGAATTCAAGAATTTCACAAAAAATGAGAAATGCTACAAAATAAACTCTAAAAATCTCAATGAAAGTTACAGGGAAAGACAAATCTCTCCTATTTGCTCTAAAAATACTGAAACAATTCTATTTTTTGTGTTATTTAAGAGAGACAACGATAAATTAAGAATAATGTTGCTTAAACATATGTAAACATTTCATTCAGAGTAGCATTTTGTCAAGAAAATGTTCTTTATTTGCCAATTTAGATTTAATTACTCTATTTTCTATAAGGCATACTTAAGAGCTTTACCTTTTTTCAAAAGACGTCTTATATAGCCTTGGTTTTAGTTGTAAGCAAGTAAAGTAGCGTGTTATTGTAAATATGCTAATGCTGCTAACATGTAGCTATCAGACAGTTTGTTTTTTTTTTAACGTGTTACTAACAACGTGAGAGTTAGTGTAGTCACAGTATTATTTTTAAGCAGTATCAGTCTGGTTTTTTTTTTTGGGCAAGTATGGTATTTACAGGTATTGTAAATATGCTAATGCAGCTAACGTGTAGCAGTTTTGGACTGCTTTTTCCCACGTGTTACAAGCAGACTTAGCGTAGTCACAGTAATGTTTCTTAGCGATATTCTGTGTTTTTCCTGTGTTGAAAACAAGGTAATGAGATTCAGGTATTGTTAAAACACTAACGCGTCTAACGTGTAGCGGCGTTGGACTATGCTTTTTTTTTTTACATCTTACCAACATGGTAAGGAGTCAGAATGGTCACAGTAAGGTTTTTTTTTAGCAGTAAGAGTCTGTTTTTTTACGTGTTGCAAACAAGGTTGGGAGTTACAGATATTGCAAATACGCTAACGTATGAAAGTGTTGGAGGGTGTTTTTTTTTTTTTTTACGTGTTACAAACAAAGTTAAGGGTTAGCGTAGTCACAGTAACGTTTTTAGTGAAATAAGTCTTCTTTTTTTTTTTTTTACATGTTACAAACAAGATGTTAGAGGTATTGTAAATACGCTAACCCGGCTACTGTGTAGCAGTGCTGGACCAGGTTGTCTGAGGTTTTTTTAGCTGTATCCGTCATTTTTTTTTTCGTTTTCCTAACAAGGTTGATTGTTACATGTATAAATACGCTAAATTTAGTGGTGTTAAACTGTGGTCTTTTCTTTACGTGTTACAAACCCATGTTAAGACGTAGCGTAGTCACAGTAATGTTTTTTTTAGAGGTATCAGTCTATTTTATTTATGAGTTACAAACAAGGTTGGGAGTTACAGGTGTTGTAAATATGCTAACGTTAATAACATGTTAAGTGTTGGACTGGGTTTTTTTTTTTTTTGGCATTACAAACAGGGTTAAGACTTAGTGTAGTCGCAGTATTGTTTTTCAGTAGTATCAGTCTGATAATTTTTTATTCCTGTTGCAAAAAAGTTGTGATTTGCAGGTATTGTGAAAAAGCTAACACGGCTAACGTGTAGCAGTGCTGCATTGTGTTTTTTATTTGTTATAAACATGGTAAAGACTTTAGCATTTGTTTTAGCCGTTTTTCTTTTTTTTCCAGCTTGTTGTTAACACGGTTGGGAGTTACAGGTATTGTGAATTCTCTAACACTTCTGCTAGGGCTAACGTGTAGCTGTCAAAAACCAAGTTCTAGAGTTACTGTGAACACAGTCTATCTGGCTTATCTCAAATTTTTTTGTCTCGTTAATGCACATGGTAGTTTTATTTATGACATACTGTAATTAGGGCTGGGTTTGAAAAAATCGATTGGTTTGAATTAATTTAAGCTTAATTGATCAATTCACAAGAGACATAAATCGATTTAGCACATAAAGCTAAAGTCCGTTAGCTTAAAGCTAACACTGAATGGAATTCCCCATAGGACGGCTAATGCTAACACTCTGTCGGTCTAAAAATACGTTGCTGACACAATGAAGAATCTTTATAAACTCACAGGCATGAAATTTCAAAACTGTTTTAAGGAAATATTGTTAAAAGAAACAATTTGTGGTCCAAAACTTTTTTTTTCCCCTTATACTGTCATCTTCTTCTTGAAGAAGGTGTAATGCTATAGCACGATCGTCACCTAGTGGCTAAACTGAAACGCCCTCACGGAGAATCAGAACAATGTTAATGATCTAACGGTTTTAGTTAGAACTTATTCTTTTGAATGATATTAACGATCTCATTATTACACTGATGCATTTACAGTGTGTGAACTGTATCAGATTAATATAAATATATTCATATTATATAGTAGATTATTCATGTATTTCTAAACAAATGTGTATAAATGCGAAAACTAAAAATTGATTTGAACGAAATTGAAAAATCAAAGAATCGAAAACGATCGGAAATTCTGGAAATTATAATCGATACCCAGCCCTAACTGCAATTTAAAATATTGACCATCCATTGACAGTCAACCTTATAGTGCGGAAAAAACAGCACCTAAACTTCATAGATGATTACTACCACCTTTTCACTTTTGGTTTGTTTATCATTTTTCTTTTTGTTGCATCTATATGATGGCAATAACAGATCCACTTACTCTTTTTAATGACAGTTATTCAATTTTCACAAGTTTTTCTGGCTAATTAGCTGTTCTTTATTGCCGTCCTAATACTGCCAGAGCCCTTACCTCCCACAGAGAGCTCAAAAGGGAGTATGATGATTCTTTCTTGTCATGAAAAAACAGTTTTTCAAAACACGCAGGAGTGATTTGGGTTTGCTTCATTGAAACCGGACCAACTTTTTGAAAGCCTACATGAGCCGAAAACCCACGCCAAGTGTGATTTATGCTAATACCGTGACAGCTAAGGCTGCTGCGGTTTGTTCAGTCCATGTCGGTGGCGTGTTGTGGTTTAATCCGGGGGGGTCCAGGCAGCAAATCAGACAGTGCTTCTCCTCTGAGGTCTCTGCTTCCTCCCTTTTAAGTTGGCCGTCACCCCCCACCTCCTATTTTTTCATCTATAATTCATGCAGACAACCTCCCTCTCCCCACACAGAGAAACACATGCTTCGTACAACTGCTTTTTTTTGTGTGTTCTTTCGGCGCAGGTTTTCCACAACAGTCTAAAAACATGGTAGGTTTAGAAGTTTGACGCCTCCGCTTTGTGGCGGACTCTCGTCCCATCCAGTGGGGTGTAAAAACTGCTCGAGGGTTTAGAAGATAAATGACCGACTCTCCACTATCTATGCCTGGATAACCGTTTCAAAGAAGCTCATCATTAACTTCTTCATCAGAGATTTTAGCCGACGTGGGCTCCTGACTAATTATTCATTCGGCTTTTACTAATTACTCCTCTTTTCATGTCGTTCCCTTTCATTTTGGGGTTGGGTAACTTGATAAGATCGTTGTAGTCCTGCAGATACGGAGTGAAAACAGAGAAGGTTTAACCCTTAAACACAGAGGCTTTGGCTCCAGTGTTGACATTCTTTTGGCTACCGTACCTCTTGAACTGTTTATGCAACAGATTCTAAAGCAGAGGAAAGAAGCTTTGAACGGACTCTGCTCTGCCGGACCCTGGGTGGCGATTCTTGCTAGGTTTGACGGACCCGGGATGGCTACTCTCCCTAGCTCTGCCGGACCCTGGGTGGCGTCTCTTGTTAGCTCTGCCAGACCTTGGGGTGGCGATTCTCGCTAGCTCTGCTGGACTCTGGGTGGCATCTTTTGCTAGGTCTGCTGGACCCTGTGTGGCATTTCTTGCTAGCTTTGCCAGACCATGGGTGACGATTCTCGCTAGCTTTGCAGGACCTTGGGTGGAGAGTTGCTAGGTCAGACAAACCCGGGGTGGCGTCTCTCGCTAGGTCTGCTGGACCCTGGGCGGCAATTGTCGCTAGCTATGCCAAACTCTGGGTGGTGGGGTTCACTACCCTGTCCAACAGGCGTCTGGCTAGTGTGGGGTCATTTGCGCAAGCTCCATGGGCTCTGTAAAAGGCTAACAATCTGCTCATGGTGTATTTGTCCTTGGCCCAACGGTAACTGGGACAGTCTCTGGCAACGCCGTGGCCCCAGTAGGGTTGGGCACTGAAGTTCGGTTCCAAGTAGGAACCGTTATGATTTGCGCGGTTCTACCGAAACCGAAAGATGCGGCTGTAAACGGTGCCGGATTTCGGTTCCAAATTTCATTGAAGTTTCATTTGTCTGTGGACATGTCAATCACTTGTAGTACTCCCTTCTGATTTTTTACGATTCAGCCTATCTATTTACTTTCTTGTGTTCGTGGGCAGGCTCATATAAAACCGCCAACAGCGCAAGCGCGCGCATCTAAAATGCATGAAAGCAAGTGGGGGAGTGTCACTTTGAGATGGTCGGCTTCCGCAACGTCGGTGGGCGGGACTTTCGCTGTCAATAGTGGAGTTTCCGCAATTTTAAACAACGCTGGAGCCCCATCCAAAATGAAACAATGAATCGTTTCCTCCTTGTTGGGCTGCTAATAGCAGAAAGCTCGGCTCGGCTCCGCCCACCACCACAGCGGGTCGTCATCATCTGCTGCGCTTTGCAGCCGTGTGATTGACATTTATCTTCCGCCTTATTTTATTGAAATAAAATATTGCTTTTGCCCAAAAACAACTGCAAATAAATGCCACATTCCTGATTTAATTTAATAAAATGTCAGGCTAAAATTTCAAGAACGTTTAAGTTTATTTAAGACGAGTTTTATATTATGCTTTATATTACGTGCGCACAGCTGCACGGCAGGAGGGAGTCTGCGCTTGTTTGAAGCCGTTCTGCTTTGGATTTAGGAAGATAAAGACATTATTTTTTATTACTGAAGTACCGCAATAAGCACGAAAGGGAACCGAAACCGAAACCAAAGAACCGCGGTAGCACCGGAACCGCATCAGATCCCATTGGTGCCCAACCCTAGGCCCCAGTGGGTAAGAAAATGGATGAAAGTTTGCATTGAGAATCCACATGTCACGTGCCTATAGCTAAGACCATGAATGGCTGACATTTTCTGCTTCTGTCACTGCGTCACTCAAATGTCATGGCTGGACTGATGCCCTGCGCCCAATCTCAAATCACACCACAGAACCTCAAATCACGTCTGTACTTAACATTGAAAATTGATGCTCCTGAAAAGACAAAAAAAAAAAAAGAGAAAATTGATATCCCTGCCGCGCGACTTGCGTATGCTGTGTATGCAACATCAGGTGGTGCAAAGCTGCATTGGAGTCATCTGATTCATGTTGATTGCGTGAACAATTCAGAGACTCATGGTATGTTAGAGAACATCTGTTTTTTAGATATTGCTAGCGCCATCTGTGGCGGAAAAGGGTTTAACATGGAAAGAAAAGAATATCAGTGTGTACAAGTAAATAAGAAAACTGTTATTAAGGGTGTAGATGGAACGAAATGGCAACAAAAAACAAAAGACAAAGCAAATGTGGGAATTTGCCACAAAAAATGCCAAAAAAATTGTAATCAACTGGTGAAAATGTTTGAGAAATGTATTAGGAATGTGCAGGGAGAAAAAAATAAGCTTATAGACATACTATGCAGCGTGTTACAATGTGTTAAATAATGTTACCATTTACCAAGTAAGGATTACTTATAAAAAAAACAGCATTTTTAAAGTTTGACTGCTATTTTATTAACCTTAGAAAGAAGAAATCCTTGTAGAACAGACATTTTTGTGTCAATACCACCTGAATACACTCGAGCAGCACTTATGCTAAGCAGGTGGGACCAGGTGCTGGACTTTCCACCCTGAGGGAACCAGCTGCACTCTAAAGCAAAGACAGGTGGCCAGACGTGTCTAGATACAAGAGTTTAAGTGGAATCCACATTCATGAACCAGTGATTTAACGCCAGGCCTGGCAAGAACGCTGCCCGACGGCCACTTTCTTTTTCTTTTTTTATTAGTGTGGAATACTTTAACCGTCAGGAATGTGAGGCTGGTGGGGATTATTTCAAGCAAGTTAATGTAGACTAATTACATCTGTAAGGAAACCAGGCAGTGGAAATGAGCAGCGATGAGAAGCACAACAGGCTATTCTTTATGCATCAGAGCAGGTTTAACCAGAGCTTCAGCTCCAGTGTCAACATTCTTTTTTTTTAAATTTATTTAATAGGGACAAATACAAAAACCATACATTGTTATGTTAAAAGAATCTGATCTCTGTATCGCAGTGTTCACAGCAATGGCTAATTTGCTTTCAAAATAAAAGACATCGTTTACCACTCATTTCAATGTGGCAAACTTAGTAGTAGGTAGGGTGTTTTAAAAAAATCTCAGCCAGAAACTCAAAAATCTAATAAAATAAAATTAAGTTAGAGCTAATTACTGTATTTTTCAGCTTAAAATCCTTTAATCTATTCAAATATAGGAAATCTGCTTTATAATCCGGCGTGCAATAGTTATGAATTCTGGTTGAGCTTCACTTAATTTTAGCTGATACACTGCAAGTGTTCTCCTGTCAAAGTGTTTAGGTTCAACTTTAGTAAGCTACGAAGGATTGATGGGTTATTGAAGAATTATAGCTACAACTGTCAGTCAACTGTCTGTGAATTAAGTTAAAATTAAGTTTGACTCAGTTGGAAAACTACTCTGTATTTACTTAAATTAAAAAGGTATTTATTTCTACATTGAAGGTTCAAAGAGCCCCATGTGGCTCTGGAGCATTAAGGTTGGAGGACCCCTGGCGTAAAGGGTCAAAGGGTTACGGTGTGTGTTATGCAAATGTCGTGGGTGAGGTCTCAGGTATTAAAAGGTTATAAATACTTCAAATGTGCTGATTTTAGCACTCGCCGATAATTGCAAACAAGGAAATTAACCAAAAAGGTTTTGACAGAATGTCTCTTCTTTAGGGTTATCATAACTATCATCACTTTTCAGAATATCTTGTCTAGCAGTTCCAACACCCTTAACGAAGGAAACAACGTCCTATTTCCCTCCAGCACCCACGCCCAGCTCATCTCTACAACAATGCTGACTAACAACAAGCGGGTGAAGTTGAGTCTGGAGAAATGTCACCGCCTCTCACAGTTCGTGGCATGCAAGCCGGTTACCCGTCTGCGTCGGTGTCCTCGGATCAACCGCCAGCTCGCTCTGAGGGGTCGGGCTTGACGAGGCTGGCTGACAGATGCAAAGGGGGGAAAATAAAAAAAAAAAAAAAAGGCGGCGGGATGATTAGGGAGGAGGCCTCTGCATGCATCCCCAAAAAGGAGGGCACAGAAGGGCACGTTTGCCCCCGTGCCGTCCCCTCCTACGCCACGGCTCGTCATTGCGAGTTGTTTTCCAGAAAAGAGACAGCTCGCCTGAGAGCAGCCCAGCAACCACGCAAGCAGATGAAAACAAAGAGACAAATAAAAGGGATGATGGGGGGGGGGGGGGGGGGTGACAATGTTGGTGCGAACAAGGCACTATGATGTTTTCAAAAAACAAATTTGTAGATGAATCTAAATCCTAACATCTATATTTCTCAGTCATGACAGGTTAAAAAATAAGTTCTAACAAGAAGATGAGACCAAACTATCATATTCAACTCAATCCTTAAGGAAGTCACTCCGAACCATGACACTTCTACTACCATGCTGAAAAATGGGGAAGCTCGTTCAAGATTGTAACCACTCAATTAGCCCATAGTGCAAAAATGTTCATGCACATTGTTTCCTTCCTTTCCAGCAGCACGTTTTGGCGTTGCGGCGGGTCAAAAGTTCAAAAATGTGAACTTTCGCAAAGAAGATTCATTGGGTCAATCAATCAAAGACTCAACGTTGGTACATGAGGTGTTGATGATGAAGTTTGTGGGTGGAGACCAAAAACAAACATGGAGGAGAATCTGATCTTTTTCCACCCGAACTTTATGACTTTATGTCTATTTGTGCATATTGAAAATATTGAAAATTTCCTCTAACTTTAATCTTCACTTTTCTTCTTTGTACTATTGTGGGACAGCAAGTCGTTAAACTTGGTTGGAGATGGAAGTACCACTGAAAGCGTCCGTCATTCAGAGGGAGCTCCTATGGAGATGGTAAACCTTACCGTACTGGGAGAATCTCTGAATGATCTCATGAACCCAGACATGGAGACAACCAATGTTAATGATAACCGATGTTCTAGTAGAGCTTTTCAAAAATAAATAAACCAAACCTAGTCTCTCAACATCATTTGCGTCTTCCATGCATTGTAATTTAGAATGTGATGCACGTCGAAAGAGAAATATCAGATGAAAATTTGATACGCAAATTGTGTTTGATGAGAATATAATGTAAAGCTGTATTCAGAGAGGATACATTTTGTGTTTCCAATTTTCTAGGCGGCAGAGTTTGCTTGTTCTGCCGGCCCCTGGGCGGCGGAGTTTGCTTAATCTAGCAGCTCTGGGCGGCAGACTAAGGTCACTGGAGTTTGCTAGCTCTACCGGACTGTGGTCGGCGGAGTTTGCTAGCTCTACCAGACTGTGGGCGGCGGAGTATGCTAGCTCTACCGGACTCTGGTCAGCGGAGTTTGCTAGCTCTACCGGACTGTGGTCGGTGGAGTTTGCTAGCTCTACCGGACTCTGGTCAGCGGAGTTTGCTAGCTCTACCGGACTAAGGTCGCTGGAGTTTGCTAGCTCTACCAGACTAAGGTCGCTGGAGTTTGCTAGCTCTACCAGACTAAGGTCGCTGGAGTTTGCTAGCTCTACCAGACTAAGGTCGCTGGAGATTGCTAGCTCTACCTAACAGTGGGCGGCAGATTTTGCTAGCTCTACCAGACTAAGGTCGCTGGAGTTTGCTAGCTCTACCAGACTAAGGTCGCTGGAGTTTGCTAGCTCTACCAGACTAAGGTCGATGGAGTTTGCTAGCCCTACCGGACTGTGGTCGGCAGAGTTTGCTCGCTGTAGCGGACTGTGGTCGGCAGAGTTTGCTAGCTCTACCGGACTGTGGTCGGCAGAGTTTGCTAGCTCTACCAGACTCTGGGCAGCAGAGTTTGCTTGCTCTGCCGGTCCAAGCACAGAAGAGTTTGCTAGCTCTGCCGCCCCCTGTGCAGAAGAGTTGTCCAGGATGTATGACGTCGTCCCCCAACAATGGCCTGGACAATCTTCTGCAATCCCCGCAGTCCCAGCAGTTTAAGAAGTGGATGGAAGTTCAGGACAAAAATATTTGCATCGAGCGGCCATATTGGATACTAGACTAATGTAGTATTTGCAACTTATTCTTAATGACAGCTTAAGAACATGATAACCTCACAATCTTAAACACACCAACATAGTTAGTAGCTATAATTAGCTGTTTTAAAGACGTGTATGGAACTGAAAAAATGGCTGGTTGAGAGTGAATATAAAAAAATTAAACTGCATCAATATCATCGTTGCCAAAGACAGCATGAGCTCAAATGTGTCAGGAACGAAGGCCAAAACAAAGGAGGAGAAGAAGTAATTGTAAGAGGCAGAAGGGGGACAGAGAGTGGGAGGCATTCCAGATAACAACATATTACAGGAGGAAGAGGAGTTGGAGGAACAGAGAGAATAAAGGAAGCCAAACATCTTATCAGCCCATCACCACCTGCTCCAAAACTCACCCTGAGCAAGCCGTAATTAAACCTGTAGCTGCCACCACGACTCTCCCAACGAATGAAATTTTATCGGCATTTCTTTTTGGTAATGAAACCAAAAGTCAGCATAGTGACCTATAGTAAAAGTGTCCTTGAAATGTTTTGTTTATCGAGCTGGATGCACAATAAAAGGGACGTCTAGACGAAAAACGTCACAAAGACTAAAGGTCACTAAGGCGCGGAACCCTCAGCTCTGTCACTAAATCACGCTAATATTTCAGATGCAAATTTACACAAGTCTCAGGGGGCAGCGGGGACAAATATTGATTCAAATCCTTTTATGGTTCTAAACAATCGTTAGCTTAGAAACCAAACAAAAAAAAGGTTTGATCTCTAAGAAATAGATCTTACCTGTTGGGGCGGGTCCAGCTTTCCGTCTGAAACAAGGGGAGAGGGGAGGCGGCAAGGCTTCTGCGGAGAAGAAAGAAAAATAGATGAGAAGCAGACAGAGCAGCCAACGGGAGTCATGGGGCAACGCCACACTGAGAGATGGCTGATGCTTTTTTTTTTTTTTTTGCCGGTGAGCGCTACTGCGGCGCGCACACACGAACGACTCGCTGCCTCGCGTCCCCTCCGCCACGTCCAGAAGCTGACGCTTGTGGTTGGAGATGGGGGGTTGGGGACATTTTTTTTTTCTCACATCAGTTTATCGATTTTGAAAGAATATCTTCAACACCAACATTTTTTAATGGATCTGGGGTTTTATCCTGAAACATGGCAGGGGACTGCAGCACCACTGTATCAGTGAGTGTGCGTGAAAGAGGGGTGAGGGGCTCGCCCGATGCTGAATAATTGCTCTGTCCCGGTGCTCATTTGCAGGCTCGGCCAAGTGCTGCGGCAGCATCGAAACAAAGGCGGAGAGGGGGGAAACGAGGGTGAAAAAGGAGCGAGAGACTGCAGAGGCCGGGCTGCCCGAGAGAGAGCTTTACGAGCCAGGAGCACCAAACTCGCTGCTTATTATTCAAAAACACATGGAAAAAAAAATATATATATATGTGTGTGTGTGTGTAGAAAGCAAAAGTGGCTTTTGTCTCAATCCAGCTATTATTCACTGGTAGTAGTAGAGATGTCAAAATGAACAACTGCAGATATTGCAAGAAGAATGAATGAAAATCGCTGCATCTCCATGACTTATATACGCAAAACTTTATTAAAATGTCGAAAAAACACAATTTTGTAACTACACGGCTTTTATTAAATCATAATCATGCAAATGCTCACAAACCAAGTCATGCAATAAGTCATGAAACAATATGTGAACAATACTCAGACACAGTCAAATTTTGCTTATTATAATCATCTATCAAAGGAGACGTCGGCGTCTTAAACGGAGCAGTAAGCTAAGTGGGAATGAAGCGATTTTTGGAAATCGTAGTTGGTGATTTTACCAAAGAACTGTGGATCCAAAAATTCCACATGATATACTCAACTTTTGATGAGCTGTGTGACGCTGGGGGAGCTCTCATGGTATCCGGTTGTTGGTCACGTGACTTAATTAATAAATAAATAAAAAATTCATTTGCAAAAACTTTTTTTCAATCAATGCAAATTTTTTCTAAATTGTCACATTTCCCTTAAGCAAATTTAGGGCAAACGCAATTCACACCTCTCAAATAGTGCTGTGCTCCATTATTCGCTCAAATCTCGCCAAAGACCTGAATTCATGTCTTTGCCGTTGACCTAACATTGAAATTGGCTGCGTCCTCTGCCGCGTGAATCGCGTTCCGTGTGAACGCAGCTTTTCAATATGGCAAATTAGAAAAACTTGAACCGTTGCGTTAGCTTTAAGCTAGATTCCTCTGCTAGCAGATTAAATATAATACTTTTTCTATCGTGTATTTTCTTAATCAAAATGTAAACATAGTCATTTTTGCTCCGTTTTTTTCTTCTTTAACATACAGTTCCTGTTTTTATGTTCTCATTTTAACAGCTAACGTGACCTGGACCAAAAATGCGACAGTTTGTTGTAGAAGTTCTTAAAAAATGACACAAATAGGAAAAGTGCTGCTTTGTTAAGCAGATTACTCGACATTCCCGTTCATAAGAGCTTTATTACTATTAGCATCACTTGCTAACACCAGTATTTACAGCTAAGATTTATAATTCTGTCTCAATTAGCATGTTTTTTAGCACTGGTTAGCATGTTAACATTATCGCTGCAACTTTGCTAGCAAAGCCTTTACTTAAAGGCAAAGTTAATTGATATTTATTAGTTATTAGCAGCAGCTTTATTAACTATTTACATAAGGTAATTATACTATCTTGGATTCCAAATTGATTTGAGCTTTTAGTTAATAAAAAAATAAGTTTTACATCTCAATGTTTTGTTTCTAACTCTTTTACAGCTTTACTAAGCAACTACTAAGCTTTATTTCATAAACTATGTTTTCAGCTTCTTGGGAATGTTAGCATATTAGCATACGGTCTTGCACTAGTAATTGATACCATTGGAATTTGCTGTGGTTACCCTTCTAGTACCTTTATAAAGCACCAGTGACCTTTTGCGTTTTGTCAAAAGAAAGACAGAAAAGTTAAACTAAAATTACGAAATGTTGGAAGAAAATAGTGAGATATTTTAGGTGAACAAGATGACAAATTGTAAAATAAGTTATTTCAATTTTAAAGACTTCAGAAGTTATTCCAGAAAATAAAACACCAAACTGTAGAGGTTAAAAGGAGATGGCCAAGAACTTTTCAAACCACTTGAAATTAGAGGGGGAGAGGATAAAGAGGAAGTCTGGCTGCTCCTCCCCCCACATCCTCTATTAGCATGTCCCTTTTTTCAGGGAGGCAAAAGGAGCCATCACAGCTAGACTATAATCAACCTGCCCGGATTGAAGGTTGGATTATGTTCTAAAAAAGCAAATGAGTCATCTTTTAATACCAGAGCATCAAAAGAAAATGTTCTTTCTAAATTAACAGCATTTTGAAGCATTTAATGCTTCCTTTGACTACAGATCACAGCAAACAAGAGGTAATTAAGAAACAATATATGAATTATGCTAATATATTATACCTCTAGCAATCAGTTGGTAAACACGGGGGTGTCATTTTGTCTTTCTTGCATTTGATCTGAACAACAAATACATAGAATTAACTACAAAAGTCTGGACAAACCCAACTGGTCGTTTGACTAACTCGGATAAATAAAAATCACGTTTTCTGTGTCTTAAACGTGTTTTTGTGGCCTTTTTATGATGATCGAGGCAATATAGATAAAAAATAAGCTAAAAATTCCATTTATGTGTATGTTTTTATTCAAATCGTTGTCAATCAGCGGCAGAAAAAAAAAAACTGAGTTTGTAAAAGATCATATTTGTGACATACAAAATAAAGTGGGCGGGCCACAAGCTTCCTACTCCGCCCCTTTTTGATGCATCATCTTGTCGACGGCTAGAACCGTGTATGTCTTTGTTTTCCTCGTCTCAGCTGGAATCAGAACTCTACCATTTTAACTGGTCATTTTTGCTACACTGTTAATGTTAGGTAGCAAGAGAGCGTGTAAACAGAGAGCTCTCAGTTGTGGGTGACAGCAAAATCCTAACGACTTACTGTCGCTCTATAGCAGGGGTGGGCAAACTTTTTGATTTGTGGGCCAGAAAGGGTTCTAAAATTTGGCATAAGGGCCGGACAAGGAGCAGATGGAAGGAGTGATTTGGTAATGAACCTCATAAACTAAAAAGATAATGTGGAATTTAGATAAAAACATGCTTAATCTGGATTAAAATTCACATATATTTATTTAAAAACAGAAAATTTGGGAATTTTAATTTCTAAATTTTGATTTTTGTTCTCTTTTTGGTGATCCAATGGGTTGATGTTCTTCAGAGGAAAATGTGAACTCAAAGAAATCTGAAAAATCACCTTCTGACTCAGAAAAATACACACACGAACGCCAGAAAAACAACACCATTCATGAGAAGAAACCAGAAATACAATGAAAATAAAACAATAATTAGGATTTTTGATTCAATGTATTTTAATTTGGAGGGCCAGATTAAGTAGCTTAAGGGGCCGCATGTGGCCCCCGGGCCGTAGTTTGCCCACCCCTGCTCTATAGAATCTATGTCCTAGAAAATAACAGGTTTTTTTTAATTTTGGCTCAAAATGGCATAATCATACCTAAAAGACCACTCGAAATTATGATGAAGGAGAGGGGATTTGAAGGGTAACATAACAAGACAGCTGGGGACTGACTCTACTCTCAGCGCAGATTGAAAAAAAAGAAGAAAAAAAAAGGGGGCGGTGCTAAGGGAGGCTAACATAGTTGGCTGGATTCAATGTCAATTCCAATCAAACTCTGTTCCATAACTTCCAAGTTCACTGGAAAGTTGTGCAAGCCAGTAGATTTTTGCCACCCGAAGGCAAGACAGCTACGCTACGAGCTATGCTAAAGCTAACACAACAACAGTCCACCAGTGTAGATTTAAAAATGTGTGGGGCTTTTATACTGGAGCAGTAGAGGATCATGACGTGAAACTTCTGAAATGACGGGGAACTTATGCCAACTCACCGAATTTAACTGTGATACCTCCTTCAACCTGTAGGGGGAAACACCCAGACAGTTTCAGGCTTTAAGTTCATAAATTAAACAAGTTTATTTTATTATTTAATGACAGACAGCACTTTTGAAGCTTCATTTATAGAAGTCAACAGAAAAAAAAAAGTTAATTTAGTGCTTGGTTATCCTTAATAATTAAATCACATTTCAAGCAAGAATTTTGTCTGAATGAGCAAGAATTAGAAGCCAAGTCAATCTCATTTCCGTGTCAGGAAAAGGAGATGGAAAAATTAGTTTTGGCCATGAAGCAGATTACATGGTTGGATCCCCCACTGTTTAATATGAATAAATTCCTTCAGTCTGATTTTGACAAGAGATTTCAGGTCACAACCTTTTTTTCTTTCCAAAAAAATGTATCAAAAATCAAAGTAGCCTGTATGTTTGTAGAGCCTCTTCTTTCAAAACACCTGCTACTTTGGCTGTGGCATAACAACACAGGGATCCTGAAATAACCTATGGTGGAGCCGTCGCTCTAACTAACAATAAAATAAACAGTCTGATGATAAACAAGCCATGACTAACGCAAGATTTCACATAACTCGAGCCGACTGGTCCTACCGTCATTTCAGGGGAGCTGCTTGCTGAGCTGTCGTGAAACCTCTTATGCTAGCATGACTCATGCATTTTTGAAAAACAAAGAATTGGCACAATCTAGTTTGACTGAGCAGGCAGGTTCGTCCGAGGTCCAGAGAGGGCACAGAGGTGGTCCAACGCGCTTATTCCAGATCCATTCTCCATCATGTCATTCAAGCTAGTAAATCCGTTGAATTACTTACAGACTGAAGTTGGTGCTAAAGAATAATCTGATTTTTAATAGTCAAAAATAGCTAGCAAGATGAGTATTTGGCATATGAATACTAGTATTTGTTTACATTAAATACATAAAAAATACAGCTATTTTTTTTTTTTAGAATTTTAAGGTATCGAAGTGAATCAAACAAAAGGTACTTTTTTTTTTGCCTAATTTGACAAATTTAGTACATAGCATAAAAGCTATCTTCATCATATATTTTCTGTACGTTAGTAACTTATTAAATTAATTTTTATTACATTATCATTGGTCAAAATGAATCCTTTAGCTACAAGATGTCACCAGCGACATCTAAATAAGTCACACTCTTTGACCTACTGTAATTCGGTTTTGGACTCATCCGAAAATGGAAACATTCAGTTATTGATTGGGTAAACTCCTCGCTAGTGCAAAGTGGTGTGAATCAATGCGAGATGTTGGAATTACATTAATTGTGTTAAACAGTTGAAGAGCTATGGTACTCGAAAGAATGTCAACATTCAGATGTTAAAGGGTTAAAGCATTTTCCAATTTATTGTTAAATGCTTTTTGCATTTCAGCTAGCATAATTTCATTTTTCACATTTATTTTATTAGTTTTATTTTATTTTATTAGTTTCAATCATCAATCAAGGGTCTGTAACCTGAGGCTCCGGAGCCACATGAAGCTCTTTTATTCCTCCATTGAGGCTATTTAGCTTTGAAAAAAACTTTAAAGTTAACAAATTAATTTACTGTTTTGATTTTTGACATGTCAGATAACCCTTAATGAATAAAATGATACTAAAAGGTTTAATCTACTGTCAGAGTGGTTTATAATCAGAGGGACATTATCTTATTGTATTTACAAGCATAGATTTTAAAATAATTTGGATTCTACACTAATGTTGTCATGTTTTTATTCACTACCAAGAAAAAACAAAATACGCAAAAGTCAATAATAGAAAATTTTATGTTTCTTGCATTTTTAATTAAAGTCAATCTGCTGCAGCTGGAGGATCTGATGGAACACAGGATGTGTTTTATTTTGAAAGGATCTTGAATTTGCTATTGTCAAAAGTGAGTTAAATTTGTTATATATAGAAAAACTCAATTGTAGAGAACAATTTAAAGTTATATTTAATAAATGAATGGCCACAAAAATATAAATAAAATGTATTTTTCTAACTTTGAGGTGAAATTCAGTCCATAAGAACCTGGACTAAACGGTTGCAGAAACCTGCAGAGACGAATGTCATTCCTTGGATTCTGTACAGCCTAACTGAAGCCTAAACCAGCAACTTGGACTCTGTTTGGCTGTCTTTATTAGCCATAACATCATTTAGCATTATTTAATGACATAACACCTCTTTTAGCAGGGAGCCAGTTTAAAATTTCATTTAGAATCATTTGAACTTTTAAAAAAATCCACATAGTATTTTTAGTGCCTCTTAGAATTATTGGGGTTTTTTTCAACTCATTTTTTTTCATAGCTTATTAGCTTAACATTTATAAAAAAATGCAGGTATTATTATTTTTTTTTTTTTTTACATTTTTTTTAGATATTTTTTGTTTTTGAAGCATTTATTTAGATATTTTGGTGAAGCAAGTTTGAAATCCATCAAGTATACCAAAATGCAAAAGATTTGTTTTAAAAAATGAACATTTTATTGTATTATGATAAACTGAATAGATGAAAATGGACATTCAAAGCAGTTTAACCCTCTAACACCCGAAATATTGCCGGTGACACTTAAATAAAAAAACTTTTGGACACACCATAACTGTGATTCGTAGAGTTCGCAAAACTAGCTGTTTACATTCTTGGTATAAACACTTCACTTTCAGCGGGAACGCTTTTCTACGCTTCAGAATCCGCTGGAATTACGTGACTTGCGTAAACGGTTGAAGAGTTATTGTCAAAAGAATGAATATAGTGAAGCATCAATTCACTCAAAAGCATATTTACAACCTTGCTGCTCATGAGTATTTGAAGGACGCGGTTGTGATAAAGTTTGTATAAAACTCTAAAGAGAATAGTACAAAAAAAGAAACCCACAATTGTCCATGAACAAGGTTATGCTACTCTAAGGAGAAATTACTAAATTTTCTCACATTTGTCAAATCAATCTGAATTTTCAACTCTCATATGAAAATGTGTCTTAAAAAGGCTAAATGAACTACATGGAAAGGTGAAATAAATCAAACAGTGGCCGTCCATAGGCGTCTGCCTGTCTTACAGCGGTGTGTGTTATATGTATTAACTGAGTGGTGTGTGTGGAACACTGCAGGTTGCATGTGCCTGGTTTCTCACTAACCACAGGGTGTAGCCGTAGGCTTTGAAGTCGAACTCAAACACAGGCTACTGTACAAGAAAAACCCACATTACTCCATGGAAAAGTCACAACAAGGTTTTTATTCCTATAAAACACTGCTTTCCACTTTTCTTTTTTTTTTTTTTTTTTGCTAGTAAAACTTCTAATGAAGACGGCGGAGCGGACTTCACTGTAAGAAGAGTGTAGTGACTAAAAAAAGAACGCTTAATCGTCTTTCAATATGTTTGTATATAAACATATTGAAGTCTTTTTTTTTAAATTGTTGGCTTCAGACGTTGGCTGTGACCCCTCCCCCCTCGTGTTGCAAACAGAAAGTATTGAGTACTGAGAAATAAACAGCTATTACTCTGTTACTATATTTGACAAAATACAGGAGGTCAAAAAAAATGTTAAATTAAAAAAAAAAAAAATCCCAAACAGGAAGTAAAATAAATAAATAAATAAAAAAAATCGACAAAATAGCCTTGCTCTGATACTGTTTTTTAACATGTTCTTGCTGATACTAATTTTATTTTCATTATACTTTTTTCTGTAGATCAATTTAATAAAGTTATAAACTGGCCAATCAGATGCCTTAATAAAAATATGTAGTCAGATTCTCTCGAGGTCGCTTTCAAGGGTGTGGACTTCCAAAAAGCTCACTCCTGATTGGTGAGAGCAGTTGCCATAGAAACGTTGACTCAGACTAATACTGCTTGTTGATGATTTCTGGCTCCAACATGGCAATGCCCGTATCGCCAAAAAATGGCGACTGAATTGACCTCATTTGGTTGGAGCCTGTAGAACAGGGGTATTCAACTCCAGGCCTCAAGGGCCGCATTCCTGCAGGTTTTCCAACATACCCGGATCTGGCATGCTCCAATTGGTTGGACACACCTGAACCAGGTAATCAGTCATGAGTAGAGTTTGGATATCTGGAAATTATGCAGACACTGTGGCCCTCGAGGCCTGGAGTTGAATACCCCTGCTGTAGAAGCACTAGTTTGAATGAAAAAGGCTAATTTCCTTTCAATTTTCCCCAACTAAAAGTAGTTTAAAAAAATGCTCAACGTTTTAACAATGCTATTTTAAATCTTATAATGCTAAATTATCAGCTGAATTTAAAAGAAGGTAAGTGTGTTGTAATTAAATAATGATAAGCTTTTTTTTAACATTTCCAACCTAACAATAACACTTCAACTAGCAGTATTGGAGCTATCCAACCGTTTTGAGCCAGATCCTAGCTTGGACAAGGAAAATGAAGACTATTTGTCCATAAGGCGATGCATAAGAATGGAGCAGAGCAGGGACCCAGCAAATAAGCTCTTTTTAAATGGCATTTTTTTTCCCTGATTCACAAGGATTAGAATAAAGAAATCCTTAAAAAAATCAAATTCTGAGCTTAATTTACCGAAAATATGTCCGCCGTCAGAGAACATGTTAAATACACAAAAAAACACAATGTTCATAGATTTAGGTCTTTAAGGCCATTGCATTTGCAAAAAATGTTGTTCATTTGAGTAATTTCATTCTTCACACTATTTTAAGGGAGCTGGCTCAGTAATGCGGCACAAAAATCTCACAGCTGTCAAAAAAACACATTTTTGGTCACAGCTGTGCAACAGGTGTTCACTTTTTTGTGTTCACTTTCCAATGGAAAACAAGCCTTTGTCCTCTGAGGGATTGTATGGTCCTATGTGCTGTCTGAAGCCACAAATAAACTAGGTAGGTCAAAGAACATGTACAAAAACAGAGCAGAAATAACAATAAAACAGTCAATTTAAAGCTACTGTATTTCAGTTGCAATGCCACGTCTTGTGGGTACCTCTAAAGGTCAGGTTACTCACAGGAAAAGCGAAGGATGGCAATTAAAAGTAGGGATGTCCTTGTTTTGAAGCTTCTTCCGACTAATGGGAGATCTGAACCTTGGCCCGCCATCTGCTCTAAATTAACACCTACACAGGGAGCACTGAATTCACAGCAGAGGCCATCGGGAGCCAGTCCCAAAGCTGAGGTAGCGAGGTTGTAGATAGATGTCAGATTGTGTAAAGTAGAGGTAAATACTTAAGAAAAAGCTCCATAAAGTCTTTAAAAAAAACTCTTCTAATAAGTGACTCAAGACTTTGAAGAGACAGGGCGCACTCTACTGAAGAGCGGAAGTTTCTGGAAGTCATCAGAGAGCGGCAGGCAGCTTTACCAAAAGGAGCAAGTTACTACTGAGCTTAAACAACTACACCCATTCCCACACTGACACACAGCATGGAGTCAAATTTAGTCAAATAACACCGTACAAAACGCTTCGTGAAAAGTTCAAGACATCCCTGTATGTCAAGTCAGCGGTGCAACGCGCAATTACAGCCTAACAACAAGCATTTCTCTCAACGGCTGAGTCAACATCTGTCAAAACCTTATGGGGCAGATCTGTCATTCAGACCCAGAATGGGAAACCGCCACGTCAGACAGGAATCCAAAACAAGTTAGCTGGACTATTTTTTCTCTTTCTCACTCCCTGAAGCCAAAGTAAATCATGGAAGGAGGCAAGAATTTTTGGCCGTGGCGAAAGAAAGGGAAAACCTCAACAACCGCTCTTTTGACAAATATATGACAGCGAAGTTCAAAACAGTAAACAATCAGGCTTTCGGGGAAGGAATGTAGCAGAACTGCGGGTAAAGCAAATTGAATGTCTAGTGACGGGGCAAAAGAAACAAGGACTAGAAGGATTAGAAGTAACATTTGCAAGGATAATGGTAAGTGGGATTGACCGGGCCATTCTTTGATCCAAGTTAGAGAAGCAGGTGGAGATCATTATTAAAGTTCTGGCATCATCTTACAGGAATTGAGTCAAGTTGAGAACCTTCTATAAAAAGCAGTAGCACAAGAAGTTCAGTTAAGTACGAAAATGGCTTTAAACAGAGCGAATAAAAGAGACCCCAACAGTAAGCCTTAGGGTACACCTGCACCCTGACTCATTGTTCTGAGCATAAAGCTTGTAATACTGGAGATAATAACAAGGAATGACAATAATAGAGATGATGATAATCTTTTTTAATCTTTTAGGAATACCTGTTGTAAGTATTATTTAATCAGATTTAATTCTGTTATCACTTTTGAACAAATAGAAGTGACCCCAACGGTAAACCCAGGGGTACACCTGCACCCTGACTCATTGTTTTGAGCATAAAGCTTGTAATACGGGAGATGTTAGCCTTTGGGGGACAATACCTAAGCAAAAAGAAGGGACCCCCAACAGTGAGCCCTGGGATACACCTGGACTCTGACTCATCATTCTGAACATGTAATAGTGAAGATGACAACCTTTGGCAAAATAATAAAAAAAACGGCGGTGAATATTATTTAATCTAACCAAATTTCGTTAAGTCTCCCTGTGCTGGTCCCCAGTCTGAATAAAATACATAGTTGTGCCATAAGGGAAATCTGGCGTAAAAATCTCTGCCAAACCAAATGTTCAAACCGGTAAAAGCTAATTCAATGTGGTGACAGGTAAATGGATATGCTGAAAGGTGAACAACAACTTCTAAGCACCAACTAAAAGTGACAAAAATCAATAAATTGAATCTCTTATTTAAACTTAAGACTAATAGCGTACGAATTGTAACACTTTAACACCAGAACTTTAGCGCCATTTTCGAAATTCTTTCGACCACCAAACAACATCAACAGCAGATCTTGTTTTTTATTTTTTATGTACATTTTAGAGTTTAACTGGGTGAAGTATAAAAACTGAAATTTATTTCTGATAAAAGTATATAAAGTATGTAGTGAGGGGTTTTGTATCCATAAATTATCTAGATCCTTATTTTGCAGATTTCAGCTCTCACAGGTTATTTTTAGAACTCAACTTCCGCGATAAATGAGGGAACACTGTATTTCAAGTATAATCGCCTCTTAACCTTAAGAAATGAAAATTATATTGATTGCCTAAAAAAGAGGAAAAAACAGGGATGGAATTACACGTTCATCACATCCAGTGAATGAACTGGTCCTTGCAAGCTATAGTCCAGATGGATTCTGGGTGATAATGGAAGTCTTACATCGACTCAAACAGTCTCAAAAGCAAGCACTCGCAATCAAAATTGGCAATCCCTTCACGAGCTTCCTGTTTTGACAGGAAGCTTGCAAGCAAAGCTTTCACCTTAAGGTGCTCTAAGTACAAGCTATTAGTGGAAGTGATACAGCAATATTGTGGCCGCAGTGGGAGGATAAATGGTATGAACGAGGCGGCGATAACATGCTTTGCCCTCAGTGCCTCAGAAGATGTGGTAAGCATATCGCTTGGCATATTCCATTAACAAAACAGGGGGGGAAGACTGAAGATGTTCTTCTTAAAGAGTTTGGAGCATCCCAGGTGTAATATACCAACTTCGTTGAGGCTCCAACGACTTCCTGAACTTCTTGAGAGACCCGAGGGTGGGGTCATCCGTCATTAACTTACTTTGACATTTCCATGCTTGGAGCCAGCTGCAGCTCAGGACTTGTCTTTCTGATTAATTCTGTGGCCTGTGTTAAGTCAGATCCACTGCGGCGTCCCGTTGCAGAACATGAAAATAAGAGGATCTGGCAAGATTATTATCTGGAGCCAATCGCTTCAGGTCTGAGTGTCACTCAGTCAAAGTTCTGATATTGTCCGGTTGATTTTTTTAGACCCACTCGGATGAAAATGGGGATGTTTTGAATGTGTTTTCCTGGCAAATTTTCTGTTGATCACAGACATATATACTAAAATGAAGGTCAAAATTGTATTTCGCGGTACTTCTTTCTTCAAATGCAGATGGAACAAAATATGCTGAGCTCCGCCCCCTTCTGAGGCACGCATTTTAGGACGACTAGATCCATGTACGTCTTCGTTTTTTTCGTTCATATCTGGCTAAAAACTGTATGGCTGGTTAAAGATAACGTATCATTAGCAGGGATAACGTATCGTTCGCCTTTTTAGTCGCACCGCTAATGTTAGGTTGGGACTGTGAGGGGCTGTAAGCTAGCAGGAGAGAGTGTAAACGGAGAGCTCTCAAAACGGGGAGAAGAAGAGGGATGGGGATGCTCTTCTTCTATGGTGTCCTCCACAACTTAGGACACAACTTTGGAAAGTATGCCCTAGAAATTAGTTTTTAAGGTATTGGCTAAAAACGCTTCGAAAATAGTTTAAAAACATGATCGGAATGATTTTTTTAAAGCAAAATATGAAACAAAGTTGGTAACTCATTATGAGCCGGAGAAGAAGTCTAACTTTTATTCTTAAAAAAAAAAAAAAACATATTTGAAGGCATAATTGAGAAAGATGTGTGGGCGCCGGGTTTGTGTGAGGTTCAAGGGTGCAGCTCTTTGTTTCCATGACACCATGATGAGTTTCCATAGTTACAACTCCATTTGGAAACAAAGTTAATAGAAGAGAGAAGGCCTTGGTCTGCGGTGGCGTGGCTCTGCACCAGCGCAGAGGTAATATTACCATCATGTGGTTCAAAGATGACTAAAAATGAGTTTTACGTCACTGAGGCATCGTCTGCTTTGTGTCAACCTGCCGAAAAACAGGAGGCTTGATTCAGGAAGTAGAACAAGAGTTTTTAAAGGACGGTGTTCAGTAGGAAATGCCAAGAATTTATTGAAATTTGGAAATATTGTAGGATATTATGTTTGGAAACAGTGCTTTAGTTCTCTTATGTGGGACCAATAATGGCGATTAGTTTTTATTTAGTGTAGTATAGGATTATTTGATCCCAAAAATGCCCATATGGTATTGGCTTACACATATCAATGACAAAACTGAGTAAACCCCCCTTGGTCAGGTCTCTGAGGTAGCTAGGTAAAATAATATCTCCATCAAAGTCTTTTTGACTTATAGCTTGGAAGAGTGGAGAACCAAAACAAGGACTCTTGCAGGATGTCATAAAACAAGCAGAAGGTCGCAGTCAACGCCTTAGTCAGATGTTGACCCATATGGGTCAACCCCCCGTTCAGGTGCTGTGGTTTGTCTGGGCCTGTGGAGGGTCATAGACAGGAGTGGTTGCATCTTAGAGGGAGCGCAGAGGTGTCGCGAAGTTCCCTTAAGGCTAGTGCAGCCATTGTAGGGGACTAAAAAATGGATCGTAAGATTGTTGTGCTTGTGGTAAGAGTATGCTTAAGTATTTGTAAGGATAATGTAAATTTTGACACACAAACGTTCACTATGACCTATCGCCTGGAGCATTCCTAGAGAAAATAAATGCATGAACAAATTGGCTCTACAACCTTACCGAATGGTACACAACCTTACAATTTCGGGGGGGACACTTGCATGCACTGTACACGTTTGCCCATTTTTTGCATGTAGACAGCCCATGTCCATGTGCAAGGCTTAAGCTCAGAGTTCATGATTCTACAAGATCAGGAAGATATCAAATGAGACAAAAAAAAATACGCTTTTTGGTAGCTATCATATCTGGAGCCAAGCTAACTAATTGTTTAACCAAAAGAAAGAAGTATAAGAGTTGGACATGGCTTTGGTTAAATAAGGAATCTTGCGTTAGGATCTATTATCTATTACCAAAGTTATTTGAATGGAACAATAATGGTACTTATGCCAATTACGGATGGACGATATATCGGTGCCAGTGTCTTTATCGGTAATATTTGCTCAATTTGAGATAATCTGTATTGGTCTGATATTAAAAATTCCACCAATATTTTTCTTTTACTTTAACCAGAAGTTACAGCAAAGAACACTATTTCAATCAGTATATTTTTAGTAGGTTGAGTTAGCATTCAAACAAGATGCTGGCATTGCATTGGCTTGCTTTGATAGGTTATTAGTGAGAAGTATTTTATTGGACCATAGGGCTCATCAGATTATAAGACGTACTACACAATCCAAACAGTATTACAACATGGTATAGCTACACCACCAAAATGCCAAGAGGAGCTGAGAGGAAGGCGATTGGTCAGAAGAGTTAATGCAGGGATATCCAACTCCAGGCCTCAAGAGTCAGTGCGTCTGCATGATTTCCAGATAACCAAAACATACAAATGATGGTTACCTGGTTCAGGTATTTTCAGGTATCCAATTAGAATATGCCAGAGCGGCGTATGTTGGAAAACATGCAGGAACGACCCTGGAGTTGCCTATCACAGAAATACTTTCCTAACAAACTAGCAAAAATTGAGGTTTGGTTACTGCTGCCACAAACTATTATTTCAATAGTCGACTAATCACGGATTATTTTTTCCGATTAGTCGACTAATCGGGTCATGCACAAACTGGATGTAAAGAACACATCTTAACGATCATGAGCTTTAAACCAACTTAAAACTAGATATATAGCATTACCTGCGATAATGCTAGTGTGAATGCTGTAAGCTAATTTGGCCGCTGAAGATGCTTGCTATGATAGCTGAATATGCTGAAATTGATAGCTAAAAACACTGAAGTTGATAGGTGAAATTGCTGAAGCTAATAGGTGAAAACGCTAAAAGTGATAGCCAGCTAAAATATTACTTAAATGCCAAATTAGCTTAAAAAGTTAGAGAAAACAGCTACCATGTAGCTGAAAAATAGCTAAACTACAAAATAGCCAAAAAACTGAAAAAGTCCTATATTAGCCAAAATTGCTAGCATGTAGCTAAAATATTACCTAAACTCCAAAATGGCCTAAAAAAACTGAAAAAGTCCTATATTAGCCAAAATAGCTAGCATGTAGCTAAAATATTAGCTAAACTCCAAAATAGCCTAAACTGAAAAAATGCCAATATAGTCCAAAAAGCTAGCAGAATACCATCATAACTTTCAACTTTACTACAATGACCCCATATAATATAAAGTAACGACTAATTGAATATTAAATTTGTTGTCGACTATTTCAATAGTTGATAAGTTGTCGATTTGTCGACTAAGTGTGGCGGCCCTGGTTTAAATCAAATCGCAGTGAGAAAGAATTGTTGGATTTGTAAGATATTCGCATAGAAAATTCATTATATTTCAATATTTGATCAAAGATTAAAAAAAAAAAAAAGTGGAATGAAAAAAATGTGAACTGATTAATGGAAGATAGATGTAAAAAGCTGCTTTAAATACAGTTTATTCCTCAGTGCAAATCCCCTCCATTAAGCTCATTATTTATTCCTGCTTTGCAGTAAAAGTGATGACACAGTCGAGTTAAAGCCCAAAAGAAGCGCTCTAAGTGAAAGCCCTGCGCAGGTGAGTTCATCTGTCCATGAGAGGCTGCGGCTAGCGTGGCTGGTGTCTTTGCTTCATCAGCATATAGCGCTCAGCCAGCACTGCGGTAGACTGACATCGCCTCCAATGTAACTGACTGGGTGTCACTTTGCTTTTGCACAACCAGACTTAACACACATGTGAGAAGGCACGCCAAAACCGGCGCGAGACACAGACAGAGAAGCGGAGAGACGAAAAAGAGGAGGGCGGGCTCGACCAGACTGTTGTGTTTTCAGAACTCAAGATGCAGCAGCAGCAGATTATAGCGTCTCAAATCGCCGTTCTCCGGTGGTTCACATCACAACTGGTTTGCGTATCTCTTGACGGGATGTCGCCCAAGTGCAGGAAATACCAGAGTTGGGGAACATATGAGTTTGCTGCTGATAAAATGCATTCTGTCTTTGGAGTCTTAAAGGCATGCGATGAAATCCCTGAAGGATAAAAGCTCCTTGATGGATTCTCAGCGGATCTGGGGGGAGGAAAAAAAGCACGCCACGAGCGGGGTTGTGTGTATTTTCTGCCGCACTTATCAAAGTTCTCATCAGGGCAGAAAACTTTGTGTTGATAATTTTGCAACCACTCATGAAAAACTGTCCAAATTCTGTTTAAAGTGTCACTGTTTTAAAAGTGTTCACAGTGACCTTTTTATGATGATTTTTAGGACACAGAAAGGACATAGACATTTCTGTTTACACGCTCCAGATGAACAATGATTTAAAAATCAAGAAATTAAAATTTTTGGCTAAAATGTTCTTGTTATACATCCTCCATTTTCAGAAAAATGCCACAAGAACCTCTTAAAAACACAAAAAAAACCATACATTTCATCATTGTGGGTCTTTAAAATACTTCATTTTATTCAGATTTTAAGGTTGCACTTTATTGACGATTGACCACCTAAAGCGTTGTTTCCACTGTGAGGTACGGTACGTTCTGCTAAGGAGTGGTACAGTACAGTCCAGTTAATTCTGCTGAGAGTTTCCACTCATTGAAGCCTGGCTTCCACTAAGCGATTTGTTTTCATGGCGCACGCGTGGTGTAGACCGCTAGCGTGTCAGTGCGTCCTTACAGTGAAAGGACTAGAAAAGCAACAACAATGGAGGTCATTCAGCAGCTCGTCTTTCTCTCTTTAATTCTGGTACATCGTGTAGAACAGGAATTTAACATTGTTTAAAAGAAGATTGCGGGGGACTAAAAGGAATACCGCTGTAAAATGCTAACAAACGTTGGAGCTGTTAGCTTAAATGAGCGCTATAATGGAACTTTCTAATAACGTCATTACTTTCAGCCAATCAACAGGTAGCTACAGTGGCTCCGCCCCAACCGTTCCGTTCCACTGTTCAATGGACCTTCAACGGATGGGGCCCTCTAGAGGTACGGTTCACTACTGGTCCAATTTACCATGGAAACACTCAAAATACCGGACTGGACCGCTCAGTGGAAACGAGGCTTTATCGTCCAAAGTCTCTTTGACTAATCTAATTTGATGAGACTTTAAGTCTGTCAAGTAAACATACATTTAAGACCTTTAATGTGACACATGCTTGGTCAAAGCCTGAATTTTGTTTTTTAAGGTAGTCTACTTCGTTTGACAGGTGTGTACTCTGATGGTACACTTGCAAGTGAACCTTGGTGTAAATCAGCAACAGAATTAATGTAAATAGACTATCAAGCAAACTTAGGAGGGAAGGTTAACAAAAGATTAATCAACATTCTGAAGTAAGAACTTTTTTTTTCCTCATTCGGAAACCCACAAATTTCCAAGAGGTTTGAAAATCTTTATTCTTTATGCATGGAGTAGCGCTAATGGAGTTAGCATTTAGCTATTAGATAGTTTTCTTCTTTATTTTCAGGGTTAGAACTCAGTTCAAGCAAATCTGATGTTATATATATGTCTAAGTGGGACTGTGTGAGATCATAGACTATGTATAACACTGGACAGCTTGACCCCTCCCCTTTGGGGTCCTAAGTAAGAAGTGCCAGCTGGATTCCAAGAAGCCAAAATCCCATAGACTTATTTTGAGAAACAGATAGTTATTACTCTGTTATAACATTTAATAGAATAACCATTCTTGCTCTGATAAATTTTTCTTAACATTTCCTTGCTAATCCTAATTTTACTTTCATTTTTACTTTTTCTTTGTCGCAAATTATAAATGGACCAATGAGATACGTCATTAAAAGCTTGTGATGCCTGCTGGCCCCACCTCAAACGTTTGATTGACAGATTCTTTCAAGTTGTGTTCAAGGGAGAAGGTGTGGACTTTGAACAATTTTACTCTTGATTGGTGACAGAAATTGCCCTAGAAATATGACTCAGACTGACTAGGACCAATCAATGTTGTCTGGCTCCAAATGGTAGCGCCCGTATCTCGTAGAAATGCGACTAAATTGGCTTCATTTCACTGGAGGTGGAGGTCAGGCCTTTTCAATAGGTGATGTCAGAGCCGACTTCATCCACTATTCCACGTTTATTGGTAAAATGCAAAAGCAAACTAAACCAAAATAAGGTTTAAAACAGAGAAGGACCAGCTACTGTTTATATTTTATGACTGACTTTCTGCTTTTGTACAATTACCGGTATGAAACCCAATGAGACAATTGTTTTATAATATTGGGTTATATAAATACAATTGAATTAAAATGTACTTTTTGGCTTTCCCTGAAATTTGAACAATCCTGTTTAGAAAAAGATTTTTTTTTTTTTTCCGTGAGGTCAAATAAAAATGTTTCTTTAGGCTTAAAAAAGACAAGCCCAGTTTTGAGAACTGTCCATTCCTGCAGAGGATAATTGAGGTTGTAGGCTGGATGTAGTCAAATCCCTTATTCCACAAAGCTAAAGTCGGCCAAAATATGCACAATTATGTCATCCTGGAGCAGCAGTTTCAAGCTGGATCCTACGCAGTGAGGTGGTGCTGCCCTTCCGAAAACAAGTGTGAGAAACATTCCCACTCAAACGAGTGGGAGCCAAACTCCAGTGCTTCTAAAGGCCAATGTAAATCAACTGCATTTGATCTGTTGGCAGCTTCCAACAGCCCTGAGCGCACTGCCAGCAGTGATTAACACATCTGTCCAGAAGGCTCTTTGACAAACAAGCGAGGGGTCGATGAGAAAAAGAGCCCTTTATGTGAGGGTCTATTGCCCCTGGATAGAAGAGGGACAGACTATGGGTTCTTTCTAACGCCCTATAAATGACCTCTGTGTGGAAGGAAACAGAAGGTGGGAATGGGGGTTCGGTCTAAAGTTTGGGGGATTCCCCCTTCACAAGTTGCACAAACGGACAGGAAGGTATCACATGCCGCCTTGGCTCTGTGGCACAACGGCAGATGGCGTTGGATTAGCATCTGAATGTGAGCGCGCCAGATCGCCAGGGGTTCCCTACATCTCCAGCCTCCCCACATGAGTTAGGTGACTTGAGGTAAAGAAGTCCAAATCGATAATTGGCCACTTGAGGCTCTCAGGGAAACCACTCCTTCTGTGGATATTTGCACTCACAGTGAAGTAAAATAGAAACGGGCTCATGACGACAACCTCGCTGGATACCACCACAGACGTGACGTTAGCCAGACGAGACAAGAGCAAAGTACGTGAATCTGCTTTGAACTTCACACCTGTAACTCTTGATCTACCATGACATCAAAATAATCACGTGGATGTCAGTAGTAGTCCGTAGCTAAACAGCAAAGCTTTCTGGGTCCTAAAAGATTGAAATTATTACCTTTAATACCAAAGATGTACCTAAAAAACACACCCTTTTCGATTTATGGCAACTCTTGACCATCTACAACAAGATGTCGTCATCAACATATCTAGATATCTAAATAGATATCTGGATGGACAGACAGCTAGATAATACTTCAACTTGAATAACACTGAAGTGTGTAGCGTAGCATCGTAAAGACTATTTTGTGTTCGCGACACAATTTTCAAATTTACGTTGATAGCGCAAGTACTTCACAAGTGTTGCATATCAGCACAAGGCTGCTCAAATCTGCCGGATATACTCCAATTAAACAGTTTTTCTAATTTAATATTAGAGCGTTGACATTAGCATAGGCAAAAGAAAGTCAACACTGGATTAAAAGTTTAAGCAAATTTTATAAAGTAACAATAGAAACTCCCAACTTTAGCTTTTGTTAAAAGCTGTAGAGATACAAAGAAAAATAGTAGAAAATTCAACACTGATAGACCATCTTTATTTTACAGCCAACAGTGAAAGCAGGACACAAGATATTAGAACAGCTGTATGACAATGATAGATAGAAAAATATACGAAGCAAAAGTCCAATCACTTTTTTTGTAATATAAGTGGTTTTTGACAATTAAAAAAATTGAGATATGCAAAAGGTTTTTCCTTAAAAAACAAACCGAACAACTGCTTTTGGTGGCAGAGGTTTTATATTGCACTTCCATTAGGATTGTAATAAAATATAATCATGAACATCTTCGTCCTACAGGCTCAGCGAGTGGTCTACGCTCTTGACATGTCGTGCTCCTGAACATTTTCAACCAAAGACAGCCTTTATCCACCTGTAAGGGCAGTTTGTGTATGTGTCCACTTCTGTTTTTCACTTGTCGGTGTTGGTATTCAATGAGTCAAAGCCAGCAACAAGAAATATAAATTTTATCCAATTGAAAAATGAAATATCAATGAAAAACGCTCTGAGAAAAGATCTCAACCTTCTAAAGCCATTCAATGAATCAAAATAAAGAGAAGAGATAATTACGGTACAAATGGCATCTTGAGTGATGGCAACTACTATTGAAAATACAGTTCTTGTTCAGGTTAACAGCACTTTCCAACTCTAATGTGTGTCGATTTTGTACCTGAACTCGGCGCACATTAGTGTCACACTAGTTCCTTTTTCTATTGCCCTTGCGATATTACAACAATCCCAAAAATATGTAAAGTAAACAAGTCCCCCCCCCAAATAAAAAAACTAGAAGCAGGAACACTGATCAGGACGGTCCCTGCTGTTCCATTTTTGGGTATTCTCGGGTCAAATGACCAGGAAGGAACACCATTTTCTACACTGTTGCCCGTGTCCTCTGATCATACAAAGCTCCACACACTCGTGGTCAAAAGGATCATTCCTCGAGGGGTTGGTTTCCATGGCAGAGGTTGCCGTGGTGAGGAGGGGGCCCTTGATGGCTCCAATAAAACTGAAGGCACTGTCAACGTTTCGAGCTGAAACAGTCAGTCCGGACTGGGGATTACTTCTGAAGGAGAGGCCCTCAGTGATGGAGTACAACTTATGCCTCGCTAATCACAGTAACACTTCAAAATGTTAGTTTCTAAAATCCAGATCACTCCTTGAAACTACCACGTCTTATAAATCTGAATGTCTCTTTAGCTTTTTCTTTTTTCACATTTAATTTAAAATAAATGTAAGTAATTAAAAAGAAACGTATGGAATATTTAAAACGTGCGCAAATTTCAGATCAAATGTTCTACCAACTTAAGCAGGGTCACTGAGTGTGCGTCTTAAACCCATGTCAAACTTTCTTGATTAAAAGAAAAACTATTAGAAAGCAACTTTGCAGCTATTCAACATTACCACAACATGCGTTTAAGTACAAAGAAATTGTGGCTCATTACTTTTTAGGATTAGTTGTGCCCGATTCTGTGTAAACACTGGCCCTAAAATATCCAAATGACAACAGTTTTGTTTATAAGTTGCAAATATGATGAAGATATTAAACTGAGAAGGGTTTGGGAGGACATTGAGATCTCTCTTATGACTTTCTGATTACTTTAAAAGTAAATTAAACATGCCTTTTTGATTGTTAGTTTTTAAACAAAAGTGAAAAATAAGCAAAACAAGTTCTGTTCCAAACAGTTCTTGCTCGGTTCTCGAGTTCATCCATCTTCTTCTTCTGCTCATCCAGGACCGGGTCATGGGGCAGTAGTCTAAGCAGAGATACCCAGACTTCCCTCTCCCAGCAACTTCCTCCAGCTCCTCTGGGGGGACCCCGAGGTGTTCCCCGGCATGCTGAGAGATGTAGTCTCTCCAGCGTTTCCTGGATCTTCCACCAAGTGGGACATGCCTAGAACTCCTCCCTGAGGTGGCGTCCAGGCGGCATCCGGACCAGATGCCCGATCCACCTCAACCGATTCCTCTCAATGTGGAGGAGCAGCGGCTCTACTCTGAGTTCTCTCCAGGTGACCGAGCTTCTCCCATTTCTACTGGAGCACCCAGACACCCTACAGAGGAAGCTCATTTCAGCTTGTATTCAGGACCTTGTTCTTTCAATCACAAACCAGAGCTCAGGACTTTAGTTGAGTGCTGGAACAAATATCAACCAGTAAATTGAGAGCTTTGCTTTCTGTAACAGCTCTTTCTTTACAACAACAGCCTGGTTCAGCAACCCGAAATGGCAGATGCCCCGCCTGTCGATCTTCCCTCACTCATGACCAAAAAATCAAGATTCTTAAACTCCATCACCTGGGGCAGGAGCACTCCATCTACCGAGAGAGGGCAAACTACATTTTTCCGGTTCAAAACCCATTTTATAAGATGTCTAATGATAAATTCCGCTACGTTGCTCTGATTGGGGCGACTTAGCGGCAGGCCGGGGGTCGGAGCTGGTGGCCAGGGCTCCTCCAACAAGCCGGGTGGGTCGATCCCGAAGGAGCAACATGGGATCGCACTCCAGTGGGCCCACCACCTGCAGGAGAGCTCAGAGGGTGCCGGTGCAATTTGGTTTGGCGGACAGTCAAAGGCAAGTGCCTAGGCGGCCCAAACTCCTGTCATGGAAATTGGGTTTCGTTCTCCAGTCAATTCTCTAAAAGCTCCTATGCCGATTCGTTACCCAACAACTTCAATCTATTTTCAATAAATATTCTATTTATAATAAGTTCCTTTTTAAAAACATCCACTACTAAAGATAGTCTGTTTGCTCATGAAAGACTTAAATAGTTCCCAAAAAAATGCATCAGAACATAGGAAAACTTAAGACGTTGCAGTTTATCAATTATTTTTTATTTAAATTGAAAGAACTAATTTCTTAAAAACGTAGCAAAAGCTTTTTTTATACCTCCACCAAACAAACAAATAGTTGTATGTTGCTATAAAAGCTGTTTACATTATAAAAAACAAGAGGGATGCTGTTTAAAATTGAAATAATAAAGCTTGTTTTTTTCTATAGAAATCTTCTGTGTATAATATTTTCTTTGAAAGCATTTTAGGCTATGCTTCCACAGATCGTGTTTCCTTTCTCCTCAAATTAGCCAAAAACTGTGTTTAACCTCAAAATACTTCCTATATCCTACTGTGACATGCAGGCTCAGAATACATTTTTGTGTTCCGTGAATTGATTTCCATCAGTTCAACATGTAACCCTGACCGGCAGATGCACTCCGGCGTCCGCGCTACCACAGTTAGAGAAGGATCATGAACCCTTCACTGAGACGCAACTGAGAAAGTTCACTAAAGCAGAAAGAAACCCGATAGAGTCTGTTTGTCCCAACAAAGAGCCTCATTCAAGTCCCGCGGCACACTTCCCTCCGTGTCTCAGAGTAAAATCTGCAGCCGGTGCGTTGCTTTGCAAAGGACATGAGGAGCTAAACAATTTAACTGTTTGGTTTACACATCTGGAAGTCTTAAAGACCCGGCTATGATGCTCAACTGCTTTTCTGGACTAACAGAAGGCCCATTTATAAAGAAGCAAATGCTTATTTTTGGAGTTTTTTTCCTCTTCCGACCAGTCTCGCATGTGCTGCTTAAAGTACACTGAATATAAAAATAGCTTGGTGTTTTATGGACGTTTTAACTGTGCATGAAGGAGCAGAATTCTTTTCGTTTAAATGTCACAGAACAAGTATCGGCCCTTCTTCTTGCACAAAAAACACAACAGGAATTTAGACATCACCGGTGATACCTAGAGTACGTCCAGAGCCCAGTTCCTTTCAACAATCTTGTTGATTAGCAGCACAAAACCAAAATCAGCAGCACTATATGTCACTACCTCGCTCATAAACTTCCTGTTAGAGCTCAGCGTGAACACAGAGCAGGGTTTTCTGCAGGGATTGTGTCCAAACATACTGCTCCAAAAAAAGAAAGTCTTTAAAAGGAAAAGCGGAAGTCGGAGGCGCAAGTATCTGGACTGCAGCCAAACCAAACTGACTTTTTTCGGACTTCTCTTCTTTTTTTTTAGTCTATGTTCTACAGCCTTTAAATGTACGAGATGCCGCTGAGCTCATGGGTTACCTAACACTGAAACAGGAAGCGAGGGCATCGGAGAATATTAGAGATGCCAATAACTGAGCGCAGGAATGCCCCGCATGAGTGTCCTCTGTTGAGGGGCATCATCCGTGAGGAATGAAATGTGACACTGGCTGTCAGGGTTCGTTTGGGAAGCTCGCCGCGGATGGGGCTCTGGTACAAGGGCAAACTGCGTGCCTGATTGGTTGGAAAGACCCCACTGTACCAAGGAGGTCGTGGGATGGTTTCCAGCACCAGCTAAACGCTGCGTTCTTTGCATCTCTTGCTCAATTAGAACCCCGACAACTCCAGTTTACCGGTTGGTTGTATCTGCGGGAATGAAGACGGAACGCCACGCCTGGATTCCCTATAGCCCAGGCATAGGCAACTCTAGGCCTCGCTGTATGATTTCCAGATACCCAAGCCCTACTTATGACTGATTACCTGGTTCTGATGTATCTATCCAGCCAATTAGAACATGCCAGAGCAGGGTATGTTGGAAAACATGCAAGGATGCAGCTCTCGAGGCCTGAAGTTGCCTATCCGCACTATAGCCCAACAAAAAGAGAAAAAAACCCAAACAGTGCAAAGTCCTTCCTGACATCTTAAGTACAGACACTCAAGCAAGCCAAGAAGTAGAGTAGGGTGTGGGTTTAAGAAGCAGAGCATGCCATATGCAGGTCAGTGGGCCGTTAGGCGTCTCTGACGAAAGGGAATCAGCTTAGGTCCCTCTCAGAGTCAAGACTTAATCACCCTCCACAGCACAGATCTGCCAGCTCCCATTAGGCACCTGTAGCGCAAAAGGCTCCAGACAGGTGGGGCAGCTGGGGATGAAAATGCTCCTTGTGTCCCTACATACCTTCGACTACTGCACCTTCAGAACATCCAACCAAAAGTTCCAAGTAAAAAACAACTTTAGTGACTAATTAATATCAGCATTTCAGCACAACCATTCCACAAAGCTAATACTTTAATAAAAACCAAAACACATGGGGGTCAAGGTCTAAAGTCTACTCATCCTACACACAAACATGCTAGTATTTAAGAACCTGTTGGTTCTGCATCAGGTGACCTGATTAAGGTCACTTCAATTACTCCAAACCAGCGATTAGACTCGGCTCAATCTGGTCGAGTACTTGCTACGAATATCTGCATCCTTGCTAGAAGGCCAAAATGTCAGTGTAATCGATTTCAATCCTCCCCCAATCAGCTTTTGCGTTAAGTATGTTTTGCTTTTTAAGAAACCTAAAAGAACTTTTATTTTTTCAGGATATTTACAAAACACACAACACCTGTCAATACTTTTTTCTTTTTAATCTTGACCTCTCGAACATGCTAAGAACAGGCTAATTTCTGTCAAACCACACTATTCAAAGTTGGATGGTCTTATTGAACATGTTTCTTTTTATTTTAGACATATCTTTAAAGTTCTTTAATTGGTTTAAAATTGAATGAAATAATTTGAAAGAATTTTTTTTTTTTTTTTAGTTCAGAGAAATTCTAACTGTTGGAACGCACTTTGGATTTGTCATCCTATCGTCAAATATTTTTAATTCTTCGTATCTTATTAAATCAGGTTATAACATTCACAAATAACTCCATGTATATATTAATGTAAAAAAAATCAGAATAAGCTAAAGTTTAAACTTATAGTTTAGCTTATAACGGAAGATAACGCTACATTTCTGTACCGATAGAAAAACTGATGAGGAAAACTTGCGATGTGCAATATTAGTGATCAATACTGCAATGATGATATACCTTGTAATGCATGAGGGATTAGCATAACAACTCATGCTTCAGTTTCATTCAACTGCAATAGTGTTATTAAAAAAAAAAAACCAAAACTTAAAGTTATATTCAAATGACCAATGTCTACATTAGAAGTAGGCATCAGATATAAAAGAGTTTAATTCGATTGGTCAACGATATGAAGGGGTTTATCGGATTGGTCAAATGCATAGAGGGCTCAATTTGATTCGTTGAATACTTCAAGCTGCAGTGAGATTGTTTTAGCAATAATTTATCATACTTTAACCGTCTTTAGAGATATGTGTGTCGCACAGACTAATATCCAATGACATTTTTGGCTTATTGTGAACACCTACAAAAAAAGTTCAGCAAAGAAGTATATAGACTAAATTTTTGAATGACAGCTGTAATGAAAGGATGCAACCAGCAGGGGGCAACCGTTTGTAACTACTGTTGCTTTGAAATATTTTTATGGGAAAACTTAAAATAGATCCTTTTGAAGACATAAAACTGAAGACAGTTTCTACGTTTCTACGGCAGTTCTTTGGCTGATGCCATCTTGGATAGATATAACCATAGCGTTAGCTTCCTAAAAGAAATAGGCAAGCAGGCAGAGTAAAACACGTTTGTAAAAATAATTCACAGTCACCTGTCAATTCAAGAAGCTATCCTTCAATTTAGACTTTTTTGATTTGAAATATAAAGTAAACTAAGTAGGGGTGTAACGGATCACGGAAAATCCGTGGTCCGTACGGATCAGAGGCCACGGTTCGGGACACGTGTGTACCGCGGATCGCTCGAACACCCACCCCCCAAACGCAGACACCTCGTACTAGCATAATTTAAACCAATTGTCCGTTCGCATCGAATGGAAGCTCCGTTACGGGCTTTCCGGTGGAATCGCGGAACATTTGTATGGCAAGCCAGAGATGTCAAAATTGACCAGGAAAAGCTGACGCAGAAGTGCCACGTTTTACAGAAAATTTCATTTTAAAACATTTAAAAATGTCCCCAGTTTTAGTTTTAATAAAGCAAATTTTAAAAGATAATCCAGATAGATTTGGTATTTTCAACACTATTTTTAATCATTCTTTTCTCTTAGTTTTTGTAGATTTGGTCTAAAAACATGTAAATGTCATCAGAAACTACATGTTTTAGTATTTTGTTTGTGTTCAAAGTACAAATATGTTTTGTTTTAATAAATAGGCTTCAATGAGCAGATGTTTTGTTGTTGCATATGTAAATATTGTGTGTGTGAGGTATTTTAAATGCTTATTGAATTTATGAGTAAAACTGTTTCAAAAATTAAATTAGGTTTGATATTGTTGTTTTTTTTTTTTGTTTTGTTTTTTTCATTTTTAAAATTTTTTTACTTTTTACTGATCCGAAAAATGATCCGAACCGTGACCCTAAAACCGTGACACGATCCGAACCGTGGGTTTTGTGATCCGTTACACCCCTAAAACTAAGTGATCATTTACTTGGAACTGTTTGACCCTTTCATACCAGAGATGTCACTGGCGGCACTTAACACCACGACCAAATCCAAATTCCTCCCCAACCCCTTCAATTGAAAAGGGAATTTGAAGGGAAAGGGGTGTCCGAAATAGTTTTTTTAAAGGGTAGAGCAAATTAACTTTGCGTTCTGTATCCTACTACTGTATGAGTAGGATAAACCGTGTCACGCTGTGCCATGGAGAAGATACGTTTTTCTTCACGTGGGTGCGCTCTGAAGCACAAAAGTTCACATTTACGGTAAATGTAAGTAATGACTTGTTGTTTTTGCATGACTTCTTTAAATTTATAAAAAACAATATTTTCATGCATTTCCGAGCACTAGCTACTCCGCGCTAAGGTAGCTAACCAGCAACTATTGATGACATCATCTAGTGGTAGTCACGTCCGAAATTAAAGACACTATTTTTCCATAACTCTCCATTTGGAGGGCTAGATTTAGAGAAGCTGTGGGGGTAGGGAAAGAATTCGGATTGGGACTACCTCTTTGACTATTTACGTCATCAAGGTGAATTTGCTGATTTAGATGCAGAGAAAAGTGGCACTGCTTATGGGCTTTCCACCAGCTCTTTACATGAATAAATATTTAATGTAATTATGCGACACTTGATGTAAATAAAGTTTTACACATTAATAGTTACATTGCTGATTTACGTCAACTGAATAAGCCACACGTGTCAAAGTCAAGGCCCAGGGGCCAGATCCGGCACTCTGCGCAATTATATACGGCCCTACAGATAGTATTATTTTATTGTTATTAATGGCCCGATGTTATTTCTAACTTGTATAATTTGACAAATTGACAAAATATATTTTTACAGAGAACAAAATATTGAAAGTTATTTAAATTAATTTATTCTGGAATAATATTTCTGACTGTTTTTAATCATAGCAATGTTTTTGAAGTTTTAAAAATGTAGTTTTAGTTTCAATAAATGTTTATTCTTTTCGGCCCGCAACCTTAGGTGTGTTTGAAATTTTGGCCCCCTGTGCAATTGAGTTTGACATCCCTAGCGTAAGCACTTCACTACTGTAAAGGTCGAAGGCTGCGATTCTCCACTTTAAAATCCACTGGAATCGCGTTAATTGCGTAAAAAATGAGTTACGGTGGTTGAAAAAATGTCAAAAGTGGTGGAAAAACGTTAGCCCATTTTCTAAAAAGCCTGGATGCGCTGATGTTATATCCTGTCAAGATGGCGGCATTCAAGGGGTCACATGACCATTTCTGGTGTCCATGTCTTATTCCAGTTTTTGGAGAATTCCACCTTTGAGATTTGATATTTAACACTCCAGGTGTGACAAATGTCAAAAGAGAGAGGATTTACATTAGTTACGTTAGTTATTTAAGTTTAATCAAAGTCAAGGCCAGGGGCCGGATCCGGCCCTCAGGCTAATTTTATCCGGCCCTCGAGGTTGTTATCTAAAATTTAGATAATTTGCCAGACAAAATCAAGAAAATATTCTTTATTGTTGATTTGGGAACCCTTTATAGTGTATATATTCCCTAATTGTACAAGAACATGTTTTTTTTGCTAGCTTTGGAACAAAAAAATTAATGAAAATTATGTCAACATTAATTGCTTTATTTCAACCTTACATTTTACCACATCGATTTTATTGACTCATAATGTGTGCATTTTATTAATGTTTGTATGTACTCAAATTTATGGTAATTTTAGTGCATTTTTATTATGTTTTTTAATGTTGCTTTAATGTTTTAGGTTGACATTTTAAACATATACAGATGAAAAATAGCCTCTACGCTAATTACAGCTATGTTTTTAAAGTGCACTGTCCCTGAGAAATAAACCAATAAATAAATGTTTTTTTAAAAAAAGGTAAAAAAAAATCCTTAGATAACCTTCCTTTTTTAGCTGCCACCCAAGCTTACTCTGCAAATATATCAAGCATGTAAAGAATGTTCTCTCTTTGTTGTGAGATAATACACATTGTCACTTGAAAAAAGAGATGTTATCCTACTGTCCTGTCAGTCTAAAAATGTGCCTGATTAAAAAAAAAACCTGCAGTCTTGAAGCACTGCAACCTTTTTGCTGATGCAAGGTGGTACCTCTGGGGTCCCCCCACACCCACCTCGTGTGGCAGGATGATTCTAGAACACGAGTATGATCCATTTCTAGTACTGTTTCATTGATGGATGGACGCCGGTTTCAGCACCATCCAGGCGTGGACCAGAACAAAAGGTTTGCTGTCACCTGACAGAGTCATGGTTCGTTTTTTTTTTTTTTTTTTCCCTCTCTTTTGCTTAATTAAAAAGAAAAAAGTCACAAATGAATACTATTAATTCCTTTAAAAATAGAAATCACAAAGCTGGTTGAAAATTAACAGACTACATTTTTAAATCAAAGCTTGAGCCCTAAAACTAACTTTTACGGCTGTCTTTGCGGCACCAAAGCATGCATTCACGCCGCTCTGGATGATTTAAGGACAAAAATGGTTTGAAAATGACAATAAAAAGCGTGTTTCTGCTCTTACCTGGGAGGTTAGAGCGGCGGAGCGGCGCTGATACCCGAGTCTGAAGGGATCTGCGGTCACAATGAGAGCGGCGCGTAGCCCCGCCCCCTGCAAATTAAACTACCGTAAATCGTTGTAAAACGCTGCAGAGCGTTTCAGCATAAGCAACAGATGAGTTTATGTATTTTTATTGACAGAATTTCAAACATTTGGGTAGAAAAAAAATTGTTGAATGTCACACATTTTTATTTTTTTATATATTTAGTGGGCGGATATGATTTTCGAGGAGTTCCTGCAGAGACGGACGGAGCATCGAGGCGTGGCTGTTGCTATGGGAAGATGGAAAAAGAAGGGGCCGATAATGTGGTGAATGGTGCCAGGGGGGGAGAATGAGTGGAAGAAGATGGGAGGAGGGAAGGATGTAAGGCAGAGATATTTGGCCGCACTTCAGTCCCTTGCAGGTGAGGCGTGGCAGGGATGCCCACAAGAAATGCCACGTTTTGTGTGACAAAACCCAAGACAGAGATGTGCAAAATTAAGTTTTAACTAAATACATTTAAAAAAAAAAAATTAAAATAAATATATACAAATAGAACGTAAAATGCAAGCTGCAAACTTTGCTAAAATGGGTTGGATCATTTCTGACCGCAATGAAACATTATAATGTAAACACTGCCCCCTACAGGTAAGTCGGTATAAATACACCTGCAATTTTGCAAAAAATGGCTGCTTAGACGTCAAAGAATTCAAACTTTATTTATACAAACTGCTAATTATGATACAATGTAGTATACATGTTAAAACTATCAACTGTCAAATCATATGCCCACCTACTTACAGTAAAATATCACAATTCTTGAATTTCTTCAGTTTTTTCCCCCTCAAATATCTCCCAGAGTACCCGGCTGCAGGATGTCATGGCGTCTACACGTAACGTGGCAGACGGACGTAACATTTTTTTATTATTGCAAACTGAACATGACAGAAAATGGCTTAAACAGTAAAAAAAAAAAAAAAAAAAAAAAAAAAAAAAATAGAAAAAGTGTTTAAAGCCATCAAACCAGGTGTCAACTTAAATAACACTGTTCTTATACTTTCATATATATGCAGTATATTTTTATTTTAAACCATCAATAAGGCTATTAATGTATTATATATTTTCTTTTGAGAATCAATGTATTTTAAAGATTTAAAATAAAATGTCAGTTCAACCAAAAAAAAAAACAAAAACTTAAAGATGGTAATTCTTTTTAGCACTCTGTGTATGAAAAACAAAACATAATTTATAGCAGAGTTACTTCAGCAGCCAGTTTCGCTCTTAACCCAGAGACAAATGTCAAATTCATGTAAATTCAAATTACGCAGGCAAGTGATATCGATGACAATCCTCCAATTCACATTAAGTGTGATGATCTTGACCCCATGTCTTCCGTTGCACATGTACTAGCACACTGAAACCATGACATGTTTTCCTGACAGCATAAATTCCATTGATTTGGTCAACACAGACAGTTTTTAAGTGGGAGCTTGCTGTAAACATCCTCCAGTTGGATATACTTTCTCTTGACATGTACGGCTAAATTCTTTTTGTGTAAGGGCAGTGAGGACACTTTATATGGGTTGATGGCTTGACTATTACGTGTAAAGAAATATTTTGACATGATATAAGTTTTATTTAAGATAATGTGGAAACAAAGTTTAAAAAAATGCATGTACCCTGAAAATCGGGGCAGTAGCATCAAACTTAAAACACGTGCAGGCTGCACGGTAACATGAATTTACATATTTTTTTTTTATGTGCTGGTTGCACGTCCTTACATGCGTCAGCCTTACTTATTTACGGTCTTCTGTTTGATATTAAGGACTTTATATCATTGCCCAAATGTTTTAGAAGTGAACGTGGAAAATATGGTGTATGAAAGCGTTAGAAAAAAATACAAATTAAAAGTCAAGAAGTACGCGCTGTGTAAAATTGACATATTATTAAGCTAAATTAAGCTAGCGTCAACACGGATCTTGAATCATTCAGATTAAAATAGTTTAGCGAAAGAAAGACAAACATGAAATAAGTGATACATCTAGCCCTTTATATTGTCATATTCATAGAACGTATCAGCGAAATAATGGTTTTCTCCGCCATCTGTCTTTAAATTAGCTCGTCTTCTTCTTCTGGTTTTACGGTGGCTGGCAACCAACTAAAACATGCATTACCGCCACCTACTGGTCAGGGGTCTGAAGGTAGACGTCTGTCTGCCATATTGTAGACGTCCATCAGCCACGACACGTCATACCGCCATGACATCCGCCATGTTTGCCTGCAGCTGGGCCACTCTCCAAATATTTGGCTAGCTTTTTTTTTTTCTTCAAAAATGCTAATCCCCAGTGTTGACAGAAACGCGTTACAAAAATAATATGTTATAGTAACATTAGCTTCTTGCTATAACAAACTTGTTTGACTCATTGTTACTGAAATATAACAAATATTTTATCCAATAAATGTTCGCTGACTGGTATGACAGATATGGGGCTGTTTAGACTTCAAACAATCAAAACTTTATTGATACAAACTTTTTACAAAGGTAAAGTCCAATAGTTTAGTTTACATGTTGAAACTTTGACATTTCAACTCCTTTGCCCACCCAGTTACAAAAAAATCTCACATTTCTTTAATTTTTCAAACTGAAACAATGTCATCCTGTTATCGTATTAATAAAATGCTTTTAGTTGGCAAAAAAACATTTTTTAGATGCCCTAACAGAAAAATATTCTCTCAAAGTGTTTTTTTAAAGTGAAATAAGGTATATAATAGCCTACTACTTAATGTCAATTTTTGCAGGAATACATTTTTTTCCTAACAAAATCTTTCTAAAACTTGAATTTCTAAAATATTGGCTAGCTGTTTTTCAAAAATGCTAACTCCTAGTCAGCATTGACAGAAACATGTTACTAAACTGTTACTAAAGTAATATATTACAGTATTATGTTTTTTGTTGTAAAAAAAAAAAAAAAAGTTACCCATTAAATGTTAACCAGCTTGTGTAGAAGTCAAACATGGTGGTGTGGGGGTGGGGCACTAGCACTATGTTTTCTGCCCTCTTGATTTACTTTTGTTTAGCTAAAAACGTTTTTTGGTTTTTTTAAGATGCCTCAACAGATTTTTTTTCCTAAAAGTGTGTTTTTCTTAAGTAAAATAATGTATACTACACTTACTATATCAATGTTTGCAGGCATGCATTTTACTTTCTAAAAAAAAAAAAATCACTCAAATTTCTTTTTCCAGAAAATTGGCTAACTTTTTTTTTCTTCAAAATATGCCAACCCCCAATCAGTGTTGACAAAAGCTTGTTACTTAAGTAATATGTAATAGTATCATATTACCTATTGCTATGACAAAGTTTCATTGGTACTGAAAATTCAGTAAAATACTACCCAATAAATGTTAGCTAACTTGTGTTACAATCAAACGTGGTGGTGTGGGGATGAGACGCTAGCGCTATCAGTGCCTTTGTTAGCATACAAAAACCGTTTTCCAACATCTTGAAATTGTTTTATTTCCTACAAGATAACAGTGCAAGTGTTCCCAATTTTCAGAACTTTATATGTTGGTGTGAAAATGAAAAAAGACTATGTAAACTTATCTTAAAAGACACAAAAATGAGCCTTTAGTTGTCTTTATTTCAGCTAAAAATAAATTACAAGAACCTTACAAAGTTTGTTAACCAAAAAAAAAGACATTTCTTGGCACAAAATTAAAAAGATGTGTGTTCTATAAGGCAATCAGCTTATTGATAAGAAATAGCAAGTTGCTTAAAAAGTGCATTTTTACCTTTTTTATATTCACCTATTGTACATCATATTTATTTAACCCCATAGTTAGAAAAACGTTCAAGCAACATTAGATAGAGACAAATGTTTCAAGTTTGTGTTTAATGCCGTTTATTTATTTGTAAGAAACCTTTTTTAACTATCTTCAAACAGAGAATGCAGTTGTTGTGTTCACAAACATAAAAATCAAACTGCATTTGTTTGTTTTTTTCTACGAGTCCACCCCATATCTCCTCATTTCTGGCTGACGATGCTGCGTGCGATGAGTTCCTTCATGATCTCGTTGGTTCCTCCATAGATAGGCTGAACACGGGAGTCCACAAACGCCCTGAAAAGCAAATATGATGAGATACAGTACTCTAATGGAAATAGTTACTCATTTCTTTGTCTTTTCATTTGTGGAACATGTCTCATACTAAAGGGTTCCAATTACTAGTAAATATAAAATGCTAATTTTAATGTTTAATGTAGTAAGTCTACCTAGTTTTGTGGGAAAAATAGTGAATGGACCATACAACTACTACCATTAACCCTATTGAGAGTTTTTTTGTTTTAGCATAAACAATAGCTTAGGTTCATATAACATAGCATCTCAATCCTATTTGCTATCCAAGTATTACGTAGGATCCTTTCATATATAAATGTTTTATTGTTATTCTTTCAAAGGTGGATTTTTTAAAAATGTTGTTAATGATGTTTTTGTAATCAGAAACAGATGAAGGAAATTCTCAGAGTTCTGGTAAAATTCTTGTAATGCTGTTAGTTTGATTTGAAATGTACCGCGTTCCAGATAAAGTTTGTCTTTGGTGTCATTCATTCTTCAAACATTTATCTCAAAGTTGTTTGCAAAAGTCCAAAACAAATTTCCTTTGGGACAAATTTGATTCGTGCAAAATTTTCCTATGGGCATGCTGCGGGTGATGGGTCGTAGCGAACACTTATATAAAGTGCTTGGGTAAGTAAGGGTGAAGTAGGTGAGATACAGCATTGTCGTACAGATTTTTACCATCTTCAACCATTCCAAATCTTACAAATTGGGCAAGAAGTCCTTTAGTGCTTTTCACGTGATAAGCGCAAACTCCTTAGGCCAGGCTTTTAGAAATGAGAAAATTAGACAGAGTATATTGTGTGGAGATCATACGGGCACTTACAAATGACCTCCACACCCCCTGTGAGAGGTATTAAGTCACTAAGGAGTAGGGGTGTAACGGATCACGAATGATCCGTGTTCCGTACGGATCAGAGGCCACAGTTCAGGACACGCGTGTACCACGGACCGCTACCAATCCATCAATAATCACATCATACAAAAGTTGATAACTTATCAACTGGTGCACTTTTCTTGCTCCAGAAAAGATTGACGTGGTTTTTTTTTGGTTGCTTTTTAAAGATTAAATTATTATTTAACAAATGCATTTGAAAACTGACTAATGAATCACAACTTCCCCGTTCATGGTGTACTCCTTACTTGGCGATGGGATATTCCCACATGTATCCCCAGCCTCCGTGAAGCTGCAGGCACTGAGAGGCCACTTTGTTCTGAAGCTCCGATGCCCTAAAGAGAAAAAAAAAATTGAAAGGAAGTGAGAGCTTGGCATCAACCAATGATTAGCGATTGAACAATTTCAATCTTCTCACCAAAACTTGGCCATCGAGGCTGTGGAGGGATCCAGACGTTTTTCAGAGAGGAGTTGAAGGCAGTTGTCCACAAAAGTCCGTCCCACGCAGATTTCGGTCTTCAGTTCGGCCAGTTTGTGCTGCACAGTCTGTAAAATGTTCAGATCTTTTTTTAGAAAAAGCACAACTCACAATAGAAGTTGAGTATTCCCTCATGTTGCCACATTTAGCAAAAGATAACATGACTGACACAAAGCCAAAATGCTGACTGAGTAAAAAAAAAAAAACAATTGTAAAATTGCAAAACAACTTAAAGCTTCAACGCAAACATGCTTTTTAAGAGAAAATAATTGAACTTGTAAAAAGTATCATCTCTTTGGTAGTCCACTTTCAACCTTATGGGTGCAGAAAAACCAGGAAAAACACTCCTGATTGGCTATTTCTAAAGCTAGACATTTGAGGATGAGTAGGAATCTTCCACATCTGAAGCCAGCCACCAGTGGCCATTTGATGAATTGCAACAACTGGTACTTCCAAGTTGGCTTCAAACTAGAGAACAGAGCATTGGGAGTTGAGCTTATTAAACATTTACAGTCCAGTTTCCACTCCGTTCCACTTTCCAATGAGCGTACAACGATGGGCCCCAACGAGGTACTGTTAGTACTGTTTAATGGGGCCCATTTTCCAAAAGAATTGGACCCAGTTGAATTCAAACAATTAGCTTGTTTTACTTTTTTTTGTTTCAAAGCTTTCAAAGAAGTCACTTCGTTTGAATAGGATGTTGTATTCTGGCATCATCCTGTTTTTGGTACAATTTTTTAAACAAAAATCTAATAACTTCACATAGATTAGAAGTGTTGGGTCAATCAAAAACTCTAGAATGTCTGTTTTAGCTAATTAGGTGTTTGTGAGGCAAGTATTGCTTGGTAACAAGCAAGGTAGAGGATCTCCGGAATATAAGCTAAAATTAAGAAAAAAACACAGATGCTTTACTAAAAATGTAGCTAAGAGGAAAGCAAACAAAAAAACTCAAGTGCAAACTGACAAAAAATGTAAAATGTAATGTTTCGGACAGGCCCCCATTTTCTTGCTTTTTTACTAGGGGTGTCGGAAAAAAATCGATTCACATTCGAATCTAGATTCTCATTTTTAACGATTCAGAATCGATTCTAAATATCCAAGAATCGATTCGCCCCCTCCCGCCATATTCCTGCATTTATATGTTTTATTTAATGGCTCGAACCTGCTAGCTTACTTGCAAGCCGTAATGTTTGTCCCGAAACGGCTACCGTAGTTTGTTTTCCCTGGAGGCGAGCGGAGCTTACTGAGCGCGCGCGCGCGCTACGCAACATGCAGGAGAAAAAAAGATTACTCCTGTCCCGTCATCAATTGGCAAATGTTTACACTTCGGATTCCACAAATCCTGGGGTAAGGAGCTTGACATGATGTGCAGTGTCAAAATCTGCTAAATCAGACACTTCGGGAACACTTCAAATCCTCGCTCATATCTCGTCCATCACCGGAGCTTAAAGTTTGAAAAGTCAGTTTCTCTCCTGCATCATACTGTTGAAATCATTCGTCCCTCCAGGATTTCCTGATGTTTCGATAACAACTTTTAATGCAAATCCAATCAAACCCCGAGATTTGTTGCGCACCTTGCAGCTTTTTATTTTCACCGCAACTTTATTGAGATCAGTCTACCGTGACAACAGTCATGGATGACCACGTGACCGTTTCCCTTCCGACTCGGCCGTGTTCTCTTTAAATATCGTTCTATAGTCCTCTCACACTTTTTCTCTTCATAACGCGCGTGAACGGTCACCCCGCAGGTGAGCATGCGCTGCGTGCACGCGGGAGTGTAGGTGCGCTTTCCCCGGGCGCGCACGCGGCACGGGGGGCGCAGGTACAGATCAGTCTGTTATATTGCGCGGCACAGCTGCTGGACAACAGGTACCGAGTATGAAGAGAAATACAGAGAGAGACTCTGGAAATCTGGAACTATTTCACTTTAACTGGTAATATAAAGGAAGAATTTAGAGTCTGCAGGAAAAGAATTCCATCTAGAACCTTCTCCACAACAAACCTACAGACACCTGAGAGAAGATTCTTTAAAACAGATCATTAAACCAGATCAGCTCCTCAAAGCCTTTGTCTTCCTCTACCAGCAACTCAGCAGTGATGTTTTTGAAATAGATAAAGAGGAGGATTCTGAGAACATCTGAGGATTCATCTGTTTATAATGTTTCTAAGTTCATGATTTTTCACTGGAAATCTGGAAATATTTTATTCTAAAATATGTTTAAATCAACACATATTTGGGTTACTGTGAACAGGAAAGACCAAAGTTCATTCTGTGTTTGACAGTTCTATTCAAGTTAAATGACAGCTCAAGGGGATGATGCTGTGCTGTATTTACTTTGTGCATGTGTCAATTGGAACATGAATTTGGAACATGAGAATAGGATTTGTATTTCATAATTAAAATTTTTAGGCGCTTTTAAAAATATGTATATATTCAAACACATTGCAACTTTCTTCAAAAGCTGCTGCAACATCGGCCATTTCGGGCCAGAACAATCATAAAAATCTTCTGTGAAATCCTTGAGGGTCTGAATAATATAAGTTTGCACAGTATCATAAATACATTCCCTTTTTTGTTAAAAATTTTCCTTTGTGTTTTAAATGTCTGAATCGAGAATCGTTTTAGAATCAAATCGGCACCCCAAGAATCGGAATCGAATCGAATCGTGACTTGTAAGATTCACATCCCTATTTTTTACAGATGATACAAACCTGCAAGTGAGAGATGGTTTTGCCAAACGCTTTCCGCTGCAACACGTAGTTTCTGGTTTCCTCAAACATGAATTCGCAGCTTGCTATGGCCATGTCGGCAATTAATAGACGTTCCTAGAAGGAATAATTCACTCATTTTAATCTCAGTTGGTTTTGAAATCAAAGGACTTGAGTGGAGATATAGACAAGAAATGTGACCTGAGGAAGTTCATTCATTAGGTAGTAGAAACCTTTGTTGAGTTCACCCAGGAGGGCACTGGCTGGGAGACGCACATCCTTGAAAAACAGCTCAGCTGTGTCCTTAAAAAGTACAATATGAAGGTTAATGTGACAAAACTATCTGTACATTTTATTAAAGCAAAGAAATGGTCCAAGGAGTTTCAGTACCTGTGCCTTCAGACCAATCTTATCGAGCTTACGGCCTTTCTGGAAGCCCTTCATGCCGTCTTCCACGAGGAACAGACTGATCCCATGTGCTGCTGTCTTCGCTTCACGGTTTGTCACGGTCACCACCACCACCAAGTCAGCCATCCAACCATTTGAGATGAAAACCTGAGGAGATGACAAGGAAAATCCTCACGAATTGCTACTGAGAGGCAATGGGTTGCTTTGGCTCCCACCATGTTTTACCTTGTTGCCGTTCAGGATCCAATCATTTCCATCCTTCTTGGCGTACGTCCTCACACCCTGAAGATCGCTACAAAGATCAAGGCCAACAATGGTCAAACCCTGCACTGTCGGGAAGATTTTTGGAGAGGCTTATAAAGTAAGTTTGGTTACCGACCTGCCTGCGCCAGGCTCCGTCATGGCAATCGCGGTAATGCACTTCCCAGCAGTCATGTTGGGAATAAATCGCTCCACCTGCTCTTTGCTTCCATAGTTGACGATGTAGGGCATGACAACGTCGGAGTGCAGGGTGAAACCCGGGCCTGTGCAGTTGCAGTACATTCTGGAGGACGACGTCAAAAAGTTACGTCCATAGAATTGAGGCCATTTTTGATGTGAGACACCACCCTCTGCAGCATGTGTTCAAGCACTCACTTCCAACAAAAAGTCTGCGTAAATGTAGCATAGCCACACAAGTTTCTATGACCATTTCAAGCTCTAAATGAAAGCACTCCCATTGACCAGTCTTAAAAAGTTAAACCAGGTTGAATCTTGGTCAATCATGTACTCGGATTAGGTTGTACCAACCGTTTGAAAATGTATCACATAGAAGAAATTAATAATTGCAAATTGTGCCCAGTAGGTTGTATGACATCAAGTCTTTTGTATATTGGAATAGACCTTGGCGAAATATTTGCAACATTCCCAAAGATACAACTTGGATATTTCACACCAAGCCTCTACCAACTGTAGGTGGTGGACACTTGTTAGTAAAGACTAGAGAAAGAAGATTCTCCTCCTTGCTTGTCCAGTGCTAAGACCATGTTCAAGGACCTACCTTTACCGCGTTTGTGAATGTGCATCACATGCCTGGTGTGTTTTAGAGTGTATTAAGACTGGGAAAATGATTTGTTCCGGTCCCAGTCCGCCTTATTTGTTCCAGATCGAGTCCCTAACCTTGCATTTGATCTGTATTCAGACCGCCGTCAAGCAGGCTATCGTTTTCCGGACCAAAGCTTGTGCACAAAACAATGCGACTGGAGATCTCTTTAATCATTGGCCACCAGTTACAGGGGCCGGTCAAAACAAAAAGAGAAAGATGGAGGTGCTGTTCTTTGCAAATCCTTGCCAGGATTGTTCACTTCTTCAACCTTCGCTGGTCAATTTTGAACAGCATTCATCCGACCACATTTTAATGAGTTGCCGTTTCACCGCTGCTCTACGTTTGTCGCTAAGTAGCGTTCTATGGTAGCCGTTATGGTTCAGTTGTTCTGTTCCCAACATGGACTGTATTCCCACTAAGAAATTTCAGAGTGAACCGAGACTATCTTACTCAAAAGATGGGTCTTTCAGACTGAAACTTTGTACCGGATTATCAGAGGAAGCAAACTAAGCGGACCAAATGAGTCCAGTCTGAACACACCCTTAGATATTATTAGATATTATCAACAATGTACTACAATGTTCAACTTCTCCCTCGTCAAGACTGCGATTACACATGTCGTTAAGTGGTTATTTTCCCTTCTTTGCTAATTTTCTATCCACCAACAGGTGCCAAAAACAAGTCCCGTGGATTCCCAGAAAGACAGTACAATGTTTCCCCTCACTTTTGGTTCTCCGTATTTGCCGACCCGCAGATGTCTCCGGTCCCTTACCGCCTCGAATAAGGGGAAATACTGTTTTCTTCAAGGTGTAATCACAAGAAATGGTCAAATTTATGAACTCACTGCTCCTCCCAGGTGATGGCGGCGGAGAACACATCTCCTCCGATGCCTCCGTGCTCTTCTGGTATCATCACACCCAACAGACCCTGCTCACCAGCTTTCTCCCACAACTCCCTGCTCACCTGCCCCGCTTTCTCCCACCTAAAGTGACCAAGAAGAAAAAGAAAATGACATTCAATCCCTGCATGAATCAAAATCCATGAATTTGTCACTGTTGCCATACTCTTTGTGGTGGGGAACCACTTCCTCCTGGAAGAACCGCCTGACGCTCTGTCTGAATATGTCGTGGTCTTCGTTGAAGATTCGCCGTGTTCCGATATCCATCATGGTCTTTGCGTTAGAGGTTTCTAGCCGGGACGGAGAAGCGTGGCTGTCAAGGTCCTGCATTCGGCTGCGCTGGTGGCTAAACAAAAAAAATTGGAAAAAAAAAATCTGCGTTTTGATACATCAAAATTTAATAATTCAACAAAGGATAAAAAGAAGCAGTTTAAGTCACAAAGGACCGATTGGCACTGGATTTTAAAGTTCTGGCTCTTGTTCAAAAAGCATTTTTTTACCTGCTACAACTATTTAAAAAAAGAAATACTCAGAAATACAATTTTAAGCTTATTTTCTTAATATACTTCCTACAAAATCAGAAAAATGTCACAAAAATACTAAAATCTGGATTTTCATTAGTGGCCTTTGGTGTTCCAACAACAGTAAACAGATCAATAAAGTTGATACATTTCTGCTGGTTGTGCCCAATTGACAATGTAAATATAGGGGGTAAGTGATCGTTTTTCACCCCCAACTCTCCAAAATTCACTCCAGAATTCTATGTGATATCTGACAAAACTGATTTCAAATTAAAACTAACTTTAATTTGACTTTTTATGAACAAATGTAGTGCCATTTTATTCAAAATATTGACTTTTTTTGCATTTATGCAGTAGTGTTACTGTATTTATACATGACTTACTATTGCAAAGTTTCTCCAAAATGGCAAGATTTTTAATATAATACAACAAAACCATTTAAATAAAAATACACACAATGCTAGGGAACAGTTTTATAAATGAAAGTAAAGTTTTTAAAGCGAAAATGAAAGATTAACAACAGAAACCTTAAGAAAACATAAAGAAAATCTGATGATCTATAAATAAGCTACAATAATATGGTGATATATTATAGGTGTGCATATATAAATATTAATTGTTTGGTTAAGTTTATATCTTGTTATGAGTTTACACAGCGTCTCTTAATCGAGAAAGTGGGTCAAAGGTGACCGTGACGCGCGTTTAAAAACAAACTAAACCTTTGTAGAACCGAGAACTTCTGATAAAACTCCATTTAAGAGTGAAAATTAAGATGAATAAATACTAATATTGTTGCGCTGATTTATATAGCTAAAAAAACAAAACTAGCTATCCTTAGATATATTTATGTATAATTATAAATATTTGTATTGATATTGCACCTCGTAGTCGCCGAAGAAAACGCTTGTCGTCCTCCACAGACATGTTTAAGTCCGAAAAAGTGCCGTTTTAGCAGCCTGCTAGCAAACATTTTCACTCTGTAGTCAGAAACAACTGCGACTTTCTGAGATGGTTTCTATTTAAAGACACACCACTCCCTCTATTTATTACATAATTGTGTGGTAACAGAAAAAAAAAAACTTATTTATAATAATAAATTACATAAACATTAATTTAGGGTAATTTTCCTTTTTACGTTTGAGATTTTGTTTCGACTTAATTTAAAACGTTATCTTGTTTTGTGTATTTATGAATTAAATGTGGTGCTACAAAGGAAAAAAATTCCTACAGAATGAGACACCTTGTATTTTTGAACTTTGAACGCGGAGGATGTTTCTACTTCAGTGAAACTTTGGAGGAGCGTATTCTTTTAAGTGCTGCCATCCAGTGGTGGGGAAAATACTACAAAAGAAAAGAAAAATTAAAAATTTATATTTTTACTTCCTTATACAAATTCAAAAAGGCTTTGAAAAGATATTTGTACTAATATATATATATATATATATATATATATGTACAATAATATTTTTACAAAATTTATACAAAAATGGCTTAAAATTGGTCTTATTGCGATAAGAATTTCTAAATATTTTCAAATATATAAGGTTAAATTTAATTAACTTTTACTGATTTTTCAAATCCATTGTTTATTTTTGAACTACTGCAGCATATATATATATTGTGGTGTAGCCACAAAAGGCTGTTGCCGTCAGGCCACTAGGGGGCAGCCTCGGTCTGGGTGGAGTTCAGAGAGGCACGGGAGCTTGATGCAGGTGTACACGGTGTGAGCCTCGGAGTGTCTTAAATAAAGTGCAGATTGAAGACAAAGAACGATCCTGTCATTCTTGGGTGCAAGTTACTACATATGGCGACGAGGATAAAAGCTAACCAGTGAGTTGGCGCGTGCATTGAGAGACACCTGTTACAGTTTGGCCAAGGCGGCAGCGGAGCGACGGGGAAGCACGTGGCTATCAAGCTAGCAGAGACAAGGCAGGACACCGGAGGACGATGGCAGCGACGGTCGGCACGTTGGTCCAGTTCGACAGTAAGGAGCAGTCCTGGGAAGAGTATTGCGAAATCCTGGACCATTTTTTTGTTGCAAATGGGATTAACGACGCTGATAAAAAGCGAGCGGTGTTGCTGAGCAGCGTTGGCGCGCAGACCTACGCGCTGATGAGGAACCTGCTCAGCCCAGTGAAGCCTGAGAGCGATCCTACCAGGAGTTGGTGAAGCTGTTGAAGGACCATTTTCACCCCAAACCGAGTGAGATAACGCAGAGGTGGAAATTTAATACGAGGAACAGAAAGCACGACGAAAGTGTGGGGGATTATGTGGCTGAACTGAGGAAGCTGGCGCAGGACTGTAATTTTGGAGACACTCTGACCGTGATGTTGAGGGATCGCCTGGTTTGTGGCATCAATGAAGACCGAATTCAGCGGAAACTGCTTTCAGAAGACGGACTGACATTCGATAGGGCTTTCAAGCTGGCTGTGGCCATGGAGGCTGCTAGCCGAGACATGGAGGATCTGCGGAGCAGCGGGGACCACGGAAGAGGAAGCCAGCCAGCAGCTACGGTGTTGGCTGTGAGCAGCAGTCAGCGGGGACCGCCAGGGACTCCAAGAAGTGTTTCAGATGTGGTGGGACTAATCATCTAGCAAATGACTGCAGGTTTGCCTCAGAGAAATGTCACAACTGTGGTAAGATGGGACACATCAGAAGGGTCTGTAAAATGAGGTTGGGTGATAGAGAGAAAAACAAGCAGTTCAAAAGTGGGAATGTGAAACAAGCAAAACAGACGCATTTTATGCATGATGAGAATCAGAGTGACAGTGATGGGATGACGTGTTTCATGTGAAGGAAAGTATAAAAACAATGTACAACATGAGGATGAGATATTCATTCCGAGGGAAGATCCAATAAGGAAACAGCTGGTTGTGAATGGGAAGGTGGTAACCTATGAAGTAGATACGGGCTGTGGTTACACTAAATGTCAAAACAATCATTTGATGGTTGTTTCAACACAGTAAGAGACCAAAGTTGTTGAAGTGTGATCTGAAGTTAAAAACCTACGGGGGCCACACAGTGCCCGTTTAGGAGCTGCCAAAAGTTAAGGTGCAACATGGAGGCAACGTGCAACATCTGCAGTGGTGGTGGTCAAGGCTCAGGGGCTAGTCTGCTGGGCCGGGGCTGGATCAAAGCTTCAAGCTAGACTGGGGAAAAGTAAACAAAGTGCAGGAGGGGAAGGAGGCACTTCAGGAAGTGTGGTAAAACATAAACTGTTTTTAAAGAGGAGCTGGGAAGTTAAAAGGGTTTTCAGCAAAAATATGTGTGAATAAGGAAGCAAATCCTCAGTTCTACAAACCACGATCAGTTCCATTTGCTATGAGACACAAAGTGGAACAGGAAATAGAGAGGCTCTTAAAGGAGAAGATCATTGAGCCAGTGAAGTTTTCTGATTGGGCCGCACCTATCGTTCCCATATTGAAGCCGGATGGTAATGTGAGGATTTGTGGTGACTATAAGTTAACAGTGAACAAAGTGTCTGCGTTAGAACAGTACCCGATTCCTAGGATGGAGGACATGATTGCATGTCTGTCAGGAGGAGAAACTTACACCAAGTTAGACATGAGTCATGCATATCAGCAGATCGTGTTAGATGAAGAGGCAAGGAAGTATGTTACAGTGAACACACACAAAGGTTTGTTCACTTATACAAGGCTTCCTTTTGGAGTGAGTTCTAGTCCTGCCATTTTTCAGAGGACCATGGAGAGTGTGTTACAGGCATCTCAAATGTAGCCGTATATCTGGATGATATTATTTTGACAGGTAAAAGTGAAAAAGAACACATTCAGATTTGGATCAAGTGCTCCAAAGACTTAACGAGTCAGGTCTGCGTTTAAAAAGGAGCAAATGTCAGTTCCTGGAGAAGGAAGTCATTTTTCTGGGACACAGAGTAGATAAAACAGGACTCCATCCTCTTCCAGCCAAAGTAAAAGCAGTGCAAGAAGCTCCTTCACCCACGTCAGTGACAGAGTTAAAAGCTTACTTGGGACTGCTAAATTTTTACAATCGGTTCTTACCGAATCTGTCTACTCTTTTGGCGCCACTGCATAAGCTGCTGAGGAAAGAAGAAAAATGGGTGTGGGGACCAGACCAAGAAAGGGTGTTCAGGTTGTCTAAAGAACTGTTGCAGTCAGATCGAGTTTTGGTGCATTATGATGAAGGAAAAGAGCTATCCTATCTTGTGATGCGTCTCCATACGGGGTGGGGCAGTATTAGCTCACCGCATGCCTGACGGCAGAAAAAACCTATGGGTTTTGCATCTCGCACCCTGGTTGCAGCTGAAAGAAATTACTCTCAGCTGGACAAGGAAGGGTTGGCTGTGATTTTTGGAGTGCAGTATTTCCACAAGTACCTGTACGGGAGGAAGTTTGTGATTTGCACTGATCATAAGCCACTTATCAGCCTGTTCAATGAGATGAAAGCGGTGCCTCAGATGGCCTCACAGAGGATAATGAGATGGGCAGTTCTGTTGAGGGCATATGAATATGTCATATTGTATAGAGAAGGAAAGAAAAATGCAAATGCAGATGGGTTGAGTCGTCTCCCCATTTCAGAAGAATCTGACAACGGGACACCCGAAGAACATGTATTGATGATGATGGAGGACACCCAGGGGCCGTTAACTTCAGAGCAGATCAAAAAGTGGACAAACAAAGATCCAACTCTTGCTAAAGTAAGAGAATATATTCAGAGGGGATGGCCCAACCACAAAAACAGTGAGTTAAAACCTTTTGAAGTGAGAAAAGAGGAGTTGAGTGTGCAAGACGGTTGTGTTTTGTGGGGAGCAAGAACCGTAATACCTGCAAGGGCACAATCTTACATGTTAGAGCAGCTACATCAGGCTCATCCTGGTATGAGCCGAATGAAAGCATTGGCTAGGAGTTACATATGGTGGCCACACATGGACTTGGATATAGAAAAAAAAGTGAAAACATGCACGGTGTGTCAGGAGCATAGGAAGGCACCAGAACATGCACCACTCCATCCTTGGGAGTGGCCTGATAAACCCTGGAGGAGACTTCACATTGATTATGCGGGTCCATTCCTGGGAAAGATGTTTTTGGTTATTGTGGATGCGCATTCCAAGTGGTTAGATGTGTATCCGGTGGCATCTGCTACAGCTGCAGCAACAGTAGAGAGTTTGAGGAGCAGTTTCAGTAACCACGGTATTCCTGAGATGATCGTATCGGACAATGCTCAATGTTTTATGAGTGAACGATTCAGAGAGTTTGTGACTCGCAATCGCATCACTCATGTGACCGCAGCACCTTACCACCCTTCATCCAATGGGTTGGCTGAAAGAGCAGTGCAGACATTTAAAGAACTCATGAAGAAAAGCAAAGGTGAGACGTTAGAGACCAAAGTAAACAGGGCTCTGTTTTCTTATCGTATAACTCCTCAAACAACTACGGGTATGTCTCCTGCGGAGCTGATGATGGGCAGGAAGTTGAGGTGTCTTCTGGATTTTGTACATCCCGATTTGAAAGATAGGGTGGCCAGAAAGCAAGCAAAACAGAAAGAGCACCACGATAAGCATTGCAGACAGCGCACCTTTGAAGCAGGAGATCTGGTTTACACCAGAAACTACGCCAGTGGTCCTCGCTGGATTCCTGGTCTGATTGAGGAGATGATGACAGGACCTGTGTCCTGCAGAGTTCTTTTGGGCAATAGACAAGTGGTCAGACGTCATGTGGATCAGTTGTTTTCTCGGATGGAACCAGAAACTCCTGGGGTGGTTTCAACAGAAGCAGAGATAGATGATGCCGAAATGCTTCCATCAAATGAGGGTGAAGGTTTAAGTGTGGACAAAAGTTCGGAGAGTGAGGGGGTAGGGGTTGCGAGCGGAGGGAACAGCAGGTCAGAACAGAACAACGACCAAGACTTGAGACGTTCACAGAGACCTAGGAAGCCCCCAGCATATATGAAAGATTATGTAATGTGAATTTTTATTTTTTTTATTTGCTTGTTTTGTTTATTTTTTTTGTGGTGGGTATTTAAAAAAAAAAAAAAAAAAAAAAAAAAAAAAAAAAAAAAAAAAAAACTGGAAAGCATGTTACAGTAACTGTATTCTGTATATTGTTTGTTTGTTCAAATACTTGAGGGGTTGCCTTCTTATGAGGTGTTTTTCATTTTAAGGGGGGAGAGATGTGGTGTAGCCACAAAAGGCTGTTGCCGTCAGGCCACTAGGGGGCAGCCTCGGTCTGGGTGGAGTTCAGAGAGGCACGGAGCTTGATGCAGTGTGTACACGGTGTGAGCCTCGGAGTGTCTTAAATAAAGTGCAGATTGAAGACAAAGAACGATCCTGTCATTCTTGGGTGCAAGTTACTACAATATATAATATATATATATATATATATATATATATATATATATATATATATATTACATGCCTTAATGATGTATTAAGTAGTCACTTTAAGGGGAAAAAAGTTTCATTGTGTTAAATGGGCAACTTTGACACAATTTTGTAAATAAAAGCAGGTAGAACCTGTAGGTAGCCATAAAACTAACTTTTACGGCAGTTTTTGAAAAGCGTGCATTCACGCCGCTCTGGATGAATTTAAGGCCAAAAATTGTTTGAAAATGACAATAAAAAGCGTGTTTCTGCTCTTACCTGGGAGGTTAGAGCGGCGGAGCGGCGCTGATACCCGAGTCTGAAGGGATCTGCGGTCACAATGAGAGCGGCACGTAGCCCCGCCCCCTGCAAATTACTGTAAATCGTTGTAAAACGCTGCAGAGCGTTTCGGCATAAGCAACAGATGAGTGGAAGAAGGTGGGAGGAGGGAAGGATGTAAGGCAGAGATATTTGGCCGCACTTCAGTGTACTTTTGCAAAATATGGCTGCGTAGAGTAGACGTCAAAACTTTATTTATACAAACAGTTAATTATGATGCAATATAGTGTACATGTTAAAACTATCAACTGTCAAATCATATGCACACTTACATTAAAACCTCAATTCTCTAAAGTTTTTTCCCCCTTAAATATGTCCCAGAGTACCCCGCTGCAGGATGTCACGGCGTCTACATGTAACATGGCAGACGAACGTAACATTTTTTTTAATCATTGCACAACTGAACATGACAGAAAATGGCTTAAACAGTAAAAGAAAAAGAAAGAAAGAAAAGTGTTTACGGCCATCAACTTAATTATTGTTTAATTTATTTATTGTTTAATGGATTTTCTAATCCTCCAATCTAACCAGATTGATCTGTCTGAAGAATCATCAAAAAATCTTATTGAAATGAAATAAATCAATATTTAATTGCTCTTTGAAAATATCATTTCATAAAGGCTGTAAAGTAAAAACGACCAATCCTCAATCCCAGCAAACAACACAAATGTGATGCTAATGATCAACCATCATTCCTGTCCAGTGCGTGGGAAAACTGAATTTTGCAAAGACACAAGACCATACAGTCTTCTGTATGGTCATCATTGGGACAACATAACACCTTTATATTGTATCCCATCATAAGTACCCATAGTTTGTTTTTATCAACTTCAAACTTGATTAAAAAAAAAAAAGAAAAGGAATTTAAACACATATTTGCATCAGTGCAGCCTACTACCCACCATTAGCATGAATATGCCACAGTCGGATCCAAAGTCTTGCGTTGGGAAGCCCTGTTTTAAGGAAAGCAAAAATTACTGGAGTGACACAGAAGTAGTAAGACATGACAGTGCCAATGTCATACATAATTACAATGGAACCTTTTACATTGTTTTAGATCAATTATTCTCCTTTAACTTCATATTTATCCTTTCAGCAATATATTTTTTTAAACTAGTGCAAATGTCAAGTGTTACTTGTGCCAACATACCACCAAATTCTTGGCAAATCATCTCGGTCCATGTACCTTGACAGATCTTCTGTGCAACAGCCCTGTGTGTTTAAAAATGACAAATCTGTGAATGTAAAAACACGTGGGTTAAATACAATGTCCGAAGGTCTAATGAACACGACCTCATTACTGCAAATACCTAAAAAAGTACCGTGGCAGGAAGGGATATGTCAACCATTACTTAAAAAAATAGTTCTGTGGATGTTACACGATTTGCAACGGGAAGTCAAATTTATTGATTAAATGAATGCACAATTAATTTATTAACATACTGTATTTGTCTATGTTTTTTCTATCCTTATTTTTTATTAAGGGACTTAAGATAAGACTTGGATAAAACGAAGGTTTTTGGTGACATTTCAACACATTTAAGTTACCACATTTGTTGTTCTGTAAAGTCTATAATGCTCATAGAACCTTTGAAAGGCCAATCGTTTCCAGCATTTCAAAGCAGGCGTTCAAAATCTAAGAAAAAGAAATGTGTTTTGTTGATTGTAAATGAAATATTTTCAGAACATATATGGAAAGTAGTGCAATAAACCTTTGGTAGACTCACATCTCGGCTCAGGTCAAGGGTCAGGAAGTCAGACCGTGTAAGGCATGTCTTCTTGAAGGTTTGAACAATGAGTTCGCTTCCTGGCCGTCTTGTATCCAAGACGTACTGAAACTATGAAAAACATTGCAACTTCTTCATGCTGACATTCCGATCAGAACAAAAAAAAAAAAAAAAAAAAACTAAAGGCTATTACCACTTGCTCTTGATTTTGATGTCAAATGACCAGCAGGAAGGCTCGGCTTCCATGTTGTCCAACTCTGTCAGACTTGCACAATGGGGCCCGCGATGGAGTCGTTCTTTGTAGGTCCGAAGTGAAACTTTATTGATAAAGAACATTTCAAAGTTTAAAAACATTACCACAAAATATGTAATGAAACAACCTGATTCCATGTGTGAACTACATTAGCATACAAGATGTACCTGCTTTGGAAGTGGCAACATCTGATTCCACTTGATGCTGGGTTTTTGGATTGGTCTTTTTGTGTCATGGGATGTTTGCTGACCTAAAGGTCAAGAAAAACTAGCTTAGTTTATTTTAATTCTGCATAAAAGAAACTAATATCCTTGTGTAAAATAAAGATTTGGATTATCCAGCATCACTTGACCCAAGTGCGACTGTGTCGTTTTCATTTGTTTAACACCTCTTCTTAACAGTCTTTTAATCAGTTTTTAGTTTAGATTTACATTTTTGTGCCCCAGGTGTTACAAAGGCTCAGCCCATTGTGATGATGTCACAGGGTGCGACATTGAGTTTCTTCTTCGGTGGTTTTGTGTGAGTTCGTCCAGTTAGTTTCGGTTTGCCACGTGCGGAAGGCAGCAGCAGAGAGAACCTGAGAGCCTTAGAATCCTGTCCAGTTTATTTCTTGTTCATTCCAGTTGTTGTATATAAAGTATTTAAGTAATTGACCAAAACACAAGTTATTGTTTCCTTTATTTTCCTTCCCCATCAAGTCTGAGAGAATGTGTGTCACAAGCTAGCAATGTTAGCTCCTTAGCGGGTCCTGCTGTTGTTAGCATTGCCTATATTGTTACATAAATCCTTAGTTAATGTTCCTTTTAAGTTTAAGAAATAATTTTATGCCCTGATAGTCGATTCAATGACGCATTATAATTTGCCGCGGGAGTTGTGTGCGTTTCTCCTTTTTCTATGCAGTGAATTTTCGTGGCCACTAGATATCACTGTTGTGCCCGTTTTCCTGAGAAGCCATATTTTAAATCAGATTTGATTATTTATTTTGCATATTATGAGGACTTTAGGCTTGTGATGACGCAGTCAATCGTTTTTTCCTTGTTTTATGCTTTATTTAATTTACATTCAGTATTTTGTATGCCTTTTATGTTATTGTAAAAGATATCCTTTTGTCGTTTACAGACTTTTATACCTATATTTTGCAATCGATCCAGCACTGGAATAAATTCAGACATCTTTCAAGTGGAGCCTCATCTCTTTTTTACCTTCCCTGTGCTCTGACCGGCACACCATCTTGTTTACTGTTATACCCAAAATCCAAATCAGCACTACAGTCCACCTAGTTTTCATATACTCCCCAACACTATGATGTTTCGCATCAGAAAGAAGCTTTTCAAGGAGCCATGGTAGTTGAACTCTAAGATTGCCATGGGAAGCAGCCTCAACATTATCTGCTGTTGGCTCAACAAGCCTTCCCTCAAAAGGTTGGAATGGGGGGGGTTTCTGGAAGTCTGAGGTTTGCATGGGCCACCAATCCATGGGCAAAGTCATAAATGCAGACATTTGGTAAATTCTTCCATGACAAGAGGAGGTCTGCATAATCCCTCGGACTTTCTGCTCTCAAGTTAAATTTGACACTGTACACAATGCCATGGGGACACATTACGACAGAGCAGCCACCTAAGTGTAAAAAGAAAATATGAAATTGAAATTATGTCTCTAAATCCTTTTATCTTTTGATTTTCTTATTGAAAAAATGTTTGAGTTCTACACTTACCAGAGGCTCCCCAAACTGACTGAAAGGCCTTGTCATAGGTCTGCTTGCTTTTCATCTCCCCTCGCAGCCTGTTAATCAGGTCCATCCGTGACCCATTTGTGTCCATGTTGCAACTTTTGCAAAGCTTTCGAATACTTGATAGCTACACCCAAACATTAAGAGAATTATACTGCTCACAAAAATGAAAGGAACACTTTTGTTATTGGGCCTGGCATGAATTGAATGAAACCTGTCTGATCATTTTCTTGTTGGTTAAGCAGCTGAGGGCCTCGTTAATCAACTTCAGCTGTATTGGTGTTGATGGAATTAACAACAGGTGCACTTCAGTGGCAACAATTAGAAAATCCCCCAAACAGGACTGCTGTTACATGTGGAGGTCATTTCAAGTTTCCTCCTCTTGATCTTTTTTAGCTGGTTTTCCACTCGTGCTGATTTTGTCTTGTGTAATTCTCTCTACTGGCAGTATGAGGAGATTCCTTAACCCTACAGAAGTTGCACAGGTTGTCCAACTTCTCCAGGATGACACATCCACACGTGCTGCAGCAAGAAGGTTTAATGTTTCTCCCAGCACAATCTCCAGAACATGGAGGAGATTTCAGGAGACTGCTGGTTATTCTCAGAGAGCTGGACAGGGCCGTAGAAGGTCCTCAACCCCTCAGCAGGACCGATACCTGCTCCTTTGTGCAAGGAGGAACAGGCTGAGCACTGCTCGTGCCCTATAGAATGACCTCCAGAGGGTCAACGGTGTGAATGTCTCTACCCAAACAATCAGGAACAGACTTCATGAAGGTGGCCTGAGGGCCCGACCCAATAGACCCAATACATATCTGGAACATTATGTTTGGGTCCATTAGGCGCCGCCTGGTTGCTCCTTAGAGTGTACAACAGCTCAGGGATGCCCACACACAGATCTGGGAGGAAATGCCACAAGACACCATTTGTCGTCTCATTCGGAGCATGCCGCGATGTTGTCAAGCATGCATACAAGCTCGTGGGGGCCACACAAGACACTGAAAAGCATTTTGAGTTGCAGAAATTAAGTTTTGGAGAAAATGGACTAGCCTGCCACATCTTCATTTCACTCTGATTTTATGGTGTTTACACAATTGAGCCTCTGTAGACTGAAAACTTTCAAAAGACTTGGCATCCTTGTGTTCCTAAGACACTGCCCTGTTGTTATTTGCATAGATATCCAACTTCATATTTAGATCTGATATATCTAATGTGTTTCTTTAAAATGCTCATTTCATTTTTGTGAGCAGTGTATGTAGAGGAATACACTTTATCCACTTAAAGGGGCCCTACCATGAAAATTTTACTTTTTGAGGTTTTAAATGTATTTTAGTGTTCATTCCTCTCCATAAAGAATCTTAAAGCAGCATTTCGATATGTGAGATATCCTCTAAAAACCTGCACTCTCTCCTGCAGAGAACTGAAACGTGCTGATTTATCTAGCTGACGTCACAAACATCTGACCGCCCCCTCCAGGAAGAGTCAGCTCCGCTCTCGGGTCAACACAAACCCTCCCACCCTTCAGTGAGCCGGGGGGGGGGGGATCAGCACTTATAAACATGCTTAAATTCAGTGGGTTGTCTAGTCTGATCTGAGGTTGAAGTTGGATGGTGAGCACATGTGCGTGCGGTGTGGCTCCCAGGTTGGTGATGCTCGCGTTCAGCTCTGCTTGTTCAGTACCTACCCTTACTTCTTGGTAGAAAACTAGGTTTCTAACATAACAAATATTTCATGAACAGTTTGTATAATAGTGTTCCAAATGTAAAACATAATCATATATATGGATATAGTTTACTCTGAAATGGGCTCTGCGCTCAAATGTTAGCTTATAACTTTTTAATGTACATAATATACAAAAAATGTTTAAAAAAATGTTAAAAAAATCAGACGACCTTTCGTTTAAGTTGCTCGTCACAAAGGCGGTCCTCTGATACATTGTCAAGCTGAGGTTCACCAGTGGATGTCTGCTGTGGCACCTTTTCAAACTCTGTGTTTAAGACGCTGTTGCCATTACGAGTCTCCACTCCAATCCAAAGGGCCCAGTTCTCATATGATAGCAAACAAACGGGATCTGTGAAGGGGCTTCATAGAGTCGTGGCCAGAAGTTTCGAGAATGACACAAAAATTACATTTCCACAAGGTGTGTTCCTTCAGGATTTTTAGGTGTTTGCCGGATGTTTCTATGGTATATTGACATAAGCATTTCACAAGTATCAAAAGCTTTTTATTAAGAATTATGTTAGCTGGTCCTGTTGTGGCAGAGCTGAAATGCAGTGGAAATGTGGTTTCAGTGATGAAGTTCATTTTCAAGGCAAATAGGGACTATGCAAATAATTGCAGTTGAGTGGATTACTCCTCATAACGTTCTGGAGTATTTATAAATTTCCATGAAACTGTAGACTTTGGAAAAATTAATAGTTGTGTCATTCTCAAAACTTCTGGCCACGACTGCAGACATGGAAATGCTGAGAAAAGCCAATGACATCCTCCAACAAAGATTCTGTCTAAACAACAAGATTCACTTGAAAAATCCTTGGTTGATCATGTGCAGATGAACAGATTCCAAGAATAAGACCATGTTGTTCTCACCCTGGAATTCATTGCCTGGTTGTTCCAGCTCACTGACTTAGATTGGCAAACAGATTATTCAAAAAGCCTTAGATGAATAGTTAATGTTTACTTCAACAAAATACAGATAACAAACTTTCAAAGCTGAATACTCCTTTTCTATGTAGGTCCATTAAAACAAGGAGGGTAGAAGCCACAATTTACACAAGAGTATTTGTACTCTGTGTTGGAAAGGGCTTCAAAATGGCAGTACCCCTGCAAGATGAGGTCGGGGACTGGGAAGTCAACCCTCAATAAAGAGTTGATAACGAGACACAAAAAAAACATTTTAATGTTGGTAACACAAAAATATTATCACATCCTCCAAAAAGCTATCATTGACATTGTGAAAATATATTTTAGAACCGTTGACATCCTAATTGACCTTCTCTCAGCCAGATTCTAGTTGGAAACTGGACAACTTGAAAGAACTGTTTGTTCGTTTGTTTGTTTTCTTGCTATGCTAACATTAGCTTGAGGTTGTAAGCAGCTTTAAGCTAGCGCTGAGCAGTGAAGAGCATGTGAAAACAAAAGATGCTCACCACTGAGGTATCAATGCAGGGTTACTTCAGCAGCCATTGTCCCGCTCTTAACCCAGAGGCGGATGTCAAATTCACGGTCATTAAAGTTGTAAATTCAAATTTTCTGCATAGCAGGCAGAAGTAAAAGTCATATTCACCTCTGCCTGCTATGCAGAAGATATATAGAAGAAAATACCACATAATCATTATAAAAAATTATAATAATAACAATGAAGGATAGACTTTCTCTCACCTGTATTAGCATTGCATGATACTTCTAAATAAAGAAAACAAAATAAAAAATGCTTTGTTTGTGTCTAATGTGGCCTCCTGAAGTTCTGGATGATCTGGACACAGCTGACAGGTTGACTCTTGCAGAGCTTTCTGAGCTGTGACTTCTTCTGGGAGAGTGACAGGTATGTTTTTGAATTCAAATACATTCTTTACAGTTCGCGCCAAATCCGTTGTAGGAGAATAGCTTCGATTGGGAGTTGATTGTGATGTTGTATTTGAAAGTTGTGCAGTCACAAAAAGATGCTTGTGCGTTTGAAAAAGGTGCCACTTCAGTATGTTCTTGAGTGTGCAAGATGTGCGTGCCTTTGCACAGGGACAATGCCAGGTGTTCGTCTTTGTGTTGTGGGTGACTATGACCCTGCCCAGAGTGCTGTAATGGTGTAACTTGGGTTCATAAATTGATAAGCAAATGTTATTTTAAGAATCACTAAGATTCAAGACAACTGACAGTGGACAATGTGCTTCCTCTGATTCTCTTTGCCTTTTTTGGCACACATTCACCTTGGAGATGCCAAAAAATGGTTTTCCACAATTTCATCCAGAACTTGTTGTCGTAGTGGCTCTTCAGTGGCCGTGGCACTACAGTAGTCCACAGAATGAACTGCTGTGAGGCAATCGGCTGCGTTGCGCAAGCAAGTCATATTGACGACAATCCTCCATTTCACATTTAGTGTGATGATCTTGACCCCATGTCTTCCGTTGCATATGTACTGGCACACTGAAACCATGAGATGTTTTCCTGGCAGCATAAATTCCATTGATTTGGTCAACACAGACAGTTTTTAAGTGGGAGCTTGCTGTAACATCCTCCAATTGGATATGCAATCTCTTGATATGTACGGCCAAATTCTTTTTGTATCAGGTCAATGGGCAGTGAGGACGCTTTATTTGGGGTAATGGAAGAGTGAAATCTTCCTTTTGAGGTGTCAAGCCTTCCTCTTGAGGATTGGAGTCTTCCTCTTGAGGAGTGAGGTCTTCTTCTTGAATAAGAAAGAGGTTTGAGGTGGAAGCAGGAATAGGCTGATCAATATCTGTGGCAACTGCGGGTGTCTTGGATGATGCAGGTTGTGCCTAGGAATGGTCAGAAGCTTGTGAGAACACAGACGGTGCCAGGAAGTATGAGTGCTCTAAACACACCATATTTTCTTTTGAAGGCTGACTTTCTCGAGAAAGTGGCTTGTAGGGTGCTAACGGCATGAATTGAACAACTTATTTCTTGACACTCTCTCAGATGTGATGTCATACGTTCTTTGGGAATAATGGTCTTGTAACGGAAACGACAATTGAAGTGACCTCCAACCCTGCAGGGCAAATTGCAACTGCAGATTACGTAATCTGGAAGAGACAAGAGAGTTCTGTTAATATATAAATTGCAATTATATGCAACTACATCAGAAAAAGATCTTTGATATCAACATACCCTGGAAATTCACTGCATTTGCAATGTGGTTTCTCAAGTGCCTTTGGATCACTTCTTCACTTATAGCCTTGAAACAGGGGCAAAGTGGAGACCCAAACCCAAGCGCCAAATGCCTTTGCTCCAAGCCTCCACCCTAAAATACTTTTTTCAGATATTTGGCTAGCTGTTTTTCAAAAATGCTAACTCCCAGTCAGCATTGACAGAAACGTGTTACTAAACTGTTACTTAAGTAATATATTACAGTAACATAATGTTTTTTGCTGTAAAAAATATGTTTAAATATTAACTAACTTGTGTTGTAGTCAAACATGGTGGTGTGGGGGTGGGACATTAGCGCAGTGTTTTCTGCCCTCTTGATTTATTTTTGTTTAGCTAAAGAGGTTCTTTTTAGATGCCTCAACAGCCTTTTTTTTGAGTGTGTTTTTTTAAGTAAAATAATGTATTCACTTAGTCAACTTCTGCAGGCATGCATTTTTTTTTCTAATAAATCATTCACAATTTTATTTTCTTTTTCTAGAAAATTGGCTAACTTTTTTTTCTTGTTTTCAAAATATCCCAACCCCCAAACAGTGTTAACATAAGCTTGTTACTAAAGTAATATGTAATAGTATCATATTACCTATCGCTGTGACAAAGTAGTTTGTTTGGTACTGAAAATTCAGTAAAATACTACCCATTAAAAGTTAAATTACTTGTGTTAAATGTGTCAAATGTGGTGGTGCGGGGACGAGACGCTAGCGCCATTGGTGCCTTTGTTAGCATGCAAAAACCGTTTTCCAACATCTTGAAATTGTTTTATTTCCTACAAGATAACAGTGCAAGTGTTTCCAATTTTCAGAAGTATATATGTTGGTGTGAAAATGAAAAGGACAATGTAAACTTATCTTAAAAGACACAAAAATGAGCCTTTAGTTGTCTTTATTTCAGCTAAAAATAAATTACAAGAGCCTTACAAAGTTTGTTAACCAAACAAAAAGACATTTCTTGGCACAAAATTAAAAAGATGTGTGTTCTATAAGGCAATCAGCTTATTGATAAGAAATAGCAAGTTGCTTAAAAAGTGCATTTTTACCTTTTTTATATTCACCTATTGTACATCATATTTGTTTAACCCCATAGTTAGAAAAACATTCAAGCAACATTTGATAGAGACAAATGGTTCAAGTTTGTATTTAATGCCGTTTATTTATATGTAAGAAACCTTTTTTAACTATCTTCAAACAGAGAATGCAGTTGTTGTGTTCACAAACATAAAAATCAAACTGCATTTGTTTGTTTTTTCTACGAGTCCACCCCATATCTCCTCATTTCTGGCTGACGATGCTGCGTGCGATGAGTTCCTTCATGATCTCGTTGGTTCCTCCATAGATAGGCTGAACACGGGAGTCCACAAACGCCCTGAAAAGCAAATATGATGAGCTACAGTACTCTAATGGATCTCACACTAAAGGGTTCCAATTACTATGCTTTCTTAGTAAATATAAAATGCTAATTTTAAATGTTTAATGTAGTAAGTCTACCTAGTTTTGTGGGAAAAATAGTGAATGGACCATACAACTACTACCATTAACCCTTGAGAGTTTTTTGTTTTAGCATAAACAATAGCTTAGGTTCATATAACATAGCATCTCAATCCTATTTTCTATCCAAGTATTACGTAGGATCCTCCGAAAACTTTCATATAAATGTTTTATTGTTATTCTCTCAAAGGTGGATTTTTTTTTAACGTTGTTAATGATGTTTTTGTAATCAGAAACTGATGAAGGAAATTCTCAGAGTTCTGGTAAAATTCTTGTAATGCTGTTAGTTTGATTTGAAATGTACCGCATTCCAGATAAAGTTTGTCTTTTGTGTCATTCATTCTTTGAACATTTATCTCAAAGTTGTTTGCAAAAGTCCAAAACAAATTTCCTTTGGGACAAATTTGATTCGTGCAAAATTTTCCTATGGGCATGCTGCGGGTGTTGGATCGTTGCTAACACCTATATAAAGTGCATGGGTAAGTAAGGGTGAAGTAGGTGAGATACAGCATTGTCGTACAGATTTTTATTATCTTCAACCATTCCAAATCTTACAAATTGGGCAAGAAGTCCTTTCGTGCTTTTCACGTGATAAGCGCAAACTCCTTAGGCCAGGCTTTTAGAAATGAGAAAATTAGACAGAGAGTATATTGTGTGGAGATCATACGGGCACTTATAAATGACCCCCACACCCCCTGTGAGAGGTATTAAGTCACTAAGGAGTAGGGGTGTAACGGATCACGGATGATCCATGGTCCGTATGGATCAGAGGCAACGGTTCGGGACACGTGTGTACCACGGACCGCTACCAATCCATCAATGATCACATCATACAAAAGTTGATAACTTATCAACTGGTGCACTTTTCTTGCTCCAGAAAAGATTGACGTGGCTTTTTTTGGTTGCTTTTAAAAATTAAATTATTATTTAACAAATGCATTTGAAAACTGACTAGTGAATCACTACTTCCCCATTCATGGTGTACTCCTTACTTGGCGATGGGATATTCCCACATGTATCCCCAGCCTCCGTGAAGCTGCAGGCACTGAGAGGCCACTTTGTTCTGAAGCTCCGATGCCCTAAAGAGAAAAAAAAAATTTGAAGGAAGTGAGAAGCTGGCATCAACCGAGTGATTAGCTTGAACAGATTTCAATCTTCTCACCAAAACTTGGCCATCGAGGCTGTGGAGGGATCCAGACGTTTTTCAGAGAGGAGTTGAAGGCAGTTGTCCACAAAAGTCCGTCCCACGCAGATCTCGGTCTTCAGTTCGGCCAGTTTGTGCTGCACAGTCTGTAAAATGTTCAGATCTTTTTTTAGAAAAAGCACAACTCACAATAGAAGTTGAGTATTCCCTCATGTTGCCACATTTAGCAAAAGATAACATGACTGACACAAGCCAAAATGCTGACTGAGTTAAAAAAAAAAAAAAAAAAACAATGGTAAAATTAGAAAAACAACTTAAAGCTTCAACGCAAACATGCTTTTTAAGAGAAAATAATTGAACTTGTAAAAAGTATAATCTCTTAGTTAGTTCATTTTCAACCTTATGGGTGCAGGAAAACCAGGAAAAACACTCCTGATTGGCTATTTCTAAAGCTAGACATTTGAGGATGAGTATGAATCTTCCACATCTGAAGCCAGCCACCAGTGGCCATTTGAGGAATTGCAACAACTGGTACTTCCAAGTTGAGTTCAAACTAGAGAACAGAGCATTGGAAGTTGAGCTTATTAAACATTTTTTCAAAGCTTTCAAAGAAGTGACTAAAGCCTCGTTTCCACAGAGCAGTCCAATCTGGTAAGGTAAGGAGCAATATGGTACAGTCTAGTTTCTACTCAGTTTCCACTCCGTTCCACTTTCCAATGAGCGTACAACGATGGGCCCCAACGAGATACGGTTTAGTACTGTTTAATGGGCCCATTTTCCAAAAGAGTTGGACCCAGTTGAATTCAAACAATTAGCTTGTTTTACTTTTTTTTTGTTTCAAAGCTTTCAAAAAAGTGGCTTCGTTTGAATAGGATGTTGTATTCTGGCATCATCCTGTTTTAAGTACAATTTTTTAAACAAAAATCTAATAACTTTTTGCTGCTAATCGCATAGATTAGAAGTGTTGAGTCAATCAAAAACTCTAGAATGTCTGTTTTAGCTAATTAAGTGTTCGTGAGGCAAGTATTGCTTGGTAACTAGCAAGGTGGAGGATCTCCGGAATATAAGCTAAAATCAAGAAAAAGGATAGATGCTTTACTAAAAATGTAGCTAAGATGAAAGCAAGCAAAAAATAAATAAACTCAAGTGCAAACTAACAAAAAAAATTAAAATGGAATGTTTCGGACAGGCCCCCATTTTCTTGCCTTTGTACAGACGATACAAACCTGCAAGTGAGAGATGGTTTTGCCAAACGCTTTCCGCTGCAGCACGTAGTTTCTGGTTTCCTCAAACATGAATTCGCAGCTTGCTATTGCCATGTCGGCAATTACTAGACGTTCCTAGAAGGAATAATTCACTCATTTTAATCTCAGTTGGTTTTGAAATCAAAGGACTTGAGTGGAGATATAGACAAGAAATGTGACCTGAGGAAGTTCATTCATTAGGTAGTAGAAACCTTTGTTGAGTTCACCCAGGAGGGCACTGGCTGGGAGACGCACATCCTCGAAAAACAGCTCAGCTGTGTCCTTAAAAAGTACAATATGAAGGTTAATGTGACCAAACTATCTGTACATTTTACTAAAGCAAAGAAATGGTCCAAGGAGTTTCAGTACCTGTGCCTTCAGACCAATCTTATCGAGCTTACGGCCTTTCTGGAAGCCCTTCATGCCGTCTTCCACGAGGAACAGACTGATCCCATGTGCTGCTGTCTTCGCTTCACGGTTTGTCACGGTCACCACCACCACCAAGTCAGCCATCCAACCATTCGTGATGAAAACCTGAGGAGATGACAAGGAAAATCCACACAAATTGCTACTGAGAGGCAATGGGTTGCTTTGGCTCCCACCATGTTTTACCTTGTTGCCGTTCAGGATCCAATCATTTCCATCCTTCTTGGCGTACGTCCTCACACCCTGAAGATCGCTACAAAGATCAAGGCCAACAATGGTCAAACCCTGCACTGTCGGGAAGATTTTTGGAGAGGCTTATAAAGTAAGTTTGGTTACCGACCTGCCTGCGCCAGGCTCCGTCATGGCAATCGCGGTAATGCACTTCCCGGCAGTCATGTTGGGAATAAATCGCTCCACCTGCTCTTTGCTTCCATAGTTGACGATGTAGGGCATGACGATGTCGGAGTGCAGGGCGAAACCCGGGCCTGTGCAGTTGCAGTACATTCTGGAGGACGACGTCAAAAAGTTACGTCCATAGAATCGAGGCCATTTTTGATGTGAGACACCACCCTCTGCAGCATGTGTTCAAGCACTCACTTCCAACAAAAAGTCTGCGTAAATGTAGCATAGCCACACAAGTTTCTATGACCATTTCAAGCTCTAAATGAAAGTACTACCATTGACCAGGCTTTGAAAGTTAAACCAGGTTGAATTTTGATCAATCATGGACTCGGATTAGGTTGTACCAGACGTTTGAAATGTATCACATAGAAGAAATTAATAATTGCAAATTGTGCCCAGAGGGTTGTATGACATCAAGTCTTTTGTATATTGGAATAGACCTTGGCGTAATATTTGCAAGATTCCCAAAGATACAACTTGGATATTTCACACCAAGCCTCTACCAACTGTAGGTGGTGGACATCTGTTAGTAAAGACTAAAGACAGTTAATACCATGTTCAAGAACCTACCTTTACCACGTTTGTGAATGTGCATCACATGCCCGGTGTAGGGTGTATTAGGGTGTATTCAGACCGCCGTCGAGCAGGCTATCGTTTTCCGGACCAAAGCTTGTACACAAAACAATGCGACTGGAGATCTCACGAGTTATTGGGGCCCGTCAAAACAAAAAGAGAAAGATGGAGGTGCTGTACATTGCAAATCCTTGCCAGTATTATTCACTTCTTCAACCTTCGCAGGTCAATTTTGAACAGCATTTATCCGACCACATTTTAATGAGTTGCCGTTTCACTGCTGCTCTACGTTTGTCCGCTAGCGACCGGCTATGGTAGCCGTTATGGTTCAGTTGTTCTGTTCCCAACATGGGCCGTATTCCCACTAAGAAATTTCAGAGTGAACCGAGACTATTTCACTGGGTATTTCAGACTGAAACTTTGTTCCGGGTTATCAGAGGAAACAAACTAAGCGGACCAAATGAGTCCAGTCTGAACTCACCCTTAGATATTATTAGATATTATCAACAATGTACTACAATGTCCAACTTCTCCCTGGTTAAGACTACGTTTACACATTGGCGTTATGGGTCTGAGCACGGAAGCAACTGTTTTACACACCTGCTATAAGTGGTTATTTCCCTTCTTTGCTAATTGCTTTGGACTTGTGCCAAAAACAAGTCCTGGTGGATTCCCAGAAAGACAGTACAATGTTTCCCCTCAGTATTCACAATTTTTTTAATTTGCAGTTTGACATATTTGTGGATTTTTTTCCATTGTTACGAGACTCTTCCGGTTTGTCACAAAAACTTGACAATTCAAGACACTTTTGGTTCTCTGTATTTGCCGTCCCGCAGATGTCTCCGGTCCCTTACCGCCTCGAATAAGGGGAAATACTGTTTTCTTCAAGGTGTAATCACAAGAAATGGTCAAATTTATGAACTCACTGCTCCTCCCAGGTGATGGCGGCGGAGAACACATCTCCTCCGATGCCTCCGTGCTCTTCTGGTATCATCACACCCAACAGACCCTGCTCACCAGCTTTCTCCCATAACTCCCTGCTCACCTGCCCCGCTTTCTCCCACCTAAAGTGACCAAAAAGAAAAAAAAAAAAAAATGACATTCAATCCCTGCATGAATCAAAATCCATGAATTTGTCACTGTTGCCATACTCTTTGTGGTGGGGAACCACTTCCTCCTGGAAGAACCGCCTGACGCTCTGTCTGAATATGTCGTGGTCTTCGTTGAAGATTCGCCGTGTTCCAATATCCATCATGGTCTTGGCGTTAGAGGTTTCTAGCCGGGACGGAGAAGCGTGGCTTTCAAGGTCCTGCATTTGGCTGCGCTGGTGGCTAAACAAAAAAAATTTGAAAAAAAAAAATCTGCGTTTTGATACATCAAAATTTAATGATTCAACAAAGGATAAAAAGAAGCAGTTTAAGTCACAAAGGACAGATTGGCACTGGATTTTAAAGTTCTGCCTCTTTTTCAAAAAGCATTTTTTTACCTGCTACAACTATTTAAAAAAAGAAATACTCAGAAATACAATTTTAAGCTTATTTTTCTTAATATACACCCTACAAAAATCAGAAAAATGTCACAAAAATACTAAAATCTGGATTTTCATTAGTAGCCTTTGGTGTTCCAACAACAGTAAACAGATCAATAAAGTTGATACATTTCTGCTGGTTGTGCCCAATTGACAATGTAAATATAGGGGGTAAGTGATCGTTTTTCACCCCCAACTTTCCAAAATTCACTCCAGAATTCTGTGTGACATCTGACAAAACTGATTTAAAATTAAAACTGACTTTAATTTGACTTTTAATGAACAAATGTAGTGACATTTTATTAAAAATAGGGACGTTTTTTTCATTTATGCAGTACTGTATTTGTACATGACTTACTATTGCAAAGTTTCTCCAAAATTGCAAGATTTTTAATATAATACAACAAAACCATTAAAATAAAAATAAAAAAAAGGTTGGGGAACAGTTTCATAAATGAAAGTAAAGTTTTTAAAGCGAAAATGAAAGATTAACAACAGAAACCTTAAGAAAACATAAAGAAAATCTGATGATCTATAAATAAGCTACAATAATATGGTGATATATTATAGGTGTGCATATAAAAATATTAATTGTTTGGTTAAGTTTATATCTTGTTATGAGTTTACGCAGCGTCTCTTAATCAAGGAAGTAGGTCAAAGGTGACCGTGACGCGCTTCTAAACAAACTAAACCTTTGTAGAACCGAGAACTTTTGATAAAACTCCATTTAAGACTCAAAATTACGATGAATAAATACTAAAATAATATTTTTGCGCTGATTTATATAACTAAAAAAAGAATACTAGCTATCCTTAGACACATCTATGTATAATTATAAATATTTGTATTGATATTGCACCTCGTAGTCGCCGAAGAAAACGCTTGTCGTCCTCCACAGACATGTTTAAGTCCGAAAAAGTGCCGTTTTAGCAGCCTGCTAGCAAACATTTTCACTCTGTAGTCAGAAACAACTGCGACTTTCTGAGATAGTTTCTATTCAAAGACACACCACTCCCTCTATTTATTACATAATTGTGTGGTAACAGAAAAAAATATATTTATTACATTAATTTATGGTAGTTTTCTTTTTTGTGTTTGAGATTTTGTTTTCACTTAAAACGTTATCTCGTTTTGTGTATTTATAATTTAAATGTGGTGCTCCAAAAAAAAAAAAAAAAACCCGCAGAGTGAGATGTCCTGTATTTTTGAGCTTTGAACGTGGAGGACGTTTCTTCTTCAGTGAAACTTGGAGGAGGGTGTTCTTTTAAGTGCTGCCATCCAGTGGTGGGGAAAATACTACAAAAGAAAAGAAAAATCTAAGATGTATACTTTTGCTTCCTCATACTGCATACTGATTCAAAACAGCTTTAAAAAGATATTTGTTTACCAAGTAACACTCCTTAAAACGTGTGTTACCATGTGTTGCCACAAGGGGGTGGGCTTGTTAAAAGTTAACGATTTCTTCGTTTTGTTTCGTTTTTGCTGTAACCCTTCCGTTCTCCTTAGCTTGTTTACATTAAAAGTGGGGTCATCTGGACACCACAGGACAGTGCGCTGAACTTTTTTTTTTCACTGATTTCGGAGTTTCACTAATGTCCATGGCAGACATAAAATCCTGTCCCCCTTCGTCCACATTTGTCATGGAAGAAATCGCATAATAAAATGTGGTTGGAGCCATCTGGACCCCAAGGAGAGCGGAAGGGTTAAAGGCAAAATGTAGTGGTTTGTGTACTTTTTTGACAATGTCCATTGTTCAAAAAAAAAAACAATAAAAATATTTGTACAAAATTTATACGACAATGACTTAAAATTGGTCTTATTGTGATAAGAATTTCTAAATATTTTCAAATATGTAGGGTTAGATTTATTTAACTTTTACAGTTTTTTTCAAATCAATTGTTAATTTTTGAGCTACTGCAGCATAAATAAATATATGTAAATATGTTACATACCTTGATGATGACACCTAAAGGGGAAAAATTGTGTTAAATTGGTAACTTTGACACAATTTTGTAAATAAAAGCAGGTAGCATTGAAGTAGTTTGCGTCAAAAAAACATTACTTCAATTAGTTGTGTCACATCAACAAAAAGTAGCAAAGGCAGGTATGAATTAAAGAGAAGTAGGACATCAGGCCATCATGACCAGGACTGGCAGGTCATCATAACCAAAGTAGGATTTTAGGGTTTATTTTTACTCCCTCAATACATATTGAACTGTGTTCATATCGAGGTACTGTATTGTAGTTGCCAGTCCTTCGCAGGGCACACAATCACTCCCACACAGGAAGACTTTAGAGTACGGATAGGCTTTGAGGGCCACATCCCTGCTTGTTTTCCAACATACCCTGCTCTGACATGTTCTAATTGGCTGTAATAAAAGGTCTATGTAAACACGTGTATATTTGCGCATTCAAAACTCTCGTATTTGTGTGTCACTACACAAGTCTGTTTTCAAGTTATTTGTACAAAACGTACCGCCATTAAACATATGATAGAAGTTAAACCAGTTGAACTCTGACCAATCAGGGGCTCGGATTGGTATTGGTGTATGGGTAGTATCTTTTTCAAAACATGGAAGTACCAACTATTTGAAAATTAATCATGAAGGAAGAATCAATATTAGGGTTTTTGCCCGGCCAGGATTATATGACACCAAGCCGAAATAGAGCTGTGAAAGAAAAAACCTGGAGCATGATTTGTACACTTTGACATTTTGTATCAAGGATTTTCCAACTCTGAGTACATATGCTAGAATCAGGTAGCAACAGTCCAGTGCGGACACTAAAAGGATATGCAAGAATCCCCGTTTAGCTAGTCCTTGAACACGCATCACACTTTGATCTGACATAGAAGTGTGCTGACCTTCTCAATTTGAACCCCCTGGAATGCCTCACTTTGCAAACTTAAAACTATGTGATTGATTTATTTGTGTCAGTTGTCTGAGAGGTTTTATTGCCAGACACATTCCCGAACAAGAGTTATAGATGCTTACCTTGTATGGTGCTTGGGTATTTCTTGAGTAAGCTACATATATATACTGTACATGTTTTAATTTCCTTGCACCATTTCCGGGAAACCTGTGGTTTCGCTCACACCTGCGTTCTTTGTTTACTTTTGTATAACGACTGCCACCTGCGCTTCAAAGAGTAGCTGCGGACAATCAAAAAGGTCAGTCAAGGGTAAATCTTAAAAAAATTATAAATAGTTTTGACTCTAGTCTCTTTACAGGTGCGTGTGAACAATGAAAGATCAAGGACGAACCCCGGTGGGATGTACGTTGGAAAAGTTTATTCTGAAATGAGCAGAATGAAAATAAATACAACTTTTCAGGGGATTAGGGGGTTACTTTTGGCGGTCTATCCACCACCGTCCTCCAGCACCTTTGGCATTGCTGGGTTCAGTGATAGCGGGACTGAATGAGGTGGCGGTGGGAAGGGAGGGATTTACCCTCACTTAATGAGCGGTCACCCCTTTTCCCCCGTTCCTCACCCCATGCGATGAGTGGAGACACGCCCCAGTGTGGCGGGGAGGAGAGTAGAGGCCGAGTGAAAGGGAGAGGCGGCGTCCTTGAGAGAGGAAGGTTTGACACGAAGAGGGAAGGAGAACAAAACAAACAACAAGATGGGTTTGCTTCAACATCCCTTGTACAAAGTCCTTGTCTTTCCTTGGTTGGTCTTTCAAACAGTGTAGATGTTCTAAACACCGTCGGGCTGTCTGTAGGCGAGCTACAGCTTCACCAGCACTCCCGCTGCCGGCCTCTTACACAGACATGATGTGCTTGACGAAAGCTGTCGGAAGAGGTTTCAACAATTAGCTTCTGTAGAAACAAACCAAAGAAAGATGGAGTAGATCGGCGCCTACCCTCATAGTGCACACTGCCGTTCTCGTCCTCCTGGCCGGCCATGAGGGCATCGATCTCAGGCTCAGACATCTTCTCTCCTGTGGACGCAAGAGGATTGATGTCATCGTTCTCCATTTTCACACGACTCGCATGCCAAGCAAACTAAATTTGGAATTACCCAAAGTGGACAGCACAATTCGCAGCTCAGCGCCCATCACTGTGCCGTTGCCCTCCTTGTCGAAGACGCGCAGACCCTCAACGTAGTCGTCGTAGGTACCCTTGGGAAAAGCGTCGACTTCCTTCAGCATGGGCAGGAAGGCATCGAAGTTGAGCCTCTTGTTGGCCATGTCTAGACAGGCGTTTTCTCATTTAGTAAAAACCCACAAATTTGTCTGGTTGGATTTCAACCCAAGTGCTCACCGTCAGCGCTTGGGTTGCCCAGGATTTTTATGACGTCCTTGTTGGTGGGGTTCTGGCCCAGAGCGCGCATGATGTCGGCCACCTGGTTGAAGGCCACCTGGCTGTCACCAACTCTGTCAAAGAGACCAAAAGCCTCCTTGAAGTCTGGCCAGATGGGAAAGAGATGAGAAAGAAAATTTGAGTTACAGGGTTCCCGCACAATAGAATAGACAGTTTTGATCTGTTTAATGCGCCTTTGTTATTTTTTTATGGGTTGTGTTTCAGAAAATCAAACAAGCCACATGCTTTCACAATTGTTCCCAGATTAAAAGACTCGACAGCTGAATCCAGGCAGATCAGAGGATGAACGGGCCCCTACAAACAACGACTATGAATCTCGCTAGGAGCTCAAAGTGACCCCCCCTTTGGACAGATTAATGCATGTCCTCAACAGCAGCAACAGCTGGGGCCTCAGCCCCCCTCCCACACCCTTCTTCATTCCTGCTTGTGTTTGCAGTTGCGGCAACATTGAGAGAATCTGATACACCCTGACAGGCGAGCTCAGGCCTTATAAAGACATGTTTTGGAGCGCAATAAATCCAAGAATGCTGACTGCGGCATTGAAAATACCCAATTTTGCAATTAGTCAACAGATCTACTGTCTTTTTTGTGTTGATGTCTGTAGAGAATTTCATCAAAGATGGTTTGGATTTTTCGGGTAAGCCAATGCCAACAAACCTGCTCCTTGGACTCTGACCTGAGCATTAACACCTCTAAGTTAGAAGACCTTCGTTGTCCTAGAATAGACGACAACTGGTCACGGAGGCAAGAATTTCATCCCCCTACTGTCTTAGTTCTCAATTTGGACCACAAGCTACTTGTTGAAACATCTCTAAAGGAATGAGACCGTAAAAAAAAAAAAAAGTCTAGATATGGGGCTTTTCTTTGATCTGCTTGAAGACTTTGGTGATGTCTGGAGGATTTCGTCTTCACTTACCCTCAATCTGGTCCGGTGTGAACTCGGTCTGTCACATGAAAACAGACAAAAACGAACAAAACAAAGAGAAAACGTGTTTATGAGAGGAGAACTTGGTTTTTCTGTCTACACAAGTGTGGTTCTAAGCAATGTCCTTTAGCCCTAAACTCTTAAAAAGTATTCATACTTCTAGAACAAACTTAAAGTCCGTTTTAGAATTAAGGCTTTCATGGTATCCAAATTAGAAACAGAGAAGAAAATTAGTCCGTCAGTGCAAGGAAAGCTCCAAAACACAACAGTGTACACACCATGTTGGAGAGTACGAGCTGGACGAGCGGAAAGAAAGGAGAAGAGAAGCTGAAGTCCCAAGACAGACTGGTCCTGAGCCATGGTTAAAGGCCCCTCTTATTTATTCCTGGCACGTGATGTCACATATGCAAATGTGGTGGATCAGATGACGCTTTGGAACATCTTTAACTTTCTTAGGGAAAGAGGAGCTGTAGCACTCGGAGAAGGCCTTTAGAAGGGGACGGAGCTATTTTTGGAAAGCCCAGGAACTTTGCAGGGACTCTTTTAGGGTTTAAATTAATCACTTGGCGTGTCTTGGTCAAAAACACCCAAATCTGAAGGGTTCTCTGAGGTTCTGTCTGTCAGACGACGGCCGAGGAGAGGACAAAAAAAAAAGCAAAAAAGTCAGATGCTCAGCTGTACACTTGAGACGCCGCCCGGCTCCCGGAGTGTTGCCTTCCAAGGGGGTATTTTTAAATGGCGACGCTGCTCCTCCTCCTCTTATGGGTAAATGACAGCGGGGCAAAAAGAGCTCGAAAAGCAAGACTGGAGAGATATGCCTTTGCCTGGTGGTGAACTTGAAGACAGCAGGACCCCAAATAATGTCACATTTTTACAAGATTGCGCAAACAATTCTGTAAAACTTATTTTTTGTTTAGAAATTTTAAGTACTTTTTAAAAAAAACTTATAGCTAATTTTACACAAGATTAGTTACATTTCATTGTAGTTTTGTAGGACCTTCTATTAAAGATCTACACCAGAACTGTCCATGGTGCTGATGGCAACAACAATAAAACTCTTGTTCTCATGGGGCAAAAATAAAACTAAAGTTGTTTTCTACCCGCTAACTTCATTCAAGTTGATTTCTAATTTTATGGTTAAAAATATTTTCTGACAGTAGTTTAAAAAAAATTGTCTATATAATTTAAGTAATTAAAATATTAAAGCAAACACTATTTATTAACACTTGTGTAGAAGTAGAGCAGTTGACTTCTGATCGGAACTGTAAGTGTGTAAGGCAGTGAAGCCAGTATTAATGTGTATAAGTGGATAAATGGGACTGCAAAGGAGGGGTCCTTAAACTACGGCCTGCGGGCCAGATGCGGCCCACCTCCACATTTGGCCCGGCCCCTGAACAATATCAGAGATGCGAGATTTTTATTTTTTTTCCTAATCTGGCTTTGAGATTGAGACCCAAAAATGATGTGACATTTTATTCCCCTCTTCTACAGTCTGTGTCCCTATCTTAATCCCCACCCCCACAGTCAAAAAGAATAGAATACCATTCCTTCCTACATTGCGGTTCACCTTTCACGGTCTCTAGAAAAAAAAAAAAAAACTCTAGAATGGCTGCAAACAGTTAAAAGCTCAGTTAAGTAAACTGGGGCAAGACCATGAAGAGCTTTAAAAACAAAATTAACAGCCAGTGACATTTTTATTTATTTCCTGACTTTTTCTGTGAAAATCCCAGAAAGGGTTATTAATGTTTGGTCAGCTGTGGCTTTCTGGAAAACCAAAAATGTTTACATTCAGACGCACCCTGCAATTGATCCTAACAGAAAACACTGTTAGCAAAACCTGAACTAGCAAAACAGTGTTAGCAAAAAGGGATTTTGCTTGCACTTTTGCTAGCTAGTTTTCTAGCTGCTAGCAAAACACTGTATTGGTAACATTGTTTTCTGACAGCAAAACACTGTTTTGCTAGCATTTTTGCTAGCTAGTTTTCTATCAATAAAACACTGTTTTGCTATCAGAAAAAAAAAATGTTACCAAAACAGTGTTTTGCTAGCAGTTATGCTAGCTAGTTTTCTATTAACAAAACACTGTTTTGCTATCAGAAAAAAAAAGTTACCAAAACAGTGTTTTGCTAGCAGTTTTGCTAGCTAGTTTCAGTCATTCATTTATCTTCTTGACTACTTTATCGGTTTCGGGGTCGCGGGGGTGTCGGAGCCTAACCCGGTTACTAATGGGAGAAGGCGGGGTGTTTTGATAGCAGTTTTGCTAGCTAGTTTTTTATTAGAAAAACAGTTTTGCTAATAGAACACAGTGTGTGCATCAACTGCAAACAGAACTGCTGTCAGAAAACACTTTTTCTTTGAGCCTACAAACTGAAGTGTAGAAAAAAGTTTGGGGACCCTTGGTGTAAAGGGATTTGGGCATTCTAAAAAGGTAGTGAAATAGTTTATATGTATACACCATTTACCATTGCAGACTCCAAAATTACAAAGTGCTTTAATATTGTATTTATCTATTTTAAAGTGTTCCCAGTGGTCTTTTGATTATGAAATTTTGAGTCAAAATTTAAAAAAAAATTAGAAATTTGCCTCTGAGTTATAGGCAGCTTTGTTTACATGCTCTCTTAGATTACACCCCAATGTAAAATACCGATGCAACAAAAAGGACAAATACCATTGGAGCGATTAGGCTCGCCTGATGTATTTACTACATCACAAATATTACGACCATTTTCAAACTGCATTTTTTTTTCTTTCTGACTCACAACAATTTAAAAAAAAAAAAAAAACAATGCAATTTTAAGACTAATTTACTTTAATGTGTCCATCATCATTAAATTGATAAAAGAACATGTTAAGCACAGGTGTTTTACAAGTGGCTCTTCAAATGCTATATTTCCAGCCTTTAAATATAACAAATAAAAACCCATACACGTCGATTTTGAGATACACGACTAAATGTTTAGTTGGGCGTTAATGAGAATTTGCTAATGGCTAGCGGCTTCATACTGTTTAGTCTTTATGCGTTACTACCAAAATAGTAAGCTAGCAAAGTCACAGTGACGTGCATTTTAGTGGTATCAATTTGTTTTTTTACATATCGCAACTAACAAGGTGTAGAGTTAGTGGCTAACACTTTTAACGTTGCTAACATTTAACGCTAACATTTCAATATTATAGTTACTGTTAAAAAAAAGTCTGACTAATGGATTTCTCTGACTTTTTTTGTAGCTTAATGCGGCTTATAGTTCAGTGTTGCTTATATGTGACATTATTTTGAAATTGACCATTCATTGAAAATACGACTTGCCCTGTAGTGAAGAAAATTCGCTATATGTTTGCCTCAACAACAAACTGGAAACTTTTATGGTCAATTCTAGAGAACACGTAAAGTTTTAGCGTTAACATTGCATTCTAGAAATAATTTGTTACTGAATTAGTAACAATAATTTGCACAAAAGAAGGAACTTATTTTCAAAATCAACCACTAGTGGTCCAACAAAGAACTGCAAATACTTAGGACTTATTTGGTTTTTTCTTGTGACGTTTTAAATTCAGAATTTATTTCAAATCAAACAAAAACGAAGGTAATTTTTCACTTATTTTCAGAACCAACCCCTAGTGGTCAACCAATGAACTACAAACATTTATTACGCATTGAAATAAATAGAATTTCTGTTATCCAAAATCTCATATAGTCATGTATAAACAGGCTGTTTGATTGTTGTTAGGAAATAATTATTTGCTGCCATCAGAGCACAAAAATGTTTACGTCCGAGTCAGAAAATTGGTAGATTGGGAAGCAACTTCTAGACATCGGCATTAGACTCTGAAAGTATTATTTTACTGCTTTTTAAGAACAATAATTAACAAAGACATGCATTTATTTGCACAAAATGATTCATTCATGTTTGAATCCAACCCCCAGTGGTCAAAGATTGAACTGCAGTAAATCCAGAATTTCATTTAATCAAACACAAAAGCAACAAAGTTGTTGAAACGGGTATTCTTTTATTGCTAGACGTAAATTGGGGCCATTCTGCTTTCAGAGCATAAACATGTTTACATCTGAGTTGCTACACAGAATTTGAGAAGCAGCTTCAAACATCGGCATTAGACTGAAAACATTTGACTGTTTTAGCAACTATAACTAGCAAAAGCATGCATTGATTCGCAAGAAACAAATAACTTCCATTAAAAAACGAAAGTGTGGTCAAACAATGAACTGCAAATATTTAAGCATTTCTTTTTTTTTTTTTTTAGTCTAGACTTAAATTTGTTCTTAAATTAGTTTTAAATGCCATGTTTCTGAACTTATGTCCTTGAAAATAATATTTGGAATACAGTTCGGGTGCATACAAAACATGCAACAGTTCCAGAGTGACGGTTTTATTTACACTATTTAATGGACAAAAATAAAAGATTTGAAGAATTCTTGCAAATCCAAATAATTTTAAAGACAAGAGTGAAGCACCACTCTATCAGAACCTGAAATTGAATCCAGTGTTTTACTGTAGTTACACTTTTAGTCCGCAAGGCTGAATGTTTCAGCTTCTCTTAAAGCCCACTACTGACAAAAAATATTTTATATGCTTCAACATTTGATGTAAACATTTTTCAGTTTTTTAAAACTATTCACATCTTACAAACTGACAATTTTCTTCACTAAAATATATTTATATTAGTTCCTTTTTCCCCTCTACCTCAATATTTGACTGAATTTGAAGAAAAGATGAAATCCTCTTTTTTAACGAGGTCAACAAAAACGTTTCAGCCAGTCAGGAATGAAATTCTAAGAATTGATGAATCATCTTTTAATCCCTGACAAACGAACAGCTTGTTCGCAGTAACAAAGGGTCAGCGTGAGACGGTCTGCTGTAAGTCGAGCATGTCGACAGTTCAGAAACTTCTGTTTGACGCCACGGGAAAAGCGCTGTCGGACATTAGTGCGATCAGCGTGATCCAAAGGGGCGCTGGTGTCCGAGGGGCCGCTCCCCTGGACAGATGAGCTCTATTTTTACTCGCTTTCCTGCGGGGGGGTGTCCGGTTTCTTCTCTGGTACAGAAAGTATCCTCCTCAAGACCCCCGGCTGGTTTTGCTCGGGCATTGTGTTGCTTCCCCGTCCTTCTGTGGGTTTCGTCAGCCGTGTGTTGAACGAGTTAAGCTAACGGGCAAAAAATTGAGTCTGGAAAAATGTTTGTACTTAATACAAACTGGTTTCTAACATAATCTTTCCCTAAATATAAAAACAAAACAAAAAAATCTAGTTTTCATCTCTGTTGCAGATAGTTCACTGTGACAGCTCTTTGCTGCCCCCCTGAGGCTTTACAGTTATTCATAAAACAAGCGACTTTAGAGTTTCTTGCTTGTTTACGTTTTTTGTGCAATACAATACAAGGTTTTCTTGTGTGGCAGAAAAGCAGGAAAAAAAACATTTTAAAAGCTTTTTTTTTTTCCTTGTTTAAACCTCAAACGCTGGAAACTTGGCTTTGAAAGGCTTCAAGAGGTCAGCCAGGAAGTAGATGGTGCCGGCCATTCCTGTAAACAAAACAAGGCCTTTATCATTTTGAACGGATCAAGGAAACAATCTGACAACATTTAGAGAACTTTTTAGGACTTAACCCTTTTACTACCCAAAAAAAAATACAAAAAATATGTATATTTTTTCTATTCTTTCTGTTGATTATGTCTTGGTGTGAAACCCCTAAAGGAAAATAAAAGTTAAAAAAAATTTAACTGAAATAAAAAACATTTTTTCTTTTCCCTAAAAATACTTAGGGGCTCCGTAATTTAAAAAAAAAAAAAAAAAAAATTCTTGTTAGTAACTGATTTCTAAAAATTGAATAAAAAAATAAAAAAAAATAAAATCCCTAAAAATACTTGGGGGCTCCATAGACAAAATGTAAGTAAAAAACATATATATATATATATATATTCTGGTTAGTAACTGATGCACACCAGATAGTAACTTTTTTTTTTTAACTGAATTAATAAAATTACAAAAAAATAAAATCCCTAAAAATATTTGGGGGCTCCATAAAAAAATTGAAGTAAAAAAATATATATATATTATTACCTGTTGCACACCAGTTACTCTCTGGTGTGCATCAGTTACTATCCAGAATTTTTTTTTCTACTTTAATTTTTACTAAAAAGTACTGGTTAGTAACTGCTACACACTATATAGTAACAGTTTTTTTTTTTTTTATTAATTAATAAAAAAAATATTCTAGTTACTAATTGATGCCCACTAGTTACTATCTGGTGCGCACCGTTACTAACCAGAATTCTTTTTTTAATTCTTTTAATTATTATTACATTTTTTTGGAATAAAAAAATCTATTTTTTTTCCTCTTTAGGGTCTCCATACTTTGGGGAGTATTTTCAAAAAACATGTTTTCTGAATGTTTCCCACGGTTTGGTTGAGCAGGCAGTTAAAGGGTTAAACATAATTCAATATATCAAATGTATTTTAAAAATTATGTGTGTTTGATCATTCTTTTATGTTTCAAAGTATATAATAACAATTATTTCTATCTTTATGGGGAAAATGCAACACATACATCAGCAAAGACAAAGTAAACAGAAGTGTCTCTGTTTTACCTTCAAAAAGAGAGAAGGGAGTGTCCGGCGTTCGACATCCGTGCTTTCCGTAGTTCATGCACCAGTCAGCAAACTGCAAAAAGCTCAGAGTTACAGTCAACTCTGCAACTTAATAAAAAGCAGTTTTCTTCTTCAACATCCTCATCTGTGTGACCACAAATTGAATGTTTGTCATGAAACATGGAGCTGCTGCCCCCTGGAGGACATCCAGACACACAGTTGGTCATCCATAAACATTACAGTCCATGTAAGTCACATGACCATCGCTGGCTGAAGATTTTCTAATAATAAAGCAGGAAAAGAACTTAAAAAAACTCATACATCAGTTTTAGATATTAACCCTTCCGCTCTCCTTGGGGTCCAGATGGCTCCAACCACATATTGTTATGCGATTTCTTCCATGTCAAATGTGGACGAAGGGGACAGGATTTTATGTCTGCCATGGACATTAGTGAAATCCGATCAGTGAAAAAAAAAAAGTTCAGCGCACTGTCCTGTGGTGTCCAGATGACCCCACTTTTAATGTAAACAAGCTAAGGAGAACGGAAGGGTTACAGACGTATTAAAGACTAATCTGGAAGGAGCGGTGTGTTAAATTAGAACTATATATTATTGCTGCAGCTGGTAATCCCCAATCATCAACCTCCCACCTCCGTGCTCCTTTACTGTGTTTAGCCTCGGGCACATCTGCCCATGCAAATGTTTGACCCGTACGGGTCTGGGGTGGTTTGGCCCGTAGACCAGGCCCGTGACTGCCGCATGAGTTGTGGTCATTAGTACAGGAGCCCGTGCAAGTGGTCGTGTGAAAAGCTGATGTCATTCTCGGGTGCGGAAGTACCACGGGTGTGGCTGCATTTTCTGTATGCGGAAGCAAATCGGTTGCACCGCTCTCCCGCATGCGCGAACCACACGTCACTTCCGCTCTTCGCCCACTATACGACGGAGTCATTTCCAAACAGTAAAAACGTTTCTCAAAATTTATGTTTTCTGAACACCCGAGAGCTTCTCCTGACTGGATTACTGTGCGAAAAAAAAACACTGAGTTACCGTTAAAAAATGAATTTGGATTACCGGATAAAATAAAGTGTTTTGAAGTGGCGCTGTTTCCTCTTAGCCTAGGGAGTAAACTGCCGTCATGTAAAACTGCAGAAGAAGAAAACATTTGTAGTCAGTTGTAGTCACTTTGAGATCGTAAGGTCCTTATCCTTAACGTGTCTTTTTCCTTTCGTTTATTCAACAATAAGTGAATGTTTTCACTATGATAAACATTTTAAGTGCTATATTAACATCCTACGAGGTTATTATTGTTGTTACCGTCCAAAGACTGTAAAATGCTTTAGCGGAAGTGACGTATGGTTCGCGCATGCGGGAGAGTGGTGCAACTGATTTGCTTCCGCATACAGAAAATGCAGCCACAACGGGCGTTGCTACAGACGCACGTGCGCGCATGGGCCCGTGCAAATGGTTGCGCGCGCGCCTGTGCGTGAGCGTCTCGACTGCGTGCTGCAGCCAGAGGTATTTGGGCTGGCGTGCTCCCTCCTCTCCTCTCCACTTTGAAATTATCCAGCACCGTCGACGCAAAATTTCAGTCAAGTTCTTGAGTTGAGCTTTTGTTGAACTCCCGCCTCCCGCCCACTCCCTCAGAATTTAAGTCCCGTCCCGTCCGGTCCCGTGATTAATGGAAGAAATGACTCCCATCCCGTGGGAATCCCGGGGAATCCCGAAATAATGTCAGCCTCTACCGTGCATGCCGCAAGGTTCACGCACGTCGCCGTACAACCGGCTGTTACCCTTGCGGGACTTGGAACACGGGAAACTTATTGCACGGCTCGTAAGGTGTAGTACGGTGTTAGTACTGCTGTTAGTACGGCCAGTACGGCTCTTGGGGTTGATGAAAAGCTACGGGCCTTACGGGCCCGTACGCCCTTACGGGAGTGGTGCAGCCAGCTGCACGGGCAAGAAAATGGAGAAAACCGTGGCCCCAGAAGACTTTGGTGCATGGAACAGCCCCCACGGGCGCTACGGGCTTTGCGAGGCTGCTACCTTTGCGGACCCGTGCGGAGCCGCACGGGGCGGGAAAATCTGGCCCGTAGACCGCCCGTGGGAGCCCGTGCAGGCAGATGTGCGAGGCTTTAGGTTAAGTAAGTTTCTCATAAACTGTTAAAACCAAAAACTTTCACTTTGGCCAAATATATGTACCAGGTTGTGGCTGAAAATCAGATTTTATAGAATAATTCCATAAGAAATCGTCTTCCTCTACATGTTATTAGCACTGAAGTGTTTTGGATTATCTAAAAAAATTAAATAAAACAATTGTTTAAATGCAAAAATATTAACAGATTCTATGTGTTTGGCCAAAAAAAAAGGTAAAATGTCCAAAAATTTTGTTATTCTAAAATACATTTAATTTTTTTTAGCTTCAAATGTTCTACTTTTTAGGTTTCAAAACTCAAAATTTCAAAACTTTATTTCAGTTTCAAATCTTTTTTTTCCACTTTTTTCACTAGCCATTAGGCCCTGGGAGGTAACCGAAACTCCAGTACTGTTTCAGCCATTTTATGTGAGCATAAAGACGTTTTCGATGCCTGTATTTAACACAACAAGATAGAGCTTTGAACGGGCTAGAACAGCGCTTTGGACGGTTTGTACGTGATAAAACTCTGCTGGGACAACTTCAGACTATGATAGTAAAGACAATACAGCCATTTTCTGACAGAAATGATCATAGTTCTAGGGGTCAGTGAACGCACCAGGACTGAAGTAACCACCCTCCTCCATTTTGATTGGTCCTTCTTGTTAGCCACAATGGAGCCAAAGGTTTTGAAACTGAAATGTTCTGATTCAAAAACGAAAAAAAAAAGCTTGAAATTGAAATTTTGAGTTTTGTTACCTAAAAACAGAACGTTTAAAGCTTAAAAAAAAATTACACTTATATATTTAGCAACACAGTGGGGGCTCGTCCAGGATGTACCTTATAAACTTTTCTTAATTCAATATCCACGTTTTCTAGATTTTAAGGAAGTGGATTCATGAATAGTTTTCGTAAATTTTTTTTTTGTATTTTGGCTAATTCTTGACATCATATTTCATGATGTCATCATGTTTTAGTGTCTAAATAAATCAACTACAGTTGGACAAGGAAGTATTTAATCAGCCACCTAAGGAGAGAAAAGAGACTCAACTCGATTTGTACCTCATACAGTACATTTTGTGCATAATTACAAAAATTATAAAATTCAAAAAATAAAAAACACAATTTACACATGCACAAATAAAAATAAAACAGCTTGAAAATGATTATATGCACAAAATTTTAAAAATTGCGCACAAATCGCTCACAAAACCACGTTTGATGTGAGACTTTTCACGTCTCCAAGATTCGTCCATAAGTGATGCGTTTAAATGCCGCTAGAATGCTGGGTCATCAGTTTTCTTTTCGGCCGCTTTGAACTTAGATTGTGATGATTTTTCTGGTGAAAACTTGACACTTTCCCACCTTTTTTAACATGTATGCCCGGATAATTAATCCAGAAAGTCTAAATATGTGTTGATTTGATTGATTTCTTCACATCTGCGGACCTATTGCAGATTCAGTCTCCCAGCCGGGTGAAGGTCAACTATTGTGTTTCTGGTATATTATGTGTGAGTAGTGCTGCCACAAACGATTATTTTAATAGTCGACTAATCACGGATTATTTTTTCCGATTAGTCGACTAATAGGGTCATGCGCAAAGTGAATGTGAAGAACCCATTTTACTAGCATTATCTGCAAAAATGCTATTGCGAATGCTGTAAACGGAATTTGGCAGCAGATAATGCTTGTGCTGATAGCTGAAAATGCTGAAATTGATATATTATATTTTATATTTATATTATAGTTATATTAGTTAAATGCCAAATTAGCCAAAAAATAGTTAGCCAAAACAGCTAGCATGTAGTTGAAATATTAGCTAAACTCCAAATGAGTTTAAAAAAACCTTAGAAAATCTTAAATTAGCCAAAACAGCGTATCTGAAATATAAGTTAAATTCCGAAAAAAGTGTAAAAAAACAAAAAAAAAGCTAAAGTTAGCAAAAACAATAGAAATATTACCTAAACTTCAAAAAGTCTAAAAAACAAACAAAAGCATAAGTTAGCCAAAACAGCTAGCTTGTAGCTGAAATTTTAGCTAAACTCCAAAATAGCCCAAAACAATCCTAATTAATTCCGAAATAGTCAACAAAGCTGTAGAATGCCATTATAACTTTCAACTTTACTACACTCTGACTCCATATAATATAAAGTAACGACTAATAGACTATTAAATTAGTCATCGACTATTTTAATAGTCGATTAGTCATCGATTAGTCGACTAATCGTGGCGGCCCTAGAGTATAACAGTTTGAGGTTGTAGACAGGTGATTTTTATATAGATAACGAGTTCTAACAGGTGCTATTAATACAGGTAACGAGTAGAGGACAGAGGGTCCTCTTACAGAAGAAGTTGGTGACCAAATCACTTATTTTCCGCCATAATTTTCAAATAAATTCTTGAAAAATCAGACAATGTGATTTTCTAGATTTTTTTTTCCTCTTTTCGTCTCTTCTTGTTGAGACATACCTAAAGTGAAAATTCCAGGCCTCTCTCGTCATTTTAAAGTGGGAAAACTTGCACAACTGGTGGCTGACTGAATACTTTTTGTCCTCAGTGTTGATCGGTAAAGTGTCGTATATATGAGTAAAGTCTCCTCATCAGAATGAGTCGACTCACGTTGATGGCGTAACCCGTCGGTGTGTAATCTCACCGTGCAGGCTCTGTAAAGGTGCCTGGGTTCCTGCGTGTGCCGGTAGAGGGCGAGGAAGGCGTAGGCGTTGCCCGCGGCGCCGTGACACAGCCCGTAGCCTTTCTTCAGCAGGCCCCACTTCCACACCACCTCCCCACACTGCAGGGCGTCCTCCAGGTACTGAGGGACCCCGAACACCTGCGACCAGAAGCGATGCCGTTACTCCACCACGAGACGGCGCCGAAGGGCCCCTCTGGTTGCGCCCCGTGGCGCTGACCTTGTGCGCCTGCAGCAGCATGTAGACGACTCCCGGGGAGCCGTGGCACCAGTGCACCAGCTGGTCTCGCTCGTCCCCGATGCAGGGGGGGTAGTTCCCCGAGGGGAACTTCAGGCGGCAGACGTGGTCCACGCTGGGCTTCACCAGGCGGTGCACGTGCTCCGTGGCGGGGACGAAGCCGGGCTGTGAAACCGAAAGATGCTTGAACTACGATTTTTGACAGCGTGGAAACAAAAAAGAAACGGACAACCTGCATGAGGAAGTAATAAATGCCCGAGAGGCCGTGTGCAGCTCCGACGTACTGCTCCTGGTACCACTCAAACATTAAGGGGCTCTGGTTCTGAACCCGGAACTTCCTGCTGAGGTGCTCACCCGATGCGAGGATTGTCTCGCTGATCTGAAGGAGGAATCGACCCGTCAAGACCAGAAAATCCTCCACATGTCAACCTTTTCAGGCCGACTCCTACCTGCTGGAGGAACTGCAGCGGGATCGGGTCTCCTCCGAGCTGCTGGTTGACAAACACGAGCGAGTAGAGGTAACCCACCCGCCCGTACAGGAGCTCGTCCGGCAGGGCGCCGGAGCCGTCCACCGCCGCCTTGTGATACTGCGTTAGCCTGCGCACAGCACACATCAGCTAACTGACCCGGCGTTGGACAGGAACTTGCCAGAAGCAGCTAAACCAGGGGTGGGCAAACTACGGCCCGGGGGCCACATGCGGCCCCTTAAGCTACTTAATGTGGCCCTCCAAATTAAAATACATTGAATCAAAAATCCTAAATGTTATTTTATTTTCATTGTATTTCTGGTTCTTCCCATGAATGGTGTTGTTTCTCTGACGTTCGTGTGTGTTTCTTTCTGAGTCAGATGGTGATCTTTCGGATTATTCCTACACCACATAAATGCAGCATTTCTTTGAGTTCACATTTTCCTCTGAAAGACATCAACCCATTGGATCACCCAAAAGAGAACAAAAATCAAAATTTAGAAATTAAAACTCCCAATTTTCTGTTTTAATTAATATATGTGAATTTGAATCCAATTAAAAGCATGTTTTTCTCTAAATTCATATTATCTTTTTTTGTTTATGAGGTTGATTACCAAATCTCTCCTTCCATCTGCTCCTTGTCCGGCCCTTATGCCAAATTTTAGAACCCTTTGTGGCCCACGAGTCAAAATATTTGCCCACCCCTGAGCTAAACTAACCGACCGGCTGATGCAGTCGTGGGCCTCCTGCGCCCTCTGCAGGCGGCTGAAAACCACTGCAGCCACAGCCAGCGGCCCGGCATCCCCACACAGGAAGGTGACATCCCGGCGCCGCGTCAGACACTTCAGGCTGCGGCTGACATAGTCCAGCGCTTTGTGGAGGAAGGACTCTTCTTTAAAGACGTCGTGCAGGTGAAGGTAAAGCAGAGCGATGCCTGGAAAGAACAATGTTGTTTATTTCATTGGTTTAAAACAGTCTATAACACAATTATGATGCTTTTTTGTCCCGCATACTATTAGTGCAAAGGTGAGCTGACAGCTGTGCTCAGGTGAGTGTTTATGTTTTGCTAATGTGGATAATGATGGAATGTACAAAGGGGGAGAGAACCCGGCCATCCCCACGCCAAGACCCCCCACCGGGGCAGCAGCAGCCAGGAACCCCCGACTCCCGCCACGGAGCCGCGAAGAAAATCCGCCCGCTGGGCAATCCGGCCAAACACCCAGACCAAGGCACGCGGGAGTGCTACAGAGGCCCCCCCACACCCCATATTGGTCACGATATAAACCAAATAACTATATTTGACTATATTTATTTATATTAGACTACTAAATTGTTTCTTCAGTTCCATTAAAAAAACAAAGCATTAAGTCTACAAATAAATTCTAATGTTTTCAGGGTTCATATAATAAAAATGTACTAATATACTACAAATTATTTTTGTTGTATTTAGTAGGGGTGTAACGGATCACAAAACACACGGCTTGGATCGTATCACAGCTTTAAGGTCATGGTTCGGATCATTTTTCAGATCAGTAACAAGTAAAAAAAACAAGAAAAAAGAAGATGAAAGCCTAAAATTACTTTTTTTAAAAAGTTAAAAATATATGTTTAAAAAAAGTACTTAAAAGCATTAACTCACACATTTTGAGCTTTGAACATAAACAAAACATGTATTTTCTGATTACATGTAGATGTCTGGAGACAAGTCTGCAAAAACTGAGAGAAAGGAATGCTTCATATGCTATTCCACCAAATTAAATTACAATTTTGAAATTAAACTTTTATTATTTTTGGTATTAATTATTGTATTGAAATTAACAGTGGCAACATTTAAATATGTCAAATAAGTATTAATAACCATAGGACATGTTCATGTGACGCACTGCCATACCCGCGTTTTTTCTGGTTAATTTTGACCCTAACAGCTTACCATAGCTCTACCTGTCGGCTCTTGCCAGCTGGGTGCTGGAGTGCAACAGCGGCCGCTCCTCGCTGGAAGGTCTCCTCAAATCCGACACGGAGATGTGTACAGATGTTTTTATTCAGCTCTTCAAAATAAATCAATCTCTCGGTATCTGCGTTTTTCACGAAGAGTTCCAGAAAAGTTTTGACGGAAGCTTCTTCCACACTCAGCGGAGCTTCAGAGAAACAGACTTTCTGAAGACCGAAAGCATCAAATCTGACGCTTGTTAAAACTAAAACAGTGTACAGTAATTTAATTTGACTCCAAATGCATTCGGCGTGGACAGACAATGATTGTAATAAAGCGCGCAGGGCGCGAGGTACGCAGCGGCAGCGGGGGTTGCTGGTAGAAGTCGCGTTTGTTTATCTTTCATGCAGACGAAGGACGTGGAGTGGAGTCCAAAAAATGACCCAAATGAGAGCCAATAAACTCAATAATTAGATAGAAACACTGACTCGCCCTGTGGCGACTAACTCTCTAACTTTTACTCATCAAATAGGGGAAACTGTTCGCTAGCATGTGTTATTTGCGGACCCTTCAAAATAAAAGTCTATCGCGATAGACTCATTCTTCTATTGAAAAAAAGTTCTATCGCGATATCAATAATTATCGTTTTATCGCCCAGCCCCACCCCAGGTACGAGTCAGGCCCCCCCAAGGAGACCCACCGCCCACCCCCGCCGCGGGAGCAATGAAGGGGCTGCCCACCCCCGCCGAGGAGGGGTGCACCCAAGAAAAACGGAGGCCCCAGAGGAGTTATGTAAACAAGGCCCGACCAGGCTCACCCACTGGTGGAGTTTCTGGGGAGGCCCGGTTCTCAAGAGCAAGAACCGGAATCTGTACCACCGAGACCCGGACGCCCTCATGGCTCCAATGTAATTTGATCCCCTGCTCTAGATCTTAAATATCGGGGATCCCACTCCCGGTGTGAAGAGGAGGTCGCTGGGCCCAGGTAACCGGCACACAAGAGACAAGACCACCAGGCCGAGGGCCCCCCCCGCGAGGGATGGGATAGGGGACAAAAGATGTGTGGTGCATGCATGTTGTGTATATTTTGAAAAAAACAGAAAGTTTTCAGAATTACGAGGGCTTTTTGAGGTGCATTCATGTTACCTGTTGCACTTTAAGTAGAATAGATTTGAGTTTGTGAAATATTGTTCTACAAGGAAGCCACTTTATGTGCAATCTTTTTTTTTTATTCTTCAATGTCTTAAACATTTAAGTATTTTTGTGTAACAATGAATGACAGAAATAAATTTTGAGATAATAAGCTAAAAAAAAAAAAAAAAAAAGTCTTTGCCAATATAACTACAAATAGCAATTAAATAGAAGAAAACAAAAGTGAATTATTGCCTAAGTGTTTTTGTATGTTCTGACAAGGTTACAAATTATTTGGGGACCCCTGGTTTATATGTTGATTATTACAGTCTGTGGTTCTAACCTGCCCAGCCGGTGTAAACCGTGCAGTCTCTCGGGTCAGCGCTCCTCAGCCCGCTCTCCATGACAGCCAGAAGCTCGCTGACCTTACTGCTCAGCCGCTGGGCAAACTCCCCCGTGATCTAAAGCGGGCGAAAAAAAATAAAATTTTAAAAAAGCGCCGATAAGCAGACATTTTGTTTCCGCACGCGCGCTCGTCCCGCGCGCCTTTACCTTTCCATGGGAGTCGAAGAAGGCCTGTGCGCATGCGGGGCTCCCGTCGTAGTCGGCATAAGGGTTCCTCAAAGCTCTCGCGTCCATTTTTCCTCTAAATTATATTTCACAGCCTGTTTAGGATTGTACTACTTTAAAAGCAGATTTTGGAGGAAACATTTACTGCAGGTTAAAGAAAAAAAAACCATTAGGATAGAAATAACGACGCAGTTATGTAGAATAACAAACCGAACACGCCCACAAACACTTCAAATCAAACTCGCTAACGCTTCTTGCTAGCTACTCTCCTATAGGGGGAAAAAAATCGAGGTTTTGGGATGCGAGAAATGTACAATATTGAAAGAAAAATGCATAAAAACAGGTAAAAGGGGGTTAACTGCGTCCATCTGCAGTTAATTCTGGAAAGTGCTGCAGCAGAGCTGCTGTTTATCTTCTTCTGGTCGATTTTACTGTAAGATAATACAACACGTAGCTCGCCTCTGACATCTGCTGGGGCGGGAAGGGAACAACAAGTTAAAAAAAAAAAATATTTAAACAGTGGAGACAAGATAAAAACCAGATATTTAAGACATAATCAAACGGGAAAAAAATTGTGGTTAAAAAAAAATAAATAAATAAGGGACGGTATGCGCAGAAAAAAAAATCACAAGAAAAAAGGTCTTAAAATTACAAGTTAAAAATCAAGATTTAACAAGAATAAAGTTGTAAAAATTATTTTAGAGAAAAGTCAACATTTTAAGAGAAGGAAATTGCACATTTATGACTAAAACTGGTTTTCTGAGCATTATTTAGAGACCCAGACCCACTTTACCTTAAAAATCAAATGATATGGAAAATTCCACCAACCAAGTTGAACACAGAAAACATTTCAGAAGTTTTTCTGTTACACAGATGACACTATGGGTTCTTATGGGTTAAATCCTTTTGGATCAGGAGCAGATTCAAACCCGCTCTTAAAAAACTGACAAGGACGAGTCAAAATCTTCTCCGCACCCACTTGCAGACAAATATATTCATTAGCATCTTCATAGTCCTCATCTGAGCTGGTATAACTCCAATATTCCTCGACATTTTTTATGCTAATGTTAGCTAGGAATTGTGAGAGGCTATAAGCTAACAGTAGAGAGTATAAACAAAGAGCTAATGGGTAAATTAGCAGAGCTAGTTTCCGCGCCAACAGATGCCAGCCACAACTCAGATGAGCATTTCTGATGAACTTCTGCTGCGCTACAGAAGCTATGTCTTAAAAAAACACTACAGGCCTTTTTAGATATTTGCTTACAACTGCCTAATCAGAATTAAAACACCAGAACACTAGAAAAGAAAAAGTTGGAGTAGGACTTAGAGGGGAAGCTAAATGTAGCATCTTATTTTTGAAAAGCTTGTAAAAATAAAGCTTTTTCAAAAATAATTTACAACTTTATTCTTGTTGACTTATTCTTCTTTATTTTTGTTGACTTTTTTTTAATAACTTGGGACTTTTTTTTCCTCGTAATTGTACTACTTTATCTTATAAAATTTCAACTTTTGTCTCATAATTTTACCACGTTCTTCTCATATATTAGTTCATTTTTTTTCTTTTATGGTTCCCTTAATATTTAGTTGCATAAATGAAATCCTAAATAACATGCTTGTCAAATATCTGATATGTTCTGGGTAGCGTATTTCTTTGGAGCAAAAGGTGTTTTTTTGCTAAATTTGGCCGGGGTGGCAACTTGGGCCGAATCCAAATCTATGGCTTCCACCTACCCCTACACTTCGCCCTCCAAACGGAGAATTATGGATAGTGTCTTCTAATTTGAACGTCACTCCCACTAGAAGATGTCATCAATAGTTTTAGGGTCATCTATGTTAGCGTGTAGCTGCTAGCGCTTGAAAATACATAGCAACATCAGATTTATAATTTAAAAAAGTCATGCTAAAACAAGAAGTCATTACTTACATTTAAAAGTAAACGTCTGTGCTTCAGAGCGTTTCTCCCTCACAGCACAATGCGACGCAATAGACAATATGTCTTCAAAAAACAATTTCGGACACCCTACTCCTCCGAATGCCCCTACAGTTGGAGGGTATAGGGAGAAGCTGGAGGGGTAGGGGAAGAATTCAGATTCGGCCTTCCTTATACTCAGGTGCGACTTATAAGTGATTTAAACAAAAAACAACAACCCAAAGACGCCACTGTAGGTGTGTGTATCAGTATTTGCTACTGAAAGCAGCACAGAAGAAGAAGCGATACTCACTCAGTCTTTCGTCTTGGTGGAATTGCTCCACAAAGATTTGGTGACTGAGAAGGATATAAAGAGTTTAGTTGACTTGTTTTCTATGTTGTGCTAATAACTTCCTCCCATGTGTCATGAAGCTAATTTTAGCTAACTGAAATGTCCATTCTTGTTCTTACATTTTATTGAACAAATATCTCCCAGAAGAGCAATTTATATGTTTTTTTTTCTTTGTTATGATGAATCTTCTTTGGCTGCTGCAACATGTACTGTTAAAACTGATCCATTTTGATGGACAAATTTGTATAATTTTGGTCCCCCGCTGGTCGTAGGTCCATAGAAAAATGGAACGGACCACTCAGGTCGAAGCTACTATAGTCACACGATGAAATCTGTCGATTGGTTGAAAAGTATTAGGACAACAGCAAGTGTCCGACCAACAATTTTCAAGATCCAAACCAAAAGCTGCATTCTTCCTCATCGCCTGCTTCTTCTTCTTCTTCTTGCAAAGAATATTCAATTCTTTGTATTCATTATTTCCCCTCTTATTCAAGGGGGTTAGGGACTGGGGACACGCAGAATCCGCGGAGGACTGCTATAGTTACTAAATTTGACACACAACTCCGTCTTCTGTCTAAATGTGCCTTGATGGTCCAACACTCAATGGAAATGATCACTTGATTTGCCTGGACTATTCTAAACTGGCCAGAAGTGGACCAGTCCAGTCCAGACGCTCAGTGGAAACGAGACTTTATAGTCTGAAGAATACGTATGTATTTAAAATCTATATATATTTGTTTTCAAAAATTCCTTTAGGGCCTTTTTTTGATTGGAAAGACACAGAAGAAGCTGATTGAACAAATATTTGCGATTATCTGATGCGCCGCAGTTTGATGTATATTGTTGCCATGGAAACATCACGTTTCACCAATTTACCCCTCACCTTGCGCAGTACTAAAACTGCACAGTTTCTCGGTTGAAACTGTTTCTGATTGCTGCAGTTACAAAAGGCACTCTGAGGTGTTTCACCGTGTGTCCTTTAAACTCCTTGAATGCTCTGCCTGATGGCGGAAAAAACTGAAACGCTCAGGGAAAAAAATATAATGGCATGCAGCACGAACGGCTTTGTTTTTGTTTGTTTTCCTGGTTTAATTAAATTTGGATCTGTTTTTTGGTAAGGTTTTTGTAAAACAAACTGATTTGAGAAACCATACTTCTTAACGAGCTGATTATACTCAAGATATAGTTTAATTTTCTGTCTTTTATGTAAAGGACTTCTGTAACCTTGTCTCTGAAAAGTGCGAATGAAGCTAAAAAATTAAAGATCGCCCATGTCCAATTTGCTTCCATCATCACTGTCAGTCTAGGCTTTTTCCTGTTTACTTGCGTTCTTTTAATGTCTGAGTTTGCTCAAACATCCCCACATCAATTGACGGGGCCGCTGCGGGTGAAGGCTGGCCGCGCGAAGGATAAAGACGCCGCTCAGGTACCTCGGGACTGCTTCACCTCGCCTAAAGGGAGAATGGAAATGAGGCTGAGGATGTGATGAGTTTCAGAAACCAGACCTTCATTTTGATTAAGATTCTATGAGAAACATTGTTTTTAAAACACGGTTTTCTGAAAACGAATTGAGCGCATTTAATGTTTACCAAATGTTTAAATCCATCCATCCCTGCGTCCCTCTGTCTGTCTGTCCTTCCACCATCCATCCATCCATCCTTCTTTCCATCATTCCTTCCACCCTTCCTACTTTTAATCCTTCTGTCCAGCTGTCCTTTCTTCTTGCAATCAGTCGGCTAATGTTAGAGTTTGTAGGTTATATTAAAAGAATTAGAAAATAAACAGGAATCAGAATGTATTTATAAATATTGAATCATAAATTGCAAAATGCGTTTTCATTGAGTTGTCTGGTGCAAAATAAAAATAAATTAAACAAAATAAATTTTAATTTCAATGATGGTAACAAAAAAGAAAACTATGAAAATTAAAATGTGTTGGATTATTCTTTATTTAAAACATATTTAAAACAATCAAGTGGAATAGTATTTTTTTTTGTTGTATTTGACATTTTTAAAATGCATTTTCAAATTGTAAGCCTTATTTATATTGAATTGTCAATTGAGAATTTAGAATCACCTTGACCTGATGACGGATAAAAATGCTTCAATAGATCCTAATAGATAGTTTCTCTCTTTATGTGCATAAGAATACGTTAAGATTTGGAAAGAAAACATAATCAGGTAAAAGATGAATCACTCTGGAGACTTTTTCCTTTTTTACTTTGACAAAGCTGAATTTATTTAAAGCATTATAGAAAGTTACAGAGGGTTAAATAATACACACGTATTGCAACACAAGAATTATTGTGATGCCATAAAACCCAACAGAAAGTCAAACTGGTATTACAAATGTAAATTTATAACATTGAAAATATATAAAAAAAACACAATTAACTTTTCTGAATGTTGTTCTTTTTGTCAAAATCTGACAGATTTCATTTTATAAGCTCTCAGATAATATGACTTTAAAGATTAACATGCACAATTAAAATAAAGGCTGCTTACTTTATTGGTAAAATACAATGTGGAAAATGTATGAAGATAGATGTAATTTTGAATAAAATTGCCTTACGCTATCTGCCCATGCCCTTACTACCCCTCCTTTGACCCAACCTTACTTATTGGCTGAGCGGCTGCTACATGCACCTTATTTTCCCCTTCTGGCTTGAGATGAATGATTATTTTTCATCAAATTAAAAATATGAGTTGAGGGTTAATTCAACTTAAAAAAGTGATTTCATAAAAGCTAAGATTTTTAAAGTAGCAAAGTACTGAATTTTTGTTAATTGTTCCAATGTTTCACTTTTTACAGTGTGGGTGTAGCTCAAGCCTAGAAATGATTAAAAGGAGCCTGATACAACAAGAAACCGATAGAGTTAACCCTTACACAACGGAATAGAGAAATCTCCATGTGACCGAAACTACTTTTTTTTTTTTAGTTGTGCATCACCGACATCGTAGACGCAGCCAATCAAAATCAAATATTCACTTGGACTATGGTATAAGTTCATTTAAAGTGACGAAACACAATGTTTGTTTCTTATGTTTGTATATCAGCATCTTTGTTTTCTTAGAGTAATACTGGAGACATAAAAGTCTTTAATTGACTTTGTTCTGTTTGACTTTATTTGACTTGATATGTTTTGTGTGCCAGATTACACTTCTGGGATATCTGAGTTAACATTTCATTACTTTAAGAATTTCAGACGGAAAAAATAAAGTAAAAAAAATATTTCTGGCTTGTTTTGGTTCAAAAGCCGCATACCCAGTAAAACAATGCTATCAATCGTGATTTATCACAACCCAAAAGTGTGATTATTCTGATTAATTTGTTTAGTCAGCACTAGTTGGGCATGAATTCATAATGTGATTAATCACAACTAATAAATGGTGGTGATTACTTTTGATTGGATACAAAAATATTTGTGATACATAGTTTTTTTTATAGATTTGTGATAAATAAGTCAATTTTTCAATCGATTCTCGATCTTATTTCAAGATGGAAGTTTACTTTTCAAGGTCAAAAGTAAATTAAACTTTGGTTGTAGTTGTAGACTTTAACTTATAGCATGCTTGAGAAGATCTATAGAATAATAGTTTTTTTTTTTATAAGAAAATGTGAAAATTGTCAAATATTTTTTACTCTATGCCACCAAATGGCCACCACTCTGAAAGTCTTGTGGCTTTCCCGTAATAATCATAAAACTTCCTTTAGAATTCACATAAAATCCTTTTCAGAGGGCATTAGGTGTGTGCAAATTTTGGTGGGTGTTTGGGCAAACGGCTCTTTCCAGGACTGCTTCGGGACATAGTTAACAAAGTAGAAAGCTTTGGTTAAGGGACTTCTTCTTCTGTCACAACTGTTTTTGCAGCCATGTAAGTGACCCCTCTATACACACCACTGGTATTAAACTTGAAAACACTTCCATTGTAACAAATAACTTCCACTGTTCCTGTGTAAGGAAGATCCACTGTAGCTTTACCAATGGTGATGTCAACTTTTACGCTTTTTCTAGGAGGGACTTGAACTGGAAACGACAAGTTCTCTCTTCGCTCTTCTGTGTTCTCTAAGCCATAGGAACTTTCTACACCCAACGTAAAGCCAAAACTAGCGGACACCTGAACAATCTCTGGGATTCCAGCCTGAACACTTATGCTAAAAGTTGCTTCTATCTTGTTTTTCACAGACCAGGAGTATTTCTTTGTTATGGTTTTGGAAGTTTCAACTGTGTACGACTGAATAGAATCAGTGTCATTTGTGTAAGTGAGAGACTTGATTTCTTCTGTAGCGATCTGGGGAATGACCTGGTGAAGGGTGGGGTAGTGGACATTGGTCAGCACAGTTGATTTGATGGTGTTTATGAACTTAAATCCCAGACAATCAATATCTAGACCTGCTCTCCCATAAACTCCCAAGCAAATTCCAGATCCAACATCAATTGGGTACTCTGTTTTCAGTCTCCAGTCAGTCATTTTTGCAAAGAATTCTCTTGACCGATTCGTCCTGAACTTGATGGCGCCAAGACGGGTTCCAGCTCCATTTCCCCACAGTGAAAGCGAGGTCATCTGCTCTCCGTCTTGGAATTCAAACTCCAAAAAATTTCCACAAGGATCTCCAAATTCCTTAACTTGACCATCGGTCAGCCAAACTTTCAGAGCCTTCACTTGCCACCCTCCAACCCACACCCATATCTTCTTCAGTGTGGCTCCATTGTCTTCACCTGTAAAAGTAAAGGGGCAGCCACGTTGTCCACCAATCCTCATCAAATCAGCCAGGTAGGACATTTTGCTTTAACCTTTACCTATACCCGGGCACAGAGCAGCAGTCTACAACTCTCCTCTGAGCCGCCTTCGGCGCTGGTACTAACCCCAAACAGGGACAGCTCAGCAGTTCCTAGCTTTAGCTTGTGTACTAAAAGACAGGTGAGAGGAGTGAGACACAGAAAGCTAAAAGTATTAGCTGCTGATACTCTCAATAATGAGCAAAACCATGAGGTCATTAAATGTGGATTGCTAAACATTAGATCAATTTCTTCAAAGTCCCTCTTAGTCCATGAATTAATTAATGACAATAAACTTAACCTATTAGCTCTAACAGAAACCTGGCTACAACAGGATGATTATGTCAGGCTGAATGAAGCAACCCCCCTAGCTATAAAACCATCAGAAATCCAGGATTTCTGGGAAAGGAGGTGGGCTAGTGTAATATCCCATGCAAGCTTACTTCTTAACACTAAAGCTAAATACAATTATAATTCCTTTGAAAACATTGTTTTGTCAATAAATCACACAAGTAGAAATACTGAAAAAGCATTCTTATTCATAATTATTTATCGCCCTCCCGGCCCGTATTCAGAATTTTTAACAGAGTTTTCAGATTTTTTATCAGCTGTTGTTCTACACTCTGATAATATCCTAATGACAGGAGATTTTAATATTCATTTAGATGACTGTAATGACTGTCTTGGGAAGCTTTGCAGCCTATTAGAAAATGTTGGTTTCACACAAATGTAAATGAACCCACCCACTGTCACAAGCACACCTGGACCTTGTTTTAACTTATGGCATAGAGATTAGTCATCTGAGTGTCCATCCTCACAACCCCATACTTTCTGATCATTTTTAATTACCTATCAGTTTATATTAGAAAACACCATAGCTCCAGTGATTAAGAAAGAGCTGAAACGAACATTATCTGACCGTTCTGTATCTGAATTTAAACTCTCAGTCCAACAATGTTTAGTAACATGTTAGATAAATACTCTCAGAGCTCTTAAGCCCCGTTGATAATGAGCAGTTTGTCAATGATACCATGCAAGCCCTCAGAGGAACCCTTGATGCTGTTGCCCCTCTGAAACTCAAGCTTGTTAGACAAAACAGAGTAGCACCAATGGTTTAACGCTGAAACACGTTCCCTCAAACAAATATCGTAAATTAGAAAGAAAATGGCGCCGTTCTGGCTCAGAGCACTCTCTGAATGCTTGGAAATGCAGCCTCTTAAGCTATAAAAAATCCCTGCGTAAAGCGAGAACTCAATATTACTCATCTTTAATAGCAGAAAATGCAAATAATCCACGATTTCTCTTTAGTACTATAGCCAGGCTGACCAGCAGCCACAGCTCGGTTGAACCACATATCCTGCTGCCCTCAGCTCTGAAGACTTTGTTACATTCTTTGATGATAAAATCTCAAATATCAGATGCAAATTGAACAAGGTTATTCCTACCATTACCCCTGAGCAAATTAAAATGGTAGAAAGGAAAACATCCATAGAAATGTCTGTAACATTAGATTGCTTTACTGCTGTGGACCAAGCAGAAATAGCATCAGTTATTACATCTTCTAAAACTTCCACTTGTCTCTTAGACCCAATCCCCACTAAACTTTTTAAAGAAATCTTCCCCCTAATCAGTGAATCTATTCTATCCATAATAAATGCCTCCCTGGAAACTGGTTATGTGCCTCAGTCTTTTAAATGTGCTGTTGTTAAACCTCTTTGAAAAAGCCCAGCCTGGATCCTGACATTCTGGCCAACTATAGACCAATATCTAATCTCCCATTCATATCTAAAATCCTAGAAAGAGTTGTGGTAAAGCAGCTGCAGTGCCACCTACAGGACAACAATCACTTTGAGGATTTCAGTCGGGTTTCAGACCTCACCATAGCACTGAAACTGCACTGGTCAGAGTTACCAATGATTTGCTATTAGCTTCAGAAAAGGACTAATCTCTGTTCTGGTCCTGTTAGACCTCAGCGCAGCCTTTATACCATCGACCACAGCATCTTACTCCAGAGATTAGAGCATAACATAGGGATCAAAGGATCTGCCCTCCAGTGGTTTGAATCCTATCTATCTGATAGACACCAGTTTGTTCACGTAAATGGACAGTCCTCTCATTGTACTCGAGTTAGCTACGGAGTCCCACAGGGCTCAGTTTTAGGGCCCATCCTATTCATGCTTTACATGCTGCCCTTAGGAGACATAATCAGGAAACACAGCATTAATTTCCACTGTTATGCAGATGATACACAGCTGTATTATCCATTAAACCAGATCAGAATGACCACCTAGAAAAACTGAATTCCTGCATCAGAGACATTAAGTCTTGGATGACAATTAATTACCTCCTTCTGAACCCAGAGAAAACTGAGGTCATGATACTGGGTCCTAAACACCTGAGAGATGCTCTCTCAGATAAGATAGTCTCCTTGGATGGTGTAAATATTGCTCCCAATTCTTCAGTCAGAAACTTAGGGGTCTTATTTGACCAGGATTTATCATTTAATGCTCAAAATCTCAAGCTTGTAAAACTGCATTTTTTCACCTACGCAATATCGCTAAGATTAAAAATATGTTATCTAAAAGTGATGCTGAAAAACTCATCCATGCATTTGTTACGTCGAGACTGGATTACTGTAACTCTTTACTGATAGCATGCCCTAAAAGTTCTTTAAAAGGTCTTCAGCTTGTCCAGAATGCAGCAGCAAGATTGTTAGCAGGAACTAGCAGAAGAGAACACATCACTCCTGTGTTGGCTTCTCTCCACTGGCTCCCAGTTGAATTTAGAGTAAAGTTCAAATCCTCCTGTTAACATATAAGGCTCTGAATGGTGTGCCCCATCCTATATTAGAGATCTCATAGTTCCTTACCAGCCAATCAGAACGCTTCGCTCACAGAATGCAGGACTGCTTGTAGTTCCTAGAATTTTTAAAAGTACAGTCGGAGGTAGAACCTCAGTTATCAAGCTCCTGTTCTATGGAATAAGCTCCCAGCCCATGTCAGAGAGGCAGGTACAGTTTCTACCTTCAAAACTAGCCTTAAAACATTCCTATTTGGACAGGCGTTCTGCCAGACTAGCCAGTAATCATAGAATAATTAACATAATGCTCCCATACTGTTCTGAAGTTTGGGGAATATATTATTATAATCACATACTTCTCCAATATATGCTTGAAATATAAATGATGAAATATGTATATTCTCTACATAATAACATAGAAGGCTGCTAGAAGTTAGAAGCTGGGAAAAGTATGGTGCACTGGGCTCTGTCCTCTTTTCCATCTACTCCTCCTCTCCTCTACTTTTTTATTACTTCTAACTGTATGCCTGTTTGTGGTGCAGTATAATTCACATGTTTTTCCTTCTCCCGACTCCCCTGTGGGAGACCGGGAGAGACTGCAGTTTCCGGGAGACTTGTTGGTGATCCTGACGAAGCCCCGCCCATCTGGATGAAGCCCCGTCACCATCCGTCACCATCCTGCATCTCTGAGTGGGAGTGATTCCTGGTGGTCGTCTGTCCTCCTGCTCCTGGTCGTGGTCTGCAGTTCTGCCTCATCTGGACTATGGACTTAATCATCACTCTCCCTCAGCTCTATATGAATGAACTCAGCTCTATATGAATACTCATATATGCAGTTTTAGCAGCTAACTTTTCTTTAACCGTTTTGGTATCGCCTGTCCGTCCTGGGATGGGATCTCTCCCTCATGTGGGAATCCCTAAGGTTTCTTCTTTTTTTCCTGACTCAGGTTTTTTTTAGGAGTTTTTCCTTACCGCGAGGGAGGGTCTAAGGACAGGGATGACCTGTTCTTTATAGTCTGTTTAGTTTTTACCTATTGTGCATATTTTATGACTCCATCTGTGCATCTGTAAAAACTGCAGGCATGAAGCCCAATGAGGCAAATTGAATTTGTGATATTGGGCTATATAAATAAAATTGAATTGAATTGAATTGAATTGAATAATAGAGAAAAAAAAAGACAATTGTGTCATTATGTCATTAACTTTTTTTTTTTGCGGTGACGTCTCGTGAGCGCGTGCCGCACAGTCTATTGACAGTCTCAGGTGCACGTAAGAAACCTGTTCAGCAGTTTTTCAATAAATAAACATTCTAATTAGTAAGCTGCTGGACCTCTCTCCAGCAATCCAGAGTATTTTCTTCTCCCTGCGGCCACTTCCTGCCTGTTGCTACCCGATCCCCTTTCTCTAACCACGCCCCAATACAACCCGATCCCTGTGCCGCTACCCGATCCCTGTGCCGCTACCCGATCCCCTTTCTCTAAACACGCCCCAATACAACCCGATCCCTGTGCCGCTACCCGATCCCTGTGCCGCTACCCGCCTTTCTCTAACCACGCCCCAATACAACCCGATCCTGTGCCGCTACCGATCCCTGTGCCGCTACCCGATCCCTTTCTCTAAACACCGCACCGCCAATACAACCCGATCCCTGTGCCGCTACCTGATCCCTGTGCCGCTATCCGATCCCCTTTCTTTTTTTTGTTGTGGATTTTATTTTATTATTTTTTTTTTCCAAAACTTTACTTATTCATATACAAACCAAGTTAGGGTGAGAAAACATCCAAAATGAGCTCAAAAAACAAAAGACAAAAATGGCAGATAAGAACAATGACAGAAAAAAATAGTTGAGGGCAAGGCAAGATACAGTTTAAAATAACAATAGTTTTATATATTTTGGTAAATTTTTGAAGTTTTCTTATTTTTGTTTGAAATGAATTTAAGACACTGAAAGTAGTCAGAAAAATCATTCAAAAAGACACTTAACAAAGGGCCGGTGTTTTCCATTTACATAAATGAATGAAATGTTTGCACAAAATAATAACAAGGTTGATCAGAAACTTCCGGGTCCAGATTTCCCATAAAGTACAGAACATCAGATAAAGAAAAAACGGGCAATGTTAACCACTTTGAGTGACAACCAATCATGAATGTAAGTCCAGAAGTTTTTTATGTGTTTGCAACTATAAAATACATTTTCTAATGTTTATTATATTATATTATTTTGAAGTGTGTTTTTTTCATTTTAGGTGCAAGTTAATATTTTATGTAAAAAGAAAAGGATTTATCAATCAGAGTGGTTTCTAGGTCATGTCTAATATTCGTATTAAAGTTGCAGAAAGTTTTTTGCTTAAAGGTTAAAGTTAATAATTTATTGTTGCATTTTTTATCTTTTATGGGAATATCATTAATTTTCAAAGTTGGTAAGTGTGGCTTAATTGTATCGTATTGTAGTATGTTGTTAATTAGGTTAAGTAGAGGGATGGGAATTGCTTTACAAACGTTGTCATAACAGTTACTTGAAACCTTAATATTGTACTTGGTTACAAACTCATTGTCAGATAATAGCGTTCCATTAGTATGCATCAAATCGTAAACAAAAAAACACACCATTATCATACCAATCAGATATAAACAAGGATTTCTTGTTCACGGTTATAACTCTGTTGTTCCATAAAACAGTATCATGTGTCACGGTGCCTCTGTCAGCTTCCTCCCCCTCCCCTCTCTTCTCCACCTGACTGCGGATCTTCCCCAGCTGCGACCACTCACCTCATCATCCTCGTCTGCCTTTATAAGGAGCCTCCGGATCATCATTCCTCGCCAGTCCGTTGCCCCTGTGTGCATAGTTTGGTCTCAAGTCTAGTACTCCTTCCTTCTTCGAATTTCACCAAGTCTTTGAATTAAGAATCTCTCTCTGCTCACCCACAGGAGTTCTTACCACGAGTGGTCGCCAGTTCCAGCCTATGTCAGGATTCCCCGTTCTATCCTCGCCAGCGGTCACACCTCGAGCCTCTGCCTTTGCCTCGGCCCAGCCACTCCAGACGTCTACCCATTCCGGCGGAGAAGCCCACCTGCGTCGCCACCGCCCTCTGCCCGCCTCCTGTTCTCTGCAATAAATCCTTTACTTACCACACTAGTTTCCTGCTGTGTTTCTTCCGGGTTCCAGCGTCTGGGTCTGAAAAGTGTCTGTAGCCATGACAGAACGGACTGGCCAGAACACCGACCCAGCTGACCCGGAAGGACTCAGACTAGCAGTCTCCAACAAGGCGCTCTGCTCGGACGCCAAAGCGGACGTCCTTTCCCAAATGGCTGTGGCCCAACAGAGTCTTTCTCAGCGCCTGGATGATGTCACTCGGACTTTACATGAACTTTCAAACGTTTTCCCCAGGGTCCGCCAGCCACAGCCCATGCTTCCGTCACTCAAACCTACTTCCGCTTCCGGATCTCCGTCCTCCACCGAAAACGTCCGTCTCCAACCGGAACCTTTCTTCGGGGACGTCGAAGCCTGCGGAGGGTTTTGCTGCAGTGCCAGTTGATATGTCAACAAGCCCCCAGATACTATCAATCCGACACCAGTAAGATCACTCTCGTTATCAACTCTCTGCGAAACAAAGCTCTTCAGTGGGCCCAAGCCTTCCTCACTGCCAACCCGATCACTCATCTATCCTATGATCGGTTCATCAGTGAATTTCGCCTTATTTTTGACCAGCCACGTAAACAGGAGGAAGCAACCCGGCGACTACTCGCCCTCAAACAGCGGAACCGACCCGTAAGTGATCACGTCATCGACTTCCGCATCTTAGCGGTGGAAGCTGGCTGGTCCGATCAGCCTCTTATGGGTGTTTTTTACCAGTCTCTCAACGAGCAGATCAAAGACCATCTCTGTTCCCAACCTGAAGCACGCTCCTTTGAGGAACTGGTCTCCACAGCTCTCAGATCGGACATTAGTACGCGAACGCAGAAAGGAGCGATATCAACCACCCCTCGTCCCTCAAGCTCGCTCACCGCCCCACCGATCGAACAGAACATGGTCCCCGAACACTTCGTTTCTTCTACGTCTCCAGATGAACCCATGCAGATCGGTCACTCCAGGCTGTCTGAAGAGGAGCGTCGCAGGAGACCGCGAAGCTGGTGCCTGTTTTTATTGTGGGACTGAAGGCCATTTAGTTTCTGTTTGCCCTCACCGTTTAAACTCCAAATCCCTCGCTAGAACGACAGGCCGCGAGGGGAACTCACAGCCACAGTTTCCGGTAAAGACTTTCTTTTTCTACCTGTCAAGTTATGCCTCGATCTTCATGTTTTGATTTAAGGGCCCTCGTTGACTCTGGAGCTGAACAGAGCCTTATTGATATCCATGTGTGTTAATCGCTTATCTATCCCCACAGAACCCCTGGACTCCCCCATAGAAGCATCTGGCCTCGGGGGTCAACTCTTGTCACGTATCACTCACCGCACTAAGCCAGTTCTACTAGTCACGTCAGGTAACCACAGAGAATCCATCAATTTCTCATCACGTCGGTCCGCCCATACTCCTATCGTATTAGGATTCTCTCTGGCTGTCGTTACATAACCCTCAGTTCAACTGGTCCCAGGGGTCCATCATTCAATGGAGTCCATACTGTCTCGCAAACTGCCTGTTTCTGCCGTACCTTGTGTGTCTACCCCTGACAAAAGAGTACAGTTCCACACCGATTTTGACTGCTGTTCCACCTTGTTACCACGACTTGAAAGCAGTGTTTAGCAAAACTAAGGCTAGCGCTCTTCCTTCTCACAGACCCTACGATTGTGAGATCAATCTCCTGCCTGGTGCTCCCTTACCTAAGGGCAGACTATTTAACCTGTCTGGTCCCGAAAGAACTGCAATGGAGCAGTACGTTCAGGAAGCGCTCGCTTCTGGGGCACATTCGACCACTCTTCCTCCCCTGTGGGGGCGGGGTTTTTCTTTGTAGTAAAGAAAGATAAAACCTTAGGCCGTGCATAGACTACCGCGAACTAAATCAGATCACAGTCAAAGATAAATACTCCCTGCCGTTGATCACTTCTGTTTTCGACTTCCGTTCAGAAGGCTCGCATTTTTACTAAGTTGGACCTTCGTAAATGCCTACCATTTGGTCCGTATCAAAGATGGCGACGAATGGAAGACGGCATTTAACACCCCCCTTGGGCATTATGAATACTTAGTCATGCCTTTGGCCTCACGAACGCCCCGGCTGTCTTCCAGAGAATGCAGTCGATGTCGCTCCGGGACTTCCTTAATCGCTTCGTCTTTGGTACCTGGACGACATTCTCGTTCTCTCTACGATCAGGCCCAGCACGAACACCACGTACGTCTTGTACTTAGAGAGATTGCTTGAGAACCAACTCTATTCAAGCTGGAAAAATGCGAGTTCCATGTGCCCACCGTCCAGTTCTTAGGTTACATCATGGAAGCCGGCTGTATTCGTCCCGACCCTCCAAGATCGAGGCCGTTGCCAAGTGGGCTCCTCCTGAAAACAGGAAAGAAGCTCCAACAGTTCTTAGGTTTCGCGAACTTCTATAGACGATTCATCAGGAACTAAGCAGCATCGCTTCCCCCCTCACTCGTCTAAACGTCCACTAAACATCCTTCGTCTGGTCCGCGGAAGCTCAGCAAGCCTCGACAGCTGAAGAACCTTTTCGTCAACGCACCTATTCTCATCCAACCCGACTCATCTAGACAGTTTATCGTCGAAGTGGACGCTTCGGACTCAGGGCGTAGGAGCGGTCCTCTCCCAAAAGGAAGCCTCCACAGGTAAACTGAAACCCTGTGCTTTTTTCTCCCGCAAACTGTCAACCGGCGGAGCAGAACTATGACGATGTGGGAACCGGGAACTACTAGCCATCAAAGTTGGCGCTGGAGGAGTGGCGTCACTGGTTGGAGGGTGCCGAGCAGCCTTTTATCGTATGGACCGACCACAAGAATCTGGCCTATCTCCGCTTCCGCCAAAAGACTCAACTCAGGCAAGCTCGTTGGTGTCTCTTTTTGAGACCGCTTCAATTTCACTATTCACTTTCAGGGCCTGGATCTCGTAATGTCAAGCCGGACGCTCTATCCAGGAAATACTTGCCCTCGGAACATTCCCCTTCCAACGTTCTGCCCCTCCACCTGCATCATCGGAGCCCTTACTGGGACATCGAAAATAAGGTACTCCAAGCCTTGGAGCATCTTAATGACCACCCTCCTGTCCCAAGGAATACCTTGTTCGTTCCGGCAGCGCTGCGCTCGGAGGTCATCACCTGGGGACATGCGTCCCGTTTAGCCTGCCATGGGGGAGTGCATCGTACCCTGAGTCGCATCCGTCAGAGGTTCCATTGGCCTACCATGCAGAAGGACGTGCGGGAGTACGTCGCCGCCTGCTCCACGTGTGCCCGGTCTAAATCCTCTTCCTCGGCTCCTGCGGGTCTGCTCCATCCCCTTCCTACTCCCAGCCGCCCCTGGTCACATCTGGCCATGGACTTCATCACCGGACTTTCCCCGTCGAACGGTAACACAGTCATCCTCACTGTCGTTGACCGCTTTTCCAAAATGGCCCACTTCATTCCCCTTCCTCAACTTCCCACTGCCACTGAGACAGCCAACCTCATGGTCGACCGTGTCTTTCGACATCACGGGATACCGGTTGACATTGTTTCGGACCGTGGCCCCCAATTCACGTCCCAGGTCTGGAAGGCCTTCTGCTCCGCCTTAGGAGCCACGGTCAGTCTCTCTTCTGGCTACCACCCCCAGTCTAACGGCCAAGCGGAACGGGCCAACCAGGAACTGGAGGCAGCTCTCCGCTGTCTGGCAGCCCAGAACCACCAGGACTGGTCCCTATTCCTAGTGTGGATTGAGTACGCCCATAAAACTCACCCTGCTTCCGCCACCGGTGTCTCCCCCTTTGAGGCCGCCCTCGGGTACTCACCACCTCTGTTCCCTTCTCAGGAACTGGATCTGGCGGTTCCTTCAGTCCAACATCACCTGCAGCGTTGCCAACGCGTTTGGTCTCAGACGAAGGCTGCTCTCCTCCGCACCAAGGAGAACAACTGCCAGATCGCCAACCGTCGCAGGGTGGTGGGGCCTGACTACCAACCCGGTCAGAAGGTTTGGCTCTCTACTCGCAACATACCCATCCAGGCATCCTCTAAGAAACTGGCTCCTCGTTTCATCGGACCCTATGTTATAGAGAAACTCGTCAACCCTACCTGTGTCCGTCTCCGCCTGCCCAAGGCACTTAAGGTCCACCCGTCGTTCCACGTCTCACAAATCAAGCCTGTCCGGACAGTCCTCTGTGCCCTCCGTCCGCTTCCCCACCGCCCGCCCCGGATCATCGACGGCGCCCCCGCCTATACGGTTGACCGGATCCTGGACGTCCGTCGTCGGGTCCGCGGTTTCCAGTTTCTGGTCGACTGGGTGGGCTACGGTCCGGAGGAGCGTTCCTGGATCTCCCGCTCCCTCATTCTGGACCCCTCGCTCATCTCGGATTTCTTCCGTGCCCATCCGGACCGCCGCCCTTGACCGCCTGGAGGCGGTCGTTGCGGGGGGGTACTGTCACGGTGCCTCTGTCAGCTTCCTCCCCCTCCCCTCTCTTCTCCACCTGACTGCGGATCTTCCCCAGCTGCGACCCTCACCTCATCATCCTCGTCTGCCTTTATAAGGAGCCTCCGGATCATCATTCCTCGCCAGTCCGTTGCCCCTGATGGTGCATAGTTGGTCTCCAAGTCTAGTACTTCCTTCTTCGAATTTCACCAAGTCTTTGAATTAAGAATCTCTCTCTGCTCACCCACAGGAGTTCTTACCACGAGTGGTCGCCAGTTCCAGCCTATGTCAGGATTCCCCGTTCTATCCTCGCCAGCGGTCACACCTCGAGCCTCTGCCTTTGCCTCGGCCCAGCCACTCCAGACGTCTACCCATTCCGGCGGAGAAGCCCACCTGCGTCGCCACCGCCCTCTGCCTCCTGTTCTCTGCAATAAATCCTTTACTTACCACACTAGTTTCCTGCTGTGTTTCTTCCGGGTTCCAGCGTCTGGGTCTGAAAAGTGTCTGTAGCCATGACATCATGTAGGGAGAAGTTGTGAGTAAAAAGCATTTTCCCAAAATGTAATACTTATTTGTAAAAGTTTGACAATTTCAATGGTATTTTTGACAGATCATGATCACATTTCAATAAGAACTCTAGTCCTCCGACCTTCTCAAAGAGTTTGTTGGGGATATGATACCACATAGATTGAGGGTTGGAAATGCAATCTTTTAACCAGTTTAATCTAAACGCTGAGATTTGTGATTCAATATCTAAAGCTTTTAAGCCACCATTTATATAATCTCTGACCAATTGTGATTTTCGTACATAGTGTGTCTTATTTTTCCAAATAAACTTGAAGAGAATGGAATTAGACAACTTAATAGTTTTTGGAGATGTATAGATTGAGTAGCAGGGATACACAAGTCTTGAAAAACCGTCTGCTTTAGATAATAAAATGCGGCCAAATATTGATAAGTCCCGTCTTAACCACTGATTAAAAGTTTTTTATATAATATTTAGTCATGGAGTAATATTTACGCCCTCTCTATCGTTGTCATTTTTATTTATTAAGATATTTCACTTCATTTTTTACTGGTATGTTATCAATTGTATTCTGATTGCAAGCATGTACAGGCAAGATTTCACATTTATTAAGATTGAAAGGCCTGATGCTCTTGAAAAAGTAAGGATTTTATTGATAACAATAGGTACCATATTTTTTTTTTTTTTAGAAGTAAGGTTGTGTCGTCTGCAAATTGACTCATTTTAAATTCCCTATCCAAAATGTTAATACCTTCAAACTCAGGAGAATGTTTTAAAAAGATGGATAGTAATTCAGCTGAGATTTCAAACAACTAGAGGCTAATTGGACATCCCTGACGAACACCTATTTACAGAAAAGCTGTTTGAGAGGCCTCGGTTAAGAGCAATGTTACTACTTATGTCTCTGTAGAGCATTTTTATCATGTTACAAAACTTTGTTTCAAAGCCAAAAGTTTCCAATGTGCTAAACAAAAAATGAGTGTTCTAAAGAGTCGAAGGCCTTAAAAAAATCCAAAAAGAGAATAAGACTATCATGGGGAAAAATTTGGTTGTAATCTAATATATCTAAGACGACACGAGTATGGTGATGAATATGTCAACCTTTAATAAAGGCTGATTGTGTTTCATCAATAATTTGGCCTATTCCTGATTCCAGTCTGTTAGCATAGACATGTGCTAATAATTTGTAATCACAACAGAGAAGTGAGATTGGTCCCCTGTTACCAATTAATAAAACATATTTGCCTGGTTTTGGTAAAAGGGATGTAATGCCTCTTTTCATTGTAGTTCTGGATCCCCTTCCAAGTTCTCTAAACACGCCCTAATCACGCGCATGTATAATGCGTCACTTCCTCATTGCCACCAACATTTGCGACGATTGAGAGTTTTGGATTGGATTTGTGACAGCTGGATTTGATTTCCGACAGTTGGGGGATCGCGTAGCGGAAGCAGAAACAGCTAGAGATTTTTTTTTTACATAACTTTATTGCGAACATCAATTTCAATACAGAAAAAGGTGCAAAATCGCCATTGTACGTGTATACAAATATTATAAACTATTAAATAAAAGTAAATAAATAAAAATAACACAAAATAAAGTTAAATTAAAATGCCAGGAGTAGAAATAAACAAGAAAAGTCATACAGTGAGTGAATAAAATTAAAGTCAGGGAAATTGCACCGGTGAAAATAAACTCATTCTTCTCAGTCATGGTCTGCTCCTTTTGGCTGTCCTAACGCATCATCCTGACACAAACCTCTTGGCTAAAATAGTCTGTACATTTAAAGTAGTCAAAATGTACACAATACAACTGCAGCTCGCACACAATCACACAAACTGATACAAATAAAGCCTTTCAATGCATACTATTAGTGCAAAGCTGAGCTGACACCTGTGTTTAGGTGAGTGTTGCTGATGTGGATGATGATGGAATGTACAGAGGGAGAGAGCTCCTGGCCATCCCCACACCAAGGCCCCCCACTGGGGGAGCAGCAGCAGCCCGGACCCCCCCCAACACCCGCCAGAGAGAATCTGCCCGCCGGGCAATTGTGCCAAACACCCAGACCAGGGCACACAGGACTGCCGCAGAGGCCCCCCACGCCCGAAAGCGGGAAGGCACAGGAGCACTGGGTAGGTGCAGGCCCCTACCCAGCCAGAACAGCAATGCCCTCACCACACCAGTAAGGCTGATGTGAGGCCCCATCCCCGGAGAACCCCCCAACCCCAGAAAAGCAGCCCACCACCACCCGGCAGCGCCGAGCATCCCCCCGCCCCACCCCAGATACGAGCCAGGGCCTCCCAAGGGTGACCCGCTTCCATGCCCCAGACGCCCACCCGTCCCCGCCGTGGAAGGTAAAGGGGGAAGTCTAGCAGGGGCCGTCAACCCCCGCCCAGTGTAGAGACACCCGAGAGAAACGAGGGTCCCAGAGGATTGATGTTGACAAGGCCCGACCATGCACACCCACCAATGGAGTTTTTGGAGAGGCCCAGTTCTCGTGGGCAAGGACCGGGACCCGCACCACCGAGACCTGGACACCCCCCCGACTCCGATATAGTTTGATCCCCTGCTCTAGATCTCAAATCTAGGGGATCCCTCTCCCGGTGTGGAGAGGGGGCAGCCGAGCCCAGGAGACCGGCACCTTTTAAAGATTTATGATTTAAGACACTGTTGGTAATGTTTAAGGCCAAAAATTTTATTTTGCTGTGTAGTTTACAAAATATTTTTGTTATAAATGAAGGAATTAGTAGAAGAAATTATGACTTTAAGATACTTAAAGTAAAAACTACACTTAAACAAATGACCATTTCTTTTGCTGGGGTTAAAAAATGGAATGCGTTGGATAATGAGCTGAAAAAGTTTGTTTTAAGTTTAAATTTAAAAACAAAATAATTGATTTGTATGCAGCATGATGTAAATATTGTGTTCCTGTTTGTATTATTGTTTTTGTTGCGAGTCTTTATTTTGTGTTTATTTTGATTAAACCCACTCATTTTAGTCATCTGTTTGTATTATATCTACTGATAAGAGTGGGGTAGAGATTTAGAAGTCTTTGTCTTCATCCTACTCCTGTTCTTCCTTAGTAGATTGTATATATTGTACATTCTAACTGAAAAATGAAAAAAACTAATAATAATCTAAAAAATAACCTAACACCACTGAATAAAGATTTTCTTAAAACAACAATACAATCATATCACAAAAAATAGCAAAATGAGATCAAGGTTAAGTCTATATAAAAATATACTTACAAGGTAATTGTAAGTAGACAGTCCCAGTACAAGATCTTGGCTTTCTGAAAATCAGTAATTCGACTGAAGCTGTTTTTTCCGTTTGAGTAGACCTGGGAGGAGCTCTTACAGGGGGCAATTAGAGATCAAGATCAGACCCACCCCTTGTATTATCGTATCATGAGTTGGCAGTTTCCTGTCTCTCTGCTGCCCTCGCTCTCCTCTGTTTCTTTTAGAAGCTGCTGCTACTTTGCTGGTTTTCCTTTCTATTTCTAATAGATGCTTGGAATTACTGGAGGAATTCTGATGCAAATGTAAGTCTTAAACCTACTCACTTTGACTCTATGTAAAATTGGTTATTTTAGCCATCACTTGTCAGTCTGTTAGCTAAAACTATGTTGTATGAAGTGCACATTGGATTACTATAATTTATTAATCTTGAACCTAATTTTGCAATTTAGCAAGCATCTTTGCTTCTTAGGTTTAATGTATTTGCATGCTGTCACGATAAATTAATAAACTAACCTAAACCTGGGGTCACTAAACATTTTCTTCTGAGGGCCACATAACTGTTTTCTTCTCTGATGGAGGGCTGGGTCAGTTTGTAGGCTAACAGAAAAAGTGTAAAAATCACAGCCTAAACATAATAATTTACAGTCACACAAAGTCAAAATTTAAATGATCCATTTCTGTAATCTTCACAGAAAAGAATAATATCAAAACGTAAAAAATAGATATATAGCATTTCCTGTGACACCTGAAAACGCTGAAGCTAAAATATTAGCTAAACTCCAAATTAGCCAATAAACTGAAAAAAGCATGAATGAGACAAAACAGACAGCATGTAGCTGAAATATTAGCTTAACTTCAAAACAGCCTAAAAATCTGAAAAATAGCCTAAATTTGCCAGGGCGTGGTGGTGAAGGACCCAAATTAATTTACTAAATAACCTGACAAAACCATGGGAGAACAAACCAGTGATAAAACATGTAGCACCCATGGCGCCTGTCTGGTTTAAGATGGCGGGTGCTCAGGTTCAGCAATAAACCCAGAGACAAAACTATTTTAGCCAAAAATTAAAACTGCGTTGTTTATTATTTACAGATTAGTATATTATATTGTTTTGTGGGGAACTTTGTTCAAGAAAGAGAAAAAAAAAACAAAAAAAAAAACAATTGAATCCACAAACATTAATTATGATCCACAAAATAACAGGTAGTGGTGTTTCCCCCTCCGAAAGTCCAAAGTCCCCCCAAAAATAGTACTCATGGTACCGGAGGCTCTGACAGGAAAAAACGTGAAAAAAGTGGGAAGAAAAAACCTTTGCAGGCCTGTTTCAGATAAAGGTCCACTCAATTACCGCCGGAAAAGCTGTTTGAGAAAAAAAAAAAAAACGCTCGTCATAGCTGCTTCCGGTCCACTCTCGGCCGCTCGTTGCGCCTCTTCACGGCTCAGCAGCAAGGAGTTGCGTCTCCCGAGTCAGTGTCTGTCAGGAAAACGTCCAACCCTCCAGGCAGCAGCAAATTAACTCCTCATCCGTTGTTTTTTCTTTTTCGTGCTCCTTCCTCAAAACTCCCAGGGGAGAGGAAAAAAACCGACACACCAACTGACAAGGACCCGATGTTTTCCCCAAGCAAAACACTCCAGGGTCCTAATGCCCTCCAATTTCTTAAGTCACACCATTGACTGTAAAAATACTGGACAAAGAGAGCAATGAGGTCTCCCTTTGGAAATGCATTACCTCCTCTCCTCGCAAAAGTAGGCCGCCGCTTTCACCGTCACTTCCTGAAACGGCTATCGCCATTTTGCAAACAATCACCAGCGATTGGTCCGAGTCTCTGTGAGTCATAGCTGAGTCATGGAATCTATAGGAAGTACGATCACCAATCTAAAGTGAGTTTCTTGATATATACGATTGCTCTGAGACTAATAGCCTATAGTTTGCCACTGGGCTACAAACACAACAGAGCAGATGACCTGACAATGCAGAACTGAAGACCAGACACTTAAATAGGGTGAGGGCAATTAACTAAATGAAGACAGCCATGTATGATTTGACCTGGACATGGTCAGACTGACAGAAAACAGAACATGAAAAAACTTGACCACAGAACTATGACAAAATTATATAAAACAGCTAGCATGTAGCTGAAATTTTAGCTAAATGTCAAACTAGCCTAAAAAAACGGAAAAATGTCTTATTTAGCCTAAACAGCTGCTAGGATAAAGCCAAAATATTAGCTAAACTCCAAATTAGCCTTAAAAACAGAACAAATGTATAAATTAAACAAAACAGCTAGCATGTAGCTGAAATCTTAGCTAAATGCCAAACTAGCCTAAAAACTGGAAAAATGTCTTATTTAGTCAAAACAGCTAGCATAAAGCCAAAATATTAGCTAAACTCCAAATTAGCCTTAAAAACAGAACAAATGTATGAATTAAACAAAACAGCTAGCATGTAGCTGAAATCTTAGCTAAATGTCAAACTAGCCTAAAAAACGGGAAAAATGTCTTATTTAGCTAAAACAGCTAGCATAAAGCCAAAATATGAGCTAAACCCCAAATTAGCCTTAAAAACATAAAAAAAAAAAGTATGAATTTAAAAAAAAACAGCTGGCATGTAGCTGAAATATTAGCTAAATGCCAAATTAGTCTAAAAAACGGGGAAAATGTCTAATTTAGCCAAAACAGTTAGGGGGGCTGGGCCAAATGTGGAGGAGGACTGTAGTTTGAGGACCCCTGACCTAAACTAAACTTTTGCCCTTTGCTCATTTTTGTAGGTGTGGAAGAGTTATCACACATGGACCTTGGTGGATCCATAAATGTAAATAAAAGCATACACTCACTGGCAACTTTATTAAGGACACCGGTCCAACTGCTTGTTAACGCAAATTTCTAAATATCCAATCACATGGCAGCAACAGCATTTGGGGACATAGACACTAACTGAGTGTACATGTGCAAAATGAATTAATCAAATAAAAAAACTGGATTAGAATAGAACTGTGTAAAACTTGATTTGATTGTAACAAACGGTCACATCTGCTACACATTCTATTGGAATAAATCATTTTGAAATGTGCAGAACTATCTAAAATATTAGCTATAGGAGGCGAAATAGTGGGTTCGGTTTGAAACAAAGATGCAGCATAAGGCGAGATGATCTTCTAGGCATGGTTTTATTATTAGTAATATTTTTAAGTAACTGTTCACACATTGTTTTCATATCATGTGTGGCCAGTTTTTATTCTTGGCTGGTAGAGCCTGGAGGTAGGGTTAGAATTCGACATGCATCGATGTGCATATAATTACACGGGAATGTGAGTATAATACATTTATTGGCACAACATATGAACAATTATTCAAACAACCATATACAGAACATGCTAACATGTCGACTAAGCTCTTTTTAATCACTTTAAATCACTAAGACTGTTACATTTTTTGTCATCTGTTGCTTTTGACCAACTCTGTGAACGCTTGTGCTGATACAAACACCTACAGTTCCCTCTAGCAGTTGTAGGTGTGGAAAAAAAGGAACCCGTGAGCTTATTTATTTATTTATTTATTTATTTTATTCACATTTAGGTTGCACTGGAAGTACCCACTGCACCCCCCATAAGACAAACTACCACAACTTGTACTCTGAAAAATGCAGTAATTCCATTTGTAGGTATGACAGAACAAAAGTCAAACAAAATATTAAAGTCAACAAATAAAATAGATGCTTGGAGTGGTTAGATTGTAAGAAAATGTAAAAAGTCAAATCAATAAAGCAATAGACTCAGATTGAAATATTGTTGGGGCCTACAAACTTGCCCCGGCCCCACATTAGATAAGAAAACAACCCTGGCAAACAGGACAGTATCATCTGCAAAGGGTCGAAGGGAAATCCTGTGGTACCCAAACTAGAAATCCCCATGGCGTTTTTAAAAGGTTTCTCACGGTTTTAAATTTTAAACAAACGTGGCGTGACAATGAAAATATAATTTTTGTATACCAAACCATTAGAAATACTTCTTAAATGTTTTACTTTTTCACAAAATATTCTGTTATTTTTAGAGTATATTAAGAAGACAGTCTTTAGATGATGAAATGCAAAATTAGCTTTCATATCAAGAAGGACAATAAAAAAATGGCATGGGAAATTTGCGGTAAGAGCTGCTTGCTTTATTGGTAAAAACAAAAGGAAAATGTATGGAGTCAAATGCAATTTGGAATTAACAAAAACAAAAAAAGTTGAAAGCTTTGCTTAAAAAAACTTAATATTCTGTCACAATGGCTTTTACATCAGTGTAAGTGACCCCTTTGTACACACCACTGGTACCAAAGTAAAAAACACTTCCATTGTAACAAGTGATCTCTACTGTTCCCGTGTAGGGAAGATCCACTGTAGCTCTACCAATGGTGATGTCGACCTTTACGCTTTTTCTGGGAGAGACTTGAACAGGAAATGACAAGTTCTCTCTTCGCTCTTCTGTGTTCTCTAAGCCATAGGAACTTTCTACTCCCACTGTAAAACCAAAACTAGCGGACACCTGAACAATCTCTGGGATTCCAGCCTGAACACTCATACTAAAAGTGGTTTCCATTTTGTTTGCCACAGACCAGGATGACTTCTTTGTTATTGTTTTGGTTGTTTCAACTGTGTACGACTGAATAGAATCAGTGTCATTTTTGTAAGTGAGAGACTTGATTTCTTCTGTAGCGATCTGGGGAATGACCTGGTGAAGGGTGGGGTAGTAGACATTGGTCAGCACAGTTGATTTGATGGTGTTTATGAACATAAATCCCATACTATCTATGTCTGCACCTGCTCTCCCAAAAACTCCCAAGCAAATTCCAGATCCGACATCAATTGGGTACTCTGTTTTCAGTCCCCAGTCAGTCATTTTTGCAAAGAATTCTCTTGAACGATTCGTCCTGAACTTGATGGCGCCAAGACGGGTTCCAGCTCCATTTCCCCACAGTGAAAGTGAGGTCATCTGCTCTCCGTCTTGGAATTCAAACTCTGAAAAATTTCCACAAGGATCTCCAAATTCCTCAACTTCACCATCGGTCAGCCAAACTTTCAGACCCTTCACTTGCCACCCTCCAACCCACACCCATATCTTCTTCAGTGTGGCTCCATTGTCTTCACCTGTGAACATAAATTCACTGCCACCTTGTCCACCAATCTCCATCAAATCAGCCAGGTAGGACATTTTGTTTTAACCTTTACCTATAATAGAGAAAAAAAAAAGACAATTATGTCATTTATGAATTTAGTTCATAATTATGAATTTAGTTCATAATCAATAAATGATAATGATAAACATGCTAGTGACAGTATATATATATATATATATATATATATATATATATATATATATATATATATATATATATATATATATATATATATATATATGGAAGCTTTTTTGACACAAGACTTAAAATAAGAGTCAATTCTGGAAATGCTTTTTCATTTTCACAATGTACCTGCATAACTTGGTTCTTACAACACTGCTCCCTCCTTAACATAATTAAAATGTTTAAGAAAATGACAGTTAATATTGAATTTTTCTATAAAGTAATTTGGGTAAATTTATACCAAAATTCAATTAGAAATATCAAATTTTAAAATTGAAAAAACAAAATCGGTTTTGAGTGAGAATCTCTGTACAAACAATGAGATTTTTCCCCCCGTGGCATAATATGGATAGGGTCCATTCACACAGAACTGTTACTGTCACCCCACCCAGTGCTGCTTTTTCTTCAACAAAATTTTATTTTTTCACACAATGTTTTACACATTATCGTCCGTGTCAGGATTTAAATGAGTGTGCACTGTTGTAAAAAAAAATTGCAGCACTTCCTAAAGACATATTACGTAACTACTTCAAAAACCGAAGCATTCAAACACAAAACAAGAAGAGTTTTTTTTTTTTTTTTTAAGTTAACATTAACTTTTATACTCCAGCTGTAAATAGGAATAACTAGCCGTTTTCATCTGAGTGGAAAAATAAAGCTCATACACATCTGCTTTTTAGGTACTAAATGCAAACAATATAACAATTGAGGATCTTGGCACAATAATCTTTCTGCTGATAAGATGCTACAAAAGTCTAACTTTAAGTCTATAAAGTCTCTATTCTTCTGTTTTCATATTTCCATATTTCATATTCACATATATTATATATATATATACATATATATATATATATACACACATACCTGCAGTAAATATATTGAAATACTCACAAGGAAGTTGTAACTAGACAGTCCCAGCACTAAATCTTGGCGTTCTGCAAACCTGGACTGAAGCTATTTTCCCCTTTTAAGTAAACCCAGAGGGGGGGGGGGGGGTCCAGTTTTGCCTTGCAATGAAGGGCTGGAGTCTGTCACTTGGGGGTGCTAGGAAATGGGTGCCTAAAATAAAACTGGGGGTCTGTCTGGATGCCACGGCCGGACAGCCCTCCTTTCTCACATGACGAATAACTGGGGTCAATTTATAGTGCATCTGGGGGCATTGAGTATATATGAGAACTGGAAAGAGTGTGTTGCCAAACACTTGCGCAGAGTAATATGACACGTCAACAGAGAGGTGGACAAGTCCAGAATTGAACCGATCAAAGGTCGAGCACCCTACCGCTGCAACAAAGGGCCCCAAAGTCAATTGAGTCAACATTTCTTCATGACATGTACGCCGCCATGTGGGAACAAGAAATCGTCGATAAGCAGTGTCTAGTCTGAACTGGTCTGTTTCCTGCAATCTCAAACTAATCTGGAGTAAGCTCGTTGGAAGTCCACTGCCACTTGAAAGTGGACTTAGAAGGTTCTGTCGATCTCTGAGAATGTTTGACGGTAGGCCACTAACTGTTATTCAGGCTTCCATTTGCTGAGTTTATAATTTGAAAAACTTGCATGACAAAGAAGAATTAGGATTTGGAAGATCATGTTAAATAAGGTAGTAGAGCTAGAATGGTTATTGTTACGAGAATGACTGCCTAATTTTCTTCAGAAGACTATGGAATTTCTAATTCTTGAGTAATTTTAGGTACTTCCTAGTTGGATTTTGAGGTAGGAGGAGTCACTCTGGGTACTTGGCAATGTGTTTTCCCCCTTTTGTTGGTGTAAAAAAAAATAGTATACAGAGAGAACAGCCTCTTTGGGTTCCAAATGGGAAGTACCCACTGGTCCCAGAGGGCCAAAATCCCATAAACTTACATTGAAAAATAAACAGCTATTACTCAGTCGTTCTTATCGTTAGAATAATCATTCTTGCTCTGGTGTCTCTTTTAACATGTTCTTGCTAAACCTAATTGTTTTCACGATCCATTTTTAAATTTTAAACCGGTCAATTTGATGCCCCAAAAAGAGCATGTGATGCCAGCTTGCCCCCACCTCAAACGTTCAAAGCGTTTGACAGATTCAAACGGGCGGCCATGGTGCAGTGGTAGGGCAGTCGTCTCATGATCGGAATATAGTGGGTTCGATTCCCTGCCCGCCCATGTGTCGAAGTGTCCTTGGGAAAGACACTGAACCCTAAATTGCCTCTGGTGGGAGGTTGGCGCCAGTGTTCGGCAGCGGAGCCACCACCAGTGTGTGAATGTGTGTGTGAATGGGTCTGTGACTGTGAAGCGCTTTGGGCCCTCGAAGGAGGGTAGAAAGCGCTATATAAGTATACGCCATTTACCATTCATGGGCGCCCATGGCGCAGCGGCAGGGCGGTCAACTCCTAATTGGAAGATTGCAGTTTCGATTCCCACCTTGCCGGCCCATGTGTGGAATTGTCCTTGGGCAAGACACTGAACCCCAAATTGCCTCTGGCGGAAGGTTTGTTCGTCAGTGGGGCTGCCATTAGTGTGGGTGAATGGGTCTGTGACTGTACAGTGCGTTGGGCCTTTAAGGAAATTAGAAACGCACTACACAAGTAAACGCCATTTACCATTTTTGCCATTCTCTGACCAATCACCGGTTACTAACGTTATCTGTTCCCAGAATGGCGAAATCAGGTGACATCTGTACAGCGGTTTTGACTTAATTTCATTGTAACCTGAGCCTTGTTCTGTCCATCTCCATGTATGTCAATTGTCATAGGGAACTAAAAAAGAAGATCAAACAGAATGCACGTGAGACATCAAGTTGTCTTTGGCGACATTGACATGACAAACACAGGAGTTCAACTCGCCAGCCAGCTAGATAGATAAGATGAAAAGCACATTTTAAGGTGAAACTGAATTATATTTGAGTATACATTTGGTAGAATATGAAAGATTACAACATATTAAAAAAAATTCCTGTCTTTTTTCCCAACAGTTTGGTGAGTGAATCAAATTGTGGCTTGTTTGCATCATCAGATCCCCATACACTAAGCTTTAGACTTGGTGGGGCTGACTCTCTTCCCTGCTGTATACACTTAGCCAGAAACCACTCAAGCACACAAACTATGGCTTGCCTCAAACACTATCAGAGACACATGCTTTTTTTTTCCTCAATATGGTCAATCGAAGCCGACATAGAACGTGACTTTATATTCCACCTTCCTGCAGTCTGAACTGTGAAGGGAGAAGAAAGGCTATTTATTGGTTTAATTTTTAAAATGTTTTAGTATTATTTTTTGTGTGAAGATGACAGAAATGAAATATAAAATTTGGTTATTTGTGGCTTTCATGAACGTTTTGTTTTTTTCACGTTTAGGCTGTGATTGTTACACTTCATTTGTTAGCCAACAAACTGACCCCGGCCCCACATCAGAGAAGAAAACAGTTATGTGGGCCTCATTAGAACAAGTTTGGGGAACCCTGGCAAATAGGACAGTATCATCTGCAAAGAGTAGAAGGGAAATTCTGTGGTCTCCAAACTAGAAATCCCTTCGGCGTTTTTAAAAGGTTTCTGACGTTTCAAAATTTTAAACAAATGCAGCCTGACAATGAAAATATAATTTTGAGCAGCACACCACGTATACCAAACTATTAGAAATACTTCTTAAATTTTGTATTTTTCACTAAATATTATGTTTTGAAACTAATCCCATTGACTAAAAAGACAGCATTTTTTATTTTTTACCACATTAGTAAATTTCCCAAGAAATTTACAAGTATTCAAAATATTACTTGTCATGTTTTTTAAAAGGTTGATGCAGCATCTAACAACATATATTAAGGTTAATAATTTATTAAAAATGTATAGTAACAATAAAAAAAATAATTTATTTTAAAGGAAGGTGTGTAAAACATGGCATAACATTGTGTTTTTGTCTTCGCATTACAAATCTTTTTCTACCCCATTAAACCCGCTGGCCAACCATGAGCCACCCCCTCCCTTTCCACTCGATGTGACAGCCTGACAAAGTGCACTTGGGATCATTTCTGACTTATTTACCTCACAGAGTTGCCCCTCTGTCTCACATCACTCCCTGGTATCCGAGCGGACAGCCGGCCTGCTGCCGGAGTGCAGAAGCTGCCAGAGGCGAATCTCTGCAGACTCTAAACTGTGATGGACAAAGTCGACCACTTGACCTCCGGCTGTAGCCTGCAGCAGTCACAAAGCATCACTCCCTGGTCTCTGCTGTCTGGGGTCTCTAAGTGAACCACTCTGGTATATAAAGTCACTGCCTTCTTTTAATCAAAAATGTTCTAGATAATATATTCTGCTTGAAAATATTGTACAAGTAATTTAAAACCCACAATGTCTACTACTAAGGACTTTTTTTTTTTTAGCAACGTTTTCCTAATTAAAACCTCAAGAGCTGGGTAAAGTAGACATTTTGTCGACACCCTCCCCTCCCCTTCCTTCATCACCTACTCCGAGTGGACGAGATCCATTTCGGCCTGACAGCTGAGATAAAGAACATTCTGGGCTCTGACACTCTGCCACGGTCCCATCTGTGGCGGCGCTAAAAATACACTCAGTCGGGTGTCGCCGTTCCAGTCAACTGTTGAGCCAGGAGGGACGGAAGAACAGGACAGACGTGCAATCTTTCCCATCATCCACCAGAGAGGGGAAGAAAAATGATATAGACGCAGAGGGGGAGAAAGTCTAATGCCGTCTTTTTGCTGGAAAGCAGGAGGAGAGTCGGAACACGAAGACTTACCAGCGGTGCGTGGAGAAATGTGCATATCAATCAAAACTGAAGCACTCAGTTATACTGTAAGATCTACAGGCTTTCATATGTTGTTCATATTTTTGTCTCCCCAACAAAACACAACTCTCAAAATACAGAAAAATTAGTCCATAGGAATTTTTTTCTTAACTCATTTAAAGTAAATTTGGAGGCTATTTGCTAATAGCAAACATGTCCAAAGTGTGGGATAAATGTGGCTTGTGGTCAAATTGAATCTGTGCAGTTGCCTTTTCACAAAAATGCATTTAATAGGCCCCCTAAAGAAATTGCAAAGAGCAAAATATTCTTATATCCAAACTTGTTATTTTGTATTTCACCAGAAGATGGCAACAAAATTGCAGCCACACTTAAAAGCCCCGGATCCACTAACCCTTTGACACCAGAAACGGTGCCAACAACATTTAAATAACACATGCTCTTTGACACACTGTAACTCTTTGTCCATTTGCACAATAATCGTGAGTCCGCAAATTTTGACAAAGGGAAATATTGATATCGTGATATTTCGTTTGCCGATACTTGTATCGATTTAAAAGCAGATGAGACGATATTTACCTAATTGTTTATGAGCGTCTTTCAGCGTTTTACCGTTAAGCACATACCGGCGGGGGTCGTCACAGTGAATCAGATTGATTTGCACAAGTGGTTTGGCAGATATTTTAACGCCGGATGCCCTTCCGAAAACAACCCTGTATTTTATCTAGGCTGGGGAACGCCACAAGGTGTCAAGATCTGGTAAAGCCTGATAAAGTTCTTGTCAATCCGTGAAGGCTAGAAGGCTTGTGCTACTCGTAAATAAAGCTCACAAGACAATCTGGCAACGGTTGACAGGAGAACGCAGACCAAATTAGGAGGGCTTGACAATCAAGCACTATGGTGTACTTGTTAAGAAGGAGAACCAGGTGGGAGAAAAAAAGAGAAGACAAAGGGTAAACATGAAAACCAGAGCATAACTATACCCCTGATCCCAATCCCCACATCAGAAGACCTAGACTTGGGTCTCTGTGTGGCTACATCGCTAAGCAGTTACGTGAAAGGCCTCACACTGGATGAAGCTTATGCTTCCATTGGGAAGTGAACTTAGGTTTCCTATGCACCACTCCGACACTTAAGCTGTGTTTCCACTGAGAGGTCTGTACGGTCCGGTCCAGTAAGGAGTAGTATGGTATGGTCCAGTTAATTCTGGCGAGCTCGCGTGTGATTTTATCATTGTAGTGAGATGACTAGGAAAACGACAACAATCCAGCAGCTCATCTTTTTTCTTGTTTTACTTCTGGTACATCCTGAAGAACAGGAATTTAATTTAGTTTGAAAGAAGATGGCGGGTGCCCAAGAAGAAAAGTGGAAAGGCTACCTTGGCGCTATATTGGTGCTTTCTGTCATCATCATTTTCTGCCAATCAACTGTTTTTTTATGGATGGGTACCCCTATGGGGTACGGTTCAATACTGTTTAATGGGTCAATTTTACAAAGGAAACGCTCAAAATTCAGAACCGAACTCAATGGAAACTATGCTGTTCTACACCTGGAAGTTGGACCTCTTCATCTCACGATTGGATTTTCCTGTGTATCGTTCCTTATTTAACTATCTAATGAGTTCTTCCACAGCATATAAGCTCAGGCTTTAACTCCAGACGGAGACTACTGGCGTCTCTAGCTGACCGGCGGTAGGTACTAACAATCATTTCAATACTCATCCTTTCTTGGATTAATCAATGTTTCTAACTTCCTTTCGTGTCTGTGTTCATTGGGGTCCAAATACAAATCCCTAGAGTCCCATTGACTTTTTCTAAACTTCAAAACCGGTTCAAAATTTTCTGTCCACTATTAAAACAGTTTGGGCTCTAAAATGTGTTTTTCTCATCATTTACAGTCAGACAGAAAGACTTTACTAATGGTCAAAACCTTCCCAATGGAGAAAAAATGAGAAATTAAAATAATTTTTTTAGTTTGACCCTCAAAACAATGTATTCCATCTGAAAGAACGTGTCTAATTAGATCATAATGAATTGCAGAAAAAATTTTTGCATTTTCAATTAAAAATTAGTTACTTGAACACAACAAACAATTAAAAGCTTCAGATTTCTAAGCCTGGACAGGACAGAGCTCATTTCTGCAAAATGAAACAAATGGGGACAAAGCAAGGTTATTACAGACAGTGCACACAGTTTCACCATTTCTCTGTCTCTCCATCCTCCCGCAGCGCCACCATCTCTCCCCGAAATTGAATTATGAAAATTTGATCAGGGTCTTAATCCAGAAAGGGCTTGTCATTTCTTACACTTCAACAGAAATCTGTGTGACGAAGAGAATGCAGGCTAATCAGGAAGGCATTTATTGTAAAAGGAGAGATGGGCTTGTTTTCCTTGTCAACATCATGCAAACAAGCTGCTGTTTTTTTTTTTTTTTTTTAAACTACCAACACACGTGCGGTGTTGGGTCATCGTTGGCATGTTTTTGACACACATTTGGGAAAATTGTTTGCAACGAATGATGAAATGGTGAACATAATGTAGCCCCCAAACTGGCCACTAGGTGGAGTTCTTGTAGCTCATTTGGAGACGACTCAACCCTCAGGTTCTTGGTACTCACATCTATGTAAGGCTAGCTTGTTCAACAGTTCCATTACTGAGTTTATTTTTTTTTTTCATTTTATAAAAGTGTTGCACCTCCACACCTTAAATGTTGATCGTCAGCGACGGGGACTGTTTAGCTTTTCTAATTAGAGAGCAAATGCTTAGCACCTCCTCAGCCTCCCTGAGTGAGCCTATTAAGCAGGAGCCTCATTAAAAGCAAGCACTGGTTATAGTGATGCATGGCGAGCAAACCTGCTAACAAAACAAACAAAAAAACAGGCAAAGGTACGTCCTAGCAACACCTTGATTTCGCCTCCATTCATTCTACATGTCACCCCACAATCAGAAGGGAATTGAAATTGAAATTCTAATTTGTCCAGTGACCTCCGTGCTCTTAACAGAAACCCAAAACACCAGCGGGAACGTAAACATGGAGAAACGGAGAAAGGAAAGCATCAAAAGAAAGAGCGAGCTTGTGTTGTGGAACTTCCATGAAAACAACAGGTGGGGAATAAAAAGGGTTTGAGTGAACATTAAAAGAGAAGGGCGCTAATTAGCTAGCTGAAGTATGCAAAACAAAAGGGCAAAACATTAGCAGGTGAGCAGAGGTGAAAAACAAAACTCCAAAACCTATTCTATGCAAAATCTTTAATAAAAATGAACCAACAAGGTGAACTGACTTCTGGTATTGACTGCCCAAAGCACAAATTTAAAAATTAAACCAAATATTGTGCTTCACCTCGAGGTGGTTAGCATGCTAACTTTTATTAATTGCTAATAAAAATGTAAAATATACAAATGAGACTCATTTTAGATTTGGTTTATTCAAACAGTCTCCAATCCTGAACGAGGTCACTTTACAGGCATTTTAGAAAGCAAACCCATACTTAAAAAAAAGTTTTTATATTTTTAATATTTTTTATTTTATGATTGTTCTTAGCTTGTTTTAAGCAAGTGAGAAGAGCCCTAATGAAAACCATGAATAAAACTACATTTAGATAATAAAGAGATAAACTCACAAACAAAACTAGAAGAAAGCACCAATGAAAATCAAATAAAAGGTAATTAAATTACAGGTTTATATGTACCTGTAAAGTAAAGATGTGTAAAGTAGGGCTGGGTATCAATAATAATTTCCAGATTTGATTAAATTCCTATTTTTTCTTCTATTTTTGTTTTGATTTAATCAAGATACTAAATTCAATTCAATATCAATTCAATATTGAGTTTACACATTTAGACACATTTGTTTAGAAATCCACTAATAATCTCCTGTGTTTTTAATTTATTTATATTAATCTGATATAGTTCACATACTTTAAAATGTATTAGTGAAATCATAAAAGCATACAGTGTTACATGGTTTCTAAAACAGAAAAGCTCCAACAATTGTTTTGCCTCTCCTGGTGGGCGTTTCAGATTGGCCACTAGGAGGCGATCACACTACAGCAGTACACTTATTACAAGAAGAACAAGCAAAAAACATGGCTTTAGCCCACAAATGGTCACTTTAAATACAATTTCCTTAGAAGAATATGTCTTTATAACAATAGTAATTTGGTTAGCGATACATGTTTACGTCGACCGTTACCATTAGTCGTTCTACAGGAAATCCTATTTTACGTTAGCATCAAGCTAGCGGACTTAAACTTTATGTGCTAAATCGATCCCTTTTTTTAATCGATCTATTAAGCTTCAAATCAATTTATCAATTTTATCAACCTAAAAGAGCAGTTGGTCTTACTATATCTGATCATACTTTTTTTTTTCTTGGCTGTTTTCGGATAACTGTGATGCTAGGTTCACATCAGGTTTTGAAACATTAGTTGAAACAACCACCTCCTGTCAGGCTTTGGTGTGCGGACAAAATTGCAGGACAGCTGCGAGCTCCAAATAAAAGTTTCTTTTAATAGCAAAATCCAAAATGAAGGAAGAGCACAAGGCTGAAAAAACAGGAAAAGTCACTAAGGCCAAACTCCACATAAACCAAACAAGAACCTGGAATGGGAGACAAGATTAGTGGGTAAGGGTGACAAGACAAACCTGCAAGGAAGTGAGGGGAAGGAACCCATTATATACAGAAAGGGGAGTGAAAAAAAACAAAGGACACAGGTGTAGCTCGTCAGGGAGGAGTGGCAATCAGCCCAGGGGAAACACATGACACCTCCAATGAAAAGTCTATGTAAACATGCTTAAATGCGCATTTCTGTGTTCGAAACCCTTGTGTTCTTGTGTCGATACGGATGTTATTAAGTTTGTTTTTTGGGTCCATGTACAAAATGTGCAGCCATTCAGTGCGCATTTCAAGTTGGACCAGTCGAACTTTGACCAATCAGGGATGTGACGTATGGATGGCGTCCTTTTCAATTTACGAAAGTGCCAACCGTTTGAAAAGTGATTGTGGAGGAGAAATGAACGGTTGCAGTCTGGTCAAGGCTGTGAAAGAAAAAGCCTGGAGCAAGATTTGCGAAATTTTCACCTCTTTGACGTTTCAACTGCGATATATACATAACTATTGGGTAGCAACAGTCCAATATAAACTCTGCTATGTACTCGTTCAAGAATGTCTGTTTAGTGCGTTCTTAAATGCTCATCACACAGCTGGTGTGTACGTACAGTAGCTTCAGGCAAAACTCTTGGTTGCCAAGGGGCTAAAATGTTTAAGACTGAATATAAATATTGGCCTTAATCTGTGAAAAGTAGTACATGATGGGTAACTGTACTGTAAAAAAAAAAAAATAGATTTGTATGAATACAGAGCATGGTCAAATCTTGAAGCTATCCCTTGACATTTTATCGTTCCTTTTAGTTGGGACATTAGGCGGAGCTGTTGCCCAGAACAAAACGTCTCCTCCAGAAGACACTTTTCCAGAAGTGAGGGAAAAAGAACTCACAAACAAAGAAACACAAGACTGCAGGTGTGTGCTGAAAAGTTTTAAAAACACGTCAGGAGAAGAGAATCCCTACGGAGTTTGTAACGTGTCAGTCGAAGCGACTTTTTTAAACCTTTCATTATAACAGGTCTATTGAGAGAACAGACGCTATGTTCACTCTTATTCTGTTCCACAGTGTTACCAAAGAGCAGCACAGAGGCATCTGTGACCTCTCAGATCCAGAAAATTATTAGCAAAGAAAATGTTATCAGTTACAGCATCATAACTATGAACTCAACTCTTCACATTCTGCAGTAATAATAAACCATATATATATGGTTAAATCATATATGTATATATATATATATAATATATATATATATATATATATATAAATATAATATTATACACTGCTCACAAAAATTAAAGGAGCACTTTAAAGAAACACATTAGATCCATCAGATCTCAATCTGAAGTTGGATATCTATACAAATAACGTTCATTAAATAACTAAATGAAGATGTGGAAGATGTGACTTAATTTCTGCTACTCTAAATGCTTTTCAGTATCTTGTGTGCCCCCCACGAGCTTGTATGCATGCTTGACAATGTCGCGGCATGCTACTAATGAGACGATGAATGGTGTCTTGTGGCATTTCCTCCCAGATCTGTGTGAGTGCATCCCTGAGCTGTTGTCCAGTCGGAGGAACCTGGCAGCGCCTAATGGACCCAAACATAATCCCAGAGATGTTCTATTGGGTTTAAGTCAGGGGATGGTGAAGGCCATTCAATTGTTTCAATTTCTTCATCCTCCAGGTACTGCCTGCATACTCTTACCACGTGAGGCCGGGCATTGTCTTAAGGTTCCATACCAAGGCAATAATCAGCAGAATTTAGTGTGTGTTGATTTTTTTTTTTTGTTATTCTTCATAGCTGTCCGCAATCTTCTTTCAAACAACTTTAATTCCTGTTAAAGACGATGTACCGTAAGTAAAGCAAGAAAAAGACTAGCTGCTGGATGACTTCAATTGTTGTCGCTTTTCTAGCCATCGCTAGAAATGACACGGTATGACACGGTAGCGGTCTACACCACGCATGCGACTAAGTGAGGCTTATAATTTGTTTATAGTTGCAGTGTCCACTAAAAATGTGAACCCAACCAGTTCCGTCAGGGAAAACATTTCATGAACCTTTTGCTCACACGGCTACCGTTACAGCTCAGGAGGAGTGGTCTAGCTACAGCAGGTGTCTCGCATTAGCTACTGGATGGCCAATCTCGCGAAACTCAGAACTCACGAAGATTCGGGCTATAACCCACCGTTTATATAGGAAGTACAGTAATCCACCCCTCTTATTCATCGCAGTTCAGCTGCAAAGTCTGGCGAAAATTTGAACCGAATGAGACGCCGTAGAGGTCGAACGGGATCATCTGCAGTGAGATTTCCTCTCCCACTTTTAAAGTCACGTGAAGACGGCGGTGCTCGCATCCGAGTCGTAACGCTAATCATGGGAGCCTTTTCAACAATCTAAAAAAAAAAAAACTTAAAAAAAATTACCATATTTTTCTCAGTATAAGTTGCGACTTTAACATAGTTTGGCCAGGGGTGCGACTTATACTCAGATGCGACTTATATTTGATCATTAAGAATGCACACTCATGTGTTCGCTATATTTTTTAATGCGTCTGTTCAGCAGATCATGATGATGCACACTCAGTATGAGAAAAAAACTTAAAAAAAAATTGTAACCACATTTCTTACCTTAGAATCAAATATAACCTTCGGAGAAAAATTTTCCAAAACTTTTAAAAGAGTTAACTATTTTCTTATTTTATTTACTGCTGTAATTTCACCTGAAGATAGAACTGAAACAAGGCACAAACCTGTAAAACAAAGCAAAAATGTGTTGTAATGATAACTTACCTGCAGGTTTTAGCACTTTCAGCCTTAAAAAGTATTTTTTTGAACTCCTCCTTGCAGAGTTGCACACATCCCACCAGCGTCCCTCACCTCCCAAGACTGATGACATGATTGGGAAGCGGCACACGATTCCCATCGCCTTCACCTCCCTCGTTCTCGTCGTCTGCTGTGCTGAAGTTCTTGCCTCGTCGCGGGGAAGCGGGCTCAGATGCTTAGGCTAACAGTCAGTTAACAGGTAGAACTACCTGGGCCCCCTCTGCGAGTTAGGAGACACGCTGAGCGCGCCTCATCATTCAAAATCACATTAGCGCACAGCTCCTGAGATTCTCACAGCAAAGGGCGGGGGGCGGAAAGCATCAAAGGCTGTTTACTTGAGTTTTATTGTGTTAAATTAGATGCACAACCCACGGCAAAGTGTTTTTATGTTCAAATGAAACTCTGATTTGATCACATTGAGGCTGAGTTGTCACATTTGGAATGATTGTTTGGTTCTTTGCCTATTGAGCCAGATTTACTGCACATGTAGGAATTTAAAAAAGATATTTATGATGTGGCTTTAATGGAAATTATTTATTTTCATTTGTTTTGTCGTTCACATTTTATGAAATTACATTTTTGACCATTCTGTTGCTTCTTTGTAAGGTAGAATCTGGCTTCTCCATAGCCCTATGTTTAGCCCTCCAAACAGAGAGATATGGAAAAGTATTGTCTTTAAATTCGGATCAATAGTTGCCGATCAGCTACATTGCGTTACATATAAACTTCTGATCATACCCTAATGAAGAAATACGTTTCCCCACCACACCACAAGCGCGACGAGGAAGACCCTCGCATTGAAGGGCTCTGTATCCCTCAGCCACGGTTGCTCAGGGCGTTAAACCACCAAATGGTTCCCGAGCGCAGCTGTGTGTGCAGCTCACCACTCCCACAGGGGATGGGTCAAATGGGGAGAACAAATTGGGAACTAATGGGACTTTAATTTGGCTTTAAAGGACCTATACCAGACTTTTTAGATGAAACTATATCCATAAAATGGATCAAATATTGCCTTAGGGATAAGAAAAAACATTGTGTATAAAATATGAGTTAATTTTGTGAACTTTCTTTCTACCTGGAAGTAAAACTACTCGATCTGGGAGGCAGTGCCTTTCGCTCCTTGAGGCCCATTTCATGATGACAACCAAGAACCACATCTGCGTGTCACCAAAAAAAAAAAAAAAAAAAAAAAATCCAAGTTTTTGCAAAGATTGATGTATATATCATGTATCTGCCTTTAGTAGCCCCAGCGTTCACAGCCAGAATGGTGATGGCTAATGCGTTCAGTTTGTGGTGAAATTCGGTCACTAAATATAGACTAAAAACCAGATGAACATTCCAGGATTTATTGAAATGACAAGAACATTGTTCCGGTTAGCACTGTCTGTAAGCATTTCTGTTCTCTTTGAAGTATCATTAATGTCCGTTTAAAAAAAATCCTCTTTGGTTTTATCCAGATCATTTTCCTGGAGATATGTGCAACTTCCCGCCTTTGCTCATTAATCCATATTCAAACCAGTTCTCTTAATTCATTGCTCCCTTTCTCCACCAGGAAATAGTCTTCTCCCTTTCTCCACCAGGAAACAGTCTGTTCCCTTTCTCCACCATGACATAGTCTGCTTCCTTTCTCCTCCAGGAAATAGTTTCTCCCTTTCTCCACAAGGAAATAGCCTGTTCCCTTTCTCGACCAAGAAATAGTCTGCTCCTTTTCTCCGCAAGGAAAGAGTCTACTGTCTTTCTCCACCAGGAAATAGCCTGTTCCCTTTCTCTACCAGGAGAAAGTCTGCTCCCTTTCTCCACTGTAAAATAGTCTTCCTTTCTCCACCAGGAAATTGTTTTCCCCTTTCTCCACCAGGAAATAGCCTGTTACCTTTCTCCACTATGAAATAGTCTGCTATGAAATAGTCTGCTCCTTTTCTCCGCAAGGAAATAGTCTACTGTCTTTTTCCACCATAAAGTAATCTGCTTCCTTTTATCTAACAGGAAATAGTCTGCCCCCTTTTCTCTACCATAAAATAGTCTGCTCCCTTTCTCCACCAGGAAATAGTCTGCTCCTTTTCTCCGCAAGGAAATGGTCTGCTCCCTTTCTCCTGCCGTCTACTTCAGCCATTCTCGGATATGTTCAGGATCCATCCCAAAATGTCTTGCAGATTTCTCACCAGACTGTTTTTTGTCATTTTTTGATACATAAAGTTTAAATTCTAAATCGAAAGATCCAGCTAAAATATCAGCTAAATGCCAAATTCAGCCTAAATTACTAAAAAATACAAAACAGCTAGCATGTAGCTGAAAAAAATAGCTAAACTTTAAAACAGCCTAAAACCTTTTAAAAAGCCTAAATTAGCCAAAATAGCTAGCATGTAGCTGAAATATTAGCCAGACTCTAAAATAGTCGAAAAAATCTCAGTAGTAGATGCCAGACTAGTCCAAAAAGCGAGCAGAATGCCAATTTTTAAAACTTTATAACATAAATATGAATAATAAAAAGTCAGGAATATTATTCCAGAATAAATCAACTTAAACCTTAAATAACTTTCATTATTTTACCCTCCATAAAAATATATTTTTGTCAAAATTATACAAGTTAGAAATAAGTGCAAGATAAGATCGGACTGTTAATAACTATAAAATAAAATGATCAGGAGGGTCGGATATAATTACCTGGAGGGCCGAATGCGGCCCCCGGGCCTTAACCTTGACACATGTGCCTTAAACGAAGGTTCATCTAATTCATCCAATTTTCCAATCTTTGCTTTTACACAATGTCCGTAATTAAGAACTTATATGGAATTTTTACTGTCCTGAAAAAAAGAGATGAGAATAAAAAGAGAGGAAAGGGAAGAAAAGTGGCGTTGGGGCTTGAATCTCTTTTTTGGTCAGAGTCAGCAGAGCAGTGACAGCGCCGCGGTGACAGAGAAGTGTTTCTGAAGAAGCCCGTGTCCCGTCACGGGTGCTTGATTCATGCTGGGCAGCCATGCGGACCGCCCTTTGCCTCCCTCTGTCTTCCATGCCGCTCCTCTTCTGTTGCCAATCTCCCCAACCTCCGCCCTCCTTCAACCGCGCTTAAATCTCCTGAAGTACACATGTAGGGCTGGCAGTGGTGATTTCTTATCCCGCCACGACACTTTTATGTGTCACAAGCGCTCGATCCACATCGGACAGGAGTCCTTATGAAGACCGTGGCCCGGCCATTCCGGGTCTTGTCGATACCGTCGTGTTTTATACTCACCCCTCCCCCTCTCGGAGTTTGTGTGCGCATAAATCTAGAGTCCAAAAGAAAGGAGTCACGGGGGTTGCGGCCCCTCATCCACCCAGGTCCGGCACTTTGCCCTCTGCTAAGCTGGGAGGTAGGAGGTGAAGCCCTCTTGGCACTCGCAGCACGAAAGGGCCTAAGTAGAGTTCAGCCAGAGCGCAACCTCTGCGCTCCTCTGCGACGCTTTTGCCAAAAATGGAGCTGGGAATCCAAGCAGTTGAAGAAGGCAGCACCAAACAAAGAAGTGAAGAGCAACAGGGAAGACATTTGAGCAAAATCAAAGACTAGGAAATCTACTGAGCATGTGCCTCTAGTTTAGCAGGTTCTTGAATGAGCTTTTAGCCTATAGTTTTCACACTTGACAAGCTAGCTGAGCTTCGTCTATTTTTTTCTACTGACTAAAATTGTTGTCATACATAAAGAGTCACAATTAAGCTGTGAAAACGAAAAATAAAACGTTTCTACAACTTTCACTTTATCAGGTCTGCCTTGATAAAGAGATCTTATCTCTGTGGGACTTCCTGGTAAAATCTTCAGATGTTTTCAACTAAACTGATCAAAAATGGTATAAAACATAGCAAATTCCCGCTGGGAAAAAGCAAGATGTTTTATAATGTATACAGGAACAAGAGTTTAAAATAAGTCAGAGGTGCAAAGCTATAAAGTCAGGTATTTCAAAAAGGTTTTACTACTTACAGAGAACGTTTTAGAGAAGTTGGCAACTGTTTATATAATTACCACAGTTTTTCTAGTAACCATAGACTGTATAATCGATGGACTTTGCAATCCCTCCTCGTGTTCCCAATAAGAAGTAACATCATACAAAACTTCATAAGCCCATGAAGCTAGAGTGATCCCACGCTCTACAATGGCGCTAGCGGTAGATTTCCGGAACCGCCGGCGGGCAACTAGAGCGCCACTGCCCAGGGACCCACAGTCTGGGCGGATGACCTCGCTAGATCTACTGGGTGCCTGTACAGCAGCAATCGCTATGAGTGGTGGCCACAGCTATTAGCTCTGCTAGAGCTGGGAGAGCAGGGCTCACTAGCTCGCCAAGCTATTCATCTGGTGGCTAGCTAGCGTAGCCCTCCGTCCAGCTCAAATAGTTCTGACAGGCTGATGATCTATCAAGGGTGTATCCCGCATTCGCTCTTAAGTAACTGGTATAGTTTACGGGAACCCTCCAGCCTGTGGTTTGAGAAAGATGATGGAAATTCATGACCAAAATCCTCCTATCGAGTCACCATCTTGAATATTTATTTTGACTCTTTGATCTAGTCGCTGAAAATGTCACCTGCCCCAAGCTGGTCCCTGATTGGTTGACGCGCCGCGTCAAGCTCGCCGCACCATGCTGCGGCAGATCGCGTCTTTACATTGAGTTAACATTGAGACTTGATGCCTCCGCCTCACGTGCTGCGCCCGATGTGAATGCGCCTTAAGAAGACCAAAGTCCTAAAGACTTCCATTGAGAAATACAGTTATTTCTCAGAAATTCAACTTTTCAGAATAATCATTCTTGGTCAAATGCGGAGAACAAATTTCCCACATTCAGGTATGTGACAACTAATGGGACTTTAACTTTAACGGGTCTAACTTAGGGGTCTGCAAACTTTATCGCTCAAACAGTCATTTAGCTAAGTTTCTTACTAACCAAAAACCAATGAGAGCCACCTGGTTTGGTGATCATTAAAACCTTTTATTTATAACTTTAAAAATTAATAATAAATTATAAGTTTCCTATTTTTCCATATGTAACTTTTTTTAAGCATCACACACAAGTCTCTTTCAAAATAAAATATTCCTTGTGTAAAAGATAATCCTATTAGAGCAGATTTACTTAAAGAAGTGAAACATGATATTTTTTAAAATTAAGACTCCAATACGCCCTTATCTTTTCTTTTTTAAGTATGGAATATAAACAAAGATGCAGTTCTACTTCCTACATAGAAAATATTGGCAAAAATAACCAAATGTAGTGAACTAAAACAAATAAATCAAAATAACACACCATCTTTTAATTAAAATCTTTAACTTTTTCTTCAAAACCAAAGAGCCAAAATGGAGGAATAAAAGTGCCACAGGTTGCACACCCCTGGTCTAATCCAACATACAGTATGAAAGACTTGGTTTCAATAATTCTAGCGGTTATTTTTACAGATTTCCAAACGGTTGGCACTTCGGTGAATTAAAACAAACATCATGTGTCTTTACCAAATCTGGTTCCCGATTGATCAAAGTTCGACATGGTTTAAAATGCAAACGTGTGTTCGATGCCCACGCGTGTTTTACGTCGAGTCGTAGAAACTTGAATAGTAACGTTTTGAACGCTAAAGCCCGAAATTAAAAGTGGCCACTTGAATGGCCGAGGGTGGTGTGAACGAAGCTTTAAAACACACGAGCAAATTAAAAAGCTCGGGAGTGTAATGCTAACGACGCCGGCCTATTGAGACCCAGCTGCAAACCCGCCGGCTCCGTCTCGTAAATAAGCATTCAGCAAGTCACAAGTACGAGAGTGTGGCTCATTTTCCCAAGCTGAATGGCTCAGCCAAGTATTTAGCATTACAAACAGTGTTTACTTCCTCCGCTCCGCTCACACCACCACATGGACACCATTAAAATATTTGGCCCTTCATGCACCGCTGGAGGATTCATCAAGGGAAGGTTGGAATGGAAACTGTAATCAGGTCTGTTAGGAGAAAAGAAAAAGGCTGTAAGGATTCATCTATGTGAGGAATTTTTACGCTGTGAATAGTAATAAAAAAAAAAAAAAAAACTTTCCACACAAACATGTCGCACTTAACCGTAAGCACACACTTTCTACCTTGTGGAAAAAAAAAAGAAAATCCTCCCATGAGACTCAATGGCGGTGCACAAGTGCACTCGATGCGCCGATTCCAATTTGGAGGCGCTTGGGCACAAAGAGCCTCTACTTATGATACACGCTGGCGTCGCTCGCTGCCGAGATCCAATATCCACAGTGAGTCATCATCTGCTGAGGGGAAAACAGCAGCCGCTTTCTTTCTGTTTGGCTGCAGGTACATTGAAGTGCATTAAATTCCCATTAGGGGACCTTAAGTTTGTGTTTTCACCCGTGGTAGCTGACTAATAGGAGAGCCGGGCCGGGATGAATCCGTCATGGTTTAGCTGAACCGGTGGTGTCGGTGGCTTGGCCCCGGCGAAAGCAGCCACAATGGGACGGCTGCTTTGCTCAAAGAGTGCTATTGATCTTGCGGGGAGCTGGGAATCGGAGCAACGTGGAAGGAATCGTAAGCCTCACGGAGGCTAGAAGTCCAGGATCCAGCCAGAGGTGCTTCTTCTTCTACAAGCTGTCCAAAGGCCTTAGGGCCAAGAACGCTCTCACCATAATGATGCTTCTTATCTCTAAACCAGAGGGCATGGCTTCCCATATTTCAAGAACCGTTTTTTTTTTCTTTAAACTCTACAGAATTTTTCATTATGACTCTGAAAGATGTCAAGAAATATGGCTGAGAATAAAACCAAACGCAGAAAAACGGGAACGATAAACTTAAAATCATGTAATAAATTAACTGAAAAAGAACTTGAAAATTAATTCAATTCAATTTTATTTATATAGAACAATATTAAGAAAAAATGTCTTAATGAGTTTCATACCGATAATTGTGCAAAAACTGAAAGTCTGACAACAAAAAATAAACAAAAGCCGGTCGCTAAATTAAACTAAACAGATTAATTAAACTGGTTATCCCTGCCCTTAGACCCTCCTCATTAAAAAAAAAAACCTCCAAAAAAAAACTGTTTCTAGGGAAAAAATAAGAAACCTCAGGGAAGTCCTCATGTAGGATGAACAGGCGATGTACCAGGACTGTAATTAGTAACTGGGAATTTGGAATTAGCTTATCCAACACTGCAACTGTATTTAGAGTTCATCCAGATAGAACTGGGGGACGGGTGGCGGAGATGGTCCGCGGCCAAGACAAGCCAGAGGCGAGGTCCACGACTAAGACGAGCCAGAGGCGTGGTCCACGGCAAAGATTAGCCAGAGGCGAGGTCCACGGCTAAGACGAGCCAGAGGCGTGGTCCGCGGCCAAGACAAGCCAGAGGCGTGGTCCGCGGCCAAGACAAGCCAGAGGCGTGGTCCGCGGCCAAGACAAGCCAGAGGCATGGTCCGCGGCCAAGATGAGCCAGAGGGGGGCCTTGGCGTGGGGATGGCTGGGCTCTCTCTCCTTCTATACATTCCATCAACATCCACATCAGCAAAACATAAACACTCACCTGAGCACAGGTGTCAGCTCACCTCACACTAACAGAATGTGTGATGGAATGAAAGGCTTTATTTGTGTCAGCTTCAATGATTGTGTGTGAACTGCAGTGGTATTGTGTACATTTTTGACAACTTTAAAGGTAAAGATTAGTCTAGCCAAAAGGTATGTGTGTAACTGAGTGTGTGTGTAGACAGGCCCCGCCCATTCCAGATTGTTATTTAGACCTGGTTGTTATAGGATGTTGCTACTCAGTTAACTTCTTTGTTCTCTTAACCTCACTCTTCTACCCCCCCCCCCCCCTTTGTTTCCGTCCGGTCCAACAAAAAAGAAAAAGATACAACATAATTAAAATAAATAAAGTTTAGCATGGGGTTTATACTTAATAAACCCCTGTTGAGACAATAAAATCTGTCCAACGCAAGAGGCTCTCAGCCCGTATCTACTTGCTCAGCTGTTGGACAGGACAAGTTAAAAAGAAAAAAAAAAAGATGAGCCAGAGGCATGGTCAGTGACCAAGACGATCCAGAGGCGTGGTCCACGGCCAAGATAAGCCAAGATGAGCCAGAGGTGAGGTCTGCGGCAAAAATGAGCCAGAGTCCGAGTCCACAGCCAAGACGAGCCTGAGGCGGGATCCATGGCCCAGACGATCCAGAGGCATGGTCCATGGCCAAGGCGAGCCAGAGGCGTGATCCATGGCCAAGATAACCCAGAGGCATGTTCCGCAGCCAAGATGAGCCAGAGGTGTGCTCCACGGCCAAGACGAGCCGGAGGCATGGTCAATGACAAAGACAACCCGGAGGGGCAATCCACGGCCAAGACAACCCAGAGATGTCGTCCACGGCCAAGACGAGCCACAGAAGTGGTCCATGGCCAGGAACAGAAGCTCAGACCATCTACCTGGAATCTGAAATCTCTCTCACTCCCCAAAAGAGGAACAACATATGAATTGCACTGCACCAAACAACAGCATAGATAGCTAAACAAAATAATACAATGAGAATTGAGGACAGAACCTCAGTTATTCTGCATCTATATGTGTGCTTTTCAGAATTTGTTGCTTTTTAAGGAGCTCAACTTAAAACCCTTCCGTTCTCCTTAGCTTGTTTACATTAAAAGTGGGGTCATCTGGACACCACATTACAGTGCGCTGAACTTTTTTTTTTCACTGATTTCGGAGTTTCACTAATGTCCATGGCAGACATAAAATCCTGTCCCCCTTCGTCCACATTTGTAATGGAAGAAATCGCATAACAATATGTGGTTGGAGCCATCTGGACCCCAAGGAGAGCGGAAGGGTTAAACAGGTCAAAATCAAAATGTATACAAAAATAATAAAAGCATAAAAAGGTTGATTTGATTAATTGAAACCATCGGTTTGAATTTTCTTAAAAACAAAAATAGCTTAGATCGGGGTGGGTAAACTTTGGCCCGGATGCTAGATATGGCCCTTTAAATGTATTAATCCAGCCCTCCAAACTAGAATAATTAATATTGTCTATTTCCAAATTCTCCTCCGAATCCATAACTACTAAAAAACTATTAAATGCGGGACTACTTAGTACATAGTTTAAAAGCAATTCAGGTATGATGCTCACTACTTTACTTCTGTTTTGCTAAACGTGAGATATGACATCACCGATTTTACAAAGTGAAAATCTAATCGATACAAACATTTCATGAAGTCTATTAATGTTTCCACTGTGTTCTGATGATGAAAATGTGGATGTTTTCTTGAAAAATATATATTTAAACACAGCTATTATTAAGAAAAGACATTCTTATTCCGCTACTTGTTTTTAAAAAAGTTCTTGCTAACTCTAATTTTTTCCATGATTTAATTCTTTTTCTGTAGCACAACACATTCAAATTATGAGCTGGCCAATCAGGCCTCATTTCCCATCATCCCTCTATTTACATTCTATCTCACAACCCTCAATGACCTTTTCTCCATCTGCTCCTGATTCACAAGTCTTTGATAAAGAAATACTCAGATATGCTGCTTTATTCTTATTTTCTTTATATATGTCCTCTTTCATAGGACAAATTGTTAAAAACACCATCATTGGAATTAGTCCTTAAAGACTGGTCGTACATCTGTACTAGTAGCAGCACGCCAGAACCCACATTTTCTCTTTTGTCACCAGCTCACCCAATTATTCGTTACTCCAGCTTGGCCGACCGCAAACATCTCCTCGCATGAGAAGCAGAACCACTCATTAGCCGGCGCATCTCCCCGCAGCCTGCTTCACCCGCGCGTGTCCCGCTATCCTTTCAAAAATTCACCTCGCGTCTCTCGCCCCGTGCCATGTCGTGTCTCACGTCGTGTTCCACCTGAAGCTCTCATTAATAATGAGCGGGAATGAGGTGTGGTCATGTCTGCCCGCCGAGGCCGCCTGCGTGTGTGTGTTGCTAACCGCTTTCTTGAAATGCAGATGGAGAGAAAGTGGAGGCTCGAGCTTGAATTTCGTTACCAGGAGGGATTAGCAACACGAGCCCCACATTTGACGCTCCCCTTTGAAGAGACAAATGTGTAGAGAAACATAATCCATGCTAATAGATGTTTGGACAACAAATATCTCGAGCTTGCACAGTAGAACGGTGAGGGGGGGATTACGGCCCCACACTCTCTTCGTTTGCTTTGTTCGGTTGGATATCCCCTCTCCTATGTGAGATCACAGACAATGAAGCGCAGGTGAAGCGATGCATGCTGATATGAACCAATCCCAACCTCTGGACACTTTACTGACTCTTTCAGATGCAACCAGCGTCCAAGAACCAGAAACAAGAAGACAAAAAGAAGACAAGTGTTTTTCAGATCCATCATATTCATTCAGTCAGCTTGATGGCGAACAAAATAAACAGCGCAAAAAGTGTAGTGCTTGTAGGGTAAACATTTACGTTCACTTTCCTTTAGGCCACATTGGGAAGAAAGGTGAATTTCTTGGAAGTGTACATACTCCCTAATGCCAATGGATACAAAAAACGGGAAAACAGCGTCTTAACAGTTCAGCAATGATATTCAAAGTCCTTAGTGCAGTGGTTCTTAACCTTGTTGGAGGTACCGACCCCCACCAGATCCATATGCGCATTCACCGAACCCCTCTTCGGTGAAAATTTTTTTATTTATTTTTTTTTTAATCTAGAAACAAGTTTTTTACTGGTACACAAAATGAGCCGTCAGACACCTAATTTTCCAAAATGTTTTGGTATCTTGAAGCTCTCCCCGGCCCAAGCGACTCCCCATGCTTGGGCCCTGCGCAGTAATTGTCTGTCTCCCAGCGTATGGAGAGAGTATAATGGGCGTCTCCCACGTTCCTCTGGTCCTTGAACGCCTCGCCCGTTTCTCGGCGTTGTGTTCGGATAAAGGAGGATGACGTGTCTTCAGGTTTTCTCTGGTTTAATTTCTGACATGAATAGACAAAACAACTCCTTGACTGCAGGTCTCTAGAACATTAATACCTTCCTTAACGGGAGATGGCGCGAACTCATGTACACAACACCGCCGCAGAACAAACAATAAAACACTCGCATAGGATCAATATTCTGTCCGATGATCGGGTCCGTGAAAACATCACGAGCCCATGAGTTCCTGATTGGCAAATGTGATGCAGCACTTGTCAAACTGTGATATGCAGACACACATGGAAGAGCTGCGCGGCGCGTGCGTTTTCGCCTAGTCAGCGACTTTATATGAGCCCGCCCACAATTGTAGGAACATAAAAGAGACTGGCTGGGATTTCATACTACTGACGTGAATAGAGATGATTGACATGTCCACAAACAAATTAAATTTGACACCGACATGCTGCTCCGTTTGCAGCAGCTTCTTTCGGTTTTGGCAGAACCGCATAAATCATAACGGTTCCTACTTGGAACCGAACTTCGGTGCCTAACTCTACTGCCGAACCCCTGAGATCAACCCATCGAACTCCTGGGGTTCGATCGAACCTAGGTTAAGAACCAGTGCCTTAGTGCTTTCACATTACTTTAAAAAATTGGCCATTTTTGGATTTGTGGCCTCCTTGTAACCAAATAATAGAATAGAACTGAAATGGTTCCATGAAGAGGAAATTACCTTTTTATTACAGCTCTGTTAAAAAGTGCAGGAATTATCCATTATTATTTTCGTTTGACCCCAAGCACTTTCCCTCTGCTAATATATGAACTTGGCCTTCATAATATATCGCAAATTTATCATCATCGCAATATCAGCCTGTGGAATACACATATTATAAACGAAAGCTTAAATAGCCATAAGGGGTTACCTTAAATGTTGACACATGCAAAAACTACCTTATGGCAGCTATTTCTCAAAGTTAAATAGAGCCCTTTTCGCATTTGACCAATCGGATGGACCTCTTTCTATGTTAGAAACTCGGTTCTTATGTAGACGTGGGTCATAGTGGAGTTCTGTTATCCTTTTTAAATAATAATGGAAGCTCCCAACTATAGCTTTTGTAAACGTTTTAAGAGATTTGAATGAAAATAAAAATAGCAAAGCTTAACAGTGCTACAGGGTCATGTTTCGCAAGTCGTATCGTCATTGCAGTATTGATCACTGATATCGGACATCTAATAATATCTAATAATATTCTGCAACCACATCACAACTGGATACATAATTATGCAAAACAGTAAAATGAAGTAACTAAGCAAGGGTGGGATTAAATAAGTTTCCAGTCCAATCAATCAATCAAAGAGGGAACAATTTAAGATAAATATTAAGGAATTCTCTAATGCAGGCAATGACTGTATATAGAGAACTGAATTGAATGCCCCCCCCCGTGTTCCAATTAGTAAGTACCTGCTGGCTCCAAGAAGTCAACATCCCATAAATAGACAGATATTACTATGTCTGTATTTGTCAGTATAACCAGTCCCAATAGCTTTTTTTTTTTAGCATCTTCTTGCTAACCCTATCAAAAGTTATGCAACTTGTAAATGGCCAATTAGAAACCTCGGTAAAAACATGTGGTGAACATTGAACATTTGATTGACATCTTCACTTGAGCCCGCTTTAGTGGAAGGCTGTGGACTTCGAACAAGTTCACTCGTGATTTTTGATAGTAGTTGCCATGGAAACGTGACTAACACCGACTAATCATTGCCGTTTGGCTCCAACATGGCGCTGTATGCATTTTGTTAAAATTGGCGACTAAACTGGCTTCCTGTCCCTGGAGCCGGAATGACATTACTATGGGTGACGTCTGTCCAGTTCCCTATATACAGCCAGCGTGTGCTGGTCTCATTGATTATAAATGAGAAATGAACAGAGAAATGGGACATCACTTGCTTGCACCTTCAATAAAGTGAAGTCAGTTCAGTCACATTTTTATTGCACAATGGACATCGCCATGTTGGAACCAGAAATTGTAAGTTAGCTGTGATTGGTCCCCATTCAGTTTGCGTAATAATTTCCATGGAAACTTCTTTCTTTTGTCAACTGTGTCCAGTTCTCATATAGAGTCAACGGCACGGCCCAAGTCCACATGAATGCAGAGGGTTGAGTCAGTAAAGCTGAAAGAAAAAAATAGGCCACACCCCCTTTGAAGACAGCTTTGATTGAAAGAATAAATAAAATCATGGCTGCAATAAAAATCGAACACAGGATGAGTTGAAATAAATGTGAAATCTCGAGTTAAAAAAAGTTGTTGGCTGAATTCATATTAAAATAAATATGACCTCCATGACATTTCTGTCTGTCCAAAAACTTCAAATGTGCCAAATCACAGCACGCCTATCAAAATCTTGTTTTTCCTTTGAATAATCTGCTGGTGAAAACAGAAAAAGCTGATCGTTTGTCTTTTCTCTTTTGTTGAAGCTGTCAACCTTTCCAATAATCCACTTCTGAGTCAAACCAAACTGAAGGGCAGAACATCTACATCTAAGGAGGAAACATGGGGATAAAAAGGATTCACTGATGGATGTGAAGTCTAGAGCAAAGTTGATCGAGGAGTGAACACTCGTAAAAGCTTCTTTTTATTTTGGTAAAACCTGTAGATCAGATCAAAAGACGTGTGTCTTATTTGCATTGACAGACTCTGTTTCTGTAGAACCGTCACTCTCTGGCGACGCCGAGTTCTGTCGTCATCATTCAGCTTGTTTATTAAACTACATCATTTGATTCAAGACTTTTGTTCAAGCGAGACACAAATGCTTCAGTGGCTAAAACCGTCAATGCCTCCGAGCTAAACAGAGAAATCCTGCACAGCAGAAACATATTTCTGTTACTTGGGTTTCAGTGCACAACCCCTCGCTGATGCCACAAATCAACCGCGGGGCCTTGCATTTGCTCTCTCTCTCTCTCTCTTTTTGTTTTTAAAGTTATTCAAAGATTAAAGGAAGCAACAAAGAGTATTTACACTCAGCTTTGGGCTTTCAGCTAATGCTGACACAGGTGCGCCTTTAAAGTGGTGCCAATGCCCGTTTTGTTGTTATTTACCTAAACTCAGTCCCTTTGAAGAAGCTTCGTGTTTATTTTGGGGGCTAGTTTAATCTCAATTGTACAATGGATTGTCAGCCACCCTGTAAAAAAAAAAAAAGAAAAATACGAGGGAAAAAAAAGAGAAATCATTTCACGAAAAAAATAGTTGTATGTTTATTAGAAAAAAAAAAGTATTTTCTACAAGAATAAACCTATAAATTGTGAAAAAGTTGTAATATGAGAAAGAGTCATAAAATAATATGAAAAAGCTGTATATTTAAAATAATAAACCTGTAAATTTTTTATAAATTGTATTTTTACAAGAAAAAAAGTTTAAAATGTTGTGGAAAAAAAATGTGATTTTACAAGACTGCAGTTGTATTTTTTCTGAGAATAAACCTGAAAGTTTTGAAAAAGGCAAGATTTTTAGAAAAAGTAATTGTAAATAAGGTAAAAAAACTGTTGTATTTTTAACAAGTAAAAAAAAGTAAAATTATGTGACTAAAGTGATTTTACAAGACTAAAGTTGTATTTTTACAAGAAAAAAAACAAAATTCAGAAGAAATTTGAGATTTTTACGATAATAAATTAGTAAATAAGGAAAAAACTTTGTATTTTTACAAGAAAAAAAGTTATAAAATAATGTGAAAACAGTTGTGATTTTACAAGACTAAAGTCTTGTTTTGTTTTACTAGAATAAACCAAAGAAAAGTTTAAAAAGTGAAAAAAAGTTGTATCTTCATGAAATTGAAGTGAAATTTGGGGAAAAAAAAGGTTGTAATTTAGTGTGCGTAAATGGGTAAAATGATTTGAAAAAAAGTCATGGTTTGAAAAGACTAAAATTGTAGTTTTACAAGAATAAACCAGAAAAGTTTGAAAAAAAGTCATATTTTCATGACAACAAATTGTAAGTTAGGAAAACAGTTTATCTTTACAAGAATACCGTATTTTCACGACCATATGGCGCACCTTATGAAAAGGCGCGGTCTCATTTATGTGTGCCATTTCTGTATTTAACAGACACAAAGGCGCACCTGGTGATAGGCGCAAGTTTTATATACCGGTTTTATATATCCTCTGCTACCATACGTACACCCTTCTTACAAACACACACACGCATACCGTGCGTATTTAAAAATAGATCGGGAGCAAAACTGAGTTTGGTTGTTCTTTATTTAAGTATTAATTACAAAGTAAAAAGCACATTACTGGTAACAGTCATTAATCAAATCATCGAAGTCCTCATCCTCTGTCTCAGAATCAAACAGCCGCGCTAAATGCAACATGGCAGGTTCGCTTTCGTCACTGTCGGAGTCACTTTGTGTGCCGTGCGGCTCCTCTGAAATGATGCCGGCTTTTCCGAAAGCTCGAATCACTGTGCCAGCAGACACGTTAGCCCAAGCATCCACAATCCATTGGCAAAACTGCTGGCGTAACTCGCCCGGGCGCTGCCGACCACTCTTCGTGAAGCTGTTTCTTCTCCTTCCGTCATCCATCGCTCCCACGCCGCTCGCAGCCTCACTTTGAACGGCCGGTTCACACCAATGTCCAGCGGTTGGAGTTCCTTGGTCAACCTCCCGGAATAACAGCGAGCGTAGTTCATCTGCTTCCCTTTCTGTTTCACATCGGCTGTGAGATGCGCTCGCATAGAGTCACAAATCAGAAGCGACGGTGATGTGTGAAAAAAACCTCCCGGTCTCCTTACATACACCAGCTTCAGCCACTTCATCATATCCTCGTCCATCCAGCCCTTTTCGTTTGCCTTAATAATGACGCCTGCTGGAAATGTCTCTTTAGGCAAAGTCTTCCTCTTAAAAATCACCATCGGCGGAGTTTCTGTCCGTTAGCGCAGCAGCCGAGCACAACAGTAAACGAAGCCTTTTCGTATCCCGTTGTGCGTATCGCTACCGTGCTGGTTCCCTTCTTCTCCACCGTGTGACTCACCGGGATGTCGAAAGTCAGCGGTACCTCGTCCATGTTGGTGATGTGGCTCGGCTGGATGCGCTTGTCGCGATGCTTCTCGCAGTAGGACCGAAAGTTCGCCAGCTTTTCAGTGTAATCTGCTGGACGTCGCTGCGCTACCGTAGTCCTGGTCCGGATGGAAAAATTGCACCGTTTTAAAACGCCAGCACCAAGACGGACCTCCTTTGAAATGTTCAATTTTCATTTCCTCCGCTAGCGTTACTGCTCTGAGTCGGATGGTGACAGTTGAAACGCTCCTCCCGCTCGCTCTTTGCTCGATGATCCACTGCTCGAGTTTTTCCTCCAACTCCGGCCACTTCCTTATGTCCGCGGAAACTCAGCTGAGTCTTCTTCACCTGTCGAGCTCGTTCTCCAGCTTCCTCCACTTGCGAACCATCGACTCGTTATTTATATTCTCTCGCGGCGGCTCGATTCCCATGTTCCTCTGCGTAGCTGATAGCCTTCAGTTTAAACTGAGCTTCATAGGCGTGTCTCTTTGCCATTTTCAGGATTGTTAAAACAGCAATGTTCTGCATAAAGCACATACCTGTTGTTTTATACACAATCCACGCCCACAAATCCCCATTTAACGTTCTCATGTTCTCTACCACGTCCTCATTGAGGAGGACGTGGTAGAGAACGTTCGCCTTACAACATACACAAAGGGCGCTCTGGACCAGATGGCGCACCGCACATTTTGAAAAAAATCTAAGACGTTTATTTGCGCCCTATGGTCGTGAAAATACGGTAAACCCAAAAATTACAAAAAAAATGTTATATTTTTACGAGCTTAATCCGTATATTAGTAAAAAAGGTTGCATTTTTACGCAAAAAAAGTCATAAAATCATGTGAAGAAAGTTGTGAATTTTACAAGACCAAAGTTGTAAAATTATGAGGAAAAATGTTTTATTTTTCAACAGTAAACCTGAAAACTCTTATAAAAAAAAAGAGTACACCCACGAGAAGAAATGCGCTTCTCCTCCGTGGCACAGCGCGATTTGGAACACCCTGGCGGCGAAGGTTATCCCCTAAAAGATTTATTTCAAACACTCCTTCCCCTTCAAATATCCCAACAATTCGGATTCAGCCTCTGATTGTCACAGAAACATGTTGCAAGGTAAATTAAAAAAATTGGCTACCTAAGACACACGGGACATAATGTTAGCATGCGGGTTCTTCCATATGGCTATCAACAATCAAAATTTACAAAAAACATTACAAAAAAAAATATTAAAATTACACTCTAGAAATAAAGAACTGTTCTGTCTTTCAGGGATAAAGGCGACAATGACTGTCATCTTCTACTGGAGTAGTGTGATTTAAAAGTGACTCATCTGTTGTCCTACTGGTCTGCCCCCACATGTCTGAAACGTAAAACCGCCATTGTTTCCATGACAATCCTAGAACACATGCTTTGACTGTCTGTAATTTTCTCTGTTGCTTATTGTCGTTTTTTTACAATAGCGGGTAAAAGGACTTGTAATTGCACGTTTGGCCGGCATAACAAAAGCTCAGCATTCATCTCTAAAAACCAACGCAATTAAGCTATTTAATATAAAAAAAAAACAAAAAAGACATTTGTGGCAAAAGGTCCAAACCCTAAGAAAAGTTCCGGGCAATTTCGGTTTCATAACAATAAAACTTTACTATTCAGACTTTCCAAGATTTATTCCAAATGGATGCAAAATGTGCATTTTAGGCCATGCATTTTTACATGTTGCAACACTGGTCCAACATCGCAATAGATTTCAAACTTGCACAGTTGTGACAGTGACATTTAGAAATGGCAATCCCTCTGTGTATCCATTGGTACACGACAGACATAACAAGATAAAATGTTACATGGCAGACAAGGAGGAGACTGGAATGAATGTATTATATTTTATTACAAATGTGGATTTAGTAAATGTGAACTCTAATTAGAAATGATCAAGAAAAACTTGTTCAAATTTGGAAAAATTGAAAAAAACTTTACATTTTCCTTGGGCCTTAGGCCATATATATATATATATATTATTAGATATAGGACTAAGTGTAGGTAGAAACATCTTGTCATTAATTTCCAGGTTCATACATCGCACATTTTAGAATGTATTATTATTTTATTTACATCTTTAATTCTAATTTGTTCATTCTAAACTGGCCTGGACCAAACTGTAGCCATAAGTGGTTAAGTCAAAGCTTCTTATCCGAGCCCGCTACAAAGGACCGCAATCCACGTCTATATATGATACTGGCAGCAACGTCACACAGAGTTCCGGTTTGGTACCCATCCCAAGTAAATCTAATGGAGCTAGCGGCTGAGAACCACTAGCTGAGCAGGGAAATGGAGTCCTGGTGTTTAGACTGGGGGCGGTGCTGTCAGAGCAGATTCTTCCTGAAAGGGGCTGTCTCACTTTGTGACATCAGCATGTGAGAACCTGCTCGTTTTCGTGGGTATGGGAGGGGCTGCTGTTGAGAGCGCAGGTTTTTAGAGGAATACTCAGAAATGCGTAAACAGATCAAAATACTGCTTTGGGGTTATTTTTGTTCTTGTGTAATACACTTAAAAACTCAAAATGTTGGTTTTCACGGTATGGCCCCTTTAAGTATTTGTTTAGCTTTTTAAAATTTTTGTTGTGATCTTTAAAGGACCTATATCACACTTTTCTTAAGTCTTTCAGAGTAAGCTATATATAGATATATAAAATCATATTTTATGATTGGGAGACAAAAGAACAAATTATTTTTGAAATATTAGTTAATTTTGTGAGTTTTTTTCCTACTCGGAAGTAAGACGTGTCGATCTCCCCCTTTTACTGCTCGTGGCTGACGTCACCCTGTAGCTGGCCTGGCCTAGACAAAAACAAACATCATTTGATTGTTGCAAAGATAGATGTGCTTGGCTTAAGTAATTCCAGGGCTGGCGGTTCAATTAGCTGAACGGCGAAGCTAACGTCTGAGCTCCACTGGCTGTGAGGCAAGGCTACCAGCTGATCACCGCTAGATGTCAAGTGAAATTTGCGGATGAATAGCGTTAGCTGTGGGGGGAGGCTAGCACCTGATCACTGCTAGCTGAGCGGTGAAGCTAGCGGCTGAGCACTTCTAGCTAAGTTTTGAAGCCCGCTGCTAATTACCACTAGCTGAGCAGTGACGATAGCGGCTGAACACTGCTAGCTGTGCGGTGAAGTTAGTGACTGAGAACCTCTAATTGAGTGGGGAAGTTACCAGCTGAACAGCGCTAGCGGAGCGATGAATTTAGTGGCTGAACACCGCTAGCTGAGAAGTGAAATTACCAGCTGAGCACCACTAGCTGAGTGGTGAAGTTAGCGGTTGAGCACTGCTAGCTTCACAGTGAAGTTAGCAGCTGATCACTGCTAGCTGAGCGGTGAAAATAGCAGCTTAGCATTACTGGTTGAGCTGTTAAATATGCAGCTGATCACCACTAAGCAAGCGGTAAAGCTAGCAGCTTAACACGGCTAGCGGAGTGGTAAACTTAGCAGCTGAGCACTGCTAGCTGAGCGGTACAGCTAGCAGCTGAACACCGCTAGCTAAGCGGTGAAGTTGGCAGCTGATCACCGCTAGGCGAGCAGTAAAGCTAGCAGCTTAACACGGCTAGCGGCGTGGTAAACTTAGCAGCTGAACACTGCTAGCTGAGCGGTGAGACTAGCGGCTGTGCACTGCTAGCTGACCTATGAAATTGAGCGGTTGTGTTCGCCTCTTCCTGGAAGGGGCTGTTCCCACTTTGTGACATCAGCTCGCTCGTTTTCATGGGTTAGGAGGTCAGTGGTGGTCAGAGCGCAGATTTTTAGAGGAATCCTCAGAAATGCGTAAAAGAATCAAAATACCGTTTTGAGGTTGTTTATAGTGAGGAATGGACATTAAAAGTTGATTTGGGATGGTATTGGACCTTTGAACTGTTATATTTCCTTTTTTATGTTAAAGCACCTCGTGGTCTACATATGTATAATATAAGGTTCTGTACAAATAAAGTAATTGATTTGTTTTTTGATTTCTCAAATGCAAAGTTGTATTTTGCTTTGACCTTTTAGTATGTTTTTTCCCATTTGTTAGCCTGATTGGCACTTCCAGGCCACCATACGAAAGACTTTACAAACACATGGAGCTCCCAGCTCGCAGAGTAACTTTTTCTTTCTTCTTTTCTTTAAAAAATAAAAAAGTCAGGTACCCCTTCGCCTTTTTTTCTTTCCGATGGACCTCGTGATTGCACTCAGTGAAAGCTAGTTAGTGTGCAGGCTTGGGGCTCTTAGTGGGTTGTGATTATCACGTCTCAAGCTGGGTCTGCTGATGGCTCCAGAACCCCCCCCCCCCCCCCCCCCCCCCCCTCTCGATTCAACCCTGTCACCTTGGCCCACCCCCCTCCGGTTAACATACCGCGCCGCCTGCCCCAATCGTCATTCAGGCTGCAGCTCCGCGCTGATTATCCCACACTGAGTCACCGGTGGTGGACCCACCGACCCGCTGGCTGCGGCCTCAGCCTCAGCTAGAGACGGCGGCGGGGGGAGGCTCCACCTGCTTAAGGTTTTCGCGCTCGTGTTGAGCGGTTCAAAGCAAGGCTGTGCTGCCGAGACTCTGCAGCTGATTAAAGTACACTTTGCCCTGCGTGTTGGGGAAAGTTGTTTGGTTTGGCTTTTAGACACGGCCCGACTCGGCGGAGGGAGACACTTAAATAAAGATGCAGCATCGCCAATCAGGGGAAAGTCAATGGAGGCGACGCTTGGAGCATAAGAAAACTTTCAACATTCTTTCGATGCAAGAACAAGATAAAAGAATTACCGCTGCTAAATTGCTTTACATAAGTGTGTGCTTCCCTTTTGGAGACGGAAAGCTTTTAGGGTTCTTTGAAATCGCCGGAGAAGAAGAAGAAAAAAAAATCAAGACGCATTTCTCGGGTCATCGCATCTCAGCGGACGCAAACCGTGGCCGCCCTGTGCCTGCGATCAATTACATCACGGTAATTGGTGTCACCGGGGGTGTGGACTAAACGCGAGCCACACAATGAAAGTATAATTGAACTGACAAGTCGTTTCATCGGACGTCTGACTTCAGTACGAGAGTCTTCCTGATTGTGCCGCCTGGCTCTCTTCACCTTCCATTTACCTTCAATTTGCTTTTATTCAATAACCTGCCTGTCCTTTAAGGTCTCTCTGTTCTCCCCTCCGGTAGATTGAAAGGAGAAATCCCAGAGATCCTTCCTTTGAGTTGTTACACAGCTGACACGAACCTTAGAAAGTTATTGATCCTTCTCGTTGTCTGGGGAGTTTTAGGCTAGTGGGCTAATTCTGTCAAGCTGGTGTACTTGGTTGGGGGGTTCAAATCCCAGGATTGGTTGTCATCGTGCCTCTGGGCAGGACATCAAACCCCGTAAAGCGCCCGACCGCAGAGAAACCTGTAGGTAACACCAAAAAAGCAACAAGGATTGAACATGACCAAGCTGCTAGCATCAATAAGGAAACGCAAGTGAACTTAGCATGACTTTTAGATTTAAAAAACCCAAAAAAAACGCCTTAGAAATAAAGCCAAGACCAACTGAAAAAAGTGCTATAGAATTGCATTCACACCAATGCGATTCGCAAATCTGGAGTGTCCAAGACACCATGAATCACATTTTAATTTAATGTCTTTACAATGGTTTTGTTTGGTTTCATGTGTGAATTAGTTTATTTATTTTTTTATTTAGTTTATTTTCTAGTGGAAAAACTGTCAGTGACGCTTCTAAAAGGTGTCGGTTCCTTAACCTCTGCAACAAAAAAATATCTTGTGGCGTTCCCCAGGGATCTGTACTTGGGCCCTATTCTATTCATCATATATATGTATGAGTCCTCTTGAAAGACTTATCATTCAGTTAATCCACACTTCATATAATTTCTATGCTGATGTTATCCAGCTTTACTTTTTCAAAACATGGCTGTGTAATAATCATTTACGGAAAACATTGAATTTTGCCCCAGAAAATAACATTCCTTCCATCGGACAACAACTTGAGTGTATCAGCAAATCAGAGACTCAGCTTCAGGCACATGATGTGTTCAGCGACGTGGCTATGTGTGGATTCCATATCCAACATGTGGGATCTTTCCGAGCGTTCTTTTCCTGAACTTTATGATTTTTTTTCCGTCCTTTTCAATAAAGGGGCCATAACATGGAAATTCAACTTTTTGAGCTTTTAAGTGTTTTATACTGTTCATTCCTCACTCTAAAGAACCCCAAAAGCAGTATTTTGATCCTTTCACGCATTAATACTCTAAAAAAACTGCACTCTCAACAGCAGCCCCTCCCATACCCACGAAAATGAGTGGGGTCTCACTTGCTTACATCACAAGTTGAGGAACGCCCCCTCCAGGAAGAGTTTGCCCCGCCCCCCAGGCTAACAAAAAACATTTTTTTCTGCTAAGCTAGCGGTGATCAGCTGGTATTGCGAGCCCCACACCCCCGGCTCGTGCAATGTCCTGCAGAGAATGGACGTCTGTGTTGTAATCCAGTTTAGCGTTCAAACTTTATGAAGAAACTTCTGGTGAGGAATCTGCTCAACATGCTGGGATGGATCCTGAACATATCCGAGAATGGTGCAACGATATTGGGAAGGAGATATTGGGAAGACGGTAGGAGTAAGGGAATAAACTATTTCCCTGATGGAGAAATGGAGCAACTATTTCCTGGTGGAAAAAGACCAGCAAATAATTAGAACTGGTTTGAACATGGATTATTGAGCAAAGTCAAAGAAGTACGTATGAAAAAGTTTTATGATAATGAAGCTTCAAAGATCAGTGCTAGTCAGGGATAATCAGAATAATGTTCTCACTATTTCAGTAAATCCTGAAATGTTTATTCGATGTGGTCTGCTTTTTTTGACTGAATTTCATAGCAAAACGAACCACTATTCTGTCTGTGCCAAATTTAGGGGATAAACACCCGGGCTACACTGTTAGTACATTAATAAAAAAAAATTTTTTTTTTTTTTTTTATTTGTGGGCGACACTCTGATGAGGATGGCACTATGTTGTCATCATGAAATGGGCGGCACCCTCAAGGAGCAAAAGGCGGAGCCTCATATATCGAGTCGTTTTACATCTGGGTATGAAAAGAGTTCACAAATTCATAAATTGTTTGTCTTTTAGAGTTCCAAAAGTATTATATGATCATATATATGTATATAGTTTACTCTGAAAGACTTAAAGAGGCCCTACCATGATTTTCTTCAGCCTTGCAGCACAGACTCTTCCTGGAGAGAGCTATTGGCATCGATCTTGAGTCAGCACGTTTCCAACCGCTCATTTTCGTGGGTATGGTAGGGGCTTCTGCAGACTGTGCAGGTTTTTAGAGGATTACTCTTTTTGAGGTTCTTTATAGTGAGTAATGGACAGTAAAATGCATTTAAAACCTCAAAAAGTAGAATTTTCATGGTAGGGCCCCTTTAAGAAACTCATGGTATGGCCACTTCGAGGCACCAATAAAAAAGATAATCTAATTTTTCAAAACGTTTTAATATAAATTATTCCATAACTGCTGATTTCTGTTGACTGTGTAATCATTTTACTGTTGTAAAATGTTACATATCAGTGGAATTATATAACTAACAGTATTCTGAGAAATGTCAACACTTGTGTTAAAGGGTTAAATGAGTTAACGCCTATAATCATTATAAAATACATCTTTTATCTTGAAGGGCCTTTTAAAACTTTTACTGCTTCCTTAAATTGGCCCTTTAAAAAGTATTGAGGTTCGTTATTGCACTCAAACAGACGGGGGTTGGATTTGTGTTTTGATCCAGATCCAGACCTCAATAACAGAACATGGAGTCTAAAAAAGTCTAAAGTTCTGCTTCTACAGTACTTCCATCATTGGAACACGTCCTACTTTGTGTCGTAAAACTTGTAAAGACCTCCGCTAGAACGGACTCAAAATGCTTTGAGGCCGTATGGTAGTTAAGGCTGGTTAAGAGTCATTCCTATACATTTTCAAAAGCACATGCAATAAAAAAAAAACTACAAAGAAAAAGGCTTCATCTGGATCGCAGAGCCACTCTCTGCTCTCCTCCCACGAGTGTAAAAACTTGAATTTAATTAGGAAAAGAAATCTATAACCCTTGGCTGATGAAATACAGCTTTCAAACATCAGTCCTAACAAGTGTGGCTTCAAAGAAAGAGCGAAAAGAGGAAATAACAATATACGATAAGAGGAGTTAATTTCAGAGCCGCACAGTGTGTACTTATTAGACGAAGCTTGACACAAGTTTAGGCGTGACCAGTAGGTGTTACAGCCCATTGCTTTCTCCCTGTGACCGCCGATCCTGGCCCGACCGAAGCATAAGCTTCAATAAGTGCCAATACGGGCGTCTGGGGAGCTTAAAGTCGTTCAGTATTTGTCAGCAAGACCTAGGATATAGAGCGAGCTGCTTGGCTGCTTCAGGAAAGGGCCGTTACCCACAGGAGCCACATATGAATGCAAGGAAAAGACGTATGAATGCTCACCGATACAGAGGAGTCAAAAGGATGCTTACGCATCAAAAAAAGGCTTTTGCTTTTATTCCACCTGTGTGGGGGATTTCCCCTCCACTGGCTCGTGTGACGATGCCCTTCATTTTACACGGACGTTTTGATTTTTGCTGAAAGGGTTACACACTATTTCATTCTCCGTCCAGTTGTTGTTGCTTCCAGCGCCGACGCCGGAGGCTAATTTCCTTTAAAAACCTGTGGAAGCGGCAATTTTTTTTTTTTTCCTCGGGTCCGAGGGGTATGTATTTAAATTAGACATGGTCTTTAATTATTTTGTCGCTGAGTAATTTCTTTGCTGGGGGCAATGCTGCTTTTTCTTTTTTGCTTTGGTTGCGTTTCCATAAGTCCCCAGCATTTCTTTGACACTTCCCGTGTCCTGAGATCACAGTTAATAGATATATTAGTTTAAAAGTGAAACGTCAGCTGGAGAGTTCTCATGTGTGAAGTATAATGGAGTCACCTTTCCCATCAAACACCTACACACAAAAACCAAACAATAAATCTAATATTAATGTGCCAAAAAAACTGAAACTGTAGGAAAAATGGAAAGACACAACAGTCACAGGTAGAAGTTTTAGGACTAATTGAAAATATTTGCAGATACAGATGTTGCATTGACAGCAGAGGTGAGACCAGGTCATTGTTTCGCAAGTCTCAAGTAAGTCTTATGTCTTTGTCCTCAAGTCCAAGTAAACTCCCGAGTCAAAAGCAGTCAAGTCCCAAGTCGAGTACCAAGTCAGGACAAACAAGTCCCAATTCAAGACCAACAAGTCCCAAGTCGAGTCCCAAGTCGAGTCTCGAGTCAAGACCAACAATTCCCAAGTCAAGACCAACAAGTTTCTATTCAAGTCCCAAGAAAAGACCAACAAGTCCTAAGTCGAGTCATAAGTCAAGTCCCAAGTCAAGACCAACAAGTCCCAAATCGAGTCATAAGTCAAACTAACAAGTCTTAAGTTGAGTCCCAAGTAAAGATCAACAAGTCCAAAGTGGAGTCCCAAGTCAAGACAAGGAAGTCCAAAGTCAAAACCAACAAGTCCCAAGTTGAGTCCTGAGTCAAGACAAGCAAGTCCCAGGTTAAGACCAACAAGTCTCAATTCATGTCCCAAGTCAAGACCAACAATTCCCAAGTCAAGACCAACAAGTCTCAATCCAAGTCCCAAGAAAAGACCAACAAGTCCCAAGTCGAGTCATAAGTCAAGTCCCAAGTCAAGACCAACAAATCCCAAATCGAGTCATAAGTCAAGACTAACAAGTCTTAAGTCGAGTCCCAAGTAAAGACCAACAAGTCCAAAGTGGAATCCCAAGTCAAGACAAGGAAGTCCAAAGTCAAAACCAACAAGTCCCAAGTTGAGTCCTGAGTCAAGACAAGCAAGTCCCAAGTCAAGACCGTCAATTCCCAAGTCAAGACCAACAAGTATCAATTCAAGTCCCAAGACAAGACCAATAAGTCCCAAATCCAGTCATAAGTCAAGACTAACAAGTCTTAAGTCGAGTCCCAAGTAAAGACCAACAAGGCTCAAGTCAAGTCACAAGCTCGTGGTGACAACCTCTTGACTTCTATACCAAAACGTCATGACATCATTAAACATGACCTCACGCTTTTGAGGAGGAGGACAGGGTGAGTGTTTTTCTACAATTTGATTGGTTGGACTGTTGGATAAATCTAACATGGCCCTAATTTGATTGGATGTTTGACCAACACCACATTTGGATATAAACAGAGACAGGGAGACGGTGGCGGGGGTTTCTCAATGTACTTTTCAATACTTGGATTTGGAGGAAAATAGCAAGTCTTTCCAGGTCAAAGGGCTAAAGTCTGAGTCTAGTCACAAGATATTTACATTAAAGTCTGTGTAAAGTCACAAGTCAGAGAATTGAAAGTCCAAGTAGAATCTAAAGTCGTCAAATTCATGACTCGAGTCTGACTCAAGTCCAAGTCATGTATGTTGTGTTTGAAAGGGGAGATAAGATATATTTTCAAAATATTTAATACATATAATAATATATATTACATAATATAAATTGAACATCTCAAAGTTTTCTGTGGCCTGACTTTGTTCAAAAGATGCATACTGTCATATACAATTTACCTAGTAAAACATTACAATTAATCGTGATTAATCACAATACAAAAGTGTGATTGATCTGATTAATTTTTTCAATTGATTGACAGCATTAATTAAAAATAGATGTCTTCTAAAAGTGCAATTATTTGCGGGTTATATGTGGTTGGCAAATAATGTAAAAAAAATAAATAAATCAATAATTAATCATGATTAGTTTCACAGTAATCGATTCCTAGTCCTAAATTAAAAAAAAACATTATCTGCCAGCCATTCCTGAAAACTAAAAGAATACAAAGAAACAATATTTCTCTTCTTATGATACCTTAATGTAAGTAATGCAAACTGTATATTAGAGGTCCCAGATCTTATAACCGGGTCAAGCCTCTTGAGGAACGATGTTTTGGTTGATGCTTGTGAGACTCTGTTGTGACTTAAGTCCAAGAACTTTATCTGAGAAGAGCAGAGAAAACTCTTTTTGTTAAAGTTTCCATGCACATCGTAGAATCTCCTTTGATCGTTTCCCGCTGATTTGAGATACAGTATGTCCAACTTTAAAAAAAAAAAAAAAAAAAAACCTGACAAGCTAAACTTTTCTCAAAAGTAAAGCTTTCAAGAGTTCGTACAGAGTAAAACAAGTTTTCAGTGTTTGATGGATTTCTAATGATATAAAAAACCTTTCAAACAACTTCAAAGCGCTCGCTTTTAAACATAAAAACATCCCATTTCAAGCGATTTATGTAAAGTAGAGTCAGATTTAATGTTTTTGTACAAAGCTGAGCTTTCACTTACTAATTTTTTTATTTAAAAAAAAAAAAAGTAGCAAACAGTTTTTCAACCAAACTGACAGACTTGAAGAGTTTTTGGAAAATCAAGGATCTTTGATTTAGCTGCAAAAAAATCCCATCTATTACCGTTATCGCCTTAAATTCATTTTCATGGACTTGTTTTCGACTCAGTTTTAGATATTAAAAATGTGGGAAAGTGTCATCTATTCAATTATAACTATATCGATTCTCGAGTGTAGTTCATTACAAAAGTAATGGATTACATTGATATATAACATTTTGCTAGTACTTTTGTTTTTTCAACAGTCTGCCCCTTTAATCTATTATAAAACAAGTCATTTTTTGTCCACCCTCTGAATTCAGGAGCTGGATTTTAACACAAACCGCTTCTGGTCGCTCACTACACAAGTCTGGCTGCAGAGCAGAAGGAAATCATCCAAATAATAGATTCCCTGCGGCAAAAAAAAAAAAAGAGATTTTAGAATTTTTGTAGAGGCTGCAGTTTTCCCACATGGTCAATTTTCAATGATCCTTTCATAATCTACTTTGAACAAAGATTCTAAAAAGTAAAAGGGGTGTGAAAATAAAGTAAAGTCAGCACGGAGTTGAAACATTCAACAAATCGCTTTCACCTTTGACCTCGGCTCACGTCTCCGAGTGAAGAGGGGATAATACTAGTGATAGTTGATGTTAAAATATGAACATTATCACTTCTATGGATGCATTTTACTACAAGACTTGAGAAGATGATCAATCTATTATTTTTTAATGCGTGACTCCTGGTGAAAATGTGTCTGTAGGAGAGCAGAAAGAAGGAAAAATGTGGGTTGTAATTTAAGTCATAAGGTTTGCTATACTTTAGAATAGACTCCAACTCCATTTCATTGTCTATTGTGCAATTTTATGAATACATGATAGAACAAATCTTCATGTTCATCTCAAATGAAGCATTCATGGAAGCAAAAGACGTAAAGTTCAGCCAGTGGAATCATAAAGATACATTCTAGCATTGCCACAAAGATTTCCAGTGGACACGATAAATAAATAATAATTAGAATTAGCGCTGCCACAAACGATTATTTTAATAGTTGACTAATCCACGATTATTTTTTTCAGATTAGTCGACTAATCGGGTCACGCGCAAACTGGATGTAAAGCACACATCTTAACCATCATTAGCTTTAAACTAACTAAAAACTAGCATTACCTGCCATAGTGTGAATTCTGTGAGCTAAAATTGGGAAGATGCTAATGCTAACAGCTGAAGATGCTGAAATTGATAAGCTCATGGCTAAATGATGGTGGAAGCTAGTAGCTGAAAACACTGAGGCTGATAGCCTGCTAAAAATATTAGTTAAATGCCTATAAAACGGGAAAAAAGCCTAAGTTAGCCAAAACAGCTAGCGTGCATTTGAAACATTAGCTAAACTACAAAATAGCCTAAAACAAAGATGAAATTAGCCAAAACGGTTTCATGCAGCTGAAATGTTAACTAAACTCCAAAATAGTCTAAAAAACAAAGCAAAAAAAATCCTAAATTAGCCAAAATAGCTAGCATGTAGCTGAAATATTAGCCAAACACCAAAACAGCCTAAACCCTTAATAAATGCCAAAATAGTCCAAAAAACTAGTATAATACCATTATAACTTTCAACTTTACTACACTCCGAGTCCATATAATATACGGGAACAGCTAATCGACTATTAAAGGGTAACCAAACCCAAATTCACTTTTTTTGGCTGTTGACATCTATAAATGGGGCTTTAAAAGTGCTGTTGTTTCATAGCCAAATTTTTGACAAATTGAAATGAAACTCTTAAATTCTTCAAAATATAGTCAAAAACCATTGGTGTGATCCCCCTACAGGTTAAAATGAGGTATTACAGTTGAATTTTGTGATTGGTCAAACCATGTCAGTTTCAGAAGTCTGACGTCATGATCTACAGCTCTGGTAATGATAAGAGTCCTGCTCCCAAGCCCCACCCATCTGAATGGATTTTCACACTTCAGATGTGGGTGGAGTCAGCCTCCAACTTCCTGGTTTGGTGACCCTTTAAATTAGTCATCAGGATACTAAGTAAAGCTGCCACGATTAGTCGACTAAAGTCCACACTGGTTTGAAAAATACAATGACTACAACACAAAAAGAAACTGGGTTTTTATTTTTTATATACATTTTGTGTTGAATTATGTGAATTCTGGCGGAAGTGGGCGGAGCCACCAGTAAGGAAATAACAAATTTTAGGGCAGAGGGGTAAGGAAAAAAAAGGCTAGTGAAGGCTACAAGGGACCCCAGAAAGAAATTAAAAAGTATAACCGACCCTCCAAGGCTGGTAAGGGAGGAAACCGCAACCATATCCACTTCGGTGAGATCGTACCAATTTTCTTTTTTTGGATTCGTGTTTCCTGGTGGATCTATATTTTTTGACATTGAGGTTGGAAAAGAGTCTAAAAAACCTGAAGAGACTGAAAAGAAAAATATGACTTTTTTTCATTTTGTTTTGGGGAATTCATATGTTTGACTAGTTTGTAATGATTAAAAAGGCAAATTAGTTAAACCCTGATGTATTTCATGCAGCTCATTAAAACTTCCTACAAATATAGTTTTTTCTTTCATTGAAGCTCAAAGCAACTTCAATTAAAGACATTTTGACATGTTGTGGCATTTTTCTAATGATGTAGGACATAAATTAAGATAATTAAGCTCAAATGAGTATTTCTTTATTTAAATTGTTGTGAATCAGGAGGAAAAATGCAGTATGAAAAAGAGCGTATGTGGTAGTGACATCAAAAAATACGACGTGCAGACCACAAGTTTCCATCTCCGCATCCACATATAAACAACTAGATCCATGTACGTCTTCATTTTCCTGGTCTGAGCTGGCATCTGGCTTAAAAACTCTACGTCTGGATGGCTTCCATTTTAGTCGCCATATTTGTTGCACTAATATTGTCCGGTTGGGAGTAAGCTAGCCGATGTAAACAGAGAGTTCTCAGCAGCTGGTAGGAAGTTTAACTGCACCAACAGCCCCGCCCATAACTCAGAGGAGAATTTCTAATAAACTTTTGGCAAAAAAAAAATTTGGCTAATAATGGCTTACCATTTTAGTTAAGTTAATTGTATGTATGTATACTTATGATTATTCAAAATATATGTTATATTTTTCGTCATCTGTGACAGCTTTGGTGTTAAAGGGTTAAATTAGGGTATTCAAAAAGATGTGGCAACATACTTTTACTTTTAAAATAGAGTTTTAAACTCATCGAGGGTTACGTTAGCGCTATAGTTTACCGTTTGTTGGCTGATAACCTTACAAAAAGAAGTTATTTTATATTTAAAGAAACATTATAAAGAAGTGGCACACTTCAATTATAAGATTAATTTAAATAATTGGCAAAAGAGAGATGAAGCGTTTGTATGCTTTTCCCCACTGATTCCATCCTTCCTGCTTACTGACAGACACAAATAAATTCAATGCAAAGAGTGCCAACAACAAACAGGCAAAGTCCTTAAGATAAGTTTTAAAAAGACCAGAAGAAAGTCAGGAAAAGTGGGGATAAAAGCTCGGCTGAGTCTCAGTGGGCCCCCACAGGAGAATATAAGGAGGGCGAAGAGCCTTTCTGATCACGTTTAATTCCTGTTTTTATTGGCAGTGCCGCTGAAGGAAGCCTTTGTTACACACAGACGGGGAATGGTAGCGTGGGGAGAGGAGGGCTGTGCACACAACAGACAGAGACGCTTAATGAGAAATACTACAAGGCCAGCTTAGCTGCAGCTCCTTTTAGTGCCACCTCCGACTTCTTTACTTCTCGCCAATAAATTCAAATAAAGATTCACAGAAAGGTTTAGTGATCAAAGTCACTGTCTGTAAATGTGATATATATATTTACCAGTGATCATTGTTTGATTGAAGCGGATCAAATCTTAATTGTTGATTTTATTACATTTTCCACAAATATAGCCACTGGTGTTAGCTTGGTTACGTTGGCTATGTTTACGCCAAGATCGGAAATTGCCTTTAAATATATTCATGGACTATATTTTCATCTTTTATAGTCATTTTCAAAAAAGAGTTTGCCGAATATTTTAGCAACATGCTAATGTTTTTGGCTAGTTTTTTATCTACTGAGGGTATGAGGCTTGTTTAGAGTTTAGCTTTTATTTTAGCAAATTACTAAAGTTTTAGACTAATTTTCTTTACGGAGGATTTTTTGACTATTTTGGAGTTTAGCTAGTATTTAGGCATTGTTTAGTTTTTGGCTTATTTTTGCTAATTTAGCTGAGGATTTTTTAATGCTAATTTGGAGTTTACCAAATATTTTAGCAACATGCTAACGTTTTTGGCTAGTTTTTTTATCTACTGAGGGTATGAGGCTTGTTTAGAGTTTAGCTTTTATTTTAGCAAATTACCAAAGTTTTAGACTCATTTTCGTAACGAAGGATTTTTTGACTATTTTGGAGTTTAGCTAGTATTTAGGCAATGTGCTAGATTTAGGCTTATTTGGCATTTACTGAGGATTTTTTAATGCTAATTTGGAGTTTACCAAATATTTTAGCAACATGCTACCTTTTTGGCTAATTTGTTATCTACTGGAGTGATGAGGCTTGTTTAGAGTTGAGCTTCAATTTGGCTTGTTTGGAGTTTATCTTCCATTTTAGCAACATGCTAAAGTTTTAGACTAATTTTGTTTACTGAGGATTTTTTTTTTTTTTTTTTTACTATTTTGGAGTATAGCTAGTACTTAAGCAATGTGTTAGCTTTTTTGTCTAATTTGGCATCTACTGAGGTTTTTTATACTAATTTGGAGTTTACCAAATATTTTAGCAACATGCTACCGTTTTTGGCTAATTTGTTATAAACTGGGGGTATGAGACTTGTTTAGAGTTTAGCTTCAATTTTAGCAACATGCTAAAGTTTTAGAATAATTTTGATTACTGAGGATTTTTTTTTTTTTTTTTTTTTACTATTTTACAGTTTAGCTAGTATTTGAGCTTTTTTTGGCTAATTTGGCATCCACTGAGGAATTTTTTATGTTAATTTGGAGTTTACCTAATATTTTAGCAACATGCTAACATTTATGACTAATTTTTTATCTACTCAGGTTTTTTAGGCTAATTTAGAGTTTAGCTTCAAATTTAGCAACAGGCTAACATTATGGACTAACTTAGTCAACTGAGGGATTTTAGGCTATTTTGGAGTTTAGCTAGTATTTAAGCAACAATAGCAACGAGCTAACTTTTTAAGTTCAGCTCATATTTAATCATCATATTAAATATTGTTGCAAAATTGGCATGTAATAGGGATCTTTTAGCAATTTTACTGAGTTGACTGGTCTTAGCTATTTTGCATGGGTGGCCTCACACTCACTCTCCAGTTTTCATATACAGTCAATGCAATGACAAAGTGCTACGTGTTTAAATCTAACCAAAGCATATTTCATTGCAAGGAATAGTTCTTTTAATCCATTTAATCTTTCATGGTGATTCACTTTCTTTTGTTATATTAGCCTAAACTCCACTAAATACAGCAAAAAGATGATGGCATTTTCTTACCAGAGTCCTTGAATTAGCAGACATCTTCTAGATTTCACAGCTTGGGCTCTCAACAAAGAAGAAAGTTGCCTCAAAACTTAAGTTAAACCTTGAGAGACCTTCTTCTTTTCACACACTCTCTGTTTTTTTTTTGCCCTCTTCACAAGTTTGGTCACGACTCACGTGTCCCACCCTCCCTTTCATCCTGCCTTGGGCTCACATTGTGTATTCATTACCATTAAATACTCCCCAGCTTGTCTTGCCATTAGGCTGCATTACTCCTCTCTGCGCTTTACTGACATTGGTCACACTCTGGTTGGTAATCTGGTCTGAGCGAATGCAGGACTACATTGTGCGAATTCTCCGAATCAGATCCAAACAAACCCACACAAACGCACACTCGATCAGATTACAATTGTGTGTCTGCTTCTCACCGGAATGCATTCAGAACTGGTGGCTGCAACTTGTGATGACTTCTCCACGGTGGATGAGACTGATCAGAGCTGAGGGATTTGGGAGGGCATGGGCCATCACAGCCACGACTACATAATCACTGTGTTGCACGTATAATGAAGAGAGATAAGTGCAAACAGCTCTAGCAGGTCATCATGTGTGACGGCAAATCTCTGTAGATTTGCTCAAACATGGCCTAATGAATTATGGATGTCCCCAACATTTTGGTTTTTGTGGCATTTGCATGCTCTACAAATGGAATTCAGACTTTGTAGAATTGTTGCTTCAATAAACACAAAATAAAGGAAAAAAAGAAGACTATTCGTGTCTGACAAAATGATCTTCAATGACAAATAAAGACAATACGTTTTTGCTCAAAGGGCAATTTACTTTCCTATACACGCGTGGACCACCCTGCAAAAAAATGTTTAGAGTATATATGTGAGGGATCAAGTGGTATCTGAGGATAGACAGACGGACGGATGGACAAAAACCATGACTAATTTCCTGATTGAGTCTCTCTTAAAAACCTCTCAAACTAACAATCTATAACAATCGTGCACCACAATGTCTTTATTACTCGACCAAATCCTGGTCTGAGCTCTATGTGACAAATTCATGTGAGAAACACTTTCTTTTCAAAATGGCAACTTTTTTGTTGGTTTATCTCCATAGCAACCATTTTATGTTTTGGTCGCCTTGAGATACCGAACAGGTCTATGCAAGTGTCAAAAAAATTGGCAAAAGTAAACTTTTGGATTTCCTTAGCAACTGAAGTGATTTGGTAATTATGCCACATTCCTCACATATTCTATGTTATATCATTTGTTTCAGCTTTAGCCTGGGATTAATATATTACTTTTCCATAATTTTACGTTGAAAAATTTGCAAAAAACAAGAGAATGACATTTTTGCAAGCATATAATTGCAACATAGTAGCTGGTAAAAAAATGTTTTTCTTTAGTTTTTTCAAAATTCAAAATGGCTGCCCCTTTCAAAGGTTAAAGGTCAATAAAATTTTTGTGGTGGTTTTAGACTTAAGCTGGCGGCACTTTTGTCAAATTTTGCTAAAATTGCACTGACAAAACTATCATTCCTCCCGTGACGTGGAAAAACGTGAAAATCACCAAATTTCACAATTTGACACAAAATGTCCGCTAAGCCAAAGGCCATGTTGCCACCATCCCATAATAATTTCAAAAGCTCCCTATCCCTAAGATGCATGTTTTTATTCCAATTCTGGATTTTGAATTTTTTTTATTTTTGGTTCCATAAGTGTTGCTATTACAATTATAATATATATATATATATATTATATATATATTATATATATATATATATATATATATAATATATATATATATATCAAGAAGTGTGTAACCAAGGCTTTACTGTTGCTGTTTCTTTAGCCGTGTTTCCGCTGAGCAGTCCGGTACAATAAAGAGTAGTATGGTCTGGTCTAGTTGATTTTGGCAAAAATTTAAGCTTCGCTCCCACTGAGTAGTTTGTTTTCACAGCGCATTCATGGTGTAGACTGCTAGCTTGCTGCTAGCCACCTTGTATCACACTGTTGCCAAAGGATGGTGAAAAACGTTTGTAGTTCCACCACAGACCAGACCTTGCTGCTGTTTACAGGCATTTTAGATATAGACTCACCAAAAGAGCACAGAGGAAACTGCCAAAGCGCGAATGCTAACAAACGTTGGAAATGTTAGCTTTAACGAGACACTTTCTGATGTCGTCGTCACTTTCTGACAATCAACGGATTGCTAAAGCGGCTCCGCCCCAACTGTTCCACTTTTTAATGGACTTATAACCGATGGGGGGCCCCCCAAGAGGGACTGTTCGGTATGTTTTAATGGGTCGTACGCTCAAAATGCTGGAGCGTACCATACCGGACCTTTCCAGTGGAAACGAGGATTTAAATACTGACTAATCCTTCGAAATGGTCACCTTTGAACTATAAAAAAAGTTAAAAATTTTAGCATTTGCAACCATTTTTATTGATTTGGATTTAAACTAAAAGCAAAGTAGAAATGTTTCGACTTCTGTTGTCCAACTATGAGCTCAAACAAAATATCTTTTGAACTTCTACCCTTCAAGTTCTGATGTTAGACATATTTTATTACGTTTCCAGCTTTTGTTTAAAGGTTGTCGGTTTGTGCTAACACTATTTTAGGTAATCGACGTTAGTCAAGCATTTGTTTGCATGTCAAAGATCTCTCTCCCTGTCTGCAAATGCATCCATCAAACTAATCCCTCCACAGTTCACTCAGAAACTTTCCCTGTGAACTTATTAATCGCCCGATAACAGCATTATCTCCATCATCATCCCATTACAGTGTGTGTGACTAGTTGTTACGCAACTATTCATTATGAGGGCTATGAGCTGACATTTCCCCTACAGAATGGATCATTTATTTGGAGCACCTTGATGGCAGCGGCAGCCGTTAAAGCCGGCGAGCCAATTCGCAGACACAGAGCAAGTTATTGTGACAGCCAGCCGCCTAATTGTTCATTTGAGGTAATCACCCGACAAGTTAGAGCAATTTCGAGCACAATGCCAGCGACTAATGGAGGCGGACGTGCTCGTTTGATGAGATCAGAATCACAGGGCCGCCCGTCTGCTGACTGCCAAGGACCCTCGGGAGGACATTTTACTTGATATTTGGGGTATTATCTTAACCTCTACGGCACGGAGCTCAGAGTTTTATGGGGTCGGAGGGGATTTGGCAAGAAAAGGTTCTTTTTTTTATTAAAGCCAAGGAAGCAAGAAGTGCAAGAGATGCAGGACAAAATTTTAAGCAAGAGAGTTATCCAAGAGTGGATGTCCCGGCAAGTCTGGGTAAAGGTCAACGTCTGAGAAATGGTCTTTTCTGGTCAAAATCTATATGTTGGTTTTGCAGAGATTTCATGAAAAACCTGACGATATCAGAGACTGAGCTACTGGGGGTTGGTTTTATTCATTTATTATTTATTTTATTACTGCTGGAATTTCGTTACCTTGTTTGCGATCACATGTACTGCAGTGAAATGATGCTAAGTGGCACAGGGTGTCTTATTTTGAAAGAAAGGTGCACCATGTTTAACCTTCATTTTTTTCTTTAGGTTTCATTTTTGCCAAAAAAAAAAAAAAAAATACATCAGTTTATTTATATTCATCATCCCAGCCAGCAAGGCCAGGTGGGCCCCATATGGTTTTAAAGTGGGCAGAAAGTGTGGGCCCCCATTGGGTTAGTCCACAATTTCTGTGGTGGCCCCACCTGCGTTTGCCCACTTTGGCTTAACTGGACAGCGTAGCATGTTATCTTGTTACAGAGGAGCTCGCTAGCTCGCTACAAGGGAGCTTGCTAGCTTAATACAGCAGAGCTCACTAGCATGCTACAGTGGAGCTCGCTAGCTTGGTACATTGGAACTTGCTGGCTCGAAACAGTGTAGCTTGCTAGTTCACTACAGAGAAACTTGTTAGCTCGCTAGAGATGAGCTAGCTAGCATGCTACAGCGGAGATCGCTAGCTTGCTACAAGGGAAATTACTACAGGGGAACTCGCTAGCTCGATACAGCAAGAGCTCACTAGCATTCTAGAGTGGAGTTTGCTACATCAGAGCTCGCTAACTCATTACAGGGAAGCTCGCTAGCTTGGTATAGTGGAGCTTGCTAGCTCGATTCAATGGCGCTCACAACGGTTGAGCTTGCTAGCATGCTACGATGTGCACCAGGGGCTGGCTAGCATGGGCAAACACAGAAACTGCGGAAAAAAAAAACAATTGGGGCCCAAATTTTTTCCCAACTTTAGAACCATATGGGGCCAATTTGGTACTGCTAGCTGAGGTATTAGCAACAATAAAATAATAAATACATCCTCCGTTCTGGTGTCTGGGATCCTTACGGGTTCCTAGCATCTTGGTCTGCTATGTTTAGCTTCACTAACATGACAGGATGTATACATCAAGTTTTCTTTTGTTTTTCAATCAATCAAATTATTTTTTAGATAGCACCTTTAAAAGCAAGAACAACCAAAGTTCGGACAGAAAATAAAATATTAATACGATTATAAAATTTTGTTGGGCCAAAATTAGTATTTTATTTTGAGTGTTTGCCAAAATTGTGTCTCAATCTGATACTTTCTAACACAGTTTAAAAATTACTTTTTCAATTTTTTCTGTCGTTGACTTTGTAGACGGTCCCTTGGTCGGCAGCACAGAGAGACCCTTTTTCATCAAAGAAACAAAAACTTTGATATTTTTTCTGTTGAAATGCCTTTGACACTCATTGTATGTGTTAAGACAAAACACTTATTGTCACTTCAGAATGTTTATCAAAAATGTATTGAGCCCAGAAGTTCTCGTCTTTCAATACCTGTTTCTGTGTGCTTCTTGCGCAAACTAGCGCTGTAATCTGCTGCCCTTTACAGGAATAAAAATTTGTGATATGTTTGATTTGTAGACTCCTAGCAGAGTATTTATCTGTAAAAATAAGCTGGATATATACAGTGGTGTAAAAAACTATTTGCCCCTTCCTGACTCTTTATTATTTTGCATGTTTGTCACACTGAAATATTTCATGATCTTAATTAAAAACATCTCGGTGACTGCCAAGACCCTTGGAAAATATCTTGTGGACTGACGAGACAAAAGTTGAACTTTTTGGAAGGTGCGTGTCCCGTTACATCTGGCGTAAAAGTAACAGCATTTCATAAAAAGAACATCATACCAACAGGAAAATATGGTGGTGGTAGTGTGATGGTCTGGGGTTGTTTGACTGCTTCAGGACCTGGAAGGCTTGCTGTGATAGATGGAAGCATGAATTCTACTGTCTACCAAAAAATCCTGAAGGAGAATGACCCAAAACACACCAGCAAATCCACCTCTGAATGGCTGAAGAAAAACAAAATGAAGGCTTTGGAGTGGCCTAGTCTAAGTCCTGACCTGAATCCCATTGAGATGCTGTGGCATGACCTTAAGAAGGCGGTTCATGCTAGAAAACCCTCAAATAAAGCTGAATGGCAACAATTCTGCAAAGATGAGTGGGCCAAAATTCTGGAAAAGACTTGTTGCAAGTTATCGCAAACGTTTGATTGCAGTTATTGCAGCTAAGGGTTGCCCAACCAGTTATTAGGTGCAATTACTTTTTCACACAGGGCTATGTGAGTTTGGATTTATTTTCTCCCTAAATAATAAAAACATTCATTTAAAAACTACATTTTGTGTTTACCTGTGTTATCTTTGACTAATATTACAATGTTTTGATGATCAGAAAAATTTTGTGTGACAAACATGCAAAAGAATAAAAAGTCAGGAAGGGGGTAAATAGTTTTTCTCACCACTGTATAGCGATGGTCATTGTAAGAATAGAATAAATATCTGAACACCCGACTCCAATCAAGTCTGGAACTACATAATCAGGCCAGATTTCTGATCATCTCATCAGGTCCGATTGACATCCCTAGTGGTACGGAAAACGTTAAGAATTAAACAAAGTAAATAAATGACCATCAACTGCCTGTAGCTGGTTAGCATCAAACAATATGAACATTAAAAGAATCAAACATAAATGTCTCTCTGAGTGTTCATAAGTCAGCATGAAAATGCAGGCTAATGCATTTTAATTTACAGAGTTGTTGTTCTTTTTATTTTGTACAATAACTTTATTTTTGAGTTGGCGTCTTGGGGGGTGGTAGGGTTTTTCAGAGCTACAGATGCCTTCAACTGAAAGAATGCAAATTGTGAAATGCAGAATTAAAATAATAAGGGTTCAGTAAAAACACAATGGATTCTAGCTGAGTGTCGCTAGTTTATGCCTTAGTCACATGTAATAACGCCCCATAGTCACAGGTATGGGGTTGACCTGTATGGGTGCGCGGGTATGTCTTGTATCTCCATTTTTTTGGGGAGGGTCCGTTTATGTTGGATTTTCCAAAACAGAATATATAAATATTGTTACCTTAATGTAAAAAACAAAATTTATGATTATATATTGGTTATTGGTTTACTGGAATTATTTTTTCTGTTTTATCATTTTGTCATCTCAATCTTGGCCTCTGGAATCAGCCACCTTTTTATGCAGGGAAAACACTGCACTACTACTACTAATAATAATAAAACATATCAATGGAATATTAAATAAGATTGAAATAAAAATTGAATGCCTCCTTTCTGTTTGCAGCCTTTTGAAGTAAAGACGGATCACATCTAAGACCGTTACCATACTGACACAGAGGAGGGGGCGTGTCTGCCTCTGTCCTACTTGACGCACCGAAACAACAGCAGAGCATTATGGGATTTGTAGTATTATCGGTGAATGCAGTGTTAAAGCGCTGCCACTGTATAATACCGCGGGCCAGCTCTAATATTCATTTGGGCCAAATATAATGACACTGCGGGCCAAATTTTGACACCTATGGTCTCTGACCTGGATGTTTTAGACCAGAGGTCGGCAACCTTTAAGAGTAAAAGAGCCATTTGGGCTCGTTTTCTATTGACCAAAACCTAAAAGGAGCCGCATTGACTTATGCTAGTCTTTAAGAAATTTGGATTTGCATTCATAACCTTCTTTTTGTTTTTTTAATTAATGTGAATAATGTCTATTTTTGGCACGAACAAAAGCAAAAAAAAAAATATATATAAAAGAAACTCTCTCAAAAGGTATTTTTTCACGTTTTTAACTTTAGTAGCAAAAAGCAAGCTCGTTGCTTAATTACTAGCTGAACTTCAAATTAGCATAACATTTCTCTGTACATTAAATCAGTGAAAAATTTTAGCATGTTGCTGAAATAAAAGCTAAACTCAAAATTAGCCTAAAACCTCAAGTAGATAACAAATTAGCTAAAAATGTTAGCATATTGCTAAAATATTAGCTAAACGTCAAATTAACATTAAAAACTAATTAGATGCCAAATCTGCCTAAAAAAAGTTAGCTTGTTGCTTAATTACTAGCTGAACTCCAAAATAGCTTAAAATTCCTCAGTAAACTAAATTAGTAAAAAACGTTAGCATATTGCTAAAATATAAGCGACATTCTAAATTATACAAAAAAATTTCAGTAGATAACAAATTAGCTGAAAACATCAGCATTTTAGTAAAATATTAGCTAAACTCCAAATTAGCATAAAATTCCTCAGAAAACTTAGCCAAAAATGTTAGCATTTTGCCAAAATTGAAGCTAAAATTCTAAATTAGCCTAAAAACTCCAGTAGGTAACACATTAGCCAAAAACTTTAGCATATTAATAAAATATTAGCTAAACTTCAAATTAACATTAAAAACTTATTAGATGCCAAATCTGCCTAAAAAAAGTTAGCTTGTTGCTTAATTACTAGCTGAACTCCAAAATAGCTTAAAATTCTTCAGTAAACTAAATTAGTAAAAAACGTTAGCATTTGCTAAAATATAAGCTACATTCTAAATTATACAAAAAAATTTCAGTAGATAACAAATTAGCTGAAAACATTAGCATTTTACTAAAATATTAGCTAAACTCCAAATTAGCATAAAATTCCTCAGAAAACTTAGCCAAAAATGTTAGCATTTTGCCAAAATTGAAGCTAAAATTCTAAATTAGCCTAAAAACTCCAGTAGGTAACTCATTAGCCAAAAACTTTAGCATGTTGCTAAAAAAATTGTTAATCTCCATTTTTTTTTTTTTTAATTTACCATTATTTTATTTATTTTCAGCCAGACAGAGAGCCACTATGGGGAGATAAAAGAGCCACATGTGGCTCTGGAGCCGCAGGTTGCAGACCTCTTTTTTTAGACGGTCAAAATATCAATGATCTTGATATTTTGTGATATTTTGTGCAGGAGACCTTCTTCACCATAGAGGCTGCCAACAGCCCGTATTCACCCATCAGGGCAGTTGTGACTAAAACAATAAGCAGGTTTCCCAGAACAGAAAATGTAATATTTTTAATTAGACGGGGTAAAAGTGGACGGTGGAGATGCGTTTGTTAGTTTTTCAAAACAGCTACATTGAATAAGCACTGTGTTATCTGATTTTCACTTATAAGGACTGTCTACCCAATATTTGTTTCCTGCTTTCTTCGATTCACTTCTGCTTTTTGGTCTGCCAAACCGCACCAATGTTCATATTTTCAGGTAGACCAGTTGGTTTGAACGGGTCAGAGCGGTATGAAGGCACCCTGAAGTCATAGGGTGTCAAACAAGGGTCGTAGACGAAAAGTCGTTTTCTCTCTTGAAAGATGCTTTCCTCGTCATGTCTCAAAGCTGGAGCGTTTGTTTTTACATGTTAGCTGTTTCATCCCTTCAAACCTTTCGATGCATATAAGCCTCTGTTAGCATGCGGGACGACTGCTTACTCTGTTGAGGTTGTGGGCGCTTGTGATGGATGACCGTGCACTGCCGGGGCGCTCTCGGTTTAATTGTGATGTCAGAGCATGTCTACAGCAACCAAGGCGGTGAGCGGTGACAGACACCAGTGTGTAGATGTGTTTCTATGCATGTGTGTGTGTGTGTACTTCTTTTTCAATATAGTGAAAGGAGACAAAAACCGATGAACTCTGACACGACGTTCCTTGGGATTTTCCTTTTTTTTTTTTCAGCTCACTACAACCCTTGGAAGAGGAGGTCCAAGGAGACAGTTTTGAGGAGTTCACCGCCAAATTGGTGGGGTGGATCGGTCGAGACAAGATTAAGATTTACTAAACCACTTGTAAGTATCAAGATTGAAGGAAAAAACAAGCCAAACAAGTGTTTACAACAGTAGTTTCCTTAGGACTATCAGGATCGCCGGTGTCTTACAACACCAAACTTTAAGCAGATCCTGAAACAAATTCAATTATTTATATTTTAAATACTGTCATTTAAGTTTAAAACTCTTTAAATGAGCATTATTTAAAACAATTTATGTATTATTTAATCTTTTTAAGCTCTTTACATTAATTCTAAAGCCTTGCTGACAGTTTTTAGGGCCATAGTCTTCAAAGAAGGGTTCTTGCTGTTCAAGTTGGTTAGCGAGTCTTGTACAGGTGTGATGTTTACCAGAAGTGTTGTGTGGACAAATATATCTGTAGTTTTTACTTTACACCAATAAAACAGGTAATTTTGTGAGAAAAGTACAGACTTTTAGTTTGAGACTTCATGAAATTAGACAAAGATAATGGAATACAAACGGCACTGGAAGCATACAAGCTCACATACAAACTCAAATACCTTTTATTGATTTAATCTGGTAATAATAACCAATGACTCAATTTTTTTCTCCTTTCTCCATTTGTCTTATTTGCTTTTCAACAAAACCAGATTGTCATAACTCAAGGATCTGTTGATTCTTTGAAATCATTCATATTTGAACCCTTTTGCTATCCTAGGTATGTTAACGTTGTGAGACAGCGCGCTGAACTTTTTTTTCAATGATTTTTGATTGTCACTGGTGTTCGTTGCAGACATGAAATCCTGTCCACATTTGTCATGGGATGGATAACACGTCAATGTAAGGCTATGCGGACCCCAAGACCCTTTTTAACAAGGGTTAAAAAGACGATTACTCAGGGAGACAATGTCTGATCTACCACATACATGGTTCTGGAAGCAGGTTAGAGTAGTAGGGAACTGTTTTTTTTCCTAAGAGAATTTCTCTTATGTGGTTATCCAAGTCCAAGTATACTGTACGTTTTTGGCTTGTCTGGTTCCACTGAGGGGCCATGAAGAGAAGCAACCAGTTCAAGATGCACCTCAACCCCAGCACCGATGGTCCAGTCCCAATCACTCAGACGTGATAATCATTACAAGAACTTGAGGTTTTAGATCGGGGTGTCCAGAGTCAGGCCTCGAGGGCCGGTGTCCTACACGCTTTCCACCAAATCTGCCATTGAATCTCCTTATTGGCCAAACACACCCGATCCAGGTAATCAGCAGCAGGTGAGGCAGGGCTTTTGGCAAACCAGCAGGAGGCCGGCCCTTGAAGACTGGATTTGGGCACGCCTGTTTTAGATGAACGATGTAAGGACCCAATGAGGCTGAGAGCGCCTCCTCAAATTCCTTGATTACAGGAGTCCAAATCCTCAAGAGTCAACCTCCTGCTGGTTCCATGAAAAAAAAAAAAAAACAAGGTCCCACTGCTTTTTTTTTTATTTAATAAAAAAATAGGAAGGAACCAAGTTTGTTTTTTTTTTTGTTATTAATATGTTATATGAGAAAAACATTAAATAAAAGAAAATAAAAAAATAGACAGCAACATTTTGTTTCAATTATTATGATATAATAAAAATAAATAAATGCAATTTAAAAACAAGAATGTCCCACTTTTTAATTATTATGTAATAATAAAAAAATGAAAAATGAAGGTGCCATTTTCTTTTTTAAAAGTTACATCATAAAAAGAAAAAAGAAGGTACCACTGTTTTCTTTCATTAATATTGCAAAATAAAAAATTGAAATAAAATATAAGGTATAAAAAAGAAGGTTACACTTTTCTTTTTTATTTATTATTATTTAATAAAAATGAAATAAAAAACAGAAATGAAAAAGAGGTACCACTTTGCCTTTTTTTCATTATTTATAAAATAAAAATCAAATTAAATAAATAAAATAGAAGGTACCGCTTTGATTTTTTTAAAATTTGCATCGTATAGTAAAAAATGAAATTAAATAAATAAATACATAAGAAGGTACTACTTCGCTTTTTTACTTATTGTATAATAAAAAATGAAATATTATAGAGAAAATTAAATTAATTAAGACAGAAAGTACCACTGTTTTTATTTTCATTATATAGTAAAAAAAGGATATGAAATTTTCTCAATCCTTTAAAGAAATATTTTCTGATTTGTGACTCTAAAACTGTTTGAAGCTTTTTTTGTTTATTTCCTTTTTGCAGATTTTCAGGCATCTTTTATTTACATTAGTTCAAGGCAGCGAGAAAGACGATGTTTTATAAATCTACTAAACTTGCATCATCTTACCTTTTTAAACTCTATTTGACCTGATAAATCACAGCAGCTTCAGTCCAGTTTCAGATTTTTTTTATATTTTATTTTCATAAGCATACAGTTTAAGTCAACATTTTGAATCTCTTTCTTTTTTTTTAAACGTTTTCTAAACTTCTCCTAACTATTTAGTCAAGACGTTCCTCATACGAATGTTGCAGTTCTCTGATACGATCAGAGAGTGGCGCTGTTGCACCTGAGCTCCTTCAGGACTTCTCCTCTCCACCATAATGTATGCTGAAACCTTTTTCAGCGGGAATCAAACGCACGCACAGAGAGAAATTTATTTAATCTAAGACTGATTAGGTTGTAGATAATTTGGGAAATATTCCATTTGGATGCAACGTGTTTGATTTATTTAGCCCAACGTACTCGGATTATCCAGGAGACTCTATCCGAGGCTTCTCCCGAAGGACTTTTGAGAAGAAAACGAGGGGAAAAAAAAAAACCCTGTGATTTTTAACTCTGATAGAAGTTGTTTGCAGCTCTAATACATGAAGGGAAAATCTGCTCAAACATGCGTGCATCTCCTCCCTTTTTCGGTATTCTGCTCATGTTTGGATGAGCAACAGAGCCAGACTGTATCAGGAGGCGAAGTTTTCAGCGAACACAGTGAGGGCTTCTTCAGGGAGAATATGTAATAAGAAATAGAGCTGCAGTCTCTCCTCCTTTCTGGGGACTAAGTTGTTGTAGACTCGCAGATAAACAGGCAGGCAGACTCGAAATAGCACTGACCAACTGTGCTCATCCGGTGCCAATTTAAGCTCACGAAAGCGGCAGAAGTGAGGAGTAGAAAACATCTTTGACTCCTGCCAGACTGCAAATGAAATCTTTGTCGCGGGAGCGCGGAGGCAAAACAAATGACTTAATAAATATCACGTCCGACTTGAGTTTGTCTGGGGCTTGCAGGATGTTATCCCGCGGAAAAAATCCTTCCAGCTTTTTCAAAAAACACCAATCGGTCTGAAAGTGCAGTCACTAGTTGCACTTGGAGGGGGCACGAAAGCCTGTATGGGGTAAGAATAATGTCAAAATGCAACATATGTATATGGAAAGTTGTGGATAAATTAATTCTTTGTGAAAAATTTTGCAAAATATATGACTAAAACATTTAGTTTTATATTAAAATGTCTATTGCGATGGAGTCTTTTATTCCTCTAGTGGTGGTCAGTACACATAAATACACTTTGTTGAATACGTGTTTTGTGATAAACAGTACATACCTGTGACCTTGTGACGTCTTTTTTCCAAATACAAAATTTCTCCCACATTAATCTATAACAGAAATCTTTTGGTATATATATTAAGTAAAAAAAAACATTAACTTAACTAAGTGTATATGTACTGAATTTACATTTTTTTAACAAACCAAAATAAAATTGAACTTTATTTTTTAGAGCTATCAAAGCTATCACAGTAAAACACGCAGTAGTTAACGTATTATTTATCAACAAAGATTAATTACACATCAGGAAAAAAAATGCCCTCCGCTATGCGTTGGACGGTTCAGGCTTCTACGCCGTGCATTAATTTCTGATAATGCGCACTTTGTAGGACATTATCCCACCTATAATATGGTCACTAATGAATAAATAAATATTCAATCAATTTTCAGTACTTTATTCTTGTTGTTTGTTTCACTTTTTCTTTTAAAAAAAATAGACGATTTAATTGGTGGTCTGGCAGGTTGTTATGGTAACACAGGAACATGTCGCTGAGCCTCGACTGCAGCGTGAAGGAAAGCGATACACGAAAGATAAAAAAAAAGAGAAAATTCACCTCTTAACGCTTGTTTTTGTCCAGACAATGAAGCTAAAATTTTGTTATGAGAACTCTGCACATTAATATAGAACATCAAACTCAATGTTTTAATGATCGTTTGTCATCATCTCTGTTTTCTTGGAGTAATACTGAAGACATGGGTTCTGCTTATCTTAACTGTTGATGTGTTTTTACACTTCTAGGATATCGGGGTTAACACTTCAAAAATCAAAACATTTCAGACAATAAAAATGAAGGAATCTTTCTTTTTCTGGTCTTTTTTTTACTGCATATTGTAACATAAAATGTACCTAGTAAAACATTGTGATTAATTACAGGTTTGATTAATCAAATACATTTTTTTATAATTAATCAACAGTAAAATTTTTCATTAAAGTATGTTGAAATATAATTAAATAGGAAAATTCTCGGTTGCTTTCTAGCTACAGTTTGTTGTTGCCAGGGGCGACAGCTTATCGTCCACCCAGAAGTGGTGGAAACTAATCCACAAAGGAGTAACAGTGCATTTATTAGGTGTTAAAAAAAATGTCCACGTTTGTCAAAAAGGTTGATGTTAGCAGAATGATGAAACAAAATAAGGTTAGCTAATCAGGGTTGAGTATAGCGTACAGCCCACAGCACTGCTGCTTAATATAAGTCAAGTCGCTAGAATCAAAATACTCAACTTTCGATTAATATTTTTGTTTGATTAATTAATGACGACTTGTTATAATTTAAATTAATTATTTTAACCTAAAAACTGTTGGGAAAATTCACAATTTGATCAAAAAACAACCAATAAAGTGGTTTTATGGAGACAGAGAGACATGATGACGGATGATTTTGTAGAGCGTTTTAAAACAGATAAACCTGATCTCGACATCATTTGAGTCTTCCATGTATTACAATTAAGATATACAGTCAATGGTTCATAGCAATGAAGTGAAAAACTTGATGGTAGCTTCTCCCACATGCGACAGGAGCATCTAGCTTATAAAAATATCTAATTTGACCCAAGTCAAAAGAACAGTGGACAGGAATGTGATGGGTGTCGAAAAAGGGCAATTGAAGTGTGAATCACACCAACCCCAGTGGATTTCTTCTGAAACGTCAGACTTCTCTCCCAAAAGTGCGACTTATACTCCAGAGATTAGACATTTCTTGCTCCTGAGACTTATATTCTGGAAAATACTATAAGCTTTTTATCAGTTCGCTTAATTGTTAAAGTGTAGGACTGGCACATGGAAAATCAGGGTTTGATTCCCAGCGGTTGCTATGAGCTTCATCCAGTGTGGGTCAATGGGGGAATATCATTAACGCTACTGTCTAACCAACCACAAGGGGGCCCAAGTTTGAGTCTCCTTGTGCCGGTCCCAAGTCCTGATTAAATACAGGGTTGTGTCAGGAATGGCATCAGGCATCATGTATATCAGGATATAAACTATTTAATATCACGATACGATATATATCACGATATACAACAATAAAGTATATTTTTAGCTATTCTCTGAAAAAATGCTGATGTTGAGGCAGCTTTTGTGAAAAGTTGTGCCAAAAGTTGCGATGTTTTTGATATAATCTTATTTTTAAAAGCGCCTAAAAAATATTAATGTTTATGAAATAAACTTCACATTCACAACCTCACATTCCAACTCTTTTAATTGTGAGTAAGTGTAAGTGTGCACTAGGAAAATACTTCATCATCACTATATACAATGTTGTTGTGCTGTCTTTTAACTTGAACAGAACTGTGAGACATAAAATTAAGTTTTAGTCCTAAAGAACAGATAATAAAAGAGAGCACGACTCTCGGTAAGGATTCAGAGGGGAAACGGTCACGAAGCTGCGTCATCCATGACTGTTGTCACGTAGATTGGTCAAAGTTGCAGTGAAAATAAAAAGTTGCATTTTAAAATCGCACAAAATCCTGGAGTCTCTGATAATAACATATGTGGCGTAATAATTGATAAACGATAGAGGAGAAATGCCACAGTAGACACTTTTCTATCGCCCACACAATATACATCGTCATATCGCCCAGCACTAGCCTCAGGTATAAAAATCTCTGTCAAACCACCTGTGCGAATCAGTAAAAGCTGATGGCAACCCCTGAAAGGTGAACTACAACTCTCTTGTGGTAGTCAGCATGCTTAGTCAATGTTTTGTGATTTAAAGTACAAACCTGTGACTCTGATGTATTTTTGACAATAACTTAACAGGTTACATTTTGTATTTAAATCATATTCAAGAAAACCTTTTTGTTCAAAGTGTGTATTTTGACAGTAATCTCACTCCATACACTCACGCCTTCCTGTCCTCCAGCACAAGTGCCTACTTCTCTTTCACTGCAATCCTGAATTGGATATTGCTTAAAAAAAAAAAAAAAAAAAAGGGGCCAATAGACTGTAATGTGATTTGTTTAAAAAGGCCAAACACAAGAGGTTGAAAAGCGGCCGGCGACGAGGTTACCGCGCGCCGACAAAGGTTACTCAGCTGTGAATTGGTTGCCTCAATCCATTTACTGCGACAGCGTTTCCCCGGCGGACAAAAATCCCCCGTGATCGCCCCGCGTCTTCAGTGTGGGATTTGTTTAGGAGGGAGAGCGTTCACACACTGCGTGGTTTCGGCTTAGGGTGGTTTCATTTTATGAATCAATGGCTCGTTCACAGGGCATCCTCTCCACCAGGCTGAGCGGCATTTGCTCACCAGTTGGGGCTTTTTTTTTTCTTTTTTTGCACTCTCCTCGAGAAGGAAGTGACGCCGGAAGTCCGAGCGCAACCGAAAAAACCTCAAACTGCAAGGCAGCCGTATGGCAGCATTGATCCTGCTAATGAATTCTGCCACACAACGCGTGGATCGAGAGCGGCTCCGCGGCGCTGGCTATTGAGTGGGCTCAGTAGACGCGGAAGTGGGAGATGCCATCTGTGCGCGGAAGAAAACCGGACACAACCGCTTCCTGAAGTCACACTAACAAAAAAACGCTGTGCAAAGTTTTTTTTTTTTTTAATTTCCATTTACGCTTTTTTTTTCCATCAAGATCAATATAAATTCTCCCTGTTTGTGATTTTAACTCAGTGTGACTTTTCTTTTGGTTGTACAGCCTCCAGCTTCCCTCAAAGGTCCCTGCAGGAATATGAATCCACAGGTGTTTCCTTAATCTTTATTCATTGTCCAAACAAGGTATCTCATCGCTGAACATCATTCAAAGAGACACATTGAATTTGCTTTTTTATGAAACCTCAACATTTATCATGTAAATCATCCTCAGATATAGAAAATACAAATGTTTTGTTGCATTCTGTAGAGAGAAAACGGGGGAAAAAAATGTGGGGGATTTAGATAAAGTCTGCACCAATCAGGCATGAAATTACAAGAACTGATAAAAAAAAAAAAAAAAAGTCAGTGACACTATTTATTTAGTCCATTTTCTGTCAGAAAATTCACATACCTGCATTCATTTTTTTTATTTTAATGTAAAAATGTCTAAAAATTATCATAAAAATAGTAGAACTGAGATGCTTTCATGTCTTTGTGTGAAATAGCATTTTTGTCTATTCTGAACTATAATAAAATACAAGTTTGGATTTTGTTATTAACCATGTTGAATGTTTCAAGATTGCACTGTGGGGATTTTAGCCAAGTATAGCCAGTATCTGCGGTGAACGTGCAGAGTAAGTTAGTGATAATCGGACTCTCTCTGCGTTTGTTGATGAATAAAAGTGCAAGATGACTAAACAGTTGCAACATTTTTGTTTGTTCTATCCAAATGAAACCCTTTGACTTCCAGGTTGAAACCCCTTTGAAAAGTATCTTGACTTAGTACGGGTAACTCAGAGACCACTAGGGGGCGTTTACAACACAAGCAATTTCCTCTATGCTACATATACACCTGGCATGTGTGAGGCATTCAAGAACAGACTGAATTTGGATTCTTCAATCCACTTTTAGAATTTGGTGTTCACACTGGATTGCCAGTGTCCAATACGAGTACATGCAGTCACAGTCGATTAAATATTGTTATAAAAAAGTTTAGCCTCAAATGCAAAAGGGGTTTATACAAATAAACCCTTTTGTATGTGTCTATGGCGTTTACATAGACTTTATTTTGAAAGTGGTGGCTCGAACACGCATTTCCAAACCCGGTGTTAACTAAAATGAATCTCTTTGCTAAACTTTAGGTTCTATAATTTAATTTTCACCTCAGTGACTATTTTACTAGCAAATACATTCTTTACCAAAGAAGAAATTTTACATTCATTATGTCTGCATAACATATGTATTCTATAAAGATTGCTGTGATGTACTTTGAGGTTCATGGCTGGTGAGGCACTGTCAGATTTACAAACATATGAACCCTACAGAGCAGCTTGTTTACCGTTCGTGTGTGTTTGTTTACATTTTCATTTGAAAATTTTCCTTCCATTTAAAAAGGATAGCAAAGAAATAAAAATCACCAAAATTGTTAGAATTTACTTACTTTTACTCATAAATGAAGTCTGTGTGCCGTTCCTTCTGAGGAAACTCATGAGTAACATATTTGTAAGTCTCTCTTTAGTTTTAAAAGTTTCTCTGTCTGAATGAAGATCACTTCCAGTGATTTGTTTAAATAAATTCCTGAGTTTAGACACGTAATCCTCCATTTAGAAATTGACGCTAAACAACATTAAAGAATATATCTGGACGGCTACTCTTGACTTGCTATCACAAACAATAATTCTTCAGCCGCAATGTCACATTCTCTGGGCTCACTGGCGCCCTCTGCCTTGAGGCATGTGCACTGCAGCCTCACCTAGTGTATTTTTAGCGAATCAAAAAGCCTAAATGAGTCACAAACCGGCACAAATGTAATCAGACAGTTGCAGAAAAATAAGCAAATGAGGCAATTAAAAAATGAGGTACCTTTAATGATGATAAAAAGACCAAATTAGTGAAGTGCATGCATCAACTGCAGCTCCAGTTTGTGTGTGCAGTGCAGGCTGGGTGCACTAAAAGTCGTATTAAGCAATACAGAAGTATCAGAGAATCCGTCAATTGAACTTAAGTTCACAGTGATTTAAGAACATGTTTGTGACATGCTACACGTTAGCCTCTTTTGAAGCGTCAGTGTCAATACCTGTAACTAGGACTGGGTTAATACAATCGATTGGAATCGATTTAAGCTTTACAGATCGATAATTGATTCATAAAAAAATATATATCGTTTTAGCACATAAAGCTAAAGTCTGCTAGCTTGATGCTAACGTGAAATAGAATTTCTCATAGGACAGCTAATGCTAACGCTCGGTCGACCTAAACATTCACTGTGTTATAAAAAGTGTTTTTTGCTTACACTGTCTTCTTCTTCTGGAATATGATGCACCTTTATAGCGCGATCGCCACCTAGTGGCCAAACTGAAACGCCCTCCAGGAGAAGCAGAACAATGTTTACAATGTTAATGATCAGAACATTTTTGAAAATCCATGTAACACTGTATGCTATTAACAATCATTATTTCACTAATACATTTGACAGTATGCAACTGTATCAGAATAATATAAACCTATTCAAAGTAGTAATTATTCATGTATTTCTAAACAAATGTTTATAGATGTGTAAACTCAAAATTGAATTAAAAAAAAAAAAAAATCAGAATTGATTCGATTCAGGTTCTTGCACTTTGAATCTAATCATTTTTATAAAATAATCGATACCCAGCCCTACCTGTTAATCCCAATCTCTGTAGCGGGGCCGGCCCTGGGCATAGTCAATCTAGGCGGCCGCCTGGGATGCTATCTGTTGGAGGGTGAGCCAAATCAGAATGATAGTTTTTTTTTTTTTTTTTTTGTAAAAAGGTTTGTCATAACACTCATTTCATGTAAAAATACATTAAAAATTTTAAATGTAAATAAAATAACTGAAAATTTTAATGTAATGAATAACTCTGGAGTGCAGTGCCCCTCCTTTCCTGTCGCTGCTGCTGTATTAGCTGGGTTGGGGGAGGAGAGGGGCGCGTGGCGTTGCCGCTGTTAGTTCTTCTTTAAGACTTAAAGGATGAAAAAAGGGGAAAGATGGGTTTAAACAAGAGGTTTTAATTCAATTCAATTCAATTAAAACAACTTTACTCTAATTTAGGGTGCAGAGATGTCTTCAATCAACAGGTATGTCTGTTTCACATACCTGTATATACACAATTCCTTGGAAGTTCAGTCTCCCCCAGCATTTTGGTAAAAAAAAAAGCCTAATTTAGCTGGCAATCTAGCGTTTTGTTTTTTCCTTTTTTCATGTCTCAACACCTTCAACAGTTGAGATCCTCCCACTTTCCTCCTGAGTATTGGCTGGTCAGTAGTGCAGTCAGTTAGTACGTTTGCTTTTCAACCAAGTGTCAGGAAGTGGTGGTTGAGGACCCGACACATGAGACAAGGCATAGTGACACAAATTTAAAACATAAAATACATAAAGTGAACCATGACAACAACCCACAGAGAATCAAACCAGTGACTGAACAGAGTAAATGATCTGACAATGCTAAACTGAAAACCAGACACTTAAATACACTGAGGTAGATTAACTAAATGAAGACAGCTGTGGATGATTAACATGAACATAGTGAGACTGATTTTGTGTCAGAATTCCCCCTCTAACTACTGAAAAACTATACAGTGCCTGAGTATATGATGCCCTGGATTTTAAATGTAATTTGGACACGATGCTCACTATTTTTCTTTCATTTTTCTAAACACCAGATATGACGTCACCAATTTCACAAAATGAAAATCAAATAAATATGAACATTTCACGTTTATTTATGACTCCACTGATGTTGTAAATGTGGATGGTTTGTTCAAAAATTACATTTAAACACGTTTTTTTGTTCTGAATTATTCAACCGCAATGCATTGTGGTCTATGTCCGCTAATCTAGTGAGCATAGATGGACGCTAGTTTTTTGCAAAGACTTCCGGGAAATTTTGAATGCACTCGATTTTGGAATTAGTAGATTCAGTCAGCACTAGAAAATAGTGAACGTGCTATATAGTGCACTATATTGTCATTAAGGGGGAGTTTCGTACACAACCTGAGAGAGAAAATAGAACGTGACACAAGCAGCACAAAAACCCAAGCATAGAATCCTGACACCAGGAGTTTCCTGGTTTGAGCCCCAGCTGGATTGTCCAAATCTACGACGGAGTATTAGGGTCACCGAAAAAAAAAAAGGAATATTACGACTTTTAATCTCGTAGATATACGACTTTAAATCTCGTAAATTTATGAGTTTTAATCTCGTAGATTTACGACTTTTTTCTCATAACTTTATTAAAATCGAGGGGAGCCTACATTCCAGCGAATTTATGCCGTGAACTGAAGCAGACCAACCAAACTGTGAAAAGCGTCTTGGATTTCATCAGGTAAACTGAATGTTTAAAATATTTCAAATATTTGGAAGTTTCTTTATTTGATTTACAGTGTATTAATGTTTTATTCGTTGATGCTGCTTGCAGGATCTCTGCAGATCCCGTTTATGAAGCGGTCCATATCCTCCAGCTGTCCACTTCACGTCATTTCTTCCTCTTCGACAGACCAGATCTCCTCCAACTCTGTGATGCTTCCGTCTGAAGAGGACTAGATTTTGGAATTTTCAATGTTCTTGTGCTAACGTTGTCATTTCTCAATGTTGTTTTGTGTCGAGACGGGACGTTTCATTTGGGGAAGGAGGCGTCCGGAGCTCTGTTTACATTCTCTTTTGGTTTCTGAGCATGACAGAGACATGATGTAAGGTAATGAAAGGAAATGAAAGACGTAATAAAGTGACGGTCCTGATGAACGTGTATCTCTGAGCTCTTTATTTTACATATGAAACTCCGTACTGTTGTGTATTGAAGTTAGCTGTTTACGAACTGCATTACCCAGAAGGCCAAGCGACTGGTCACATGTTCGGTGCACGGTAAGTGGTAAGCAGCAGATGAGCGCTAGTCATGCACAGTGCAGCAGTAAGAAGAGACTGTTAATAAAAAGTCTGTTTAACACAATAATAGCGCCTCTTTTGCTTACTTGAAGATACGCAAGACAACACACGCACTACCGAACCCGGAAATAATTTGATTTTGAATCGCCAAAAGGTTCAGAATTTATTTGCTTTTAACACCGATCTGGACATAATCTACACCAGATTCTCCATGTCTTTCATCTTCAAGCACGGCTCTGATAAACAGAAAACTTTGGTTCTTTTCTCATTAAATTACGACTTTTAATCTCGTAGATTTACGACTTTAAATCCCGTAGATTTACACGTTTTTTTCTCATAAATCTACGACTTTAAAAGTTGTAAATTTAACCTATGACTTTTAAAGTCATAAATATACGACTTTATTCTCATAATTTAGCAGTTACGACTTTTTTCTCGTAAATTTACGAGATTTAAAGTCGTATATCTACGAGATTAAAAGTCGTAATATTACTTTTTTTTTTTTTTTTCGGTGACCCTAATACTCCGTCGTACAAATCTAAAATCCGGGGACCGCCAATTTTTTTGTTCGCCTAGGTCACCATGCAGTCCAGGGGCGGGTCCGCTCGTTAGCTACACTTTAGCAAAAAAACCCAAAACCAAACAATTTATACCATGGTGACTAAGCTAACTTCCAACTCTGTTGGCAAAAACACACAGTCTTACACTGCTACGTGTTAGCGTTAGCATAGTCACAATAGCACTCAACCAATTGTTTTAAAAAGAACACTGTGTCCCCCTAAAAATTGTTTTGTTATTAGTAAATACAAACAGAAACATCTATATGTAAGTCATTCCGGATAGTAGGTCCTTTTTATTTGAAAAATATTAAGGCACCTTATAGTGCATAAATACGGTACGAAGTTTCGCATTACCCATGTGTCAAAGTCAAGGTGGATCCGGCCCTCTAGATAATTTATTTTATTGTTATTAATGACCCAATGTTATCTTGTGCTCATTTCTAACTTCTATAATTTTGACAAAATATATTTTTATGGAGAGGGAAATATTAAAGGTTATTTAAGGTCTAAATTGATTTATTCTGGAATAATGTTCCTGCCTTCTTGATTATTTATAATCATTTTAAACAGTTACGGTTTTAAAGTTTAAAAAAATTATCATTTTGATAGTTTTTTTTTTACTTTTTTGGCATTTACTAAGATTTTTAGGCTATTTTAGAGTTTAGCTAATATTTCAGCTACATGCTAGCTGTTTTGGCTAATTTAGGCTTTTTCAGTTTTTATGCTATTTTAAAGTTTTGCTATTTTTACAGCTACATGCTAGCTGTTTTTGCAAACAGTTTTTTTTCCCTTTTTGGGCTAATTTGGCAATCAGCTCATATTTTAGCTGGCTTTTAGTGATTTCAGCCATTAGCTTCCGCGTTTTCAGCTATAAATTTCCGCATCTTCAGTAGCCAAATTCACACTAGCATTATTCCAGGTAATGCTATAACTCTAGTTCATAATTAGATTAAAAAGTTAAGGTTTTTAAGTTTTAAAAATGTAGTTTTAGTGCGTTCAATAAATGTTTATCCTGTTCGGCCCGCCACCTAGGGTGTGTTTTGGATTTTGGCTCCTTGGGCGATTGAGTTTGACACCCCTGGAATAATCCATTTGTTTTTAAAATCACCCAAATCTACCAACTATTTTACTCTTGTTATCTTCTAAATGTTTCTGACTAAATACTATAGCTGGTGTTTTGATGATGATTCATTAAAAACAAAATGGATTATTTGAGCATGCACCATTTAAAAAAAATGAATACTTTCCTCTATCTCAAGCCAAAACGTTAGCTGTGTGAGTTGAGAAAAATCTACCAGTTGTCATTTGCTCCCAATTGGTTTATTTTTCCAGTGAGCGATCAAGTCGTTAAAACCTCATCGCTTTCTTTTATCAAGAGCTCACAGCTTTCAAGCTAAATACAAACGCGTCTGTTGGTGTCGCGCCGCACGACTCAAAGGGAAAATTCTCCAAACACACTGATGTGGGTCCACAGAAACCATGACAACTTTGTGTTGGGGTTTATATCATTAAACACCAACATCCGAATCTCTCCGCATTGACAGGAATGGCGTCCCCATTATGCGGTTTGCCCAATTACGGTCCAACTCCCATGTACTAAGAAGGTTTGTGTTTAGTATTCTGCTTTAATATTTGTAAAAAAATGATGTGCCTGAAGATTTACTAACAAAAAAAAAAGACAGGCTTCATTATTTGACTCAAATCTCCGTTAAATACACATTTACACACAGTTCTCCTTAAAAATGGACTGATTCAAAAATTGTGGCTCCTTTCAAATTAAAGCGTTTAACCTTTCAGATTTCCCCAGCACACAGAAATGTTCCACCTTCTGATTCCTCTCCGCGCTTTGCTGGGCGACTGACACTTCTTTTTGGTGTCCAATATAGTAATCCAATTATAAAGCAAGGTCCTGTTACAAGCGGGCAATGACAGAATCGATGAAAACAATATGGGAGGCTCATTTCGTACAGGTGTACCGGAGTGGCCTCATTCTGTAAAAAAAAAAAAAAAAAAAAAAAAAGAGCAAATCTAAAGTAATATTTGTGAAAAAAGTGGAATTAAGTGCTAATAAACTACATTTTAAGCTCCAATTAAAGCGGTTCCGTTGGGAAGGGAAGCATAGAAAACTGGGAACAGTCTCGGTTACATGTTCGTCATTAAGCCCCATTTTCCCGCACAACAGAAAACATAAACCATAATCAATTTTCTGTTATTTTATCCGTAATTCCTTTTCAACTTCACTGAGGGGCCGATGAACCGCTCGCGTTTACGCGGGGAGGGGTCGCTGAACTTGGCCGCGTTTCAGACGAGCGCGGGGGAGGATGAAGGCTGCCTTCCTCGGCAAGAGAGCTAAAGGCCCCGCAACACTCGCAGCCCACATCTGTAGAGGAAGACGAGGGGCGAAACGAGCGAGCCGCCCACACGCCGACTGCAAGAGGCAGAGGGGGCACCAGACACGCTACTCCAAAATGTTTACCGGGGGTGTTGGTTTGACAATCGATACTATTTTCAGAGACAGAAAGCAATAGGTTGGCACCTGGCTCTTTTGAAATGTGGTTTTCATTTATTACAATTTTTCCTTGGAAGGTTTTGCTCCATGTACCATCTAGGTAAGAAAAGGAAAAAGAAATCTTGAGCTTGGCCGTAGGTAAGGTCAAATTGGTTGAACTAAGAAACTACTTGAAGGGAAGATGACTTACAAAGTGACACAGTCTTTCAAAAGCAACACATCATGGGTGTCTCTAAATAGAGAAAAAAAAATGCTACAAATTTTAGAAGACTGTTGAACCTTTATTTATACCAGGGGTCACCAACGTGGTGCCCGCGGGCACCAGGTAGCCCTCGAGGCCCCCACAAGGTGCCCTCAGGTCTCTTCTAAAATTGACACGCTTGTGAGCGACATCTAAAATTAAATTCTGTTGATATTTTTTTAATGACACTTGCATTTACTTAGATTTAAAAATGAAAATGTCTTACAAATATGTTGATGATACAAGAACTTCAGATAAATTTAGGTGACCTCTGACCTATTCCAGTTCAAAGATCATTAATTTTGTTGAAAATGCGGCAGATTTGATCTTTAGTTCAAAATGTGACACGATTTGTTTAAAAATGTGTAAGTTGATTTTTCTTTAACATTATATAATTGATTAACATGGTACAACACAGGGAAAATTGAACATTTTTCCCATGAAATCTAAGTGAACATCTGAAAATGTAACAATTACTGAGATTAATAAAGTCCTGAATATTGATATTTCTTTCCTAGCTTGTTGTCATTTTTGATAATTATAGTGAGAAATCAGTGTCTTTACATAGAGGAGTATCATTATTCATTATTAATAATGTTTAACTAACTATAACTAAACAAAATTTGTTATTTAAAAATGGTAGCCCTTCGTATAACGAAGTACCCATGAAGTAGCCCTCAAGTTCAAAAAGGTTGGTGACCCCTGATTTATACAGTTAGATTGACTGAAAACAATTTCTCATTTACGATCCAACAAACGGCAAAACAGTTACATATAGATAAAAACTACATCTTCTCATATCAATGATTTAAATATTTACAATAAAAAGGCAACAAGTTAATGATTACAATAAAAAGACGTAAGGAAACGCATTAAACAAAAGAAAAGAAAGTTAAAAACATCTGGAAATATCACTAATAGTGGATCGAGACCTGGCTACAACCATAGTGAGAAAGTCACTGGAACACGTACTGGCTGCAGTTTTAAGGATGAAACGAAGGTAATATGGAGTTTTTACCAATCAGAGTCTTGGAAATGACTCTGATTTGAAAGGAATACGTATTTCCAAGACGTTGGGAGCTATTATTTATAAAAAACAACAAAAAAAAAGAAAACGTGGAACACTGGAGAACCGTTCCAGAGGTCACCAAAGTCTTGCTTTATCTTTCTTTGTTTTAACATGAACTTTTTTAAAGTTATAAAACCTATGCTGTTATGTATTTTCAATGCACTAACGTAGCTGACTGGAGACTATTGATGATGTCATCGAGTGGGAGTAACGTCCAAATTAGAAGATACTATGTAGGTGTAGGAAGACGCTGTAGGGGAAGAATTTGTGTCCTTGGGCAAGACACTGAACTCTACATTGCTTCTGGCGGTTATAGGTTGGCGCCGGGGTTTGGAAGTGAAGCCGTCATCAGAGCGAAAGATGTGTGTTTGCGCGGATTATTGGGATTGTGGACCTTCTAGAAAGGTAGAGGAGTTCTATTTAAGTATACGCCATTCAGGTATGCACCCTGTCCGAATATTAAAGTCCCTAAGAAAAGTGTAGGAAAGTGGAGTGACACGTTGATCTGCACTTGAAAAACTAAAGAAATATTTGGTATTTGGATGTGCCGCACAGTCACTAAAAAAAAAAAAAAACAAAAAAATGTCTGGTGTTTGGTGTAAATAAAGGTGAGAGAGAAAAAGAGAGACTGAAAATGACCCTATTGCTTCTTGTGACCAAACCATTCCCTGCTCTCCTGTTTCCTATCTCCTGGCAGTGTTTACCGATGATAATTATGTCATAAATCAAGGTAATGGAACATCTGAGAACGAGACCACTGTACTCCCTCCCACAGAGCCACCTCCTATTGCCCAGGGACTCCCAGCTGAGGACTAGTTTTCCCCGCTCATGACCAGTAACATCTGAGCAGATCCTTCCCAATCTGTCAAAGGCGCTCCCCGAGCCACCGGCTTTGACATCCACATATGTGTGCACCACGGGGAAGGTTAGAGTTTGGGTTGTAACTGCTGCCAGCATGCTCTGCTGCACTGCTGTAGTGTACTGAAGTGATGTGATGACAGGATGGCTGTGAGGTTTGTGGCCTCGGAATGGCGCCATACCAGACAGAAGGTAAGAAATAGCAAAAAATTTGATTGAAATGTAATAACAAAATTTTGCCTTAAATTAATAATTCTGTCCAAAACGCTACAGGAAGCTAAACATACCTGTGTTATGTGTTTTAAATTGCAAATGAGCAAAAACAAATTCCAGTTTTGACACCTGTACTTGTATTAGCTGTCAGCGAAGGAAGTTGGAGTGAACACTCATCCTTTCTTCATTTTCAAGGGAATGAAAAAAGAAATGTATTAGAGCACTTCTTCTAGTTTATTTCATAACAGGCTGTAAATGGGCAATTTCACACCATCTTTCCTCATTGCTTAGAACGGGATGCATCCAAAAAGGTGTTAAGAAATTTTTGGAAGGAATGTCGGAAGCGTGATAAAACATGTTCAGGCTGGTTGACAACAAGCACACATGTCCAAATACATGACAGCTACATCTATCAGTTTATGTGAAACAGTGCAATCAGAGACCTCTGATCTCACGACCTCTTTCCATTGGGAAATATCCCAATCACATTTGCTGGACACATCCCACCAAAGGTACATGAAGCTGAACCAGGACTGTTATTCATAAGAACATTATTTAAAGGAAGATGCCACACCACAAAACCAGGACGATAATATTTTAGATTACAATGTCACTCCTCAGTAGGGCTGCCACAAACGATTATTTTAATAGTCGACTAATCATCGATTATTTTTTCCGATTAGTCGACTAATCGGTTCATGGCCAAAGTGGATGTAAAGATGCTGAAGTTGATAACCAGCTAAAATATTAGTTAAATGCCAAATTAGCTAAACAATACAAAGAGCCAAAGTTAACCAAAATAGCTAGCATGCTGCTGAAATATTTGCTAAACTCCAAATTAGCCATAAAAAATGGAAAAATACTATATTAGCCAAAACAGCTAGCATATAGCTGGAATATAAGTTAAACTCAAAAGTTGCCTAAAAAATGTAAAAAAGCTAAAGTTAGCCAAAATAGCTAGCATGCTGCTGAAATATTAGCTAAACTCCAAAATAGCCTTAAAAAACCCTAATAAAAGCCAAAATATTCCAAAAAGCTAGCATAATGCCATTATAACTTTCAACTTTACTAAAATTTGACTTCATACAATATAAAGTAACGACTAATCGACTATTAAATTAGTCGTCGATTATTTTAATAGTCGATTAGTCGTCGATTAATCGTGGCAGCCCTACTCCTCAGGTTCTGTTTAACCTTTTAACTCCAGCGCTTTAGCACTGTAGACCATCGTGAAGCTACGTTCACACCGTCTTTTGCAACGTGAATCACTAAAATATTTGTACTACACTCTGATTACAAAGCGGCAATCTTGGACATCGTGAATTTAATTTTTGGGATGCTTGTTGCAGCCCCACTGGTTAATTTTAGTTTGGTCTAAGTCAGGGGTGTCAAACTCATCTAAAGTCTGATCTCAAGAGAGCGGCACCAGTAACATAAAAGCAAAATAACCTATGGTTAACCAATGTCTGTAGCTTGGTTTCTGTTTTGTTTTCTACAGTCAGAAAAGAAACCTCAACCAACCTAATAACTTAATCACCTATTAGTACGTTGTTTATTATAATTGTTTCTTGATCTCTTGTTATTCCAGTATTTTTTTCCTTTGCTCCTCCTAGTGGCAGAATTGTGTATTGCGGCCATTTCTGTAAAGGACATAACTCGCCACAGGAATGGGCTAGAAACTTGATTTTTTCCCAACATCCTTATATTTTTTTTCTCTTCATGACTGGGCCAGATTAAACCACCTGGCAGGCTGGGTGTGGCCCGTGGACCGTATGTTTGACACCCCTGTTCTAAGTTGTTAACTACTCTACATCCCCCCCAACCCACAGACACAAAGCTACTTCACATTTTCTGACATATTCGTTCGCTGAGAATACATGAAGATCTGTGACAAATGAGTTATAGTGTAAAGGATAACCAAACAGGGAAGTTAGAGGCTGACTCCGCCCACAGCCAAACTTTGAAAATCCAGTCAGAGAGGCGGAGCTGGTATACAGGACTGTTATCATTACTGCAGCCAAAAACACGACCATAAAAAAAGCGGTTCATCGTAAACTTTTGCTTCACGCTCATATCTCCACACCTGTCATCTCAACAGTTAAAAACACAGCTTGTTTAATTAATTAATTACAGTTAATTAATTTTAATCACCCGGTCATGAAGGCTGACATGGAGGGAAAAGCTGCAGTATTTATAAGAGTGGGCGGGGTCACAGTCATAGCGCTGCGTGAATGGATCCTTTCTTTCTGACGCCATGGAGAATCAAAGATCCTTGTTGGAAGAGATGGTCACTCTTTACAAATAAAAAAAAAATACAAACTAGCGACAAAAGTGCTAATTAATGTCACGCCCCGGCGTCCGACTGTCTTTACCTTACAACCTAGGGCACGCGTGCCAAAGCTGGCAATGACCAATGATTTCCAAAAAATTAGGTGACGGCAGGAAATCTTGAAGTGTCCGCCGATGCCTCCCGGTGAAATTTAATATTTGTGTCTATATAGTGTTAACCAAATGACCCAAAGATGCAGAAATGCTATTTATAGAAAACAACCATTTGAAAGTGTTACAGCATTCCTTTTCTTTTGGCAAAGAAACATTGTCCCTATTGTACTAGTTACAATCAATCAACAACACAAGAGTTTAAATGAAACCGAACCCAGAGCTTGAAGCCGTCTGACCAGAGTCTCCCTGCGGCCATTGTCTCCTCCCTCTCTGGAGCGTACAATCGTTCGCTCCGCCAGCAGACCAGAGCTCATCCCAGCCCGTCTCCCGGACAAGCCTCTGTGTAATTGCTTGTCAGAGCTGTCTTCATGCATGTTTTTTTTTTTTTTTTTTTTTCCCCCCTCCGGTCGCCAAGCACCTGACAAGAAACACATATTTACACACAAAAATGAAATTACAGGTAATTTGAAAGCAGGAGCTTCGCCGGCAAGTCGAGCCATTGAGCTGTCCAAGTCAATGAGCGCCTCTCTCCGGCACGGCTCTATATCAACTTAAAGCAAAAACTGCAGGGCGTACAGGTGAAGGCGGAGAGCGTTTTGAGAATCTCAGCTTGACAAGCTGCCATATCCGTCTTTTATTCATCATTCTTCAAATTCTACTGTTTTCTGGTTCTTCTGATGATTTGAACGAGCGAGGCTCTACTGGTCTTCATGTGAAGGTGCGATTAATCAACTGCACAAATTCTCAAAGCAATTAATACATAACCAGTGAACAATTTGGCGCCATAATTACCCGCCCTAATTAATTACAATGACTCATTAAGCCGAGATAACCACTTATGGGACATTTTTGTAAACACTAATTAGATGTAGCGTGTAGCGTGTAAAAAAAAAAAAAAGAAAAATCAGTGAAGATTCATTTGAAGTTTTTAACTTGTAAAATTTGCTTAAGCAATCAAAGTTATTGCGTAAGTCCATTGTGGTTTTGAATGTTTTCAGTTATAAACACTCCTTTTGTTAAATTATTTGACTTTTTGTAGTCCCTAAAGAAATGAGGGAATCTTAATATTTAATCCCAACCACAATACGGTAGCGTTTTTCATAATGAACCAATTAATAAATTACAAAAATATTTATTTTGGGGGGCATAAATAGTATTAAACACAAATATCTCCAAATCTTATGTTTATTGTTTTTCATTGCTGGAGAACGGTAGGGTATTTTTTTTATTTTTAACTACATATTGATGTCCAAATTTCCACCCAAATCCCTAACTACTAAAAAAAAACTCCATGATCCAGGAATATCTAGTACACTGGATATACTTAGTAATCCACTGTGTTCTGATGATGAAAATATAGATGTTTATTATAAAAAATAAATTTAAGGACAATTTTTTCACAAAAAGTGTTCAAATGCAATGCATTGTGGTCTATATTTACTAATGTAGTAAGCATCAATGAACAGTGGTTTTTCAGACAAATTCTCATCCACAAGTCGTCACATATTGAGGTTTGCTTAAGGACCCCCCTGCGTCACTATTTGTTGTTTTGGGTGTCCCTGATTTGTATGTTTTTGATGTGCTAGATGTTTGTAAAGTCAAGAGTATGCAAGTCTAAGTACACGGTATCAGATGTGGTACCGGACACGGACTGATCCTTGGTATGTGTCCAGTAGCAGTACCCAAACCCTAACCCGTCACTGGACGCGGTACTGGACCCGAACCTGTCACGGTCTTGGGGTTTGTTTGAGTCAGTCTACCCAGACTGCTGTTCTTCTGATTATGTGCAGGTTTTTTCATTAATAATATCAATATCAGTACAATCTAAAAGTTACTGTACAGTATGTCTAAGAACGTGTTATTTAGGTATTGCCAGCGACATCTCTAGTTCTAAAGGGTTAACTCCGCCATTTATCTCCAGATGATCTGGATGTCACGCACTGAGTCTCTATCCATCTATCCATCCATCCATCCATCCATCCATCCATCCATCCATCCATCCATCTTCTTCTGCTTCATCCGGGACCGGGTCGCGGGGGCAGCAAAGATGCCCAGACTTCCCTCTCCCCGACCGCTTCCTCCAGCTCCTCTGGAGGGACCCAGAGGCGTTCCCAGGCCAGCCGAGAAACATAGTCTCTCCGGCATGTCCTGGGTCTTCCCCGGGGCCTCCGCTCAGTGGGACATGCCCCAAACACCTCTCCAGGGAGGCGTCCAGGAGGCATCCGAACCAGTCTCTAGGTTTTAGCAAAACGTAAAGATCTTAATGAATCTTAATTGTTATTGAAGATGGTCAACTGTAATACCAACAGGATTAAATTTGCTTTGTTCCATTTTTTTCACAATAAAAGAGAATTTGATTACAACCGGCTTGACTTGACCAACCTACTCTGCAAGTTTCCCATACAGTTCGATAACTCCTGAGTCGAATTGTGTTTGACATTCACTGCAGACACATTCGTTTGGGCTTGCTGGTATTTTGGGATAAGATGTCAACAAAGGCAACATGCGGAGCAGAGATGTGTGGTGACTCGTGATGGGGAAGCCTATGATTGATATTCCCATTAGCTACCTGACAAGGTGACGACAAGGCCTTTGATAATGAATTGTGACACTTTAATGAGCTTGTTTTGCACACACAATTCCTGATCAGCCACTCTTACCATTTAACCTTTTATACCAGTGAGGAATTGTAGATAAATAAAATATTAGTGCCTCTTATAAAATGAACATGATCATAAAGATCGTGCTTTGGGTACCAAGCAGAAGAGATATTAAGAAAACAAATGTCTTGGCAGTTTAAGTTGTTACCTTTTTGTGTTCTTTTGAAGAAAAAAACTTTATTTGTGATTTTCCCCCCAAACAACAACTCTTTTGGCTTTATTTACTTGCATCATAAGTTTGGATACAAGCTGTCCGCAAGTGAAAAATGGGCAAACCAGTGCAGCGAACAGGAAATATTAAAGTCGTAGACCACTCAAAGAAAATAAAGAGCCAGTGTATGGACCATACTAATGTGGTATAAGGACACTATATGATAATATCAGTCCCACAGCACCAGTACTTGCATTATCCTTACTAGACTGGGATTTTCTCCAGTTTCCCAATAACATACTTCCTAGGATAATTGGTTACTCTAACTTGTCCGTAGGTGTGAATACGAGTGTGTGATTGTGGCCCTGCAACAGACTGGCGACGTGTCCATGGTGTACCCTGCCTTCGTTCACAAGAAGACGGATTAGACCCCAGAAGCCGCGGGAGTAAAATATATTAAAATATTTGACGAAACAATGGTACGTTCCATTTTCATGGTGTCCTTTGAGGCCGGGTTAGGCTGTCTTATGGGGTTCAGATGACCCAATCCTTAAACTGACTTGTTAATGTTAACGTGTTACATTGACGTGTCCATCCCATGACAAATGAAGGTGGACAGCATTTCATGTCTGCTACGGACACCAGTGAAAATCAAATTCGCGCTGTCTCGTGGGATCCAGATGACTCCACCCCCACCGTTAACATACCTGGGATAGCACAAGGGTTACAGGAACTCTTGCTCCCCTTAAGGGGCAGTTGTAATTTTATGATGTGTTCTTCCCTGCAATCTTCTTGCAAAGAATAACAGATTCTTTGAATCTAGTATTCCACCTTATTCGCGGGGGTTGGGGACCAGAGGATCCCCCACCCCGTTTCCATCTCCCCCGACCCCTGCGGCGGAAGAATGTCCGTTACCAATCCATACTTATCAAAAACACTTCCAATCGTGCTTTGTAAAGCATCTATTGAAGAACATTGGAGTATTGCTCAACATAAAGAGTTTTGTATTCTTTTAAATTCAGAACAATAGACTGTTCCGCGGTTTCATCCATAATAAACACCTACTCCGGATTATAATTATCCTTTGCGGTTTTCCTTTTAATTTTCTGTCCATTTCTGAGATGTCGCTTCTCTTTTGCTGTAGTCGCTCCGTTTTGACGCACAGATAAGATATAGTAATACGAAACACCCCCCCCGAATTCATTGACTTGTTAATTTTGGGAATTTTCTCACTCCACACTGTTGATTCATGTTTGTGTTTCCATGACGAGTTATGAGCTCTGTTTGTGTGATGTAGCGTGTGACCCTCACAAGTCTCTTCCGTACCGAAACCACCTCCCCTCCCGTTTTTCTCTTCATTGGGACTCCAGTCTAATCCTTGGGGAGCTCATTAGGATCACCAGAGAGGAGCAGGCCCCAGACAGGGTCAAGACAAACTGCGCTGCTGAGCTGCATAGTGATGCTTCCCCGCTCCGTCTTTATGTGTGTTTGGTTTGGCTGCATGTCAGTTCGTCTGAGCGCATGGCAGATGAGAGATTGGCTCGCTCAAGCACTTGACAACCATGTTGAACACCCACAGGCGCATGGACCCAACACACTTTCTCTACTGTTACTCATCACGCATGAGGATTCGCTCAACCTCTGCATGCTTTCACCTATAGTTTTCTAATGGCGATCAGGCACAGGGGACAGTCAGTCACCTCGCTGTCAGCCCACAACCTGCAGCATCCTGTGTGATGTATGACAACAAGAGATGGGTTTGAGTAGGGTCAGACACACCGCGCCTCATGAGACACTTATTAAATGCTTATGAATCCCAGGAGGTATCCTCCGCCGTGCTGCCTTACCTCTCTTTGTGTGTGTGTCAGTGTTTGAACTTGACGATCAACCTGTTAGGAATTAATGAAAGGAAGGGAATTAGTCAACTCTGTAGAAGGTGAAACACATTGCTGACATGTGAAGCATATAAAACCAAGGACATCAGTAGCATGTCCTCCATCTGCGGGACTATACTATACTATACTATACTATACTATACTATACTATACTATACTATACTATACTATACTATACTATACAAGTGATGCTTTCCGAAACGATACAATACGATAAGAAGCATGGCAATGCTATACAATACTATACTATACGATGCTATACGATACTATGCCAGGCAATACTATACAATGCGCTTGACAATACTTTACTGTACGATACGATGCTATCCGATACAATGCTATGCTGTCCCATGCAATACGATGGTATGCTATACATTACTATATTATATGATACAATACGATAGTTTGCCGTATGATTTAAGATTCTATGCCATACAATACTATACAATATGAGACAACGCTATACGACGCTGTGCTATGTTATGCTATACCACACAATATGATGCAATGCTATATGATACTTTACAATATGATACAATACAATATGATGCTATGTTGTACGATACTATACTATACAATACAAGGCGATGCTATGCTATTATTCTATACGACACAATACGATGCAATACTGTGCTATACTGTACGATACTATACTATATGATACAATACAATACGATGCGAGGTTATACGATACTATACAACACAATGCTATATTATGCTATACTATACCACACGCTACTATGATATACGATACTGTACTACATGATACAATATGATATATATATATTTGTGGCTTTCCACAACCACTCCACGTTATTTCCACGTATCTCTAACAGACTTTTCATACATGTACCACCAATGTGTAACTTTTATGTCCCGTATACAACGCCAATGTCGCATTACATTTACGTAATTGACACACAACTCGCTATTTAGTTGTATATAAACAGTGGAATAATCCGGCACAGTTCACTCATTCAAGTTTTCTGTGACGGGTACACGAATCGGCCATTCTTTCATTTTCTCCAGCAGTCTATACCTATTGGGGGACTCCCGTGGGGTCTCTCATGGGGTGTTGTCCGGTGCTGCGTGGAAGAGGGGTCGCAGAAGGGGGCTGGGTACAGAAGAAAACTCTGCAAACCCACTGGGAGCTTCTCGCAGATTTCCCCAGCTCCCATCGGGGATTCCAGCAACCCCGGCGGGCTGCCTCGCATGGTCCCTAGCAGCCGACTTAGAACCGGTGCAGACCAGGGTAATCAAAGTGAAGAAATTTGTTTTTTTGTTTCTTGCATGCCTTTCATGGTTTTAACATGTTTCATTCATGAAACAGCTGTGAGCATTTAACTACCACAGCTTTTCTCACTTTTTCCAAGTATGTTCACGTATGACCAATTTTCATCCATATAATATGAAGCAGAAGACGTTTGCAGCGGCTGTTTGACACGACTTTAACCTTTTAATATAGATGATCGTAACTCTACAACCATTGACACTATTAACGTGAATTGGCTGATTGCGACATGGAGAAAAGCAGCTTTTCCGATTGGCTTTACACTGATAAGCAACACATTACAACCGTCAAGTGTTGTATAACAGAATAAAATAAAATGGAAACTAAGATCATATTTGCAATCTGAAAGCATTCTTTACAGGAGACAGCCAATCAGGATGCAGAACATAACAGACTGCAAAACTTTTAAATATATAAACAGTTTAGTGTGATTTGGCACAAAAATTGTTATTACTTTGGACACTTTTTGTAATTTCTATCATGTGGCAGTTGTTTATTCCTTCTTTGGTTATAATTGTTTGGTTAAAATTGAAGTTTTTTTTATATATATATCTTTAAGAAAACTGTCTTTATGTGGAGTAGGTTTCCTCTAACTGTGTAGTGGGGAGCCAATACTGCACTAAATAATCTTGACGACTTGCTACAGCTGTTTTTTCTGACGTACTACAATGTACATTCTGAACCATGGAGTCCGAGAAACTTGAAGGTTCTCACCTGCTCCACTTCTTCGTTGTTAATATGTCTGAGAGTCTTCCAGGTTTTTTCCTTTAACGGAAGTCAATAACCGGTCTTTCTGTCTTTAAGGGCGCTGTTTCTCCACCAGGCTTAAAGTAATGCATATGAGTAGTTACGGTACGTCAAAGAGCAAGAGTTAGACGACAGGGTTAGAAATCGGTCTGGAAGTCCATGGCGCCAGAGTAGGGTTAACAAAAACCGCATAATTGCCTATAACTGACTGTTTAGTCCAGTAAAACCATGTTTCCTCCGGACCGGCGCAACAGCTGAATGGATGCTGAGGGGCGACATGGGCCGGAGATGCCGTTATTATCCATAAAAGCCCGTGGAGGCGTGAAGAGTGTGTCATGTGGGTGAGCAGAGAGCAAGCTCTCTAATACCCCGAGGCCGTCGTCCAACAGAGTCTGATTGAGTCCATATATCAAAGGCCTGTGTCTGTTGTGCGCAGCGGAAAGACAGGAGGACCGAGAGAATCCGGCTTGCTTTTGGGCAAAAAAAATGGCAACTGGAAGTGCAGGACTTTGGTATAATTGGGAAAAGTGCTGTGAGAGATGGCAGGTTGTGGGCTTTCAGCCTAAGAGCAGCAAGCCGGTAGGGTGTTGGCTTCCTTTCTACCCTTAAGGACGGGAGAAGGGGGGGTGGCAACCAATATGAATGGATGAAACAGCAGGATGGAAGGCTTGATTGGAAGCAACCGGAACCTGTTTGTTGTTTAAAGAGCCTATGTGTGTGTGTATGCGTGTAGTTGTGTGTGTTTATGCCACCCTCCTCCATCTCCGTGTAATTAGGCTGCTGGCTGGAAGAATGATCAGCTGTCATCCCCAATGGTGGCCTTCCACTGCCTGAATGTCAACACTGTCTGAGACCTCCTGTCTGAGCGAGCAGCACACTCAATTAGAGACACTCTGTCACCGCGGGGAACGCCGGGACAAACACACCGACACATTTGCAAAGAAACACACCAAACGGCAACTTTTATTCACCTGCGTCCATTTAGATTAATCACCGGGCCTTTCAGGAGTCTCTGGTTACAGGATTTTCCGCATTGTTAAATTTTTAATCAAAGAATCAGCCGTATAATCTGGATTTATTTTAGTTGTCCTTACTGATGTTGAGAGGTACGCAACACTCAAAGTAATAAATATACTATTGTGGCTAACATTTACCTGTGTCACACTGTTCTAACAAGGTTTTTAGTTAGCATAGTCACAGTAATATTCGTTTTAGCAGTATCACGCTAAAACGAGGTTTGGAGTTATGCTTGGAAACACCCACTGTTAGCTAACACTTTCAATGAAAAGTCTATCATTACATCGACGATTGTAAAGGGTGTGTGCGGAGATTGTTGGCCATCAAAACGAAACATATATATGCAGTGCTCAGCATAAACGAGTACACTCATCTACATTTTTCAGTAAACCTTCAGTGTCCTTTCAGAATCAACTTTTTCTTTGACATACATGATAATTTCATGTTTTGGGAGTTCAACAAGTGTTCAATAAAACTCATCCTTGTTCATTGAGTTACTGATTAAATTGGTTCTTTTTAAAGAGGATGTACTCATTCATGAGCACTATATATATATATTTATACATAATATATATATATATTTATTTTTTGTTACGTCTCCTGGGACGAGTCGGGGGTGGGGGTGTGTGTGTGTGTGTGACAATTATAAAAACTGGACATCAAAAATAAAAGAAACACAGTTTATTAAATAAAGGTAAAACCTGTGTCTTGAAATGAAAGAACACATTAAAACTAGTGCGCTGGTTAAAAAAGACAAACCAAAAGGGAGTTGGGACCTCGGCCAAACATAACATAAGTCAGGGAGACTGCTGACCCAGCCATGTCGACCGTTGGAGTCAGTAGCTCCCTGCTAACTAAAACTACTTAAAGAAAACAAATAAACAAAGCAAGAAAATCAAGACTACCAAGGTTCAACACCCAAATTAACATAACAAAACCCAACAGTCTGAAATTGCTGAGGACAAAGAGGGAAAAGAGACCAAAAAAACCCCCCCAGGACTACACAAACTAAAATCCAGCCCTCTGCTCTGCTCCCTGTCTGTCCTCCTCTGTCTTAAATAGACAGCAGCTGCCAATTAAGGGATATTGGCCACACCTGCCAGGTGAATAAAGTGACTTTGCTGCATAATTTCAGGCCTTGACAAGTATATTCTTGTACAGTCTTGCACAATCACCTGAGATTTGTGTACTTTTACTTTTACTAAAGACACAGCCTTTTAGACTGAACAATACTGTATACTTTGGTGCATTATTCCATATTGGCTAGTACGTTCATCCAGTCTTTCATGTAAAAGAAAAAAGCTGGAGGCTTCAGCATGTCACACCAAGCCCCTTCCAACTGTGGTTGTGCTAGAATCAGGTAGCATGTTCAGCATGTTCTTGAATGAGCCACACATGTTTATGTATATTACAGGCATTGTTAATATGCTAATGTGGCTAACGCTTCCAACTTTCGTAAAGACTAACTATTAATGTATCAAATGTTTTGGGTTTAGTGGTTCAATTTCGCGAACCATGAAAATAGTTATTCTGGTAACTCTTGTATGTTGATAAGTCTTTCAGATGGTACTTGAACGCACCACGTTCACTTAGCATGCGTCGGTGAGACTGCCACAAAAAAAAGAAGTAGGGAAAGCTCCTTTACTGTTTTGATCTGGTGTCAAACAGAATGAAAGGTCTACTGACACCACAACTCAAACTATCACCGGGATCGTGACCCGGTCACAATAAAGTCTGATTGACAGACTTAACTCTTTTGTCTCGCTTAATTGTCCTTATAGTTGAGTGCGTCTTAAATTTAAGACATAATTTCATTGATTCCTTGTTCTCTTGTGCAGAAAATACAGTACATGGATTGAATCACATTTCTCTAGGACATAAAAGTAACTGTTGCTTACTATGACTTTCTTGCATTTGTGGGATTCCTTCTCCAAGCTAACAGGATTACTCCAGGATGAAAGTGGAGGCAGGTAGGCGTCGGTGCGGTGCTTGCCTTTTCTCTACTCGTCCACATCAAAGCCTCTGAAGTTAAAGGGCGAGACACCAGAGAGGGTTTTTTTTCTTTGTGTACCTTTTAGAAGGATATCTTGGGATTTTTTTTTTTTTATGCATTTAAAATGGAACAAACTGTTTTTCAGCGGCTGCAGCCGGCCGAAGCGGTCACCGCAGCAAAGCATGCAAAGTCAAAGCGGTTTCTGCCGCTCCAGCTGGAGGAGTTAATTTGTTTCCAGCCCGATAAGACGCTCTTTAAAAGGTTAGAATCTAATGTGAGGCGGTAAACACAAGACTTGTTATGAAGATAAATTAACCTCCACATTCATTTTTCACACCATGGTGGCCCTAGAATAAAAACACTGCCACCAAACCAGCCTTTTTGTACAGATATATTTTTGATGATATTACATTATAATTCCAGGAAACTAAACAAAAAAAAAACTCAATTCTAAAGTGGTAAGTTTTGTTCATCTCTTTTACAGCACAAATCACAAAATTTGAGATCAATCCGATTATGTTTTATAAACAAAAAATTAAACATGTTTAGTCAAAATAGCAATATATAAATCCACAAAAAAGCAAGGTCAAAACAATGCAAAAACAGTGCTAGCCTCTGTTCTAAGTGGTACCATTTTTTGTTAGCTATTTCGCCGTTCACCTTTTGCTGTCTTGCAAAATTGCTAATTTTTTAATGCAATTTTCAATGCTTTTTTTAAACAGCACAATGTGTTGTGCATCCTTAATGGATGGAAAGCTAGTCAATAAATCTCCCCATGCTATGCTTCCTGTAAAGACACATGCAGCTTTCCAAAATTGCATAAATCTTAAAATGCCATTAGATATTATTATTTTATGATACTGGACTTTTTCTAATGAAAGTCTTAAAACATCTGTAAACCTACATTGTAGATTGGATTTATCACTGAGATTAATGGAACTTAACCCCCGCAATAAACGAGACTGTATCCCAATTATGTGTCATAGCATTTGTTGTTTTAATATAAACCAAAAATGTAAACTTATCGAAACCTTCAAGTTAAGTTTTAAATAAAAAAAAGTACTAATGCCTTTGTAAAATGATTGGCTAAGAGAAGAGTAGGCTTTATTTAATACTTTTATAGCTTATTACACGTTTATACTTTGTTATTAACACATTGATAAGTGCATTGTTACATTAACCCACATGGAGCCCCAGACCAGTCGAAACCAGTTAGGGGAACCTTCAAGGACCGTATCTGTGCTTTTCCACATTATACAAAGCTATAAATGACTTTGTTGGCAGGAGCATAGACACTGACCGCTAAGTTATTAAGGATCATGTCCTGACAAACATTGACCTAAAGCCTTGATTGTATAAGCAGGAAGTGGATTGAGCAATCCTTCCCTTTCCGTGTTCCGATTAGGAAGGTTGCAAGTAGGCCAAAGTCCCAAAGACTTCCATTGAGAAATCATTTCTCGGTCATTTTATTTGTCAGAATAATCATCTGATGCTTCCTTCCTAACACAACTCTTCTCATCCTATTTTCTTTAAAGATATATGTTCTTTATTGTCAGTTATTGAATGTCAGGAATGACACTAGCGGAAGCCTCAGGATGCAGTGACTCAAGACAAGATTCAAAAAGGAAGAAGATTTTATTGTCTCTTAGGTCTTGTAGTTGCACTCTCTCTCCAGTACGGAGGAATGGCGCTGGTGAGTAGAGTGAGTTCCTGAGCTTGGAGAGAAGAAGAAGTGCAGACAGTGGTACGGAAGGCGAGGGAGAATCAAAAGATGACGACTGGACCTTGTCAGGTAGGCTTGACGTGGTGCGAGGCGGGCTCGGCTTGCTACGAAGCGGACCTGGCGTTGTGAAGACAACTTCCTGGCGAGGAGGAATGGGAAGGGGGAGACTTAAATCCTGTCCGGAGCAGCTGGTAGTAATCAGGGTGATTGCTAGGGGACGGATCTCCACATTGAAGTTATAAACTGACCAATCAGATGCCTCAGTAAAAGCATGTGACTCCCGCTGGCCCCGCCTCCAACGTTTGATTGACAGATTTCCTTGAGCCACTTACAGTGGGAGGGGTGTGGCCTTCGAACAAGCCGGAACAAGGTCACTCATAATTGGTGACATCAGTTCCTTTAAAATCGTGACTCAGTCAGACTAATAAGTAATCGCTGTCAAGGGGTGCCGATCTGTTGCAATATGGCGGTGGATGTATCAATCAGGAAGTGACAGCAAAGGCTCTGGCCTGATTTTACAAGGGTCAAAGGTAATGGGGGACCTCAACGCTTGTTATATCAAGTCGTACTTATACAGTCATTGGCCTAAAGCCACACACAGGGCCCGCCTCTGGGACTATATTTGCGGAATGCATTTTAGGGGGCCTTATCTGTCATGGAGGAGACCCAGATCCAACTTTTTATTCAAAGGGCCACATTCTAATTGAGTTTTTTGGTCACTTTCTTCGTCATAAACAAACACGTAGAGGTTAGCGAGTGTAACGTCACACCAAGTCATCCAAGAAGTTGCTAATATTGATCTGAAACTCTACTGTATCTCTTGAGGAAAAAAAATATTTATAACTGGCAACCCTGAAACTATGTTCACAGCGCCCTCGACAATGTGTGTTTAAGTGCCTACTTCCAACGAAAAGTGTATGTAAATGCACATAAAACAAAACTGGCGTTCATGTGTAGCTACCAGGTGTCTATGACCTTTTTTGGGTCCTGATGGATAGACGGTGTCCATCTTCATTTATTGAAGGGCCAACTGTTTGAAAATATATAAACTAAAATATATAAAAAGTGTTTGAGAAGGTAAAATATGCGGTTTGTGTCCAGCTGGAATTCAATAACATATCGGAATAGAGCTGGGAAAAAAACAAACCTGGAGCAAGATTCACTAGATTTTGAACCAAACCTTTTTATGAATTGCAGGCACTAGTAAACAGTAGAAACTGAAGAAGACGGCTCTTTCTGTTTGTCCAGTGTGACAACCAAATGCTAAACGCGTTTTGCTCGTCTTGAACTTCACATGAGCTTTGTGAACGTAGCATTACATCGGCACCGACTTACAACCACCAAGGGCAAAGTTGGGTTCAGTGTCTTGCCCAACATCAAGTGTCCAATCAGACGTCCAACACTCATACAATGCCTCAATAGTAATGATAAAGGTGGGGTCAGTATCAATCCTACATCATTGTAAACAGTCAATGTGATTGGCTAACTCATTATTGAATTGACAGACTTACAGTGGTTCCCTGCGACAGCTCTTTGAATCTAAGACCCTTTTTTTTTTGCATGTGTTTGCTTAATTTCCAACAACCCTCTGCATCAATTTCTCTTGACGAATAGCAGAGCCGACCATCTGGACGTCCTCGAGCCTCGCCGCACACCCCGCATTCCGCTGATGCCGTTATCCGCGTTGACACATGATGGAGTGAGCAGGTACAGCGGAGGTCGCACTACCTTAAAAACCCAGCAAGGCACTAAATTGATTCACACGGTCAACTTTTAACCGCTCTCAGAGCTTAAGCTGCAGGCATCAAACCATGCAGGAGCTCCTCACAAGACCACACGCATCTGAGGTCAGACGGAGTCAAAAAAGAAAGCATGTGTGATTTTTCTCTTTTGCCGTGCGTGGTGGGCAAGACCCTTTTTCGCACCATAATGTGTGTTTGACTACACGTGATATTTATACAACTGTGTGTAGTTTTGAGAGGGAGAAAAGGAGGATATTGAGTTTGGAGAAATAGATAGACTTTGTGGGCTCAGTGGAAATTAGAACTCTCCATCTCTGTCCTCAGGCCAGACTCTTGTGTGTGTGTTTGTGTGTGAGACTGTCTCTGTGAGCACTGCTGGAGGTCACTGCAGGAATACAGGGAAAAAACGACACAATAAATGTACAAAAAAAGTCATAAAACCATCCCAGTATTGACTAAGAATTTCAACTATGACCCCTTATTAAAGAGCACGTTTTCGCTGAATTTTTCTTCCTTACCGCAAAAATTTCACCATGCGACATATCGAAAAAGTCAAAATCACCAGATGCACCTCGTATCTGGTGAAAGGAAATTTTTAACATGGTGAACGACTCCCGCCCAAAAAATGATGATGTCACAGCGTGAGAAAATGTCAAACTGGCACTAACAGTTTTTTTTCTTAATTCACTAACGAAGCCAAAACACAATTCAGGAATATCCAGGGGTAGTTGTGAAAGTTATTATGGGATGGCTACAGGACCTGTAACTTTTGGGCATTTTGGGGCAAAGTGTGAAATTTTCACATTTTTGCACAATATAAAGAAAAGAAACTTTTTTTTTTCATTTTGAGTGATCTACACAGAATTTCCCACACATACCAAAAGGTTAAATCTACAACCACAATTGAAGCATCGTTGATTTTTGATTTTGGGAAGAGACCGCCATCATGAACTCTAATAAAAGTTTTTTTCAAAAAACACTTTCAGTATTTTCTACGAATTGAAATTTCTCTAAGGAAATTCAGTCTTTCGCCTTAGAACTCTTGAGCATCATTAGAAAGCTACTTGCTAAAAAAAAGTCAATTTTTAACAGCGCCAGCAAGATAATCTCGCAAAAGTGGCGTTCGCTTGTTGGTCACATATATACATATTCTTTTCACGAAATATTATGAAAATGATATACATGTTCCTTATTTCACACTGAATGAAACCATATAACATACAACACAAACTTATTAGAAATGTTAAAGTGGTTAACCAAAAAAAAAAAAAACCTTTGTTGCCAAGGAAATCCAAAAAATAAATTTAGCCAATTTTTCTAAAAATTACATTAACTTGTTTGTCATCCTGAGATGACCAAAAAATAAAATGGTTGCTATGGAGATAAAACCAACAAATAGCCACCATTTCTATTTTTTTTTTTTTTTTTTTTGTAAATTTGTCACCTAGCTCTGACTAGGTTGGCAAGGGCAGATTGAGGGGTTGGGTAACATCCTATCAGGCAGTGAGGGCGGCAGGGGTCGCACCTGAAGGCAAGGCAAGGTAAAGTTATTTGCACGGTAAAGTTATTTGCACCTTTACAGGGTAGCTAAACAGGACAACTGGAGTCCACCCACTGCCGAAATGTGAAACTCCAGTCAGAGGGGTGGGGCTTGGGGGCAGGACTCTTATCATTCGTTGAGCTGCAGATTATGACATCAGACTTCTGAAGTGATGTGGGACTTAAATGGTTTGACCAATCACGAAATTCAACTGTAATAACTTGTTTTAACCTGTAGGGGGCAGCACACAGACAGTTTTAGACCATTATTTTTTAGAATTATACAAGTTTATTTTAAATAGTCAAAAGTGGATTCAGTGCTTGGTTACCCTTTAGGTATTATTTCTTGTCGTTTTTATTATGTTTCAGTTATCATTAGAGGGGGGGTGTATCAGTCCTATAATATCGATACCAAGGTAAACTATCAATACTAGTGTGACGAAATCAAATTTTTTTTTGTCAAGAGTCTCAGTCCTGTGTTTTATTATACATTTAATTAACCAATAAGCAGTAGCGGTTTTAGGCATGGGCAGTGCGGGCAGCAGTTAATAGGGGGCGGCATCTTGGCTTGATCAAAAATTGGACCTTTATGGTGTTTATTATCTGTGTGGTGTCTGGAACGGCCTGAATCAAGCGAGTTAGCGCCCCCAGGTGGAGCTAGCACCCCTGTTAATAAGGTGTGTGATGAAAAAGGGGAGGGGTGAGGAAATTCACGATATGCGTACCTTTGATAATGCCACACCACGCGCCCATCGCAAGACGCGCGCGTGAAAGTAATGCTAGAGCACAAATGGTACTATAACGACCCGCGGTATTTCCGTCGTAAGAGCCATGGACTTTGCTTTTAACAATACGCAGGTGACAAAACAAGAGGGGTAGTGCTCAGTCTCTCCCTCATTCTCACTCAGGGTGCAGGAAGAAGCGAAACACAATAGGCCAAAAATAACAAATGGAAACAGTGTTAAACGGTCAGACAACAAAACACATAAATGAAAACTCAAACTTAAACCCAATTCTAACCAGACAGGCAAAAGAAATGGTTACCCACAATTCCTTGTGCTGCCAGATCTGACAGTAAGCCCAACAAGCCTGCAACCATCGCTATACACGGTTTTTAGGTTTCGTTTTGATCACGTGGTCAGACAACCTCTGGCGCATGTAAAAATGCTGGTTAAGGTTAGGATTACGTTTACGGTTCTAAAACCAAATTGTAGGTTTTTGCGGCTGTCTCTGATGCTCACGTGTCCACCAGGGGGTGTGTCAAATGTGGAAAAGACATTTAAACACATTCAGGACCGTGCAGGACTTCTAAAATTATGCAGTCCAGCTAGAAAAGAAAGAAAGAAAAAGATCAAAATAAAAAGTAGTTTTAAGCTTTATTTTCTTGTCTTTTCCTGTTTTTTTTTCTGGTTAGTCATTACTTTAACCTTAATATTTTCAATTTTTGTAACCAACTGGAGATTTTAACAGTTAAAGTGGATTAGTTGAGAGCCTGTGTGCATGAAGTTCATTATTTTGTTTCATCATGTTGGGTTCTATGTTTAGGCAATAGTATATTTGTAAATCTGTTGGTAGTTTTTAAGATTAATATTAACCATAAACAACTACTCGATGGTGACAAAACATAATGTAAATGTAAATGTGCCAATCATAGGATTAAAGACGGCAAACATTAGCTAATTTTTTCTTGGGGGCGTCTGGGGAGGCTCTCGCCCGGGGAGTCATTCAGTGTAGAACCGCCCCTGCCAATAAGGTGCATTTTTTTTTTTTTTTTAAACTTGTCTTGTCCAACAGCTGAGCAAACAGATGCGGGCTGAGAGCCTCTTGTGTTGGGAAGATTTTACTGTCACAACAGGGATTTATTGAATATAAACCCCTGCTAAACTTTATTTATATTGATTATGTTTGTGTTTGTTATGTTGGACCGGACGGAAAAGAAAAAGAGGGTGGGTGGGTGAGGTAATAGAGGGGGTTTTAGAGAAAAAACAAGATGCCAATAGAGAAGCAACATCCTAAAACAACCAGGTCTAAATAGTCAACTAGAATGGGCGGGGCCTGTCTACACACACTCTGTAATTACACACATACCTGTTGGTTGAAATAGTCTCCACATTTAAACTAGTCAAAATGTGCAAAATACATCTGCAACTAACAGAATTAATCATACTAATAGACACGTATAAAAAAGGTGCATTTTTTAAATTATTCTATAATAGAACATTTAAAGAATTATCAATACCAACATCGCAATACTAGCCTTGTATCGATACCCAAATTAGTGACCAATTTCCTTTTATTAACAGAGACATAATCATTTTGTCCAACTGCACTTTTGCTAGTTTCTTCTCATAGAATTATCAGTTTTGTTGGAAAATCACCTTTTTCCATTTCCACTACAGCCTTGTTAGGACTTTTCGGCAGCAGCATCCCCAGGTAACCTCACAGAGTTGACTGTGGGCAGCTCTGTGCCCTCCTCAGTCTGCCTCCGGCTATGGTGTCCAGTCGGCCTCCTCTTCCGTTGTTTTCCCAGCTCATAACTCTGCCCGGGCTTCTACGTGGTTATCTTCGGCAGCCTTCCCGCTTCATTTTCTTCATCCTCCACACCGTTATCCTCAGCAGACCGAGCTGTCTTCCCCAGCTTGATGCAGATGTGTCTTTTCGGATTCCCCGGACCCGTGTTGGAGCCTGAGGCGCGGAGCTACAAGAAGCTTTCGACAAGTTTTCGTTGAGACGGTGAGGAGATACTGACCTGTAGTGGGGTTTTCAGTTGAATCTTTCAAATGTGAACTTTTAGCAGGAGAAAAATCATACAATTTACGTTTGTCATTAATATTTATTACAGGAAAAAAATGCGCAACAATTATAGGATTTCACTAAATTGCACATCTTTTTTTCATAATTCCTCTTTTGGGTACAAGCTGCGTACATTTAGATTACCAGTGTATTCGCAGCATTGAAAGAATAATGATTATCCCATTAAATCAAGCCAGCATTACAGCAACAATAAGCCCCTTTAGCTTTATTCTCTCCACAGATCACACGTGAAAGCCATCCGCGCTCCTTCCGCATTGGATCGTTAAAGATGTAACTCATAAAGCTGCACTTTAAAATGTGCAGTCATGGCACAACAGGGGGGGAAACACAGCACCACGGTGGGAGATAACTATGATTAATGCTACATATCTTTAACCGCATTATGGAAAAAAAATCATAACAGAAACATTCAAATTCTAATTGCACATTACACAACGGCTGCAGGATGGTATTAGGATGTAAATAAAGCGTCTGAAATTAAAAAGGGTAATATGTTACAGTAATTATTTGGGATTAGTGTTTCCTTGTTGGGTAGATGTACTTTGAAGCAGCAGTTTAATATGAGGATGCCAAATATTTTATCTAGGAGAGAAATGAAGTGTTTCAATATGATGTTAGGTTTTTGTACGCAATAAGTTTGTCAGACTGTTTTTGGACCCTCCGACTTGGGTAAGTACCCTGTTTATTGTGTATGTTGCCCCAGCCGGCAAGGTCAAATGGGCCCCAAATTCTTTAAAAGTGGGCCCCAAGCGGGGTTGTCCGCAGTTTCCATGTTGGCCCCTTCTGTGCTTGCTAGGGTTGGGCACCAAAGTTCGGTTCCAAGTGGGAACTGTTATGATTTTCGCGGTTCTATTGAAACAAGCTGCTGTAAACTGTGTCGGATTTCGGTGCTTAGATTCATTAAAGGACTATTGATCTTTGGACATGTCAATCACTTCTACTCTCTTCAGTACTTTGAAGTTCTACCCAATCCCTTGGCCTGTACTGTGATAGTGGGCGGGCTCATGTAAAGCCAATGAAGAGGGGAGCAACGCTAGAATGTCTGGCTGCATTTCACAGCAGAAAACAGAAGTTTGACATGTCGCTGCGTCACATCGGCCGGGGACTGGGGGGCCGGGAACGGGAACCGCAGACAAACTCCAGGACTTTCAGCTGAGTTCGCCAGCTCTACACACCCAGAGAAAGACACCCACTGCAACCAGCATGGAGCGCGGGCAGCCAGCTCGGCTCTCCTAAACTGTGATGTTTAATTTTTTGTTATCCAGACACACCCTCAGGGGGAGATTAAAACAAGGTAACTCCAGACGAGGTCAGGATTTGACAGGCGGCTGGCAGCGAATTCGCCGCGAAACAGCGGCGCACAGGCGGTGTGCGCAAAAGAGGGGAGAAGGCCGTCGTTTGCAGCTCAGAGGTCGTGGAGCTCTGATTTAAAAGGAACAATCAGCGCCTCAAAAAATGACACTTAAAACATCGATTTTTGACATTTTTGGTCTTAACCATGTGTCAATATGTGACTTGGGAAAAATGTGTTGGTCTGGGAAGATGTAGGCGTTATTTTTATTACTAAAGTACCGAAATTGGCATCGATTAGGAACCGAAACCAAAGAACCACGTTGGCACCGGAACTGCATAAAAACCAACCCTAGTGCTTGCCCACATTGGCTCTGCTCTCCAGGGACCAAGAGGCAGGGCGGTGACACTGCTGACCCCTGGGAAATAGCGCTCTCTACGCTGTCCACCAGGCGACTGGCTAGCATAGCGAGAAAGCCTACGGAGTTCCCACTTAAGCCCACGTGGGCAAAGAGAGGGGGGCCACCATGGAAACTGCGGACAAACCATAACTTCTCTACCGTGAACAAGCCCAAAGAGCTATCAAGGGACAAGATTGAGCAATTACTAAAAATAAAACAAATACTATATTAGTGATTGTCTCCTTTGAACTGACGATCCATGCAAGATCTCATCAGGTCCAGCCTTCCTGGCTGGGCAACACATTCTCACTCCCAACTCGCCACATGTTGACGTTTGGTTAAGGCCCCTTCCACATCACTTTTTGACATTATGGGGGTCCCAAATTTGCCAATTTTTGAAGTGCTAGCTGTTCGTAAAATCAAGGGTGCGCAACCCTTAGGACGCGGTACCAGATGCAGTACTGGATCCACAGTGGTCCTCAGGATGCGTCCAGTACTGGTGCCCTAACACAGTGCCAATAACAAAACCTTTTCCCACTATTGGTTTGCGTCCAGTACCACGTCCAGTTTGCGCCCAGTACCACTTTGTGTCCAGTACCGCATCTGGTCCAGTGTCGGGTTAGGGTACCGGGTTCTGGTTTGCGGCCTGGAGATTGGGGACCCGTCATTAGATAGGAACAGCCAGTGGGTCAAAAAAGACTTGGAGACAACCAAAATGTCAAAAAGTGATGCGGAGGGTTCCTTAACCAAAATATCAACAACTTATCCATTGTTGTAGTTCCTCAAGTGACCACTGGAGGCTGCATTAAAAGAAGGAAAATTGTTAGCAGTCTCGCTTCACAACGAGAAGAAACTGATTTAAATCTTTGGGTCTTTCAGTCAGAAGTTACCGTGTTCTCTCTATTCAAGCTCCTTGCACATGCTTTATTGGTTACTTTGATGTCTAAATTGCCATTAGGTAGGTGAGTGTGTAGTCTTATAACAGACTTGCAACTTGTTCAGAACAATAGCTGGTTTGGGTCCAGCAGCACCATGACCCCTAAAAGAGATTAAGTGGGTTTGGTTTATGAATGGATGTAATGACCGTAGTTTCTCAGTAACTCTCATGTTAACAAGTCCAACTCTAAATTAAAACCTGAACTTTTTTACTGTCCAATATTAGAGATTGTTTCAATGTTTATAGTTTAATTTTCTATATATGGCACCTAGGAGGAAGCAATGTTTAGAAGGTTTTATGGTATGCAGTAAATCTTAGTTTTTCTGTCCATGTTCTTCCTATTCATCCCAGATCGACTCTTTAAGTCTTTGTAAACAGCTAATACCCATTAGGTTTGTTGAGCACCTTCCATAAAGTTTTTTCAAACGTTTGATATCTGTGGAAAAAAAGATTTTCATGTTTAGAAGTGTGTCTGACTTACTTGTAGGAGGGATTCTCCCTGGCCCAAAATTCCAGTGACACTATAGTAAGACTCAACACTGAAAAAAGTGAAATATTGAATCCGTTAGGAAAAGTTATGTATATTGTTACATTTAAAAATATTAGTTTGTATTAAAATGAAAATTTTGAGTTGATGGATAATTATAACTCTTCCGCCGTGAGCAAGACCAAAGAGCTATCAAGGGACACCAGGGACTAGATTGAGCAATTTGTTAGAAAATTAAATAAATACATTAATGTCCTCTTTTTAAGTATTTTATCTGTTGTGTATTTGTGGCAAATCAATCTTGAGTCTGTAATAAAGTATCTCCTTTGACCAGGGTCTCCATGCAAGATATTATCTAGTGAGGTACAAATGCTTTAGACAATGGTGAGGGAACACACTGCATTGTCAGATATTTAGGATGCTAAGAGGACAGAACAACTAAACTGTATGACGGTAAGATGAACAAATGGGCAAAACCTCCTGTCATTGGTGAGAACGTTAAGAATGAGGCATGGCTAGATCTTCCAGCACAACAATCTCAAACTCTTATCCCAGGCAACAAAAGAATGGAATCCAGCCCAGTGGTGCCTAATCACTGGGCCATGGCCCAGTATAGGTCCATGGCCCAGTGCAGGTCTATGGCCCAGTGCAGGTTCATAGCCCAGTATAGGTCCATGGCCAGTGCAGGTCCATGGACCTGTACTGGCACCGGGTCGCAGAAGAAATTATTATTTAAACCTGTTTTTTTGTGAAATGTTTCTTTGCAAATGATTAAGGGATTAGTGCGGGGACAGAACAGACAGAAAACACTTAAGAAAACAATAGGATACCAGAAGTGTTCCTTAATACATGGATTTATAGTAACAGGCGATTACCACATACTGAGCCAGTTTGCACAATATTCACAACATTAATGGGCTGAAGATGTTACCAGAGTTTTATACTCCATCAATGTTATCTGGGTGTTGTTATTAATAAAGTTGCATAAGCCTTAAACGTCGCAGCTGGACCAAAGAAGCAGCAACAGTGTGTTTGAATCTAGTGCAGACCAATAGGAAACGTTTGACCTTTTCACATCATAACGTGATTTTCTAATATATATATACATTCTGAAACTCAGTTGAAATGAGACTAAAGTGATCATTACAGACCTCTCATCTGTTTAAGTGAGACAAATTGCAGAATTATTCCTTTTTTAGACTTACAAAACTAAACAAAAACAGACTCAAAATGAAGGTAATGATTAAATCTAGAGATGCTGCATGAAGTTATGTGAACGGACCTTGAATCACCAGTTCTGACTAATTAGCAGTGAGTAAAGCAGAGACATCAGGAAAACCAGCAGGGTGGTAGATCTCAAGGACCAGACTATTCTATAGGGGTAATACCATCTTCTTTGCTCATTTAAAGCCACGCACCAATAAAAAATGTTTTTGAAATGTTCTTGTGGCCTTTTTCTGATGATGGAGGGCATATCTAAAGGCTTAAATTTCATTTCTGAGTATTTATATATTCAAATCACTGTACTCCATTTTGATACATCCACAAGTAGACGATTAGATCCACGTGGGTCTTTGTTTTCATAGCTTTATGTCTGGATAGCTCCTCACTATTTTTGTTGCATGGGTAATGTTAGGTTGGGGGGTGTGCAGGGCCGTAAGCTAGCGGGAGAGTTTGTAAATAGAGAGCTGTCAGCGATGGCGACGGTAGAGGGGGCGGGGTCGCTCTCAAGTGCATTTTAGGAGTGTTTCATCACAACATTTAGTCCTGCTATTGACTCTTGATGGTTTCTTAGCAAGTATCAATCTTTTGTTTTCATTTGAAGAGACTGTAAAACATTATAATTGTCATCCTTTGGTGAGACTTTCCTTTGGAAGTAATTAGGGGGACGTACGTTTCAAGACTGTCACCAATGTGCCTGGCAGCTACTGGAATTATTTAATTTTTTTTCTGTTGTTTACAACAATTTTGTACTAAGTAGTGGCACTGCTGTTCATATTTACTATTGCTAGTACTTAATTATACAGATAATTAAAATTAAATTAGTGTCACTGCTTGTCAGAGACTGATTTCAGCAATGTTGCACAAAAATAGGACATGAGATGATTTTTACCAATTTTTGCAGTATCGTGATATTTATCGATATCGTTAGTAAAGTATTGTGAATTGCATCGAATCATGAGGTACCCAGTGATTCCTAGCTCAAGTGCATTTGTACCTCACCACATGACATAATGCTTGGAGCCGTTGTATTTATTTCATAATTACTCAATCATGTTCATGGTGTCCTGTGATAGCTCTTTGGCTTAGTCCACAACTTAGAAGCGACTTTTCAAACAACTACAGCCACTCTGCAGAAACTATGTCCTACAAATCAAAATAACTGTTTTCTTTTTCTTCATTTCGACTTAAAACTGTGTAAAAATGAATAAAAGACCACTGGGAAGACTTTGAAAATAGATCAAAAGACGATCTGAGATGACGAAGACTTAAAAAAAACAAAACCTACATATGTTATTATAAAAACAGGCCATTCTTCCAATGCCTCGGGCTAAACGATAAGGCATTTTGAAGGAGCCATTTTAAACTTGGCTCTTTTTAGAGAATGCGGGTTAAACAGCCTGTCAAGGTGACACGCTGCAATTAAACAGCAGAGGTGTGCTGGAGATGAGCTGTCATCGCCGAGCGATGTCACGGCTGCACGGGGGCAGCTTTAAGTATAATTGCTAAAGGCTTCTGGGATGGAGCTGGATGTCGACCAGAGGGGGGGGGGCCTTCCTCTGGACGATTTTAGAGGGGTGGGGGCTTGTAACACGCTGACAAATGGTTGTACAATCAAATTAACAGCAACTTCTCCCTTCTATGCTGCCTGTCCAGAAATGTTGACATCCAATTATGGTCCATTATACCAGCGAGCAAAATGAACATAGATATTTCTTTACAGATATTGTTCTAATGCAGAGGTGCAATGCTTGTATCTCTATAGTAAAACTAGACGGGCCTATTAATGGAAGCTGGGAGATGAACTGAGTAGGAAAAAAAAAGGATTTGGTCTTTTCATAAACAGTGTTTACTTTAAGCAAGCCATCGTCTTATTAGTATTAATAGCAGTGACTTCAGAAAGCTCATATTCTGCCACTGGACAGTTTTGTATTATTTATGATTGAAATGAAAGCGGCGGTGGAGGAGCGCTGCATAGCAAACGATGTTGCCCATACCAGTTTACATAACCAACACTTGGGTAAACAGCAGATTAAGAGCAGCACGGGGGCCAAGATAAAAAAAAAAAAAAAAAAAAACGAGAGCAAAATGTTATATCCACACATCGGCCCGTTTGAAGCGAGCTTTTGGAGGAAGCTGCGAGAGAACACTGCGGACCTTTTCATGCAGCTGGTCTTCATCTGCAAGTCCTTTTGAGCATGAAAGCGTGGCACAGTTCAGCTTCCCATCTCCACTGCAGCTCCTATCACACTAATCCTAAGAAGTCGGGTCTAAATAGGCACGCTGTAGCTCGAGAGCCTCCTCGCCTTAATTAAAGAGACCATCTGTTAAATTTCATTATTGAAGCTGTTAGCGTGTACATTACGGCATAGGATGGAGACTGTTTTTTTTTTTGCACAGCGGGGTGGTGAATCAAGCAAAAAGAACCTAGGATCTGTCTCTGGGCCTTGAGGGCCCCCCCGTTGACTGCAAAAAGCAAGCGGAATTGCAAGATCATAAAAAAAAAAACTCCCACTAATGGTAAATACATTTTAGAACACTTTGTAAATAAGCAAAAAAGTCTTTCATAACTATAAGTTGTGCTAAAAAGGAATAATTAATCTCACCCCCTGGTTGGACTTTGCATTACAGTGAGGATCTACTGAAGTCATAAAGTAGTGGGCGACTAGATCCATGAACGTCTTGTTTGCGTCGTCCGAGCGTGTGCGGCTGGATGGCTCTGATATTGCTCACCATGTATGTTGAACAGGTAGGTTGGAGTATGACGGACTATAAGTTAGCCGAAGTTTAATGAACTACTGCCGCTCTGTGGAAAGTATGTCCTGGAAAACGATACAAGTTTTTGAATTTTGACTAAAAACAGTATACACAGTTTAAAAGAAGATCAAATATGATTGGATGGGGACTCTCAGCGACTCCCGATTAGTCGATTCATGTGCTGGAAAAGTTTTAAGAGAAATATAAGAATTATAGCTGTTGGACGAAAACTAATAAACAGTAAAAACACAAAAGAAGAAGAATCTTGTCCTTGTTGCTACCTGCATGTTTGGTTTGTGTGTGCACTACTGTCTGGATTCACGTTCACAAAACCGCGTGGAGAGTGTTCTTGAATGCACCACACATGGCCGGCGTGAATGATCACAAAGGGCTTTACCGTCTTCAAAAGTTCCTGTTGTGCTTTGCAATCTCCGTGGTTGTGTCCTAATTCCCTCCCAATCACTATAAAGTGCGTTCGCCATTTTCTAGAGCTGTCCGAATCTACTAATTCCAAAATCGAGTGCACTAGAAAGTCTTTGAGAAAAACTAGCGTGCATCAATGGTCACTAGATTAGCGAATATAGACCACAATGCACTGGTCGAACAATTCTAATGATAAAAAAAAAAATGTGTTTAAATGTAATTTTTGAATAAATCATTCACATTTTCACCATCAGAACACAGTGGATTCATAAAAAATTGTCGTGAAATGTCCGTATAAATCTGTGACGTCATATTTGGTGTTTAGAAAAACGAAAAACAAGTAGTGAGTTTGCTCTCCGAAATACCTTTAAAATCAGGGGCACTATATCGTCCCGCACTATATATATTTTTAATAGTTAAAGGTTGGGGGGGAATTTGGACACCACCCCTGACTTTGTGGCTGGTTGTTGATTAATCATTGACAACCCTAGTGATGGATGTGCACTACTATCATGTATCCAGTGACAACATAACATGATAAACACTCTTTCAAGACCTTTACATAAGCGCATCATAATCTCATTGTGAACATAGTTTTACAGTTTATAGGTTATATCAATAGAAATATACTCCCGCTGACCTATATCTTATTATTGGCTTTTTCTGTGTAATACTTATTGTGTAGGAAAATTTGGTCAAATTTGAAGTATGGCTGGAGTTCATATTGCTGATTCTGGTGGTAGAGATGTTCAAAATATTCTAGTACTCGTCTCATGGTAAACCATATTTCATTCCTGTGGAATTAAAACACAGACTGGATTTTTGTATCCCAGGTATGTACAAAGTCAGTCCTCGATGGCCGGTGTCCTTCATGTTTTCCAACCAACCTGCCACTGAAGATCCGTATCGGCTAAACACACTCGATCCAGGTAATCGGCAGCATATAAGATACGATTTCTGGAGAACCAGCAGGAGGCCGGCATTCGTGGACTGACTTTGGACATCCCTGTTGTAAAACAGTAGCACAAAAACACACACTGACCACACATATACAGAATTGATCTTTATTTATATTAAATTAAAAATATACTTTTGACAGATTCATGTAACAAACATGAGGAACGGTATTTTTCTATGATATAAAGCTTTGAGTATGTTCTTTTTTTTTTGTGTTGTTTTTTTGTTGTTTATTTTTTACAATATTTTTAGAGATAACCAGCAATGACGGCATTGGATAAAGAAGATAGGGAGGGCTTATGATACCTTCTCTCATATGTGTCCTCTAAAAGCATGCAAAACCTACTGGAACTTAAATGGGAACAGAATAAGGTACGGCAGGCGTACTCTGCCTTTCACGAAAGATATGAAGTTTCGACTTGGCTCAGTAGTGGTTTTTTTTTTTTTTTGGTAAAAAACTAAGCGGGGAAGGTAACATTGAAGTTTCTTGTTTGTTTGTTGGCAGCGATGGTTCCATAGTAATGAAGGAGGGACTGGAAACGAGGCCAACTGGCGGTAGACACCGAGGAGTCCGAGGATAAAGATGGTCTGCCACCATAATTTTATAGCTTTACAGTGTTCATCTAAACTGAAACATTACATGAGGACAGCCACAAAAGGTCCGAACGGGACCACGAAACAGAGTTTTCACATGAGAAAGGATCAACGAGCACTTTTTAAAAACAAACCCCTATTAGTCCAAAGGTACACTCACATAAAGCAAATATGTACGGCTCTTTCTTTTATACAAGTTAAGCAGGAGAAAACAGTAGTAGGAGAGAAGACCAATATAAATTCAAAGCAATGCCTCCGTATGTACAATTTCACTATGTCAGCCCCTTTTCGGTGCTTTATAAAAATACTATTCACATTTGTTGTTGAAGTCTGAGATAAAGTTTGGAGAAAACACCCCAAAGATTCTGTACAATTTTACTGATCTACCAACTTAAAGATGAGGAAAAAAAAAAATGCCTTTCATGTTTTGTGCAATTTAAATAAAACTGATCAAAGGATGTATACATGTTATGTGAGAAGCAGTTGAGGACACAAAAAGGGGGAAAATTACATTTTGACAGCATGTATTAAAGGCAATAGAACAATAAAAAACCTGTGGGAGTATTACACACACAAACACAAAAATTAAACGCTAATAGAAAAAAAATGGACATTTTGTGCTGCTAAGCTTTTTAGATGGACATTTCATACATAACAAACAATTAACATGGAAGGTGGTAAAACACTTATTTGGGGTACCATGCAAATGTATTTTTTGTCTTTTTTACTATATACCAGACTACTGAAGCTCTGTACAGTAGATAAATGCTGAGTATCATACGAAAGGATTCACTTCGGCACATGGCTACATGCCTTTGCACCTTGGCTTAGAGATAGTCGCTAAAAACAAAACAAATACAAATTAGACTGAGTCATAAACATAAATAAAGGAAAAAATGTCAAATAAATAAAATCTCATAGCATCCTGTTAGAACACCAAAATAACTTGTCAGTTAGATCGCATCTTAACCCAAATGTCTACGCCTGAAATTGTAGGACAAAAGGTTTCAGTAGTTCAAACGAGCAACAGGTGTGTGTTTTTCTGTTAATGAAGTGGTGACACCTGCAAGTCGTTACTGCGTCAAACACCTGCAACTTCAAAGGAGATTTTTGTAAAGGGTTTGTCAAAACAAACGTTAACGGTTTGACATGTGAGACTTTTAGTTTACAAATACACTGGAACATTTGTAGCTTTAAAACGCTTCAATTAAAAAAAAAAAGTGTAACGATGTCTAATGCTATGTTCACACCGGGCTTGGCAACAAATCTTGGTGAAAATAAATGCACATAAATACCCGTTTTGGGCTTCTACCTTCAGAAGTTTTGCGTTTACGAGGTGCTACACAAGTTTTAAAGTCAGTTTTTGGGCTCTATGTACAAAATATGCGATAATTGAATTAAAAGTCAAACAATTTGGACTTTGACCAATGAGGAACTCAGATTTGGTATGTGAAGAGTGTCCTTAAAAACACAAAAGTACCAACTGTCTAAACATTTTTGGTGAAAGAGAAGTTTTTTTGCCCAGTCAGAATTTTGTAACACTAAGGACGAATCCAAATTCTCCACTCACCCCTCCAATCGAAGGGGTATTTAACGAGAAAGAGGTGTCCAAAATACGTTTTCAAGAGTAGAGTTCTGTATCCCTCCCCCGCACTTTTCTTTGAGTGATGACTTTTTGTTTTTCCATGACCTTTTTAAATTTATAAAGCTGATACTGTTATGTATTTCGAAGCGCTACAAGCTTCGTGCTAAAGTAGCGGATTGGCAACAATTGATGGCGTCATCAAAGTGATGTCCTAATTCAAAGACACTGTTTTTCCGTAACTCTCTGTTTCGAGGGCTAAATGCAGGGGTAGGGAGAAGCTGTGGGGTAGGGGAGCAATCATGGATTCAGAAACGTAAATGATCGGCACATACTGATGATGTCATCAAGTGGAAGCTAAGTCCGAGTTCAAAGACACAATTTTTCCATATCTCTCAGTTTGGAGGACCAAATGTAGGGGTAAGGAGAAACCGTAGGGGTAAAGAAGGAATTATAGATTTGGTAATGTAAATGACAGGCAACTATTGATGACATCAAGTGGGAGTGACATCCGAATTCGAAGACCCAATTTCGCCATAATTCTCAGTTTGGAGGGCTAAATCTAGGGGTAGGGAGAATCCATAGGGGTAGGAGAGGAATTACAGATTCAGTAATGTCGATGACCGGCGACCATTGATGACATCATCAAGTGGGAGAAAAGTCTGAATTTAAAGACACCATTTTTCCATTTCTCTCATTTTAGAGTGCTAAATGTAGGAGTAGAGAGAAGCCGTAGGGGGTAAACGTTGATGATTGGTAACTATTGATGATGTCATCAAGTGGGAGTGAAGTCCAAGTTCAAAGACAAATTTTACTAAATATTTCAGTTTGACGTGATAAATGGGTAGGGGAAGAATTTAGATTCAGTCTAAGTCAGTCATATGTCGGAACAGAGCTCCAAAACAAAAACCCTGGCACAGTTCACATTTCAACTGTAGGTGCATGCGCTCATATCGAACAATCCAGTGTGAACATCGTTTTCTGGAAGCACATTCAAGAACTTGCGTCAAATGCCTGGTGTGTACGTAGGATAATAGACTCATTGTTTTAGTTTTTCTGGCTCCTCAATGGTTTGGATGAACATAACCAATGCACGTGTTCTCCTGTTTTACCACTCTTTTCATTTCCTTGTCCATTTTCTCAAAACCCAGTTTTGGCAGTCTCTTCCATGGCTCAGTATGAAGCAGCTCAAATGTGCCATAAATATTTCACACTGATATTAAATGCTGTCTCTATTTCATAGAATTAGAGCTTTAAAAGGGACTACAAAATATTCCTTCATCAATTAATCATGTTATCATCAAAGCTGCATTATAAATACTGCTAGAAGCAAACAAAAAAAACACACAAAATGAGGACATTCTTGAAGCTGATCAGCACCACCTAAACAGCGTTCTTGTCTTGAACCCAACCACACTACCTTCCTCGTGCTTACTCCGAAGCTTCCGCCTTATTAATTGGTGAATGACCAGATAAACAAGCTGAATATTTCAGTAAGGAAGAGCGGAAAAGCTCTCTTTCTACCCAAGACTTTGATCAAGTGCTCCATTGGGTGGAAAAACATAGATCTTTTTATGTACATAAAACACTTTTACACTTACTTAGATACATAATAAAAGTAGAAAATAAATACTGTAGAATGATAAAAAGCCCACCAAACAATTACCTACACTTCACAAATGAAGAGTTTATTAGGTGTCTGATAGTCTCCGGATGGTGTGATACTGAATGTGCTGCGCGGTAACATCGCAGTCCATAAATAGTAAATCATGTAAGTGCTAATCATGTATTATGTAAGATCTTACCCCAGACTAATCCTCTAGAGGTAAATCTTACTAGAAAACTACTCAATAGGTCTAGATCCTGCCGTCTTTGAAGTCATTTGAGTGACGCGTCCCCGACGATGTTTTTAAAAATAAGTGCAAACTGACACAAAAACTTTTTTTTTTCCTTTTAAAATGTGGAACATATTTAGAAAAAAATCCAGTTAGTGTACAGCTTTTTTGCTATGTGAGAGTAAAGAGATTTAATGTTTAGAAAATTACACGACATGATAAAAAAAAAAGTTTTCCATAATGCTACGTTAGCCCCGGGATTGGAAGCGCGTGTCCAAGCAACCACTTCCAATAAAAAGGCTACGTAAACGCGCATCCATACGCGTGTTGGGATTTTGCGTTCAACACCCTACGCAAGTTCTATGTCAGTTTTCTGGCACTATGTGCAAAACGCAAGACCATTGAGAGTGTGTCAAAAGTTAAATCAGTTGACCAATCAGGGGCTCGGATTTAGGAAGGGACGTCTTTTCAAAACGTGGAAGGGCCAACTTTTTAAAAAAAATTGATAAAACTAAGTGAAATCTATTTTAGGGGGTTTGTGCCCAGACAGAATTATATGACTTAATATAATTCTTTCAAATATCGGAATAGAGCTGTGAAAGAAAAAGCCTGGATCAAGATTCACGAAAAGTGCGTTCAAGAACGCTCGTCTCGCACAGTGTTGAGTGCGCACGTACGTAGCAAAAGTGGAAAATAAAAGCCAAATATTCAGCTGCCTCAGACAAAATAAAATTAAATTTAGGATCAAAAGATATGTTTACAGTTAGAAAGGGAAACTATAGGTTAAACGGTTAGAAAAAACATTTAAGAACAACCCCTTCAGACAAATCATCAAAAAACATACGGCTATGGAATAAGTCACAACGAAGGTATGGGTGCCAGGTAACAGCAATAGGTGAGTATTATTCCTACTAAGTTTGAATGACTTGACATTCAACCTTTACCTGTGTTTCTCATTGCACCGCAATCTAAATTTGAAGAAAAGCCAAAACAATAATTTGGCTAAAAGTCTATAATGTTCAATTAGTTTGACAATTTGTTTTGAAAGACCCCAAAAAAAACTTTATGTACTTGTATTTGCATTTACTACTGAGACCAGAACAACCAGTTAATTGTCCTTTCCCTCTAATCTATATGAATGAGTCGACCTCGTTTCCACTGAGGGTTCTGGTCTAGTCCAAGAAGGAAAGGTACAGCACGATACAGTTATTTCTGGTGAGCGTTTCCTCTCAGTAAGGCCTCGCTTCCACTGAGCGGTTTGTTAGGTGTAGAACGCTAGCGTGCTGCTAACTCACCCCGTATCACACCGTTGCTAAAGGATGGCAAGGAACATTTGGAGTTCCACCACAAACCAGGCCTTGCTGTTGTTTGCAGGCTTTTTCAGTATAGGCTTGTGACCAAAAGAGCACACAGGAAACCGAAGAAACTTGAAACGTTGGAAATGTTAGCTTAAATTAGAACAATATTGACGGTTTCTAATGTCGTCATCACTTTCTGCCAATTCACGAGTGGCTACGGTGGCTCCGCCCCAACCGTTATGTACCAATTTTCAATGGACCCACAACTGACGGGGACCTCCGAGAGGAATGGGTTGGCACTGTTGGGTCCATTTTACAATGGAAAGCTCAAAACCGCTCAGTGGAAAGGAGGCTTAAAACATCATATTTGGAGATAAAAAAAACAAAACCTAATGACACCGGTGTGAAATAGTACTCCTTAAACTTTTTTTTTTTTTTTAAATTAACCCTGTCATTGCAACTTCTCTAGATAAAACACATCATATCCAGGTAATAAACAACAGGCAGAGCAGGGATATCTTGAATTGACAAATGCTCTCGAAGAAGTAGTGAACTATCTTCAATGATAAAAGATATCCAGCTGAATTATGTAGATTGTTATGGGTAACCAGAAGGACTTACATCAGTTCATGATCGAGAAACAAGAGAGAATGTGAAGCTCCTACAAGGGCTACCACCTTTGTGTGTATCAATTTGTAGTTGTTGCTTGATGCTTGCCCACAATAGCATGTCTTAAACATGTTCGTTGGCAAAAACAACAGAGTCTATCATCCCCTCAAGACACAACAAGTGACAGAATGCCACAATAGTTCTAAGATTACGTGAAGTTTTTGTGCTCTACGACTGGTAAACTTTGTGGGTTGTTAAGTATGGCTTTTGAGGTGTAAAGAACGGCTGTAAAACCAGCACTTTTAGCAGCATTGTATGGCAGTTAGCCCTAAGAGGCATCAGTAGTGAACAAGTCCGATGCTGAATGTTGCAGCTATAATTTATCTCAGTAGTATTTCGGATAATTCTACTCTAGGCTGAGAGTTCAAGCAGTTGTTCGATTCTCCTCAGTTGATTAAGTAGTCAATAAAAGTACAATTAAACTTTGTAGTAATATACTGTAGATACAAAGTAAGATTTAACTTTGAAAGGGCTTCAAAAAACAGTGTTGCTAAAGACCCGTGTGTCTTTTATGACCATATGTTGGCGCCACCATAAATGAAGATCACTGTTTGCGACTGGAATGTTCTTTAAACCAGCTTTCAAAAGTCAAATCTAACTAAACCCTGCCAGAAAACAGCTAAATCATGCTAAGTGTCACGTGATTGTACAGATAATCAGAAGTTGTGTTTATCAGTCTTAGATCTTTTGAAACAAAAACCTAGATTTTTCTGTTTAAACTTCAGCTAAAAAAAAGCTTGAAAATGTAATCTCTAGGAATAATGTTTCTATGAAATGTAAAACCCCAAACAATAGCATGCTCGGTAATGGTTTGCTAAAAATAAATATTTTTTTTAACAATCTACATCTTGGAATTATCTTAAAGTCCACTTTTGATGGCTCGATCCAGTGTAGGTCCAGTCAAATTTTATAAAATAAAATAGCAGAGATAAAATAAAATATCTCAATAAATATATATATATATATATTTAAATGAAAAATGAATTAAATGTATTATTTATTTTTTGTTTATCCTACACATGCTCAGTCCCAACTCATCATATATGGACATGTAGTCCGTTTGCCCTCCGTGGCACTTTTTTACATTTGGGGTGTCCCCAACTTGTCGCTTTTTGACGTACTGGATGTTCCCGTTAAATCATGGGTCCTCAACCCTCGGGGACGCGGTACCAGACGGGGAATTGGGCTAGGGCATCGATACTGGGTTAGGGTATTGGTACTAATCCGCGTCCCGATGACACATAATTAGTCTATGCATATTTTCCCATGTGTGTGGACTGGTACCGGTTCGCAAACTGGAGATGTGATTTAATGGGAACAGTCAGCACGTCAAAAAAGTTGGGGACACCCAAAACATCAAAAAGTGGCACAGAGGGGTCCATATCTGAGGAGTTGGGAGTGAGAATGCATTGGTTTATCTTGTCTTGTGGATATCCCATATTATTAATTTCCAAAATTTAACATTTTAAATTAAATTATATAAATCTTGTTAATATTAAAGTAGTATCTTTTAGGACAATATCCTAGTAAATAATAGTTGAATTAAACATTACGAGGTAAAACATTATATTAAGAATAAATACTTTGATGTACCCATATAAATGCAAAGAAAGGCAAAATAATAAGGAAGCAATTCTACCAGTTAGCTTATGAAAATAATTATTAGTAATATTACAGTATGTTTTGTTGTTGGTGCTGGGGGTGCCTTTTAGTATTTTTTCTTATTTATAGGGGACTGGGTAAAAAAAGTACAAAGATGTGAAGTATTTTAACAGGATGGATTTGTGAAAAGTCTGGTTTAATCAGAGATTTTTACAGAAAATATCCAACTATAGTCATAAACTCAAACCAGTGATTTTAACTTTAACATTCACTTCCAGTGTTCCTTCATTTTATATTTTGTTTTTGACCATAAAAAATCCAAATAATTCAAAATAAAGACTGAAAATTTCATCCCAATCTCATTAAATAAAAACAAAAAGAGAAAAAAAAAACAGTGTGTGTTGTGTTATACTGCGTGCTGCTGGTGTTGCCTTCCTCATTCCTTAAGGTCTTCATTAGCCGGCTCGTATGAACCTTCCCTCAGCTCCCGGCAGATAGGTTTCCCTTTAGCCACCCCGCTTCCTGTGATCCCCTGTCTCGATCTCTGCTGTTTTATGGATGATCTTGACATGCAGTTTAGCTGTATACAGCAATTTGCATAACTGCTTTGACTCGCCATAATTAGCAACAAGGTCTGAGCAGGAGAACCAGTGTATAAAAGTCGAGCGAGTCAGCACTCCAACCATTGCTTATAAAATTATTAGCAGTGTATTTTTTTTTCTTTCCTTAGGAATCAATTTTCTTTCTCTTAGTAAGCTTTAATGAAGCAAACACAACAAGACAGTGGTTCCCCCATATCCTTTCTATAAAGCAGGACTGCAGATGCAAAAGCAGATGGTTGTAGTTTTGATCATTGCGGGACCTCCGTGTGAGACATATATGATGAAATTGGAGGGCAAAAATTATGACCGTACCGGGTACAACACTCGACTCCAATGGCAGAACTCTCCTTTAGCTTTGTGCTGGGGTCATTTACAAAGCTAAAGGATATTTGAAATGGAACAAACTGCATTGGTTATGTTGGTTTTTCTTATTCTGGAGACCCCTCTGTAGAGTATTGCTCAGACTCAGACTTCTATGCTTGTGTGGAAAAACAAGGAAGAGTTAAAGAAAAAAAATCTATTTTCCTCTCACAAATCTGACACGGACGTGTCTGGCAGTGAGTTCAGGTCCCCAAAGTTGAATGTTTGAAAGTTGTGTGTCTGCCTTGCGACACAGTGTCCATAGTCGTTTTTTTCTCTTTTTCTCGTCGGCTGAAGTGGAGGCTCAGAAAAGGAACTGGACTGGCTTAAATGAGGTTTTCCTAGTTGGTGGCGCAAGTCCTTCGATGCTGCTACAGCAGGCGGCACATTATCTGGAGAAAACATATTGGAGGGTGGGTTTGGTGTGCCACCCGTGCCTGTAGAACCAACGATGATGTCAAGGTCACTGGAGGGTAGAGTACCACAGGGTGGGGACTATTTAGACCACAGTGTTTCGCTGCCTGTAGGGTGGAGGTGGCAACACGGTGCCAGACTTGAGGGAAAACTCAGATATGTAATCTGGATTCTCCGCCGCTCCTGATCGTATGTGTCCATTCTGCTTATAGAGGAGCTTGGTGTTGGTGGATCCTCCTTGGGCTACGTCTGGGACCACCTGGATTGACGATTTGGGAGGCAAGCTGTGTTGCCAGTACTCAGGATTGTCAAAGGTTACTTTAAGCTTCTTCCCGCTTGCCTTGCCTGACGTGTGCCCTCCATGCTTGAGCAGACTCGTGGGGTGTGTAGCTGTGTGACTCTGGTAGGCTGGGAGGCCTCCGTGACCGATGGTTGCCGATGTGGATAGGGGGCCTGATTGGCTCGCTTGAGCAGTAGTTCCTGTTTGGCTCTGAGACACAGAGGCAAGATTTCCCGATTGGCCCATGGGTTTGAGGGTGTGGTGGGCATGGAGGATGTGAGTCGCTGGGCCGTGGAGGCAGGGTACCCCAGATGGAGACGGTTGGGTTGAAGAGAGGGCGTAGTGAGGCAGACTGGTCTGGATTGTGAGAGGGAGATGGGAGCCCGAGGCTGTGATTAGGGACGGGGCTTGGGTAGGCAAGGGCAATCCATTTCTCCTCAGGGCCTCCAGGCCCAAGTCAGCAGGATTGTGGAAGGTGTTGAGGTAGAGGGGCTCGTTGATGTACTCGTCCTCTCCTTTGGGCTGGCTGTTGGGTGTGCTGTGGTAGCCTGGGTTGTCCAAAGCATGGATCTCCCCGTTTTTACGTCGAGAGACGAATGGGTTCTCCTCAACTGGATTCAGATACTCTGCACCACAGATTGAGAAAGAAAAGGGGAAAGAATGAGTTTATCAAAGGTCACAGAAACTGAGAAGAGAGACAGAAAACAAAGTAGGAAAGCAAATCTCTGGATATCGAGGCTGTGAGGTGATAATGGCGCTAACGGCAGCCAGACGGGCAGTGTGCCACAGCTTTTTTGGCAGTACATACTCCATCTGTCAGGGGTGAAAGTGCTAATCAATGAACCCTCTTCTATTGCAGAAACTTCCCTGAAGTCATATAAAAAAAAAACAAAGGCAAACTCATTTTATTAAGATATATGAAGTCTTTGAAAACTCAAACCTTTCTTTCTTAGCCATTCTGTTTTTGATGTGCTTGTTATCTTAGCTTGTGTTCTTAAAAGACAAAATATCCCTCTCACTGGATTTCAAAGGTGACTTAAAGATGCAAAATACTTTTAACGGAAAAGTTTGCAGTCAACACGGTGGCTACTTGCTCTTTGGTTCTGTAAGACCATGAAACGGCTCGATCGCAAGAAATCCTTAGCTCCCAAGGACTTTCCTTACAAGAATATTTTATGCCTTAGTCACAACTGCCCTTGGGAGTGGATACAGGTTTTATGTTGGTGAAAAAAGTGCAAAATTGAATTGTAGTGGGCATACAAAATACCAAGATCATAGACCACTTAATGAACCCATAGAGCGAGTATGATCAAGGGTAATTTTTCTACGGGTATGCTGCGGGCAACAGGTTGTGGCAAACATCTAACCCTTGTGCTGTCAAACGTTAATGTTGGGAGTGGGGTCCAGATGACCTTACAAGACAGTGAACTAAACTTTTTTCTTTTTAAATGATTTTTCATTTTCACTGGTGTTCGTGGCAGACGTGAAATTATGTCCATGTCATGAGAGGGGTAAGGTGTAAGCGTTGGGTCATCTGGACCCAACAAGACAGTACAAGAGTTAACCAACAAGCAAATGTAAGTAAGGATGAAATAGGCGAGTTGGAGGTGTATCCTACAGGTTTGTTTGTTTATTTTTACCCCAGACCCCCCTCGAACCCTGCGTGAACCTTGCATGACCCTTGTGTGCAAGCCTGGTTGATAGAAATGAGGAAATTAGACAATCATAGTATAGTATGTGTGGGCATCTTAAATCGTATCACCTGCACACTTGGTGGCATTTGCGCGGGATTAGTAAGGAGCAAATTTATGCACCTTACTAATGACTGCATTTTGATGTAAGGGCACCCTGTGATGGCATTTCCAGTACGACGTAAATAGGTGTTACTTTTATTATCCTTACAGATACATCATGATATATTTACCACACTCCCACGACAATGGTACATTCCATTTTTATGATGTTTCTCAAGATTGTCGCACTATCCTAGGGGAACTTCTAGACACATCTGCCCTACCCTTGAGATGCAGCCAAACCTGCCTATTACCTTCCACAGGTCCGGACAACTCAACCTTGAGTCAATCCCCGGCATCAATTATTCTGTTTTGAATGTGCTTGCGTGATTAATTTGTGGTCTTGCATGATAAAATATTACCCCGACAAAGAATTTCACATAGTTAGATCAACACAGTGGTTGATTGTTCTATTTTTCTTTAAGTCTTTCAGTTTAACCACTCCCTAACTTGTAAGATCCTTTTGCCTGAAACCCCAATGCATTAAATCAAGAATTTCCCAATGTATCTGAGGCAATTCCAGCTGGTTTTTCACCATTTCATCCAAGTGTTGAACAGCCTGAGACGAGACCTGCTGCCCTTTAGCAAAGCAGCTCTCCTAACCGGCATATACTTTAAAAAAAAAAATATTTCTCACAGCAGAATGATAAACATTTCAGATGGCATCAATTATTCACAGGTCGATAAGCAGCAACACTTGTTTTTATAAAATCACAATTTATATCATTCCTCCCTTGATTTTGGGTTACCAGATCAGACAAGTTAAGTTTTTATCTTTGTGGAGCCAGAATGGGTGGATTTCAATGGTTTCTCGCACACCATCTGAATGTAGGTTGGCTCTTTGTTCAATAAATAACGATGTTCTGTAATGTAAAATGCATTGTTTCTGATCCAACGTTGTATTTTCCACAGTTTTAAAGCCTGCAGAGGACCTGAATTTATCGTGTTCTAATAAATAAAACCCCAAAAATGATAGAGTTCTCATTTCGGTTTTTTCACATGACAGTAATCCTATTGATTTTGCCCAATCTTGAGTTCCTTACCATTGCGTCAGATGTATTTTGCTTCAGGCTTTGTTATATTTGGAGCTGCTCAAAGCAAAAAAAAAAAAAAAAAAAAAAAAAATCAAGCCCAGGAGAAAGGCCAATGGAGTGAAATATGATCAAAGGCAAAAAACATGACTCTGTAGTATTGGCTGACATGAACCACACTCGCTGGAAACTCAATAGGAATATTAATCAATTGACCTAAATGAAATGAACAAGCAAAATGACAGGTGGGCAAGGCTATTATAAAGTTTTGTTTGCTCTACGAATGAACACTGACATGAAGGAAAGGAGATACAAGACGGAACGTAATTGTTTGCAATTGTTCTTGTCATCTGAAAGCTGAAACTTTAATACTAAATTTTTATGTAGATACATTTCTTAGGCGTTGTATTATTTGCATGATTTGTTCGACAGATTCAGTGTGATGAAAGGCTTTGAATGACCTCACACCTCTGTCTCCAGCCCTGCTGGCAGAGGTTGAAAAAAATGATTCATTTTTCTGTTTTTTTTTTTTTTATTTATTTTTGTACCGTGCCATAATGGTTGCAAGCAACAAACTTGTCCATGGCAATCATTAGTATTTTTTTTTTGTAATAAACATGTGTAGCAATTTTTAAAGCTCCAAGTCGAAGTAACTTTTTAACTTTTCATAGCAACCAAGCTTGGGACGCCTACATCATAAGTATGATACCATAAAAGAATGTCAGAATGTTAAATATTTCATTTTGCAGATACATTTCTTAAGCGTATCATAATTTGCATGACCACAGGCCTCTGACTCCACTAGTGCTGAAGGAGGTTTGGCATCAGAACAAAACCAGGATTTATTTTTCTGTTGTTTTTATTCCTGTGAAATGCGATAGTGGGTGCAAGCCACAAACTTGCCTAAAGTCCATAGCAACCATAGGTGTTTTTTGTTGTCTGGTTCTAATAAAAATGTGTCGGAATTTTTAAAGCTCCAAGTCGAAGTAACTTTTCATAGCAACCAGGCTTTGGACGCCTACATCCTAAGTAGGAAACCAATAAATTACATGTGGATGTTTTTAACTTGAAACAAGCTGTACGTTTTTTTTTTATATATAACCAATCTTGATTGGTTTTTAAGAGTTGTAAAGTAGTCTAGAAGGATATTCAAGGTAATGTCACAACAAATTGAGACCATACCAATGTTTTTTTTTCCATGTTTTGATTCAAACAACATGTTTATAACTTATATACGAACTATATACTAGTCCTACTACGTGAACTGTTTTAATTTTGGCGCCATAATAGTTTCCATAACTGAAGTTGAAGGATTGAATTTGGCCAAGACTGGATACACGTTCAAATATTTGTCTATTTAGAGGTAATATTAAAGTACCTGAGGAACTCTTGTCTTTCATGGGCGTCATGTAGCCATCCTCATCAGTGTCTCCTCTGGTTGCTCTCTCCCCCAGGAAGATGGTGGGGTCAGCACTGTATCTTTGGGCCCCGCTGTCCTCTCCCGCAGATAGTCCTCCTTTCTTTTTATGCAGGCTTCCATTACAGCGCGGGTCCTCCAAGCCTGAACCCGAGCCACCTGAGGCATCCTGGCTCAGATTACTTTGGGCCCCAGCCAGGGCTCCTTCTGCAAGGCTGGGAACACCATCACGATAGCCAAACTGGTTCTGTAAATTGGGTTGATTAGAAATAAATGGAAATAAGAGATTAAAACGAATGGAAACACAAGAGATAGGTGAGGGTTTTAACATACAACCGCTGCTCTTTAGAGTTAAATTTTCAAAATAAAGTTTTGCAGGTATAGTCATAAGCCTGAAGGGACTTCAAGGGGCAGTCAGGCGAAGCTGCGGTTTAAACACCTGAACCTCAAAAAAAAAAAAAAAAAAAAAAACCCCAGAAGGAAAAACAGAACATGACACACGAAGCAAAAGGGCTTCGCGCGGTGCTGTGTTGGTTTGCCGTGGGCTATTTAATCCGGGCCGACTCTTGTGCGCCCGCCCCAGCTTCTCGTAGTAAAGCAACAATTACAGGAGGCAGAGCAACAAAACACAACAAAACAAAGCAGGAAATATCCTGGGGGTTTGTATCTGTTCACCTTATATAGTCTAAACTCCACCGCAACAAACTTTTTACTTCTCCAAACTTCTTGGCTTCAAAGCGAGTCAATATTGGCTCATTTTTATTCTAGTATAGACGCAAATCAAAAAAAGATAATTGTCTGTTTGGACTGAATAACCACATTTCTTCTGTAAAGGGAGGAGTGTTTTAACTTTAGAGTTTGCCCGCAAAGACTTTTTGACTCTGCCGTTTAAACGTCCGTGGTTAAACATTGTGGTCGTGAGGATGCATAGGATACAGCGTCTATGCAGCGAGGACCTCTTGCTTTTCAGTAGATACAACAAACCCTTTAAGTGTTAATTTATTATTTGCTGACAGTGCCGAGTATTAGCTTGCGAGCACCTGTATAAACATTCAACCCCCACTTGTTGACAAAATAATTGAGGCGGATCAAAGGTTCTCGCCTTTTGTAACACTATCAGTGATATTTGCTTACTCTACTTTAACCATTTTAGTTTAAATTAGGCAGACAATATCCAAAGATCGTACATTGTTCATAGACTTCAATAAGTACCGCCGATAAGCGAAAGCTCTTACTCTATTGGAGTCCACTCGAGGCCTGGTTGTGGATGACGTCGAAGCCCCGTTGAATCCTCGAGGGACTAGATACTCCTCGGCATCCATCAGGTCGTCAAGGTCCTCTTCGTCCAGTAGGCTTTTGAAAAACTTGCTGTCATTGGGACTGGGAAGCTTCATGCGGTCGTCTCCCTAGATAGTACAAAAATGTTTACCTATTTAACCCGACGACTACGAAAAATGGACAACAGAAAATGCCTTAGTCACTACTGCTCGTACAGATAGATACGGGTGAATACGGACAAAAAATGGTAAAACCTGTCAAGGTATGGAGCCAAACCGGGGTCATAAATATCTGAAACCTAAGTAGAACAACTTGAAAATTTCAAGCTGAAATATTGGGTTTAAGCTAACAAAAAATAAATAAAGTGTCTGAAACTTTCTGCAGTTCTAACATAAACTTAGGTTTCAAAATTTTATTCACTTTCAGGTAATTTTTTTCTGGTTTCAGATCTAAGAGTTTCAGGTTTGAAACTTTTGCCCCCTCTCTGGTGCATGGGGGCGGAGCTAACACAACGGACCAATCAAAATCGATGGTAACGTCAGTTGTGATGCATTTACTGACTCTGGTAACTTGGATAATTACATTCAGAAAATGTAATGGAAGTCCTCTGAGTCAGGGAATGCACCATCATCGATTTTGATTTGCCATTAGTGTTAACCCCGCCCCTACACATCAGATAGAGGCCGAAAGTTGAAATTTTCCGATTTGTAACCTCCCCAAAAGAATTGAAAGTTACTAAAATATTTATAACTGAAAAAAAAAACTTGAAATGTTGAGTTTTGAGACTTAAAACCAGAAAATGTGAAGCTTTGAATAATTAAGTTTGTAATAGAATTTCAGAAAGTTTGAGACACTTTTCCATTTCATTCTCTTTTCATGCTGTGCTCTATGTGTCGGACCGTTCAAAGCCCTCCCAGTCGCTGAGCATATGCTGAATGTTCAACCCGGTTCAACATTTTAACGTATCATCACATCACTGTGACCAATCAGGGACCGGAATTTGGGAGTGGTGTGCAGGTAGTGTCCGCTTCAACGCACGGAAGGGCCGAACATGATCACAAAACAAAAGTGAATCATTGCGGTTTGTGTCCAGTTGGATCAATGTGAGGCTCAGAAAGACTTTAAAGGAACAGAGTCGTGAAAATAAAAAAGCTTGGAGCAAGATTTGGGGGATTGCACTGCTTTGAATTTTCACTCCGAGGTTCTCTCTGTTGTAGGTGGTGAAGAAGCGTTAATGAACTGTAAAATACGATAGAAGAAGATTCTCCTCCCTTCTACTGCATGAATGAGCGAGCTGTTTTCAGTGGAGATACCACCTGTTGAGCGCACGTTCATAAACCCGTGTAGAGCAGTCTTGAACCCACCACACGCGGCCGTGTGTAAATGCCTTGATCCGAGTTGGAGATTCAGCGCACACTCGGTGCGTGCCTGATTTGTGCTTAGAGTTCGAAACCCGACTTAAAAACAACGCGTTCGCATTGACTTTTCATTGAAAGTGTCCGCTTGAATGCACGGCCGGTATGTAAGTACCTACACACACAGGCGCGCCTGCATGCAAATCTGTCAAACTGATTTAATAATTTTCTACATCGATGAATATGTTGATGAGATTGAATCATTTTTTTTACCGATTCCCAAAAAATCGTTACATCCTCAGTCATTAGTATCTGGAAATCATGCCGACACACTGACCCTTGAGGTCTGGGGTTGCCTACCTCTGGTCTAGAAACATAAATACATGACACAAAACCCGCAGTTTACAAGGACTAAATTAGGAATGAGGATGGGACGAACTACTTGTTACGTGAGTGCCAGGACAAGCCACTTCTCCGAAAGCCAAGGGTAGGGCATACAGAACGGAGAGAACAGAGATCATGTAAACTAACTGATGGTCGTAAGATGGAGTCTCCATGCGACGCAAGGGGGCGGTGTAAATCTGGTGTCAAACAACTACAAAGAGTAACGCAGGTGGGTTTTACAGATTCTAGACAAGGAATAAGCAAATTAGGCAATCAGAGCCTAGTTTTTGTGGGCATCTCACCAGCTCAACCCATCTACATGGCTTTAAGGAGCCAGCAAACACATCTTACCAATGACTTTAGTGTGGTGTAAGGTCACCATGCAACAGTATCTTGGGACACTATCCTTACCACAAGCACGACAATTCTATTTTCGTGATATCTCTTGAGATGGCTGCAAGGGCCTCAAGGGAACACACCTGCGCTCGCTTTTAGAGACACTTGTCTATAACTCTCTATAGACCCACAGGACTGGCGACTAAGGCTTAAACCAATCCAGTGTAGAGATTTAATCATCAGACACTCCGGTATGCAGACGGTCGTACAGAAAAGCCTCATTAACGGTTGATCTGTGGACGAGGTTGATGAGGCAGACACACCTGGATGACCAGGTATCGCTGGGGGTCACGCGCCATTCTGCAGAACTCAGCAGCCAGCTCCTTGAACTTCGGCCTGCTGTCCGCATCAATCATCCAACCTGGAGACAAAAGAAAGAAAACAAAAAAAAAAAAAAGAGAGAAAGGCAGAAACGGGAGAGAAGGAAGACGTAAACATAGAGATGGATAATGGCTCAAAGCTTAAGAGGTTTATTGTTTCCTTCACCTTTAGCGTAACCTTCCTCAAGATACTTTGCTATTTTCTCAGACGGAGCGGTCTTGACCTTCCGCTGCACTTGCATCCGATTCATTTTCATTCAGCGCTGCCATCACCACCCTCATGTGCGCGGAATGCATAAACTCTTACAGTATAATGACACAATTTACAAACCTTATAAGGAGGCAAAGAACGTTTGGTAATGTTGACAGTGCACCGCTCCATTTATGAAAACTATTTGTTTCAGGACAAAACACTGCTGATTTTTTTTTTTTTCTTTACATACTTGTATGTTATCGAGTAATTGCGCTGCTCTGTTTCAAGAAAGCGAGCACGTTCTGTACCTCAGGCTACAAGTGCAGCAAACACAGCAAAACCCTGAGGGTAGAGTGAAACAGCAGGTGGTGTTTTGGCTCAGATTAGATTACCTGGGCTGCTGATTTCAGTGTCTACACCTCTATTATGCATTCTGCAACACGGCCGGCTGAATCAAGGTTTTTAAAATTCAACAAAGTCTGGACATGTGATCCGGCCTTTTTAATTGTCAGTCAATCCAGTTTACTATTACGGTCCCTGTTGTCATTTCAGACGACTTTATCTGACCTTGACCACTTCATCTAATTTCCACCTGTAGTGGATTAACCAGTAACAATGCAATTACGGAGGAACGCATGGAAAAAAGAAAAAGCTGTTCCGCCTGAGTCGGGGTGGCGCCGAGGAAACGGGGTACACAGCGTGACGGCACACACAGCCTCCAACGTGTACTTACAATTAATGTGGTCAATTACTGAACTCCAGTCTGGCTTCTTAAAGGGCAGTGTGACCCCACTTTTGTGATCAACTTGTTTGTGTTGCTTTTTGAACAGTCGTGGCATTTGCTTGACCTGGTCGTCTCTTTTGTGTCCATTTCTTAATTTATCAATGACCCATCTTTTTGGTGCGCAAACGTGTATGATAGAAAATCTTGTACAATGGTGGTCACTTTAAAAACCATATTGAAATTCCTTCTTAAAAACTACATAGTCGTCATACTGATGTGAAATTCCCTTTTAAAGTGGAAGTACCACATCGAAGATATATTTTTTGATCGCAAATCGTTTGTAATTTGGTGTTCACTTTTTTTTAAGGGTCATTCCTCTCATTTAGTGTACTAAATTACATTTTGAGTTCACAAGTTTTACACAGTTAGACATATTTGTTTAGAAATACAATAATAATCCATGTATGTTTCAACATTAATCTGATACAGTCACATACTGTTAAATGTATTAGGTAAAATATAATGAGATTGTTAATGTCATATAGTGGTACATGGATCCTCAAATAGAGAAGATCCAATTGTTCTGCATCTCCTGGAGGTGGTTTTAGTTTGGCCACAAGGTGGCGATCACGATAAAGCCTTTCACCTTATTCCAGAAGGAGAAAAAGTAAATAGTAGAAAGGAAAGTAATACATTTAAAAATATTCATGAAATGTAACAAAATTAAGAAATATGAAGACAATGGTAAAGATATGTTGAATTTTAAATGAATATTAGTTTATATAAATGTGATTGTTTTCGCTGTTCTTTTCATTAATGAAATTTAATCTATTTTTTGTTCATGTAGCTCAATATAGTTAATGAGAAACTGTATATTTAATTTGGGCTGAAAAGATCAAAGGGGCTTGGAGTTGATAAGCTATTAGCTTCATCCAAAGCCCTTTTTCGAACTATGAACATCTCTTGTTGCATTCAAGATTGATTGTGAGAGAAATTGCTTTGTTTACTTTGTTTCTTGTTTGTTTTGCTCTTTCATTTATTTCTGTTTTTATCGTTGTTCTTGTTCGAAAAAAAAAAAAAAAAAAAAAAAAGTATAAGAAAGAAAATATGCTTTAGGCCATAAATGGTGACTTAAGAATATATTTTCTTAAAAGAGTTTGGAAACATCAAGATGCTAATTTATTCAGCAATGTATGTTTAGGTTGACCAAGCGCTAGCATTATACCTTAGCATAAAGCTAGCAAACTTTAGCTTTATCGATTTGTTCTGTTAAGGACGAATTTGAACAAAAATTATTGAGCAAAGGAGGAAAGGTGAACACGCCTCCAAGAAAATCCTCTGCATTACAGCGAAAAGGATTTTTGATTTGGCGATTGATGAAGCTTCAAAGAGAAAGAAAACGTTCACAGTCAGTGCTAACAGAACAAAGTTCTCATCTTTCAATGTATCAGGGGTGTCAAACTCAATCGCACAAGGGGTCAAAATCCAAAAACACTTTAGGTTGCGGGCCGGACAGGATAAACATTTATTGAATACACTAAAAAGAAAATTTGTAAAACTTTAAAAAACACAACTTTTTAACACAAACTGAACCTTGGGACGCGGCCGGTACCGACTATCCGGTATAAGTTAAGGTTAGGACACCGGTGCGGTCCACTTCCCAGTACCAGACCGGACCAGTACTAAGATTGGGGAGCCTTAAATTAATTGGACGTCAAAAAAAAGTTGAGTTGGGGACACCCAAAACATCCATTTGTGGCGCAGAGGGGTCCTTAACCATGCGTCAGAATGTGACGATTTAGGAATGTGAGGGTGTTGCAATATGTTACAAGCGCAAGATAACATTTTTATTTTAATAACATAAATATAAAAGGATCTGGAGGGCCGGATCCGGCCCCCGGGCCTTGACTTTGACACATGTGATTTATATGGATATAGTTTACTCTGAAAGACTTAAGAAAAGGATGGTATGAGCCCTGTAAAGAAAACAGTATTAGTACTGATACTAGCTCTGTAAATCGGATCGGATCAATAACCAAATTCCGAGTATTAGCCATTACCATTGAAACATTTTATTGATAGATTCTCCAACTTTTCTGTTGGTAGGGGCATGGACTTCCAACAAGCTCCCGCCTGATTGGTGAGAATGGTTGCCATAGAAACAATCACTACTTAGTGATACATCTGGCTCCAACGTAGCAACAACCATGTCATAAAATGAAAAAATGGTGACTGAATCAACTTTATTTCATTGGAGATAGAGGTAAGACGTTTTAAATGGATGATGTCACACTCACTTGGTCCAGTTCTACTATACACTGAATGTACGTGAACCAATTGTGGGACAGAAATTAAGCTTTTACTCATAGTTTAGTATCGTAGTTTCTTTGTGGATCTTCATCCTCACAGTTGTGAAGACACCACTGGCAACTTTCTAACAGACTTTTCCTATAAACGGGCAATTTGTCCCTAATAGTTGCAGCCTCGACTCAAACTTGTACTTCTCTCTAAGCAGCTCTCTGTCTGCCATTGCTTCTGTTTTATTATTAATAATCTTACATTTCAAAATCAATGATAGAAACACTTTTTTTTTTTTCCTTGAAATGAGCTTTCATGGAAGAGCCCCTTCACCTCAAAAATGTTACATAATTGTGTCGGCATGTCCTGACAGATTAGAATAATAAATGAAACCAATCTCTCTCCTCCAGAATGAAAGAATAAGATGGCCTTGTTATTAAATTTAATAGCTGGAGGGCTTTTTAGGGTGCTGTCAAAAACCATTGGAAGCTATTAGAAGCTCTGACATTTCCGTTGGATCAGCGTCTTTACTGTGGGAATATGTTTTGATTTAATGCACTGGGGTAGTAAAAAAAAAAAAGAAAAAGAAAAAAAAGTTGTTTTATTTGGGTATTCTGCATTTAGAAATGATCCAATACAAGAGGAACTCTTGTAAGACAAGTCTTTTCATTTTTGAACAAAGTCATTGCAGGAGACTTTTGGATAATTGGGGAAACATTGACATAGAAGTCGCTCATCCATTGATGAGTTCAGACAAGGTGCAGCGATGACCAGACTGGTACGCAGAGAAAGCTGGCCAAGCGGCCGATCGTTGGCAAACCGCGACGCCTGATTTGGCGAAAACGCTTGGACCGCTTCCTGGAAATATGGGAGGGTGGATTCCTCGGCAGGCTCCCCATTAGCACAGACGATCTGAATTCAGCGAGGGACGGAAAGATGGAGGGAGCGAGGAAGGGGTAGATTTTTGGATGAGCCGTAATATCTGGAGAGACGGCGCTTGAGCCGGATTCGGAGGGGGGAGCGAAAGCATGGCGTTCCAGATGGAGGATGACACCGACGGAGAAAGTCCTTGGTGACGATTGGCCCGTGTGTCACAGACCATAAACCGACGTCGAAGTTTCACAAAACATTTTTTTTTAAGAAAACTTTTTCTTTTGCCTCGATGTGAAGCCCCACAGCTCTAATTCCATCTCTAAAGATACATATTCAACACACGGCGTCTTTTAATAAACTCCATCTCTGATGAATAACCTTCTGTTGATCTGCAACAGGGTGTAAACATGATTTTTTTTAGGCCAGGATTGGATCAAATCAAAGAAAACTACTGGTGAGATCCATTTAAAGAACAGGACACCAGATACAAAGTTGAGGGATTTTAATCAATCGGATTGGGAAATCTAGATCTGTGTAAGTAAAATTTGTATTAATCTGGTCATCTTGGGTAGTTGGAAATTAATTTTCCAAACTTTTTTAAGGAAAAAAAAAATTAAGTAACCTTTTGTGGTCTAAACTAAAGCATAGTTTTTGCATATTCTTCTGGAATAAAGTGTACTGCCATAATTGCCACCTAGTGGCCAAACTGAAATGCCTTGCAGGAGAGGCAGAACAATGTTTACAATGTTAATGATCTAAACATTTTTGTTGGAACTTCTCCTTCTGAGAAACCATATAATACTAAAATATTAATAATCTCATTATGTCACAAATAAATGTTACAATATGGAAACTGTATCAAACGAATATAAATATATTCCAAACATAGTAGATTATTGATGTATTTCTAAACAGATGTGTCTAAATCTGTAAACCATGTGAACTCAGTATAGAATTGAATCAAATTAAACTGAGTAGATTGAAAGAATTCAGTGAATTTGTGAATTGAAATAATTCTGGAAATAGTTATTGATAGGGTACTGTTACTGGGTGTGTCTGCAGTGTTGTTTTTGGTGGCCAGGTCTTCTTGACCATATGTCATGGAGCGCATGTTATGTCAACACATTCTCCTTTTGGGAGACGTGCTGGCTGTTTGTAAAATTAAGGGTCCCCAACCCTTGGGACGCGGTACCGGATGCGGTATCAGATGTGGACTGGTCATTGGTCCGCCTCCAAGACCGGTATCCAAACCTGGCACTCGACACAGTACCGGACCTGAACCAGATGTGGCATCGGACGCAAACCGGTACCAGGTTAGGGTACTGGAGTGCTCCACGTCTCAGTTTTGGTTGGGGATCCGTGATTTAATGGGAATAGCCAACACGTCAAAAAAACAACATGTTTGGGATATCCAAAATGTCAATTTCTTGACACTGAGGGTTTGTTAACCAAATGTCAAAATGTGACAGTTAGGAATGAGAATGTGTTGGTTTGCATGGGCGTCATGGGCGACATCTCTGGTGCTACAGGGTTAAAGAGTAAACGCTGGATAATGACTCCATTCCAAAGAAAAATAAATAACTGAAGATGTATCTGTATCGGTGTTTTTCTAGGGGAAGAGCGTGAACTTCGGTCAAGGACTACCAGGTAACAAGGCTCTAACGCCATCTTAGGGACATGTTGTTGTCTGCGGCCAGGTCCTCTATGAAGATTTAAGATAATCTAGAAATGCGTGTTCGTTAAGTGTCACTGGCGACATCTCTGGTGTAATTGCTTGATACTGACTCCTTCCAAAAAAGAAAACATAACTGAATACTATGACCCTAACTGTAACCAAACCCCTATTACTAAACATAACCTAACAGGAACCCACCTTTTCTTTTCTATCACTAATCGTAACCCAGTTCCATTTTCTTCGGTTTGAACTTCGGTCAAACTTTGGTCCAGCCAATGACGTTCTGGTGGCATCTAGGGGCAATATTGTTGCCTGTGGCACGTGTAATTCTTAGGTGTCACCGGCGACATCTCAGGTGTTAAAGTCTTATAGAGTCATTGCTCGATAATGACTCAATTCCAAAGAAAAAAAGGTAAATGAACTTGTGACTTTTCAAAGTGTCAACTAATCCCGCCCTTACAGTAGGATGTATTTCTTGGACTAATTTCTTAGAAGACATGTGTTGTATGTTGTGCGTCTTCTCACATTTGACCATGACCATGTAGACGTCGATGGTGCAGATGGGGGGCTGGGGCAGCCGCTCCCCTTTCTCCAGGATGTCGGGGATTTCTCTGGTGGGAATGCCGTCGTACGGTTTGCCCCCGAACGTCATCAGCTCCCAGATGGTCACTCCTGCGAAACGAAAGGAAGGAAAGGGGGCGTCTGAGCGAGAAAACAATGAGTAGTGTTTCAAGTTGATGATGGACGAAGGTAAAACACTCACCGTAGCTCCACACGTCGCTCTGGTGGGTGAACTTCCTGTAGTGGATGCACTCTAGAGCCATCCATTTAATGGGCATCTGAGGAGACACATTCAAATATCTTCTCACACCTGAACTGCTAACAACATTTTCTCAAAAAGCAGAAAAGTTTTTGCCATTTTTCTAGCATCATCTCGACTGACTTTAAAGCATTCGGCAGAAAACGCCGGTCACCCGACCTTCCTGACAAGGACGCCCGTCTCCCGACTGATTTTATCATCGACGTTAAAAAGGCAGGGCTTTTCGAGCCAATTAGTCCGCGCGTTCGGGTCGTTCGAAACGGCGGCCGGCGCCGCGGCGAGGCCCGCGCGCACCTTTAGGGAAATGAAAAGGAAGAAAGGAAATGATACGCGTCAGGTTGGAAATGTGTTATGGCCCCTCCACTTTCATCTCTGTTGATTCATCTCCCGCGGCGCGTCTATTTTTACGGCACACGTGTAGATGCGCCCGCAACGGCGCTCATTTATCAAGGCATCAGTGAATACCAACACGGAGTCAATCACTCAGACGACTGCTTCCAACTCGCCTGGGTCGCAAAATTGTTTTTTTTTTTTTCTGTTTCCCAGCACTCCTCCCCCTTTCGCCAGAGATAACAGCTCCGCCTGGAGACGCGGCGTCTACCTCCGGGCCTCCGGCTGAACAGACGTGGCGATGAACAAGCCCATTTAATAAAGGGAGTTGATCAGAACAATTTGCATAGCCGGGTCTCGAGCGATGGGGGGGAAAGCGAAGGGGGCCCTCTGATTAATGTGGTCCCCGAACAAAACAAACCGACTGGAACGGTGGCGGCGTGATTTGTTTGGATGAAGTGCTTCTAAATTGTATTACATGAAAACAAAGTTCAAGCGGAGTTTGTTTAAGGGGAAATTGGTAGATCTGATAGAAAAAAAACAGATTTCTTTGAGTTTTATCTCCCCTATCTCATGTAAAACAAAAGGGTTTTTTTGTTCTTCTTCTTCCTATTTTTGATTGATAAGTAGCGTAATTAGTTTCTTCTCCTCAAGTCTCAGGTTGCTCATATTTTAGCCACCGTCATTCACTATTTATACTTATTTATTTTTTCTGTTCCTGGAGAAAACAGCAATTTGATTGATCGCCGGTTACAAACACTGCCCGTTAAGCGACGTGAAATAAAAGCAGTTTGTGCGCCGCTGCACTAACGTGTCAGTAAAATCATTACTTCCAAGCTCGCCGCGCGGAGAAACTCTCATGCAGGAGGGGGGGAGGGGGGAGGGGGTGACACAAACGCTGCTGTATTGACATTGGAAATGAACGGTCATGGAGACAAATGGAGGTGACGCAAACTTGTTCAATTTTAGAGCTCTGTCAGACAAAAGACAGTTGTAGCTGCGCTGCCGAATTAAAATCTTAAATTGTTGTCAAATCGAATGATCAAGTAAATGATGGAGTGGAATGTCTGATTCATATCATTTTTAATATTAATGACTATATTAAGGAAAGTCTTCCCCAAACATGGCAAACCTTTATCGAAGAATGGTCACATATACAGGTCACATCATGGAGCTGTGAGGTCTGTCATGTTCCTCTACCAACACAAACTCTTCATCTATTTCGCTGGCCCAAAAAAAGTTGAACTGAAATTCACCTTGAACATTTGTTTGTATTTTCAGTCAAAAATGTGTTGATTAGTTTGTTGACTAAATTTAGTTTAGTGGTTTTTATGAAATTACACCCAAAACTGTCATTTTATGTTGTAAAAACAGTTTGTTCAATATTTTGGGGGTTTCCACAGCAAAATAAATCCGATGTTAATTTCTTGATCTTTTTAGTTTCATTTGCTCCCCCTAGTGGTTAAATTGCACATTGCATCCACTTCTTTAAAGAACTATAACTCGCCACAGGAATGGGCTAGAAACTTGCTTTCTTTTTTGAAAATTCTTATATATTTTTTTCTTCATAATTGGGCCGGATTAAATCATCTAGCAGGCCGGATACGGCCCGCGGGTCGTATGTTTGACACCTCTGTTGTAGACCAAAGAGCCAAAATGTACATACACATTTTTTACGGGCCGCAGGTAACTAGGGCTGAGTCTTGATTTTAATTTCCAGAAACAATTTAATTCAATTCACCAGAATCTGGATCAATATGATTCTGATTATTTTTGATTCTTTAATTCAATTTGAGTTCACAGATTTATACACATTTGTTTAAAAATACATAAAGAATCTATTATATAAATTAAATATACTGCATATCTGATGCAGTTCTTATACTGTAACATTTATTAGTGAAAAAATGAGATTGTTAATAGCATTACATGAATAAAAAAAAAATGTTTAGATCATTAACATCGTAAACATTGTTCTGCTTCTCCTGGAGGGCGTTTCAGTTTGGCCACTAGGTGGCGATCGCGCTACAGTGGTACACCTTATTCCAGAAGAAGAACAAAGTATGAGGAACAAAAACTATGTTTTTTTTTTAAATATTTCCTTAAAATAAATAAATTTGGAAAATGTATATGTAATATAAATGGTATAAATTAATTCTAAAGATGTTAATTCAGTCATCAATGTATCTTTAGGTTGACCAAACGTTAGCCGTCCTATGGGAAATTCCATTAAATGTTAGCATTGAGCTAGCAGACTTTAGCTTGCTAAATCGGTCTATATTTTTTATGAAATGATTATTGATCTGTTATCGGGTTTATTAACCCAGCCCTAGTTTTAAGGCACACTTACACCTGGTTCATAGCGGACGCGGAAGCACGCGGAAGCACGCGGTATCGAGGTATCGGCTCCAGACATGTATTTTTTTCTACGACAGTCGACAGCAACTTTTGCTAAGTTGTGGTTATTTAGATCTTTTTTGCCATCATCAGACACCCTAATCCCCCAATCTGTGTGTGTATGTGTGTGTCTATTTTTGTGTGTGTTCATTTCCATCTCTACAGTCTGTTTAGATGTGAAAATATGATTGCATTTGTCAATCATTGTATTTTTTTGTTAAAAATTGCTTATATTTGAAAAAAATATTTTCTTTTGTGTTTTGACATGAATTGCTGCGGATCACCCGCGGTTCGCGCAAAACCAGATGCCAAAATTATGGCTGCATGGCGCGAGCTGGCCGCGGAGGACCGCAGCTCTTCGCGTCTGGTGTGAACTACTCCATAGGTTAACAAGGGTGCAGATTTTTCAACGCGTCCATATTCCTGCGTATTGAGACAATTAGTGTTTACAGCTGATTTTTATAGATTGCGTAATGACTTCATCACAGTAAAGTGTTGCACATTGGCTGTATTTATCCATAGCAGAACCCGCAGGAATAATGCTAATTGTGTCATCGGTTGAAGAACATCAAGACTGAAGCTAAAGTTGAATCTAATAGGGTTAAAGTAAGATAGGTGAAACAATCAAACAATCACAACGAAGACAATCCCAAGATCTAAAGGTTTTTCACGTGTTTTCTGTCATTTGACATTTCACGACCCTTTATTTATACATTTATTTACATTTTAAGACAAATAAAAGTTGTGGCGTTTTGATACACACTAAAGCGCAAAGTTTGAGAAAATACTTAAATGTCCGTCAAACGTTTCCCTAAGTAATTTGAGTTTTTGACAACAAACACTGTAGGGACAAAGTCTAATCTAGTTTATCAACACTTGCCAAACTGGCAACAGAAGACAAGCAAGTCGAGTATCAATCATACAAATATGACTCTAAATGTTGGTTATTGAATCTAGTAACTTTCCAAACTTCCAAATTAACTTAAATTGCTACAATTATACTATAGTGGAGGATCGTTCCGTTAAGTTATACTTGTATAAAGTACTGTGTTACCGTCAGTGGATTTAGATCAAAGTGACCTTTTCAGTTCTTGACCTTTGCGTTTAATTAATCGGAGACAGGTAGGTCATTTAGAAAAACAAATATCTTCATGCCTCCACTTACACCAACCTTGCCGCCGTCTGCGTTGTACTCCTTCTCGTCGGCGTCCAGCAGCCGCGCCAGGCCAAAGTCTGTGATCTTAATGTGATTGGGAGACTTCACCAGCACGTTCCGGGCCGCCAGGTCCCGGTGGACCAATCTCCTCTCCTCCAGGTACATCATCCCCTGAAACGGAGAGCAAAAAAGAGGGATGAAAGGGAATCCTCTCCCGGAGCCATTAATCGTGCCACATCTCGAGACTGAAGCGAGCCGTGATGCGGTAAATGTCAGCCCTAACATAAAATTATTGTCATAACTGCTGTCGCTATTAACTCAGCCGCCATGCAGACATTTGGATTTTCTCTTACGCTGCTATCATACCTTAAAGATGGAAAACCGAGGCAGACAGAAAAAAATACAGAACAGGGAACTTCATGAGCGCCAGTCAAATCTTTGAAGCCCGTATTTCTGTCACCGTTTTGGTAATCATTATAAAGTTATTAAGAGCTCTGAAAAGCTTAGAAAAACCCTTTTCCAACTACTTGTACCTACTTTTGTTCCTAGTGCTGGGCAGATCAATCCAAAAATATTGATTTCAAGTTGGTATCCGATCAATATCGGCCCACAGATATCAATATTTTCACTCTTCTGTATCAGCAAAATCATAGTTTTGGTTTCTTGACTTTTCTACATTCACTTCTTTGCTTCTTATTCAATTTCAAGAAGTTTTTATTTTATTATACTATTATCTATTTAATTGAAAACATTGTCCAAATTCTGTTTTTTTATGTTTATAAAGTAATTAAAGAAAGGAAAATGTAAAAAAAAAATATTCATGGTTAAAAATATAGAGATTCTGAGGTTGTCACATCCATCGCATTTACGAAAAATATCGATATTTGTATCGATATCGGTGATATTGACCAGTATCGGATCGATACCAAAGTTCTCAGTATCGTACCTACTTGTTCCCTAAGGTCAATATATACAGTCAGTGACAAGAATTTCAGTTTGTTTTTTATCTGTGGTAAACAGTTAAAAAACAAAGTATTGTTATTTTGTTTTTTTTATTTGAAATCTTCCTCTAAATATCTGGCCACCATTACCATCAATGGGAAAGGTCAGTACTTTCATTGTATAATATGTTTTAGTTGGCCCTCTAATTGTGCCGGTTTGAGGTTTATTTAAGCTCTTAACCCTTAAACATCTGAGCTTTACTTTTAGAATGTACCTCTTTGGCCAACCGTATTTCTTCAACCATTTACATAACTTTACAATTAATGCAACTGCAATGGATTCTAAAAGTAGTTCTGGGAATCTCAGTGTAACTCACGATACGATGCAATTCACGATATTGATAATATCACGATACAGGAAACGTTGCAATAATCAAGATATTGTCTTGGTAAACTCCAATATATTACTATTTAAATGACAAATGTGTCTCTTGATTTCAACTTTATTTTGGTGCATTACTTAAAGGGGCCCTACAGTGAAAATTCTACTTTTTGAGGTTTTGAATGCATTTTACTGTTCATTCCTCACTATAAAGAACCCCAAAGTGGTATTTTTAATCTGTTCATGCACCTAAGAGGAACCTTTTAAAAACCTGCACTGTGTTCAGCGGCCCCTCCCATACCCACGAAAACAAGCGGGTGGAAACGTGCTGACGTAAGCACGATGCCAACAGCTCCCTCTGGGAAGAGTCTGTGCTGCAAGCTCCGCCCCCAGTGTTACTTTACGCAATGGACGTATACATGCAAATTTTGATGACTGTATTGGTTCACATGTTCACTTTTCTCCGCATCAGAATGCCCTTATTCACATAAACATGTCGTAGAATTACAGTAGGTCAAAGATCACGTGTATTTTTGGTGTTGCCGGTGACACCCCTGGTGTTAAAGGATCAACAAAAATGATAACGAAAGCGATGTCTGAATTATGAGACCCTATTTTTTCATAACTCTGCATTTGGAGGGCTAAATAAAGGATAAGGGAAGAATTCAGATTGGGCCTAAGATGTCATGTTTTTCCGCCCCAGGCCTGATCACCACTCATCCTTTAATGGTTTCATCTGTATATATTGTTTTTTCCCTCCCTTTTCTGTATTTAATGGTTTCCTCCCCTCACTTCCCTGCAGGTTTGTTTTGTTCCACCACACACCAGCCTCTTGCCTCTCTTGCCAGGTATTTAATCCTGTGTGTTACGTTTTTTTGGTCTTTTGCCTTGAATTTTTGTTGGACTTTCACTTAGTGACTGATTCAGTTTTTTGGATTTTTTGTTATTAAAGACTCGTTTCTTTGAAGTGCCAGGTGTCCTGCATTTGTGTCCGCACACATTGCAGTTGCCAATAAACTCTTTCGGTTAGGTTCGTCAACTTTGGCCCAATAAGCTGCCGAAGGGTACAACTCATAGGGACAAAAAACAAAAAAAAAACAAATCAAGGTGGGTCACCACATCACTGTACTGATCGTAATGTGTCCAATTCCGAAGTAATTATGTTCAGCTGTACCCAAGATTTCGTCTGACATGTCACCCTCGCGGCCTCAGTAATTGGGTCCATTTTCAAGATGGCTAAGCAAGAAGAACAATAGATAAGACTGTCAATTTGTTAATTGCGAATGTCTGATAAGCAAAACAAGTACATGAAAAAAACAACAAAGACCTCTCTGCCTGGCAGGGTTTATTTCTAGCTAAATGGAGTGGATGGAACTTGACAATAAAATCACGCATGTTGAGTTTTTTTGTAAAGGGGGTGAAGCACTGTTTCACACCGGCAATCATAAGATGCTTTCTCTTTTTCATCCACGCTCTAATGAGCACATGTACTCCTCTGTGTCTGCGATGCGGGCAAGCGGAAAGGCGAGGCTGAGCCAATTGAAGTGTATTAGGTTGGATGTTAAACAAGTGCACGCCACTTTGCGGGCGGATCAATAAAAAAACACCTCGGCCAGGAGGGGAGGTGGTCATTGAAGTCAGCAGACAATGAAACATTTAAACCGAGGCCCACACCTTTAGCCAGAATGAAAAGATCATTGCCCATTTGGAGCCGCTGGAGTGAAAATACTGTAAATGTGTGTCTGTGTGAGAGTCGGCGTCGCAGCGCACGCCCGCCGCCGCCGCCGCCTCTCCTCAGGCGAGGACAAATCGATAGCGCCGACGTCTGACTCGCCGCTAACCGAGCCCTCATCCATCATCCCGCGGCCTTGGCGAGACTGATGTGTAGACCCACACATGTACACACACTGACAGGGACCACCAGGAGACCATTGATGCTTAAAGACGGACATTCTTTTCCCACAGAGGATACGTCTACTTTTTATAAAATCCACTATCTTAACATGATTCCTCCTTGTACATTACAGTTAGGCTACAAATATGACAAAGTAGGCTGTAAAGAAGTACACCCTACCCCCCATGTTTTACTGAAAGTATTCTAAATAGATTACTTCTAAGGGTGGGGGCATGTGATCAATAGCAATGCTGATTACAATAAGCTTGGAGAAGACAGTGCCATGCAATATTTATCCCTGATGTTGACGTCAAGAGAAATTAGGAATCAATGGGCCACCCAGCCCATTAATACACTTCGACTTAAAGTGACGGGGCATCGGGGTAGCGGTGGGGGGGGGGGGGGGAGGGGCATCGCACTGACAGCACGGAATGTAAAACCACTTTGGGAGCCAATTAACTTTTAGCCACCATGGGCGGCGGTAAACATCAACATTGTTTGGGGGGCTGTTGTCCCGACAACAGATTTTAACATATATGGATGTAGGGTATGGGGCCCCTTCGCGTCACTTTTTTTTAGTATTTATTCAAAAGGGAAGAATACAAATTAAAAGAAAACCACGTGGTTAAACAAGACAAAACACATAGTCATGTCAGAAAACAGTAAAGACACTAAGAACATTAAAAATGTACAAATGACATGTACAGTAAAAGCTAAGAAAATCTGAAGTGACGTTTCGGGTGTCCCCACTTGGCTGCTCCCATTAAAATCACTGGTCGCTAACACTCAGGACGCAGTACCGGACGTGGTAATGGACCTGGAGGGTTCCGGTACAGGTGCGGTCTGTTTGGCAAAGGTTGAGGACCCCTGATTAGCGTATGCAGTTTTTTTCCCTCTCTGTGGCCCATTACCAAGCAGCCCTCGGACCGGTACCAGTTCGTGGCCCGGAGGTTGAGGTCCCCTGATTTAGTGGAAACAGCCAGTACATTAAAAAATGACGGGTTGGTGCGGAAGGGTCCTTAACCATACGTCAATATGTGACGACGTGTTTCAAGTCTGATCATCTTTTGATTCACAGTGGACTATCAGTTACAATTTTGTCGTTTTTAGTCCAAAACAAAGAATCTACAACCTTTTCTAGGACGTAGTGTTGAGTTGGGAGTGAGAATGCGTTGGTTCCAGATTCTTTAGATTATATTGATTTGTCGTAAAGACAGAAGTGGAATTCAATGGATTATGATTGCAGATTATATTTGCAGTTTTACTGCTGAACACCGATTGAACAGCGGGTAATACAACCTCCTCTAGTTCTCCACGGAATGGGTATTATCATTAGTATCCCATGGATGTATCTCAAAGAAAACTGATTAACAAATCACTTCTAGCAAAATGAATGTTCCAGCCATTTTTGATTAAATAAATTGGATTATTTAAGATACTTTGCCCCTGAAGAGCCAAACTTTTCCATAAAAAATTCTGACGCATTTGAACTGGACATTTGATACAGTCTTCTTGACCAAATTGCTTCGTATGAACCAACTGTATTTTGGGTCTTTGTGCCTTTCTCCTCCAAACCCAAGCTGTGGGTTTCAGATTGACGTCTTAATCCTTGTGCTCTTTTACAGGGTCCAGATGATTACATCGATGTGTGATCCCTCCTATGATAAAGGTGGACATGATTTTATGTCTACCATGGACACCAGCAAAGATAAAAAATCCTTGAAAAAACAGTTCAGAGAGCTGTATTGTGGGGTTAAGATCAACTGTTGACTCATAAGGTACGATTCTTTAACCATCTATCCATTTTCCAAATTTGTTTCCCGTTCGGGGTCACGGGGATGCTGGATCCTAACCCGGCCACTCGTGGGCAAAGGCAGAGTACACCCTCGCTTATCATAGATTCACACCTAGTGACTATTCAGAGTAACCAATTCACCTATAAAGCGTGTTTGTGGATGGTGGGAGGAGGCCGGAGCCGAACTCCCGCAAGCACGCGGAGGACATGCGAACCGTTTACTCAATTTATGTAATTCAAGCGGATTCTGAAGCAGACATAAGTAGCATTGCTATAGAACACTTTTTAGTAGTGAGGTGCTTTCAATTCAATTCAATTCAATTCAATTCAATTCAATTCAATTTTATTTATATAGCCCAAAATCACAAAGAATTTTGCCTCATTGGGCTTCATGCAGGTACTTTCGCAATCAACACGAATGAACCGATTTTGTCCTTAGCTTTGTGTGACATCAGTCCCGAGACCTTAAAAAGAGACACTTTTCTTGAATCTTTTCTTGCAAAAATGGTCAAAAGACTCGATCAAGAAAGTTTGTTACTTAGGTGTCGCTGGTGACATCTCTGGTGTTAAAGGGTTAATATATCCTTAGCTTCATGAAACACTGTTTATACCTTACAGTTTATGGGTGTGTTTCCATGAGTGACACTCTAGTAATGCCTTGTCTTTGAAATATAAAATCATTTTCAGATGTTTTCGTTTAATTGTTTTGGTTTTTTCTAATTGCGTTGCCAAATAAAGCGGTTTTGTTCATCACAATATCTCAAACTTAATGCAGGTCTCGGTTTTTAGACATTTTTTGCAACAGAGAATGACTTGAATTTATCATAGTTTTCAAATCAGAGAAACTCATCCGTCATTTACTAAATTGCTTTAAAGCCAGCATTTAGTTAGTAATTGAACATTTCAAAGGTTTCTACAAACTCACAGACATAGTTGTTGTAAACAGACCATTGTTCACTTCAAGGAATGGCACCTTAAGGTTGATGAGACGTAAAAAGTAAGCTATGAGAAGAGACGCTCTAGCTTTTAGTGTGACGCCAAAGACCTTGAGAGGAAGTGTGAATGGATTCATTTATTTATTCCAAGGCAGTTCTCATCAATGGTATTAAATTCATTTTTGATGTTTGGTTCAATAAAGTGGGAAATAGGCTTAGGAGATTCGGTATTAGGTCTGCAACACACCTTAAACTCTGACATCCTACTGAGTTTTTTTTTTTTTTTTCTTCAACTGATCACCGTTTTTCTGTATTTCATTAGAAAAATCCAAGAAGAGTCGCACATCTTTATGACCTTGGTTTAGTTCTTTTAGTCAGAATTCTCAAATTATTTTTGATTCATCTTGTAGTTTAAAGAAAGAGGTTAGCCTGTATTTTCTGTATGGATATTGGTGTCAGTAGAGGTGGGCATCCATCTGCACAGATTAAAAACTTTCTGATACACAATAGCACCAATGTTTAAAACTCATGCTGAGAAAAGAAATATCCAGCCGCATAATATACATTAGTACCAGTTCGAATTGGAAATACCTTCTAAGCAACTTAGATACCTAAAAGGAAGGAAATGCTGTCCCTGTTGTTCTGATTCTTTTAAACAGGAACAAATATAAGCAATCAAATGTACATTTTACAACAAAAAGTGTCCAAGAGAGACCAGATCTTTATAAACGTCAAGAACGCAACCATGGTGATGACGTAAACTTCCACTTTGGAAAATATAGAAATTCCCTAACCCCGGATTTACACTAGTCCATAAACGTCTCACAATCGTCAGTTATGACGATGACTCCATTGTGTCTCTGGTCCGTTCCCCCTCCCCCGAGTCCCATCCCCTTGTTGAGTAGTTCTCCGCGCTCACCCAAAACTTAACCAATCTTGCCCCATGCCCTCTCTTTCCTCACAGAGACCTTATAAAATGTGTCTTTTTGTGTCATACATTGTTATATTTTTGTATTACCAAAGTCAAATTGAGTTATGTCGGCGTTATCTGTGGTGCTAGCGTCCTTACTTTACAAAAAAAAAAAAAACTTTCACAGCAATAAAAAACAATTGAGATTTTGAGGTTCATGTCACATCTACCACATTTACGAAATATATCGATATTGGTTTCGATATTGGTATTGATATCGATGATTTTGACCGGTATTGGATCGATACACAAATGCTCAGTATCGCCCAGCCATAGTTTTCTTTGGGTTCTACCTCAGTGTGTTGCTAGGTTTGAACTGTGGTTCTATTAGATATTTAGTTTGATAGCAAAACTCTTGAGTTTCTCAGAAATACCTGCAGACAATGACTCTAGATTTAGGTTGGACAGGGTTAGGGTTAATAAAGGAAACAACAAAAAATACTTGGTCATGCATTTAGTGGGACACGAGCAAGAAAGAAGAGTTGAGGATGCTGTGAGTAGTAGGGTCTTTTTAGAAGACGTCGACATTAATCGGCTTCATTTGATGTTTTTTTTTTTCTTTTTGTTCACCTTGTTTTGAAAACAGAAATCTAAGTACTCTGTTGTTTTGTTTTCTCTTCTTCTAACAAAAAAATCAAAGAGGCACCCGCCAAGTGTTAACTTCAAGGCTTCAAAGTAAAAATGCGTGGTGTCAGTGCCGACAAACTCCACTTCTCTCAGGGTTGATCCAAGAGACACAAACATCTGAGCACACTGCACTCGAACTCTCGCAAAACGAAATAAAAAAACATCAACACGACTCCTTGTCTAAGCCCTGTCATTGAGAAGGCTGACAAATAATTAGGCCGGTTTGCTTCAAACTGACAACAAAAGTGCAATTAGCACGCTAAAAACGGCAGCTCATTAGGTACTTTGGTCAACTCGTTTAATGAGACTTGATACGAAATCGTCTGACTTTTTACTTTGTGTTCCCAACTTTTACTCACTTATCTTGAAAAAAAGCTTCATTTCAAGTTGCTGTCAGGATTTCACATGACGATTATCCTTTTTCACACATAGAATAAAACAAAAATAATAATCAATACAAAAGGGAAAAACGAGATTTCTGACATTTAATGGTCGTTTTGCTAAAACTGAATTCTAGGGACCAAGCAGGGTAGAATCTATTTTTTTTTTTTAGTTTTAATGTTTTTTTTTCTTTCTTTTGTACCTTCAGGGTTCTGAGTTGTTAGCAGAAGCAGAAGTCTTCTAAAAGAAAAGGTTCTAGGCGATCAGTGACCCACTGAGACCTTTTCCTTTGCTATGTGAAAATGGGTCACGAGATCTGGCAAAAAATGTGAAAATAAAGGGAGAGAAAAAAAAGGAACGATGAGGAAACACTTTTATTTCACTTCAAATCAGACAAATGAAAATGTATTTTAAAAAATTGACACACACATTACCTCATCATATGAAAAAAGATATAAATTTTTTAATATTTTTGTAAGTTATATATTGAAATTTGATTGAAATAAAGATTTTATGTTCACTTCTTCGGGTTTTTAACCTACGTATTAGGAGTAGAACCTTTAAAAGATTTTAAAAAATGGCAATTTCTTTCAAGACATGTTTTTAAGTGTAGTTTTCCTGGATCAACCACTTTGTCAATCAATGAAGTGTTTAATTTTGGTCTAAAATCTCAAGTTTTAACACCAAAATCAATGAGGAGTGTCTCCGTATTGGCACCAGCCTCTACTGGTCATTTGAGGAATTGCAACACGTGGTAGATCTTGGTCTAAATCAAACAGGATGAAGCTCATTAAAATGAATACTTTACTTTATTGGTGCCAAAGCATTTAGTCTTTTTTCATAAAGAACCTTTAATTTTTTGACAAGCACAGAACTGTCAAAAATACTGGAAATAGTTGTAGAAGAAGAAATAACGAGTTCTGTAATGAACAAACAAAGATCATATATGGAGCAAGATGATCCACTGAGCGTGCTTTCATTATCACTATTATTATTCATATTTTTGAGAACCTGTTCGCTCATGATTTTTTTAATCTGTGTAGCAATGAGCATCTTGTCTGCACATAAATATGTGGGAATAACATCAGCCTTTATTATGTCTGGATGTGATTGGAAACATGAATTCATGTGATTTTACACTGTTTCTCAGGACGGTTTTGCATTTTTGCATTCAGAAGCTGCCCCCGCCGATACATACCGTACTAAAGCCAATCAGACAAAGACACGGTTTTCCAGAATCCGGCGGATCTCTCACGCAGAGCAGCCGGACGGACTGCTGTCCGGAGCTCACACCGTAACAAAGCACCACTTTTCTACTCAAAGAAACAGTTTGCTCGTTGAGAGTAGACAATCGGTTCTGTTGGCGCTCCAAAGACTGCCATAGCCTCTATGCATGACGCAAAATCCAGTGCAGTAATGACACACGATCAAACGTGTCGCGGTCACAAAAGAATGGCTACATAAAAAGCATTTCAAGGTCTACAGGAAGTATCAACTCTGTGTTTCTCAGTGATGGCTTCAAAACCAACATATTTTCCCTCCCATCCTGTCACATAATGGCACCTCTATAGATAAATTCTCATTTTTGGGAGTCCCCAAGTCGTTATTTTTCTACATACTGGCTGTTCCCATTAAATCATGGGTCCCCAACCACCGGGCAGCAAACTAGAACCGGTCCAATACCAGGACGCAGAACTCATAGGTACTAGACCAGTACCGGGACGCAGGGCTCACCTGTACCCTGACCCAATAACGTAACCCTAACCTGGTACAGATTCACCTTCAGCCTCGGTTCACCCCTGGTACCGCATTTCTCGGGTCTGGGACAGGTTTAGGGTTATGGTACAAGGTTTGGGTACCAGTACCGAACGCATCCAAAAGGACCAGTGGTGGCATCCGGTACAGCATCTGGTACCGCATCAAGTACCACATTCCGATAGTTGCAAACGGCCAAAAGCGACAAGTTGGCAACACCCAAAGCGTTAAAAAGTGGCGTGGAGGGGTCCTTAACCAAACGTCAATATGTGACGACTTGGTGACGAGAACATATTACCAAAACATCATAGCTCTTGAGAAGATCTGCATGGAAGAATGGACCAAAAATAGCAGCAACAGTGTGTTCAAACTTGGCAAAAACCCACTGTAAACAATTGAACTGACACCCCATTACAAAGCATTGAGATATACTCTCTGTGATTGTACAAATATTTGTTTTTTGTACAAATACATGAAAAAAATATTTAAATTCTTATTTTGTCTTACAGTTACAGCATACTAAAGATGAAGATTACAGACTTCTCTCATCATCAACGTGTATTAGTTACTGACTAATAGTGCATAGAAACAAACAGATGATTCGCCTCGTTTGCCTGACATAATTTAACACTAAAAATATAAACTATTACAGCTCAAATCTTTGAGAAAATGGCCATTTTTGGTAAATTTGTGATAGCTAGTAATTCATTTTCATCAAAGAAGATACAGATTTGATTGTCTATGTCAAAAAATCCCTGAGAAAATAACTGAATTCCCTTAAGTTTACATTTTTTGTACTTAACGTTTGAGAAAGAGTGAAAATGTTGTTGTTTTTTTTTTTTAAAAAAAGGGTCGCATGTGTTTTCATACATACTGATATGTGCTTTCTATGAAGTACATCCGTACAAACGCTGGGAATCCCAGCACCCAGGAATACGGGTGAGGAGCCTTCAACAATGTGAGCAATGGGACTGTCCACGAGCCGAGAACTGGAACCAGCGCGATAAGGAGCGCTCACAATGGGCCCCGCTCAGGTGGCACAGGTGGTCGTCTGTCACGCGCCGCGTGCCGACGATGGACCGGGAAGCTTTTCTGACGGAGCCAGCAGGCGTCTACAGCTTGTGTGCGGGCGCGAGACGGAATGAAGAATGAGCCGGTCTCTTCAATCACGGCCATGTTCGCAACAACCGCATAGCAAACACTAAAGACGCATTGTCTGGAAATTTGAGACTAATTTTATATTTCACAGCACTTTTAGACAATGTTGTAAAGTTGAGTAGTCTTTGAGCTATTCCCACTCACTAAACAAACCTCGAACTGCATGGGCGGATATTTGGATGCTTAATGAACAGTGCGGGTGAATGTGGCCCATTTACTCTGCATTCAGCCGACGTGGAGCTACAGAACAGGAAAAACTGTACCTATCTATCAACTCCACAGACTGTGCGGATCTGTTTGCGTACGTCTCCAGGGATTTAAATGGGAAGAAAAAAACGGATGAAATTCCGTTTTAAAAAAACTGCATTGGAACTTATCTTGGATTGATATATCTCTGCTTACCAAAAAGTCAACACACTTAAAAATGAAAAATAAGAACCTATAGTCTGTCTCCACGATCTCCTTTTCCTAGGTCGGATAAAAAGATTCCTCCAAAATGTCACTGCAGGCGATAAAATAAACAGCTGCTGGCAAATTTACATGAACAAATGTCAATAACGTTCCGAGATGGAATCGGAAAAATAGGATATTTTAAAGAGAGGTTTTCATCAGTGTTATTTCACCAATTGAAATGAAAAAAAATGTGTTTATTGAATTGAATTCTTTACCATGAAAATATTATATAGATTCGGACTGCGAGGTAAAATAGTGGAGAAGGTCCTGGATTTAGGAGTTTGCATGTTCTGCGGGTTTTTTCTGGGGACTATTAATTTCCTGAATGTTGAATGTTGCTTAAATTGCTTGTGTCAAAAAACATACGGAAGTGAAAATAAACTATAAAGTAATAATAAATTGAAACAGGATCACAAAAGAGTGATATAATTATAATAATAATGTTAAATAAATTCAAATTGAATCAAATCAATTTAAATTAAACCAAACCAAATAAAATCTAACTAATTTAAACTGAATCAAATCAGTGCAAAACCAAACAAAATTAAATAAAATCACTTCAAATCATATTAATGCAAACTGAATCAAATGAATTTGAACAAAATCAAATCATATTGAATCAAATAAGTTGCATGTATTCTGTATAGGAAACACGGCACAGAGAGAAAAAAAAATCTGCAAGTCTGCACAAGGTGAACCACAAAATAGTGAGGGAACACTAAACTCAAGCAAGAAATTAGAAAAAACACCCAGAAAACCTCCACCTGAAGTTGCCTGGTTTCCACTTCCAGCCAATAATTTCAGGCACTAGTTTGTTGTTAGATGTTCCAAACTCCAAGGTCGTACCCAAAATGACTCGTACTGATTTGCCAAAAAGTGTTTTTTGTGATCACTCATAAAAAAAAGACGTTAAGTTGTAGTAAGTGCTCGGGTATTCGCAATCTGTTCCTGAAATTTCGAGTATGAATATTCTCGACTTCCAAGATCGCAAATTTGCGATCTTTATAAATATAGTAAATTGTGGTAAAATATTATCAAAATATGATCTGGGGACGATATATTTTTGCTCTGAAATACAGATTAATGTCGTTTTTTAAGCTTACGAAGCTTACGAAAGCCAAAAAGTAGGCGGAAGTAAACATCTTCCTTACGGTGACCTTCCGGTTTTCAAAGTAAAACTACCAAGAGCTTTTTTTGTTCAGAAAATGAGACTGAATTCCTGTTCACTGACACAACTTCTGAAAAAAATAATTAGCTTTAACGCCAGAGCTTTACCTCCAGTGTTTACATTCTTTTGGTTATGATGACTCTTCAACAGTTGACGCAATTAACGAAACTCTAGTTTATTCTGAAGAAGCGCGGCTGAAAGGCGGATGCAGTCAACGTGAATCAGCTGATTCTGCTGCGGAAAAAAATATTTTTTTCATACGGGCTCTGCACCAACATGTAAAGCTTAGAACATAAAATGTTGAAGAACTTTGTGGATAGAAAACTGTGGAGAGAATTATCAGGTTTTGCTTTTAAATTATACAAAACATCAGTGATTTTTAAGCTTAATTTTTATGTTACTGCGAACTTAAACAGAAGATTGTCAAAAGAAAAAAAAAAGTTTAAAATGACAAACAGCATTTCGTTCCATTTGAATCTGTGTTTTTTAATCCGTTTTGTTGATTCTGATCTCCTGTTTTGAATAAAGGTATAAATAATGATTAAATATAAATAATTTCAATTTTCATCCATTTAGTAAACAGACATTCACATAGGAATAAACATTATATTATAAAGTAGGAATTGTGGCTCAATTCGTGAATCGTAATCTGAGCAACAATCCACAGCCCTATTAAGTTGGTCTAGTCGACTTACAATCAAGCTAATCAGTGCAATTAAACAGAATTACCACTATCACAACCACACTACGTCACTTTATGTCATCCTGTGTGTGTGTACGTATAAATATATTTATATACACACATGTATATTTACATAATGTACAGTTTTTCTCCTTTATCTTATTGTTATTATTTTTATTTTTATTTCTCTATACGCCTGTGTCAGGTGTAACTTGTAACTTGTATTTTGATTGAAAGCACTCTCTGCACCTTAAAATAGAATTGCCCCTCGGGGATAAATAAAGTTGTTTGAACTTGAACTAGTTCCCATATACTTCCGATAGATGCATAGCAGATATACGATGATGTAATTTGACTCATTTTCCAAAAAAGCGTACACTGTTTTAGTAAAATGACGTCCTTTGGACTAAACAAGAAAGTTTAAACCCCCAAAAAACCCAGATTGTGACGATTGTTGTAGAGCGACTCAGCAAATCTAAGTTCTCTGATTAATGGGCATGCATGGAAAGAGGTGACCAATCCAATCACGGCTTCCCAGCCGGCGGATCGAGCAGTCAAATCCCTTCTCTTCTGCATCCTTGAGCACTGCTGATCCTTACAGATAATTAGAAAGACCCGTGGGGCATGTCTCCCCACCATTCACTCTCGACACCTCAAACTCTTCCTCCCCCGTCTTCCTCCACCCTTAGCACTTAATTTGTTGTGTCAGCAGGGACACGTGCGTCCTCCCGGGGTCTAGTCTGTGCTTGTGTCAGACAGAAAAACCCAGGCTGTTGTTTCCGTCAAAGGAAAAGAAGGAGGGGGGAAAAAAAAAAAAAAAAAACAAAAACTGCTCAGGGTGCACATTAGTTGGTTTTGTTTTGTGCCATGTAAAAATGGCGTTGGGTTGTTTGGTAATCACTGCGTGAGCTGAAGGATGCAAAGAATTGTGAGACTGCATTATTAATAAAAGCCCCGGGGAAATGGAGTGCTGAACATGGATCACCACCGCGCAGCCTGCTGACAATAAGAAATTCACAATAACTGCATAATGTGTTTTGGAGGTAAAAAGGAAGAAAAGGAAGTGAATGTTTTCGCATCAATCATGAAAGAATGTTTCTGCCCGTTTGAATGCAGGGAAGGTTCAAAACGCGATTGCTTCTAAACTGATCTAAAATCTGTTCCAAAAGAGTCAACCTTTGGTTGAGCCTTAGTCACGTTGACCAGTAGGGGTTATCTTGGCTCCTGGATGGTCGTAGAGAGAACTGGCCACATCTTAAGGAGAGCACAGGGGTTTCTTGCAGTTCTCTTAAGCATCATATTGTGTTGAAATTGGTCAAAATTTTCAAATTTTCATACCTGAAAATTGGAAAGGGTTAAGGAACGCACGCCCCCTCAAGGGATGTTATGAAAATGGAACATAGTCCAGTATGCGATAAGTCTTTGTTAATATGTACGATAAGGCTTTGTGGTGTATGCGATAAATCTTTGTCATGTATGCGATAAGGCTTTGTCATATATGCGATAAGTCCTCGTCATGTACGCGATGTTTTTGTTAATATGTGCGATAAGGCTTTTTCATGTATGTGATAAGGCTTCGTCATGTATGCGATAAGTCTTTGTTAATATGTGCGATAAGTCTTTGTTAATATGTGCGATAAGTCTTTGTTAATATGTGCGATAAGTCTTTGGTAATATTTGCGATAAGGCTTTGTCATATATGCGATAAGTCCTCGTCATGTACGCGATGTTTTTGTTAATATGTGCGATAAGTCTTTGTCATGTATGCGATAAATCTTTGTCATGTATGCGATAAATCTTTGTCATGTATGTGATAAATCTTTGTCATGTATGTGATAAATCTTTGTCATGTATGTGATAAGTCCTCATCATGTATGCAATGTTTTTGTTAATATGTGCGATAAGTCTTTGTTAATATGTGCGATAAGGCTTTGTCATGTATGCGATAAGGCTTTGAATCACCTGAGTTCTGAATCTCTCCTGAGCCTCAACTTCACTATATTTCCCATAAGGCTTTGCCTGCTGTTCCCAGACCTCACCAGCTGTTCCTCATTCAAGCAATCACCGCAAACATTTATAAGGAGGCTTCAGGCTGTGCCCAGGTGCGAAGTCTTGTTCTGGGGTTTCCCTGCAATTCTGAGCGTTACCGCAATCAGTCCTGTTCCTGTTCCTGTTCCTGTTCCTGTTCCTGTTCCTGTTCCTGTTCCTGTTCCTGTTCCTCTTCCTCTTCCTCTTCCTGTTCAAGCGTGCCTCCACCCCAGCCTGTCTTTGACCACCGATCTGCCCCTGACAAACCCTTCGCCGTTCCTGACCTCTTCCAAGTTCACCACATCTTACCCAAGCTTCTTATATGGATCCATCTGACTTGTTGTTACACTTACTTATCGTGACTTTAAAAGTTATGGCTTTATTCTCATAAATTTACTACTTCTTTTAGGAAAATGTAAATGTTTTAAAGTCTTAAAATTTTTACTTTGAATTTCATACGTTTATAGAAAAATAGTCATAAATTAGGGAAATCTAGTCGTAAATTTACGACTTTAAACTCATAAATGTACTACTTTTTTCTCCTAAATTTACATTTTTTAAAGTCGTGAAATGACTACAATAAATCTGGTAAATTTACGTTAAAAAAAATAATTTATTTGTATTTAAAGTTGTAAATTTACAAATTTAAATCTTGTAAATGTACAACTTTTTCTCATAAATGTACTTGTTTAAAGTCATAAAATTATTATTTGTAAGATTGCATACTAATTTATTACTTAAAATCTTTAAAGATCTTTTTTTTTTTTTTTTTCGCCCTAATTATCGTCACGGTATTTTTATCTTGTTTGCACAGTAAAACATTACAAATTTAATGTTATTTGACAAAAAAATATAATATAGGTCGAAAATCAGATTATATTTGCGTTGAGCAGGCAGTTAAATAAACATTATTGGTCAAATAATGACAGTGGAGAGAACAAAATAGCGAGAATGATAAATTATAAATTATTTGACATAAAAAAATAAAACAAAAAAATAAATTTTGGTGTCAATTTAGGTCGAAAATCAGATTATATTGGCGGTGCGTTTGTTCAATGGGTTTCAAGTATAAATAAATTTAAAACGTCATTATTATTAACAGAACTCCAAATTGCATTTGATCTGGTTTGGCTTGCGTGAGCCTGGTTCCATTAGCCTGTGCGTGTTAAACACGCCGCTGACAAATGTGTGTGGGGGGGTGCTCCCCCCTCCAGGCTGCATCGCATTCGCTCATCAACTATTATCAAAAATTTAAATGACAGGAAGCGTGTTGCGTCTGGGTTCATAATGATAATTGCCTTTCAGTGCACACAGATTGTTTTCATCTCTGCAGTTAATTGTGCTGCCCCGTCACACCTTTTTATTAATAAATGTAGAACGGCGCCGAAATAACATCTGTTTGTCGTTTAATGATATTCCGCGGTTTAACGAACCGGCCACATGTGTGTCGGATGTTACTCTGCTGTCTAATTTCATATTTTCAACCATATGAGCATAGAAGTTACACATATATGGATTATGTTTGTCCAAAAACCAGGAAATGGACACGTGCTATGATGCATTTTCTGTCAAACTTTTTCTGAGATTTGGATTATTTAGGCGACACTGTGGCCTTTGCAATTTCGTCAGTGGGCGGAAACAGCCTGTAAGAATGAACCGTCCAATCAGAGAGTGATCTCATACCCCCTTTTAGGAGGCGTTCATGATTTTTGAGTGCGTTGGTACCAAACTAGAGGGTTTGGCAGTACTGTGATGGTGAATTCTGAAGGTTTTCAGGTGTAAAGTGTCGCAGAGCCCATTGGAATTACATTGATCGCGCAAATAGTTGCAAGCATCAGAGATAAAGCTCTAGTGTTAAACTTCTCATAGGTGAATTCCATGAACCAACGCCTAATACTTCTTTTGAAAATGACTTATGTTTAGTGGCTACACCCCCTTTGAAAACAGTGATAGACCACAGTAAACAGAAAGATTGTCAAGAATCACTAAAACTTTTTGACTTTTATATAAGTCAGGGACACAAACTCTAGTGACAACCTGAGAAGATTTAGCGTATCTACAGACCTATAGAAAAATATGTAACACTTTTTAAGTCCATGTATAATATTATGTGAAAAAAAAATGAACACGGTGTCAAGTTTAGCAAACAGACATTAAATAATGTAAGAACACGCCACAAAACAACTACGACAGAGTATTAAGGCCACCATTAAAAGATTAAATTAATACATCTTCTGGAAAAGGGCGTACAATTGTGAGAAAAAATGTAATTTTAAGAGAACAAATTCATAAATTTATGTGAGAAAAGTCACCTTTATAAGGAAAGAGCCCACTCCTTAAAAAAAAAAAAAGTAGTTGGCATCCGTATGTTCTTATACTTTTATTAAAAACAATGTTGACTTGGTGGAGGATTTAGCAATTCCTTATTTGTGGAAACAACAAGTAGTTCCCTTAAGGGTTTGTGAGGCAACCTACAATGGAATGTACAATTTATATGTGTGTATTAAGTATGTATGTTGAAATTTTTCAGGAAAAAAATTTTATTTAACCATTATTTAACACGGAAAAATCCCATTAAGATCCACTGATCTCCTATATGGAGTGATTTTCATGCCACCATGTTGAAAGTAAAAGTCACAGTTTGAGATAAACATTTCCTATAAAGAAAACAAAATATAAACTTTTAATAACAAAACTTCATAATTTGCAAATGACATATTTAATAATCGCTTTTAGAATTTTTTTTCTTTCAAAATTTTTTTCCTTTTTTTAAGCTTTCAAAAAATAACTTTGCATTTGGAAACTTTTTTTTTTTGCTTTCAGAAAATATTTTTGGGTTTGCAAACTTTTTTTTCTTTCAAACAATATTTTTGCATTTGCAACATTTTTGTTTTTGCATAAAAATGTTTTTGTGTTTGCAAACTTTTTTTTGGCTTTCAGAAAATATTTTTGTTTGCCATTTTTTTTGCTTTTGTAACACATTAGTGTTGAAAACTTCATATTTGCTTTCAAAAAAATGTTTGTGCGTTTGAAAACTTTTTTTGTCCTTCAGAAAATAATTTTTGTGTTTGCAAACTTTTCTTGCTTTCAGAAAATATTTTTACTCTAGCAAATGTTTTTTCTTATTGCTTTCTAAAACATTTTTTTGCGTTTGCAAACATTCTTTATTTGCTTTTATAAAATATTTTTGCGTTTGCAAACTTTTTTTTCTTTCAAAACATATTTTTTCATTTACAAACATTGTTTTTGCTGTTAAAACATATTTTTATTGTTAAAAAATATTTTTGCGTTTGCAAACTTTTTTATTTATTTTAAAACGTACGTTTACATTTGGAATATATTTTTGTTCTTTTTTAGATACGTTGTATCTAATCTCTTTGATTTTACGTTGATACGTTTGTCTTTTGTGTAATGTTTGTGCCAGTCCTGGTCAAGACACAAATGTTGCACACATCCAACGTATGTAGAATTAAAATATGCCAAAACAAAAGTGAGATGAGTGCACATATGACATACGGTGATGCTTTCTTACGTTGCCATTACACCACACTCTAGTAAGCTCCTTATGGCCGCTCAATAATGCTGCATGCACAGGATGTGCGTATAATACATCCTTTTTCTCGTAGCCCATTAAAAAAACATTTTCACTGTAACCGAGCAGTCTAGGACCTTAAATTTTTGCGAGTGCTCCAATCAGGTTTTCCTATTTTTGGCCCACAGACTACCAGAATCCACCTGTATGGACAGTGGTCTCTATAAGGCAATAGACATATCTCGTTTTATCCATATGATATTTTTCAGGTACAGTCTTGTTTTTTGTCTGTTTTTATACTCGTCCTCTACAACCCCCAAATAAGACTGTTTACTACCCCCTAGTAAGTCTGGTTAGAGTAAACAAATCTTTGTGCTTTTAGGAAGTCTTGTTTTTCTACTATCAATGTTAATCTGCTTAGTTTAAGACTTTACAAAAAGAGATTTAATGCAACGATCAGAATGACTTTTTAGTTGAAGTAATTTCAGAAATGTAGATTTTATTTTTCATACTCGATTAGCTTGCGTCATAGAATGCGTGGACTTAACTATAGCTTTGAATTAGCAACATCTTGCCAATAAATCTACCTCGTTTCTTGTTATTGCCCTTTCCCCTTCATGGGTTTCTCATTGGTGTTTTGCCTTAGTGGTATTTTGAAATGCAAAAAAAAAAAATGTTTTATGGCTTCAAATCAAGAAACTAACACTGTAAACCCATGGGTCCTTCAACAAGTGCTCCTACTAAGAGAATATTGGAAAATCCTTTCAGCAACAATGATTGTTTTCATTTTTCTGGTGAAAAATGTCTCAAGATCACAGTTCCCTGTGGTCATGTCCTTGGTGTAAAAATGACATTTTCTATTTCAGAGGCAAGCTAGCGTTACTAGAAGAAAAAAATAGCACAATTTCATCAGGAAGTACAAATGTCGGCGCCTGCATGTTGAGTCAGTTGAGACGGGCTGACATGACAGACACAAAAGAAAGCACAGCAGAGATGATTTGATTCAAAGATCGCCTTTTTACGGCGGAAAGGAGGGCGGAGTGTTAAGGGTTAGCTAATGAGTGCAGGCGGGATGTTGTTTGCTCAGCACTGAGGGGGAGGCGGTGGCACTCGGGGGCTCAGAGCTGAGCTTGACCAGACTGGATCTCTGATTTCGGGTGGCGTCCCAAGGGGAGCCAAAGGATGCGAACGCGAATGTAGGAGAATGGAAGGGAACGCGGTTGAGGAAGTCAGCACAAGAGGCTAAGCTAATATCTACGGTGGCCCAGAAGGGGAAATGACTTGATGCAAAAGCATATAAAAGAACAAAAATTAACAAACTAAAATCCAGAAACCAAAAATAATTACAAATAAAAAAAAGAAACAAAATAGAAATGAAACGTTTCATCAAGGAAAAGCAATTTAGAGAAAATCAAAGTGAAAAAAAAAAAAAAAAGAAAAACTAGGAAATCGCTGATAGGATGACTGATATTTGATGTTCAAGTTTTGTTGAAAATGTCTTTAATATCCACATACTTGTTCACATTAGACTAGTAATTAGAAACAACATCATCCAGTTGTCGTTTTTAAAAAACCTTTGGCTGAATAAAAGTAATTTTCCGAACTCAAGATAAAATGCTAAAAATTATACAAAAGAAAAAAACTAGAAAAGGTAGATACAATTGATCATTGCTGATTGAATGATGACTTTGCCACGCCCATTTCTGTAACCTGTCATAAGGTTGAGAATTCTGACTCATAAATCATAATCATAAATTATTTTAAATAGGTCCTCTACTATGAGAATAATGCTACAAGAACACTTTTAAAAACACAAAAACTACAATTTTTATTGGAGTTGGTCTTTAAAGGGGCCCTACCTTAAAAATTCTACTTTTTGAGGTATTACGAGCATTTTTCTGTTCATTCCTCACTATAAAGAATCCCAAAGAGTTCATGCATTTAAGAGTAATCCTCTAAAAACCTGCGCTGTCTAGAGCACCCCATCCCATACCCACAAAAACGAGCGGTTGGAAACATGCTGACGTAAGCACGATCCCAACAGCTCCTTCTAGGAAGAGTCTGCTCTGACAGCTCCGCCCCCAGTCTAACAAAACACTCAATTTTTCCACTGAGCTAATGATAATCAGTAAAAAAAAACTTTCATTTTAGATGCAGAATTCTTTATATTTTCATTTTAATTTTTTTTTTTAATTTTTAAATTTTGATCAGATTCCTTAAATACAATTTTTTAAATTGTTTGTTTAGCTTTTCCATTGTGGTGGGGGTCTTTAATAGGGTTTCGCGTTGAGTAATATAATGATGCGATTTGCACTTCGGGGGCACCTTAAATACCAGTTCCTGACTAAGCACTAATAATAAAACACCTGCTTACTCCTCCCAAAAAAAACAAATGTTGGGGTCGCCTGGGAACCAGGAGCGGCCTGGTTTTGTGCGGGAGTTCAGTTTGGTGCGCCTTCATTAGCTGCCGCTCCGCCAGCAGGGCGCAGATTTAATCTGAAGGCTTTCCTGCGGTGCCCGTCGTTGTCATCCCGACCAAAGGAACATGTGTGTGCGTGGTTACCACAAAAGCACCCCCCGCGCCTTCCCCGCCACCACCTTCAACTCCCACTGCAACTCAAAAAAAAGTGAGCGTGTCCTAGATTCAGCCCTCATGAAACAGTCTTACTCCACCCCCGGATGAAAGGAAAAAAAAAAAATACAAACAATCAAAACCGTCGTCCAGCAGGAGCGTGAGTGCCAAAGCCTATCACTTCACCGGCGTTACCATGGCTAGCCGAATCTGTTCTACTTCCATTAGCCCGCGGAGAGAGCCCGCGAAAGAAAGACGGAGAGTAAGGGAGACAAATTAAAAGGCCCCCGGAGCTCCGCATACACTTACTTCCAATCCTATATTCAATTCAGTGATTGATTCATTCATTAAAATACATCCCAATCCTAATTATTCCATTAATAACCCAAAGACAAATGAAAAAAAGAGGGACGGTGGAGACAAGAGGAGGCGAGAAAGAGGTCAATTTTTCCCCCATTCTAGTTACCTGCTGAGGATTCATTCACACTGACTCGGAGTGAGCTGAGGATATGTGGCCTGGAGTTAAAAAAAAAAGGAGGGAGGTGTGGGCCAGGGAACCCCCGACCTCTCTGCGGTGGAGATGAAAAATGACCAGAGGAAAAAAACAAACAAACAAAAAAAAAAAGCCGGCGGGAGGTGGGGTTGCGACAAACGGAAGAAAAGATGAAAAAACAAAGAGTGAAGAAAAAGTTGGGGAGATGAAAGAATTGGGGGGCGAATGAGGAAAAGAAATCATCAAGACAGGAACGAGTGGGTTCAAAGCAGAAAAAATGATTAAAAAAATAGGAAAAGGAAGTGTAAAAACAAAGACGGAAGTCTAATAAAAGAGAGGCCATTCAAGTCCTGCTAAAGAAACCTTTGTGTATGTGTGTGCGAAGTGTGAACGCCTGTGACATTGTGTGCAGAGGGGGTGGGGCAGCCCCCGAGTGTGGCTCTTGATTAATGGGGGCCATTATCTCAATGCCCAAAACACTCAGTGATGAAGAGTTACTGCCTGGCGACCGGTCTCGGCCAATCAATTTGCAGCGCAACAGTCACCTGCCCGGGTCGTACCCCACATACGGCCGCGGTTTGGACTGCGGTGGCGGCGTTGGCGGGCTGCCTGTGACATGAGAGCGTGGTCAAGTAGCCAAACAAAGGGGAGGTGACGTTACGACAACATCAACGGATGCGTGGTGGGAGTCGAGTGGCATCCATCTTTCTGAGAAGTACAAGTGGGCAGCGGCTTTGAAAAAGCTTGACAATTGGTCTGAATCCAAGACGTCTGCATAGTTTGATTGTTTTATAAGTCAATATTTACTCTTGAAATCTCAGGAAAATGAATACAAGGACAAAACGTCCAAAGAAAGTTGTGTCGTTACAATGGCGAGTATTTTTTGTCCCAAGTCTGGACTAGTTGAAAAAAAAAAAGCCTTACAGTCCTTAACCCTTTACCTGCCTGCTCAACCAAATTGTGGGAGACATTTAGAAAAAGGGAATTAAAGAAAAGATCTTTTTTTTTTATTTCGAAAATTGAAAAGAAAAAAAAAAGTATTCTGGTAAATAACAGGTATGCACCAGATAGTAATTGGTGCGCGCCAATAAGTAACCAGAACATTTTTTTAACTTCAATTTTGAGAAAAAACAAAAGACAAAACCGTTACTGGCACCAGTTACTAACTAAACTAAACTTTTTTGGGGTAAAAAATAAAGTAGTAAAATAAAAAAAAAATTCTAGATAATAACTATTGCACACCAGTTACTATTTGGTGCGTATCAGTTACTAACCAGATTTTTTTTTTTTTTACTTTATTTTTAGAAAAAGAAGTTATAAGCAGCAGATTAAAAAAAAACAAAACACTTTTTTGTGATTTTTTTTTTCTTTTTTGGGAAGTTAAAGGGTTAAAGACCCACTCTGATCATCCTTTGATCTATAAATAAGTGTTCCCAGTTGTGTCTTTATTATAATTCTGATGTTTATTTAGGCAAAAACACAAGAAAAAAAAAAAAAAAAAATTCTGTCGTCTTCTAGGACAGGTTCTGCAGAGCGGCGGTAATTGTGGGCGGGACCCATTGGTGCGAGCAACTCCGCCCCCTCTTTCCCTTAACGTTGGTGAGATATCTCTGTTTACATGCTCTACTGCTAGCTTACAGCTCCTCACGCCTGGTTCACACCAAACACATATTTTTCTGCGAAGGTTGACAGCTGTGGTTATTTAGAGTTTTTCCTCATCAGACAACCAACCAAACCACCCGTGTGTGTGTCTCAGTGTCTGTTTTTAGTGTTTGTTTTCATATCTACAGTGTGTTTGGATACAAATATATAATCGCATTTGTCAATCAGAGTATTTTATTGTGAAAAACTGGTTATATTTCAAAAATTGGCGTAACTTCCTGCCAGATATGATGCGGATTGCTCGCCTACACATTCTCTTCCCCAAGTCATCACAAATGGCCGTTTGGTAAAGGACCTCTCCGAGTCACTTTTTGAAATTTATGACGTCCCTAACTATTTTTTTGATTGTAAAATCAAGGGTCCTCAACCCTCAAGACGTGGTACCAGATGCAATACCCGACTGGTCTTTGGGACATGTGCAGTACCAGTACCCAAACCCAGTAGCAGTACCCTGACTAATAGACCTGTCTAACCCAGAAGAAGGATGCTAACCCTATCCCGCATGACCATCTCAAAGTCCCCAGATATACATTTACTTAGACTTATGGTAGTGGACCCTACCCCTGGGGGGGTTGAATGGAGTGAGCACTGGATCCTCCAATGGAGGGTAAGGTCCGAACGCCTTCCCCTCTAACCCTAACCTGGCACCAGGTGCGCTACCGAACGCGGTACTGGAAACAAACCGGTACCAGATGCGAACTGGGTTAGGGTACAGTTGCACTCCGCGTCCCGGTACTGGACCAGTTCTGGTTTGCAGCCTGAAGGTTTGGGGACCCGTGATTTAATGGGAACAGCCGCACATCAAAAAACGAAGAGGTAGGGAGACGCAAAACGTAGATTTTTTTCGTGGAAGGGTCCTTAGCCAGACATTAATATGTTTCGAGTTGGGGGAGTGAGAATGCGTTGCACGCAAAAAAATAGACCAGACACCATAACGATCCCTGCACAACGCGAGAAATACTCAACAAACACACAAAAGGGGTCTGTAATCACGTCAATGTTTGGATTTTATCAAGGTCATATTTATTATTATTTTCGATCCTCTAAATTCAATTTTGAGTTTTAACGGTTCGCACATTTAGACACATTTGTTTAGAAATACATTCATAATCTACTATATGTTTTGAATCCATTTGTATTAATCTGATGCATTTCAAATACTATAGAATTTATTATTGAAATTATAATGAGCTTGTTAATAGCATAGAATCCCTAACAAAAATATTCAGATCATTAACATCGTAAACATTGTTCTGCATCTCCTGGAGGGCATTTCATTATGGCCACTAGGTGGAGCTTGCGCTACAGCCGTACACTTTTTTCAAGAAGAACAAGCATAGAATTAGCAGAAACAGCGCTTTAGACCACAAATAGTTACTTTAAAAAATATTTCCTTAAAAGAGTAAAATTCATGTCTGTTAGTTTATAAAGATGTATATTTAGTCAGTAACGTCTGTTTAGGTCAACCGAGTGTTAGCATTAGCCGCCCTAAAGGAAATCCCATTATACGTTAGCTTCAAGTTAGCAGAGTTTAGCTTTACATGCTAAATCAATCTCTATTTTTATGGATCGATTATTGATCTATTAAGCTTAGCCATTTTAGATCAACTTTATCAACCCAGCCCTATGTAGCACTATCGTCTTTTAGGGGTTAAGGATGGAATTGGGACGTACCCTAAGTCTCTTTAGTGTTCAATTTACCTATAAAGTTGAAACTTCTCTTTTTAGCTAACCAAAAGCAACATATAAAATAGCTAATGGCAGGTTTAAAAAGAGCTTGAAAGGGCTGTAATTTTATTTTATTTTTTTAAACTGCTATGAAGAGTTTACACCATTAATTGGGTTAATCGGCAGCAGGTCAGTAACGTGACTAAAGAGACATTTACTGGAGGAGCTTTTAGAAGAACAAAAAATGGTGGGGTTAATTGAGGCTGGCAATTACCTAAGCAATTTATAAGTAATTATTCTTAGAGTAAAACTAAAAATTAATTTGGGGACCTAATCATCCACTCTCTAAAAGATCTCTCAGGCTGATGATTGTTTTAGGAAAGATTGGGCTGTGGTTGACGCGCTCCTGATCAGTACAAACAGGTCTAAGCCTCGGTGGCCTTCAGCAAAGACCCTTTTACTGAAGACTCCATTATTTTTTACACCTTCTTTCCTCTCCGGTTCTTCTGCGTCCTCTATCTCAACAACAGGCCTTTCAAACCTAACTGAAGAGCGGGGGAAATTATTCTCCCCTTAGCTGGGAAAATTGTGCATCTTCTGAAGGATGCTCTCTCTGCTGGAGGACAGCTTCCCCATCATTACTTTGAGAGCGCCAAAAAAAAAAAAAAAAAAAAAATCACTCAGACAAGAAGGCTGTGGGTTATTTATTTGTATTGTGCGCGCTAACGCATGCGTTCAGATGCACAAAGACACCTGGAGTAAAAAAACAAAAAAAAAACTGTTTGTTATTAATGGTGAACGCACAAAAAGTTGGGCAAAAAAATGTAAAAGCTGTACAATAAATAAAAAATACTCAAATTTCATCTGAGCCACTTTAATTACTGCTTCTTACTTAAAAAAATTAACTCCACAATTTCAACTTTTTAAAATCATCTCCTTAAATAGGCTCCCTGCTTTAAAGTTAGGGCAATAAAATAGAAGGGGCTCATAGAAAGTCGTTCTGGTTCCAAATGAAAACATTTTTTAAACCACTGTAAGATGCATATTTATGGCTGTTAATCCTCAAAGGAGCAAGAATTAGACCTATTTAGAGAACTATTTGCAAAAAAATAAAGGAGATTTTCCTGTTTGCACTTATTGTGAGAGTCTGTGTGCAAATTAGAGCCGGTGTAAGTAATTGCAAGTGATAAGATGTTCCTGTAAAAGCTTTCATGCTCCAATTTGAATTTAAACGAAACTAGGAAATGTTGCAACTGCTTGTTTTAGGTGATTCATCACCTTTTTTTTTTTAATTAAGACCATTATTGAGACTGGTAAAAGTCCATCAAGGCCTCAGTATTTTTTGCAATATCTCTCATTATCTCTTATGGTGCTTTTTCACCAGATGCGATTGGCGCGGCAGGGGTGTCAGGTTTCGACAGATGTGATCTGACGTCTTGCGGCAGAATTTGGGGTTTGTGTGCGGCAAGAGTTATGGTTAACTAGCCAGTGAGCAAGGCCAAGTGGGCCCGATATGGTTGAAAAGTAGATAAAATTGTGGGCCCCAATTGGGTTAGTTGGTGATATATCGCGATATTTCTTATATTTGTATTAATTTTAAATGGTAACAGGATGATATTTAACTACAAAAGTTGCATTGGTGACGTAATTTTCTTTAATTACTCAAGGAATTTGCTGAAATCTGTATGCAAAATGTTAAATTTGCTAAAAGACTGGAAATCTCGTTAAAAAATTGTAAAACTGCGCTGAAGTTGACCCAAATTTCTAATTTTTTTTTTTTGTAGAATGGCTTAAAAGTCCCTAATTCATGCTAATTTTGTAAAAACATTTTGTGTGTTGCTTAAATATATGAGCTAAACGCCAAATTAGCATTCAAAACTCAGTAGATGCCTAATTATCCCTCCCCCAAAAAAACCTTAGTCGACGCCCATTTAGTCAGAAAAGCTAGCTTGTTGCTAGAATACCAACTAAACTCAATGATAGCCAAAAAAAATCATCAGTAAACTTAATTAGTCAAAAACGTTAGCTTAATTAGCCTTAAAAAAACCCAGTAGCCAAATTAGCCAAAGACGTTAGCATGTTGCTAACTATTAGCTGAACTCCAAATTCTCTGAAAATTATATTATAATATTAAAACAGTGCCCAAGAATTTATTTTAGGGCTTGTTGCAAATCTCCTAAAAATACTAAATTTGAAGATTTTCTCACTTATTTCCAATGAGGCTTATTTTGCTCAATATTTAAAAAATTGTGAAGTTCATGAAAATCAAAAGTACAATTGTTAATAAGGATTAAGTGATAATAAAAGACGGGTTAATATTACGGTAGATATGTTTTCTAAGTCATACTATTTAAAAAAAAAAAAAAGTTCTGGAACAGTTTTGGGATATATCGCGATATATATCGCGATATATATCGCGATATATATCGCGATATATATCGTGAGAAACGTATTGGGATACGTAT